>JACAVU010000006.1:27474744-28074744 GCA_014183005.1 Castanea mollissima | reverse complement strand
GGCTGACCTTGAAGGTCCTTGTCGCCACGACATCGAAGTCCCCGTCAATTTCATTGAACATCTCCCAATACTTGTCTGAATACTTTTTCAGGGTTTTCCCATCCCTTATGGCCATGGATAGTAATGAATCCAAAGGTCGAGGAACTCTATTGCACGTGATGAAATAAGAACCAAATGCTCTAGTAAGCTCTTTGAAAGAATTGATAGAGCCTGCTCTCAAGCCATCAAACCATCTCATGGCCACGGGCCCCAGGCTAGAGGGAAAGATCTTACATATCAAGGTCTCATTCTTAGAATGTATCGCCATCCTTTGGCTAAAATGACTCACGTGCTCCACAAGATTCGTCTAGCCATTGTAAATAGTGAAAGCCGGTTGTGTGAAGTGCTGAGGTAGCCTCCCTTCCTCTAACTTGCGTGTGAAGGGTAACCTGGAGATTTGGTGCAACACCCTACCCATTGCATCATTTCTCAAGCCCCTAGAGGAGTAGTCTCTGCCATGCCTACCATGCAGGTTGTCCTCCTCTAAAGAGAAAGATTCACTCGGGGGAGACCTAGACCTCTGCCTGTAATTGTCATCTTCGGAACCCTTAGAAGAGGGATCGAAGACAGAAGGAGTTTGCTTTCGCCTCTCATGACACAGTTTCCTTTTTAGGCTGTCAATATCTTTCTGCATGGTCCTGGTATTCTTTTCGTGAGGAGCTCCGCTTCCCCCGTGTGAATGACTCGTACTTCTGGTAGTGTGCATGGTATGCACACTACCTTCCCGGTTCTCTTCGTGATTAGGATGCAAGGAATGATCCTCATGTTGGGAGCCCACGGACTTTGAACGGCGTTGTGGTCCTGAGCCCGCCATGATATTCTAAACTTCCTCAAAGACTAAATTCCCACAGACGGTGCCAATTGTAGGGACAAAATTCGAACCTCCAATTTACAATAAATTTGTAGAGAGTGGGCTTGAAATCTAGATTTTGAGGGTGGTTCAAACAACAAAAAAAGAATGGGTCTCGGGCCCAATGGCACAAACAAGGAGTTAACTATAAGAATATAAATGAAAGCTCTCCTCGGAAAAAATCCAAGGACAGTTTATAGTATTGCTTCTCAAGGTTGGTTACAATTATAGATCGCTAGATTATCATATGCTATTCTTTCTTCTTTTCCCAGTAGAAGCCTCCCTTCTTCCAAAGGTCTTTCCTCTTATTTATACTTTCTCTTCTTCTCTTTATCATCTTCCACCTCATGGTTGTAACGCTGAATTTGGATACTTGTCTCATCAAATTTCCCCGAAGTCCTCTAGGGCCAGGGACCAAGTTCCAAACCTCATGCTCAGGTTTCATTTCTCCATTAATGTAGTCAGTATATCAATTGCAGAGTTTTTAATGTGTGGACGGTGGTAGCAGCTTTACCTTAGATATTTCACCGCTCTTTTATTGTCCTCCACGTGTACCGTGCCTTTCCATAGCCATAGGATTTTTTATAACATAGCCTGGGGATATTAAACCTCTCTTTCTATGACCTCGGCTTTAATATCCAAGGAAAAATCTCTTCCTCGGACATAATTGTTCACTCGTTCATCACATCTTTACCTAGCATTTTCTTTATGAGGTACATTCAAGTACTCCTAGATCATTTGATGTCCTCGATTGGGTTTTTAGCCCAATAGACTTTGTTGGGCCATCATTTGTAAATTATTGGGCCTAATGTCCCTACAGTTATATTTTCAAAATATATAGTCATGTTAATTTTTTAGTCGCTATTTGAAGAGTTTCTCTAAATTAATTTAGAGAGGAATTTTGTTCTATATTTTATAGTTCAGTATAGATATATTACAAAACTAAAGGTATATCCAGTGCCACATCATTTAAATTTTTAAATGACATAACAAGCTATACACTGTTATATTTAAATACTAAAATCTGAACTATGAAATTGACTCCGGAAGAGATCTGTTCCAATTTTATAACAAGTTTGTTATGTCATAATAATTAATTCTTACTAGTCGCTAACCCGTGCTATGCACGGGAACTTACTTATTTGTGAAGTAGACTAAAATAATTTTATAAAATCTTAAATTGATTAAGAAATTACACTATTGCATGATTTGCTCTTGTATAATTTCAATTTGTGTTATAAATTGATGAAGAAACCATTACTTAAACGTGCAATGACTTAAAAAAAATTTGTCAGACAATTTTAGATACTACAAAAAAATAACTCAAAAATTTAAATATTAAAAATTCAGATATTAAAACTTCTGAAATATCAAAAAATATTAAAGAAAAATTATTAACTTTTGAGTTTGAGTTTAAGTTGAATTTGTTAGAGAGATAGAATTTCATTTCTTGTTAAGTTTGGATTAAACAAAAATAATTTTGTTTAAAAAAATGATGAGTTTGAGTTTGAGTTTAAGTTGGACTTGTCAGAGAGATAGAGTTTCACTCCTTGTTAAGTTTAGACTAAACAATTTTATTTTTTTTTTAAAGATGAGTTTGAGTTTAATTTAGAGTTGTCGGAAAGATAGACTTTCACTTCTTGTTAAGTTTGGATTATACAAAAATAATTTTGTTTTAAAAAAAATGATGAGTTTGAATTTAAGTTGGACTTGTCGGAGAGATAGAGTTTCACTCCTTGTTAAGTTTGGACTAAAAAAAAAAAAATTTGTTAAAAAATGATGAGTTTGAGTTTAAGTTAGACTTGTCAGAGAGATAAAGTTTCAATCCTTATTGAGTTTAGATTAAACAAAAATAATTTTTTTTAAAAAAATGATGAGTTTGAGATTAAGTTGGACTTGTCAGAGAGATATAGTTTCATTCCTTGTTAAGTTTGGACTAAATAAAAATAATTTTTTAAAAATAAAATGACAATTTTGTTTAAATAAAATGACAATTTTATTTCAATATTGTGCTGACGTGAAAAATTGTGAGAAAGAAAAATTATGAACGTTTGAGTTTAAGTTAGATTTGTTAGAGAGATAGAGTTTCATTTCTTGTTAAATTTGGATTAAACAAAAATAATTTTGTTGAAAAAAAAATGATGAGTTTGAGTTTAAGTTAAACTTCTCAGAGAGATAGAGTTTCACTTCTTGTTAAGTTTGGACTAAACAATTTTTTTTTTTAAATGATGGGTTTGAGTTTAAGTTGAACTTGTCAGAAAGATATAGTTTCATTCCTTGTTAAGTTTGGATTAAACAAAAATGATGAGTTTGACTTTAAGTTGGACTTGTCAGAGAGATAGAGTTTCACTCTTTGTTAAGTTTAGACTCAATAAAAATAATTTTATTGAAATAAAATGACAATTTTATTTAAATAAATAAGGACAATTTTCTTTAAATATTGTGTTGACGTGGAAAATTGTGAGAGTTTAAGAGATTTCGGTTTTATATATATAGAGACTAGTCACAGACTTGTGCGTTGTGTGTTTTTATTTTCTGAGTAAAGTATTATTTTGGTCTCTAAACTTTGTAATGAGTTTTTTTAATAGTTTAGAGACAAAAATAGGACGAACAGAGACTACTGCTCTATAATGATAGTGGCTAATTAGTTTTATCATATTTTTCATGATATCATTTGTAATGTTTTTTACCATTATCATAAATTTACTGGCAAACATTAAACAAATATACGTTCATCCTATGAGAAAAAAATCAACATTGCAAAATCTAAAGAGGGGAATCTAAGAAACAGTACCTAAGTATTGAAGAATATCTCATTTTTAAAATTTCACTAAAAAAAAATTATTTCTTATATAATTTATATTATTAAGAATATCTCATTTTTAATTATGATAGAAAATATGGTTTCCCTAGTTAGAGTTTGATTAGTTTTAAGTAGGGGTGTGCGCAGGTTCAATTGGGTGGGAGGAGGGCAATTTTTTTAACCAACCTGCCAATGTGGGTTAAAAAAATTTTAATCCGCTGCCAATCCACCAATCTTTGAATCCAGCGGGTTGGTTAAAAATCTTAATAGTTTCAACTTGGTGAGTTAAGCGGATTAGGCAGGTTGACAAATTCAATTGACTAAATGAAATTATTTCAATTAAATTGGATAATTTCTTACCCCCTCAAATAAGAAAAGAAGAGAAAATATTGCAAATTTTTATTGAAAATAATTACAAATCTACATTTTTTTTTTATTAAAATGACTGAAAATTTTATTATACTAACAAAAAAACATCTTAAAATTTGAAATTAAACATGCACATAGAGTAAGAATAATAACAAAATCTTAGAAAGAGGGGCAGGAGTTTATTAAGGAAGAGAAACGTGAAAATGAAAAGAAAAAAAAAGAAAAAAAAGAAAAGAAAAAGAAATGAAAGAGCAAGAGATGAGAGAAATAAAGTAGGTGAAGATGTGATGGAGGGTTTTACAAGAACCATGACAAAGTAGATATATATATAGGTGGACAAGTAGGGTTTTGGCGTGTTAGAAATATCTTAACCCACTATTCAACCCGACTTACTAAATTATCTATCTAACTTACCTAACCCGACCTGGCCAACTCACTTAATGAACCCGCACGGATTGGGTCGGATTGGCTTGCATAGCCCTAGTTTTAAGAAGACACATTTAAAGAATGATATCTAAATTATAAATTATATGCATAAATATTCTGACTCTCTCAATCATAATGTATGATAAAGGAAGGCAGGTGGGTGTGAGAGAGAGTTTCACACCAATCTCCAACAAAAATATGTACCAAGATTTACAGGCCTTCTGCTGTATAGTGCAAAAACAGGTAGTCTAGCGATTTGCTTGATTTGTGCTTGCTTAATTTAGTGATATAGAGGATGTGGTTGAATTTAAATATTAAATAAAATAATATGAGAAGAAAAGGAATAAAAATAAAAGATATATCAATAAACATCAAATTATCTAAATCATGCTATGTAATAGAATAACATTATATTCTTATATATTGTCTTTATAATGCAATAGGATAATATTTAACAATTAAAGAGAATAAAAAAGATAATAATGTAAAATATAAAACTAAATCGCATCAACTCAAAGTAGGGTTCTATAAGAGCACAAAATTACGTAGCCTAAGCCCACCAAAAACAATGATGTTGGAGTTCCTAAATCCGGCCCAAAACAATAGAAATTTGTATAGAGAGTGAGATAAAAAAGTGTGAGCTTCGCCCGAAGACACAAATAGGGAAAGAAAGACTAAATGCAGGGGCATAGCCAAAAAATTTTACATGCAGGGGGCCGATTCAAAGTATTGATATAAAAAACATAACTCACAAGTCTATTGAATATGGAAGTTTCAATTTTGATATATCTTAAACATTAATGAAAATACAAAAACTGTCTAGTTCACTATAGACATATACAAAAATATACAAAAAAAAAAAAAAACATTTCACATCAAAATCATGTCTGACGACGATTTTTCATGAAATAGAATTCATCTATAATCATTTCCATGGTGAAATTCCTAGTAATTTCCTTTTTTCATATAAACTATCATATTATTTGCCAAAATTTTATCCTCCATTGTATTGCGAAGTCTTGTTTTTAATAGTTTCATAGCTGAAAAAGCTTGTTTTGTAGTTGCTGTAGAAACTGGAAGAGTCAACACAAGACGAATCAATCTATCAATTAAATGATAGAATTTAGACTTCCTTGAAATTTCTAATCCCTTACATAGCTCAGATATTGTACCCATATTTTGAAAATCTAGATGCTTTGTCACATCAAGTTCATAATGTTGCAATTGATGCTTTAAAAGACAAATTTCCTGCTCAGTGAAATCTTGAGGATAATAATTTTCAGCCAAATTGCAAATATCACTAATTTTGAATGATCTAAAAGCATCCTTAGGATTTAATGCTTAACTAAGAGTGAAAAGATCTGCTGTTAGCTATTCTTGCAATTGAAAATCTATTGCAACTGTAAATATGTCAATTCTTAAATGATGTTTTGTTGTTGTCAAAGCTTCATCTTGATGACGGTATCTATCTCGAGCTTTAGTGTAACAAGCATTTAAATCAAGAATATCAATTTCATGTTGTCCACAAAATGATGTAACACTAGCAAGTAAAGGCTCCCATCCATCATATCTCAACTTTTGAATAAGTGATTTTGTAGTTGAAACTAAATGCTCGACATTTAAAAGATCCTGAGAATATTGTTGCGAAGCTTGGCAAAGAATACTTGTAATTCCTATAATCTCTTTCATCATATACAAAATTAAAACAAATTCAAATAATGTTAATACCTGATAAGCTCCCTCGACATCACCATGTTGTTTATAATTTGCCCCTTCCTTAGAGATATTATTGATAACTTTGCAAGTTGCATTGAACATTTTTATCAAACTACAAATAGATTGAAAATGAGATCCCCAACGTGTATCTCTAGCCCGTTGCAAAGTACCAATTTGGTTTGCTCCTCTTCCGGTCTCAATTTCATTAGAAGCAATCATATTCTCAATTTGTTCTCCTTGAGCATATTGCAATTCATCATTATGCTTACTAGAACCAATGACAATATTGATAATATTAGTCAAATAATCAAAGAATTGATGAACAACTTTTACTTCTCTAGATGATGTTACTAAAGCCAATTGCAGCTTATGAGCCATGCAATGTACATAATAAGCATATGGACATTCTTTAAGAAATAGAGCTTGTAATCCATTCCATTCACCACGCATATTACTAGTTCCATCATACCCTTGACCTTGAATATTCTCAATGTGAAGGTTGTAACGAGAAAAGACAGCACATATCTCCTTCTTTAGGGTCAACGCAATAGTATCTCTAACATGCACAACATGAAAGAAACGCTCTTTAATGAAACCATTTTTATCAACAAATCTCAAAATAATGATCATTTTCTCTCTCTTCGACTCATCCCAGGCTTCATCAACGAGAATGCAAAATTTTGCATCCCCAATTTCTTCACGAATAGCATTTCGCACATTACTAGCAAGAATATGCAAAATCTCCTTTTGAAATGTGGGTGATGTATATTTGGCATTTCGTGGAGCATTTTCCAAGACAACACTAGCTAATTTGTCATTGAAAGTTGATGTGAATTTTATCAATTCATGACCTCTAAAAGCACAAGCTTGGAATGCTAGCCATCGAGCACACTCTATTGAAGTTTTGAGCTGCAACCAATTATTTTCTAATTATTTTCACATTTGTTTCTCAATTAGCTTGTCAATATGTCGTGAACATTCTTTGAATCCTCGCAACATTTCACAGCAATTTTTTGTGGGGAGTTTGGATCTTTCCTTACATGACAAATTAAAGGACAACTCATTCCATCATTCACCTTTTTCCAATTATTAAAACCTATTGAAATGAATGCACCTGATCCGAGACGACCTATTGGTTTCATACCAAAACGGTAGCAAGGTAGACAATATATCGCATCTATTGAAGGTAAGTATTCCAACCAATCCCTATGTGAATGTGATTCAAACCATAAAGGTTGAAATCAACAACGATGAGTATCATTGTTGTATGAATAGTCTATATTTTTAGGTTGATATGGACCTTCTTTGAGATAAACTTGTCGGATTTCATCTTGTTTGTTGATAGGAAATTCACATATTTGTTCACGTGATCCTGAATCACAATCTATCTCTTCAGATTGAATTCTTGAACATTTGGAGGGGTGTTCATCAACCATTGAAGTATCAACATTTGTTTCTACAGCCAC
Source organism: Castanea mollissima (assembly GCA_014183005.1). Taxonomy (NCBI): domain Eukaryota; kingdom Viridiplantae; phylum Streptophyta; class Magnoliopsida; order Fagales; family Fagaceae; genus Castanea; species Castanea mollissima. The sequence continues at coordinate 28,067,075 of JACAVU010000006.1, read as the reverse complement.
AGGAGTCCTAATTTTTGAATTGCTAACATTTTTTTTCTTAAAGAATGCATCAATTGTTTTTCATTTGCTCATAATTCTTTTAGCTTTAAGAGTATGACTCAAAAATTAACCTAAAAAGAACTTTAAAAAATAAAATTTTAATTAGAAATTTTTACTTAATTATATGGACGTTATTCATATTCAAGAAAAACAAAATTTCCACTATAATTTAAACAGTCAACCCATTTTTAATACGACTTTAATTAATAATAACCCCTCAAACAAAAACAAAAATTAAACACACAAGTATTGGTACACAACATAAACCAAACATTTTAACAACACCCATAGCAACATAATATGTAACTAATCAAAAATAGGTAATAAATCAAAACAATTTGACCTTAGAAACTTTGTCTTCACAAAATGCAAAGATAGGTGTGGGCCGTGTGGCAATGCCTACTACCTCTGCCTATAACTTTAGATCTTCCCTTCAAGACTCATCACAAACAATCTCCCCATGCCTTCAATCATGTATTTATCTAAAAATCTATGAAAATATAAAGAGAATGTGAATATTTAGGTGTAGATGGTTGAGAAAATAAAAAAAAGACACTAAAAAGAGATGAATGTCTAATGCTTAAGAAAGAGAAGAAAACTCACCAAGCAGTCACTAAGTTCCAAATCCTGAAATTTGACAATAAAATAAGTTGGGTGATTTGTTTTAGAAAGCAAGAAGAAAGAAAAAATTGGTCAGGATTTTTTTTTTTTTTTTGTTAGGACTATGCGGACAAAGGACTGATCTGAGTTTTGGGGGCTGGTAGACAGCGGAGTGGGAAGTGAAAGTGTATCAAAGAAGACAGACAAAAAAAAGAAGTAAAGGGAGAATAAGGGATTTCGTGGGGTGGGTTTTTTGAGATTGAGAGAAAATGAAATTTTGTTGTTAGTGTTTGGACAAATTGGACTTGAGCATTTAAAAATAAGTGCAACTTTTTGTTTTATTTGGAGTACATAAAGCCTAAAACTAAAGTTGGGGCTTGGGAGAATAGTGGAGATATGGGTATGGGGGGGCCGGATGTCCAACATTGGGGGGGGGGGGGGAGGGGGGCAATTATTTTTTATACATACTCTAATGGATTTTTTTTTTTTGTTGGCAGGGGCCACGGCCCCCCCAAGCCACTATGTGGCTCCGCCCCTGACTAAATGCCAAAGGATTTAATAGATGATGGGTTCTTTACAATATTGTAAGAGCACGAAATTACGTAGCCCAAGCCCACCAAAAAAAGTGACGTTGGAGTTCCTAAATCCAGCCCAAAACAATAGAGATTTGTATTGAGAGTGGGATAAACAAGTGTGGGTTTTTTCCAAGAACACAAATAAGGAAAGAAAGACTAAAGGCCTAAGGATTTAATAGATGATGGGTTCTTTACAATATTGCTTGAGGATAATTGTTCTCAATGGTTATAGATACCGTTCACTCTTTCTTTCGGTTACAATCCTCACTGTGATTTTTTCTCCCTCATTCTTGCTGCCCCCATCTGAGAGCTTCTTTTCTTTTTATATTCCTTGACCTTTTGCATCCCAACCCTCCATCTATAATTTTCTCCAACTTTTTTAAGACACCTGTCCCTTTAGACTTTTGGTGAGGGTGGTGGAAGGAGTTGCTGAGTAGTGGATCCACTGTTTAGGTCACTTCCTCATTAATGCAGCTGATAAAGCTGTTGCTCACCATTTAATGCAGAGGATTAGGTGAGACATGTACAAGAAACTTCCTACAAAGATACCATTCAACCTTGGAGACACCCATATGTACCCATAATATTCCCCACGAGTACTCCGCCACTTCCCATTCTATCCTCGAACCATCTCACTCCTTGGGTCGTGGATGCTCATTCTAGAAAAATAGTTGAAAGCTATGATGGAGCTATCCATCTTCAGTCCTCTAGTCCCCACAAATTCTAACACAAAATATCATCCACCTAAATTATAGATGCAAGAAAAAAATCCACTAAAAAATGAGAGAGAGAGAGAGAGAGAGAGAGAGAGAGAGAGAGAGAGAGAGAGAGAGAGAGAGAATGTCAAGACCCAAATTCATGAAACATGAATTTAGATGCATGACTAACTTGCTAACCTTACCTAGCTCAATAAAAATAATTTATTTAAACATTGTTCCATAAATCTCCAGATAAACAATGTTACTGATAAATCTCTTACAATAATTAAAATCCACAATTTATAATAATCTCCAAAATACTGTGAAGTCTAAAGCGGAAATATAAAAATAACTAATAATCTTTTCAAAACTCCACAAATTGGAAACAATCTCCACTATATAAAATGTGAATTACGAAAATAAAGGTAACTAAAATTCTATGAGTCTTCAAGTAATACTGAAGTCGCCTACAACCTCCACGCTTACCTTGCACCTTACAAAGTGATCCAAGGGTTCTAATTCCCAACTACACTTTAATCTGAAAATATGAATTGATGGGGTGAGCCACACATCTAGTAAGTAATTATACAGAATACACAACGGAATAGAGTCAAGCAAAGTACGAGTTTGATTTCACAATTTCACTCAAAATATCCAATATAGTTTTCAAAACATGTAAAGAATCACTTAGTACACATATAATCATATCTTAAAGTCTTTTGGAAACACATACAAATAATTGAGTAGAGTATAGTGTCACATATACACATCACATATTCTCACATACAATCCTGTGAGTGAATACTAACATCTAACCCCTGCTAGTAAGGGATCAAGACATATTCTCACATACAATCCTGTGAGCGGATTTACACATATATCTAATCAATTCTAAAAATACTCATTTTGAGTCACATATCACAAACAATAAAGTTTATACAAGATATAATAAATTTCTCAATATCAACAATTGTTCCAACAATAAGGACATATTGAATATCACAATATCAAATTGAAACATAAATCAAATGATGCCTGACTCTCTTAGGGAACAAATAGGAACTGAAGAGTTTATATAAATATTTTTACAATTCTTGAGTAAGTTTGAAAATCCAGTTTACTAAAAGGAACGTCTTAAATACCATTTGAAAAACAAGAATATGACTTCGAAATCACTTAGTTTGAAACAATTTAAAGAACAACAATCTTTTTAGAAAACTTACTTTGAAACTCAATTATTTTCAGAAAATAGTTTAGTTAAAAATCATCTTTTAAATGGGATTTGGACATTCAAAATGTTATTTAAAATTCGAAATTTCTTTTAAAACATTATTTAAAAGCCAATTAAAATTTCTCTTTCAATAGTGTAAAAATGCTTTTTGATAAACTTTTAAAAAATGTAAGCTTAAAAATATAACTTTGAAAATCTTTAACTTCTAAGAACCTAAAGAGCAAAACTTGTGCATATTATGCATAATTACTTACTGCACTTGCATTACTCTGAAAGTCCAGCCAAAATAACCTCCAAAGAGCCTCAAGACACTCTTAAATAAGACCTATAATCAATCATGAAAATATACTCAATATTCTCTACAACCATAAAGCTTATAGAACTATACAACTAACTCACTATGATTATACTTTGTTGAACTTATTAATAACACCAATGTAAGGAATCTCTGCCCAAAATGTTTCCTTGAATTTATCAAACCTTAGAGGCAGTAACCAATATATTGTAAACTCAAGATTTGATATATGCCCCTACAAAAGTAAACCCTTATACATTATTTAAGCTTTAAAAGCTTGATTTTTGCTCTAGAATACAAGTTGTAGTAACCCTAGGATTTAATATATGTGGATATATAAAACCCAAAGAAACGTAACAGCCTATTTCAACTCTAATATATAACCTTAAGGCATAGCATAATCACAAAGAAAGGGTCCCAGAGGCATTGTTTTGGCTGAAATCTTTGATTTCTTCTATAACCATTATAAATATATATATATATATATATATATATATATATATCAATTAAAAAATGATAATTGAAAGCAATAAATAGTACAAAGAAAATAGTAACATTTTACTATTCATATCAGGACCCGTAAGGGGCAATAAGAGAGCAATATCCGGAAGGAATCCGATCAGCTTTTGAGACCAAAAGTAGTTTGGCATGTTGTGCCCAAAATATCAGCAAAAATAGCTTTATCTTTTGGAGAAGTCTTCATCTTGGAAAGTCAACAATGGAGGAAAGTTGGTACGAAGTGATGGTGCCAGAATGGTTTGTCCTATAGATAAGAATATAGTCAACAAGAAATCATTATTATCAAGAAAGCATCTTCGGCAAATAGTAACTAGTGAATATTGTAGCATCATTTGGCTAGACCAATAAGAAAGTCTTGTATTGGGATCACTATGCTTTTAGGTAGAAGCTGCATCAGACGGGTAACCAGCATAAGGGTCCCCTGGAGAAGGATCCCATGGGGGATCATCATTGCATTCATGTTCATGATAAGTTGAATATTGGTTACAGAAATCACAATACATTAATGGTTCATAAACAGGATCTCTTGTGAGAAATATTCTTGGGTCATCATGTTTTGCCCATTGTAAGTGCCGGACCGCAGAAGTATAAGGTTTGTTAACAAAAACAGAAATTTTGTCTGTACAACCAAAGAAATGGTAGTCTTTCCATAATTCTTCAGAGACATCAAGAATTCGATTATTAAAGTAACTTCTCCAACATTCAGCAAGAGCATAGGGATGTTTATGTGAAACATAAGCATTTCCTTCACACCATTGACCTTGGTGAGTATATCCATTAATGAGAACAAGATGCTTGGAAGGTTGAACATTCATCCAATTTTTCTTTTCCCATTTAGGCAAAGTACTCCAACATCGGATTGAAACATAAGGGGTTGCTGCAACATCTGCAACAGCCTTTTGGATAATATCAGAAACTGATTAATTTGATCATGACTCTTTAATTTGATAAGTCTGACAAAACCAAATTCAAACATTTGAGAAAGCCAGAAGGGATCATTATCAGAACCATCTTCATAATTAATCAAAAGGCCATGAAAAGGATTGAGTTTTTTCATGTACTCTGAGATTGCTCCCAAAGTATTTTCCCCATTTCTTTTTCAGGTAGCCTTTGTTGGGGCCATCAGGTTCAACAATGGTAGGGGCAATTGAAGCAAGGGTTTTAAAATGTTTTAACCAAAGATCAAGATCTTTAGTCATAGCCTTGCTTTCAAAAATACAAGATTGTACTTCTGGAGGCAAGTTGGCAACAACACTTTTAAGCAAAGATTGGTTTTTTAGACTCAATCTAGCAAAATTAGTACCCATTATAGTCTTTCTATCCATTGAATGGATTTCCTATTTGCTAAAGAGTTGACTAATCAGGTTTGATTCATCATGATGGTTTTGAGCATAAACAAGGCCATTAAAAAGTTGGTCGGCAAAGGCTGCATTTTCAGTAGTAGGGTCAACAATTTGGGTAGTAAGGTTAACAAGGTGAATTTTAAGAGCTCTCATGGTTTTGTTGAATAGTTTGTGGTGGTTTGAATAATGGGAAGCTAGAAGGTTGTCAATAATAAATTTAATGGAATCTGGTAATTCACTATAGACTCTATTATGGAATTGTAAATCTTTGTTCAATACTTCTTATAAGGTTAATATGTTATCACCACTAGAATATGTCACCTCTGCCGGGACAAATTCCTGAAGGGATGTTGCATCACTGGATTTTACTCCAGAGGATGCGCCTTCATGCATTACAAAAGGGTGTCCCGCTAGGAACCTTTCGTCTTGAGGAAAGTCCTGTGCAGGTGTTTTCCCCTTGTCTCTCTTCTCTGCCGAAGAAGTCATAATATTCCACTTAGTAGTGGTAGTATTAAATCTTACTTTGTCCTGCCAAGTAAGGGAGAGAATGTTAAGCCAATTGGTCATAGTTAATAGTATGATAGAATATTTTTTGGAAAAGTGAGAGTAAATAGTATCAATAAAATTCTTTTGAAAAGTATGTTTCAAAAGCCAAAGGTTAATAGTAATATATATTAGTTGTGCCGGACAATGAGTGTTAGGATGACAATGATTATTTTAGAGGAGAACATGTTACGGACAAATTTGGACCGAAGCAAAGACTTGGTCAAAAGCCTAATGCAAAGAATACTTTTTTGAGTTTTAGCATCTGTAGGACATTCTTTGGTGAAGATATGCTTTTCACTAGAGTTTTGGTCATCATGCAAGTAGTCAACAAGAGAGATATCCATATTGTCAGGGTAACTATCATTCATCAGGACACTGTGACAATTGGCAATTATTGTTGGCAACAAATGAGCAGAGAGTTGTCCACCAGTTTTCTTAGAGCTATCCTTTTGTTTAATGAAGCTAAGATGTTTATTAACATTATCAATATGAGTTTCACACTTTAAACAAAATTTGAATTTTACTTTCTGTCCAAAAGGATCAGTAGTAATTCCATCATCTTCAGTAAGAAAAGGATACAAAGAATCAATAAAAGGCAAACCAAGAATTACTTTATCAGTCATGTTTTTAACAAGTACAGAGGGGATCTTAAAGCAAATATTCTCATGGAAAATGTGAGCATTGTTTAATTCATACTTGATTTTCATTTTAGTTCCATTAGCAGAAACTAATCTTTCAGTAGATTTTTCAAAATATTTAGAAGGAATCAATCCTTCTAGAATACAATTAACATCAGCACCAGAATCAATCATAGCAACAACATCAAAAGCATAATAATGAGTAATAACAATTTTGACTTTAGTGTACCATTTGGGCAACATATGTTTAACAAAAGACAATTGATTATCAATCAAATTAATCAAGGTACGGTCAAAAGCATTACCAAGCTTGTTGATCAGATTCATCTCCGTCCTTTTGCTCATCATCATCAGATTGGTGTTTATCCATAGTTTTATCAATTTTTAGAATTAACAATTCTTGTTTAAGATGGTCATTATCATGTTTAATAGTTTTAACATCATTTTTTAATTGAATTATTTCTTGTTTAACAGTTTTTATTTCATGTTGAAGATCGTTAACAGTTACCTCTTTTGATTTATTTTTATTAAATCTTTTCAGATTTTCTTCAAAACTTATCGTAGAATTAGGTCTTTTAACTTTATCTTCTTTTGTTAAGTTTTTCAAAAACTTGTCAAGATAATCTTTCTGTAAATTAGGGTCTTTAATTTTACTTATCATTGTTAATAGTAAATCATCATTCTCTTTACTTTTGGTTAACATATTAACAGATTTAATCACATTACAACAAGAATCTCTACAGCCAAGTTTAATATTAGGAGATTTAGAAACATCACTACAGGAGTGATAATCAGAATCAGATGAGGAGGAAAAATCCTCTTCAAAGGAATCAGTTGAAGCAGCAAATTCAAGAATCTGAAATAACTCATTTTGATCATTTTTATTAATGTTTAACATGTTCAACTTATTTTTCAACTTACTAGGCTTTTGGTTACAGTCTTTACTGAAATGGTCAAATTTGCCACAGTTAAAGCACTTACCTTCACCTGATCTCTGTTTATCATGTTTTCGAAAAGCAGGTTTGTTTTTAGCATAAAAATCATTGGATTTAACAAAGTGGGTTCTATATCTTTTATACTTTTTATAGGAATAACTTTTGTAAACCTTATCATGTTTACTTTTTTCTTTTTACCTGAAAGGGGCAATAGGAGGTAAACCATATTGTTCACAGAAATTACCCATTTCATATTTAGCTTTCTTTTTATCTTTTAACTGTTGTTTTAACCATTTTTCATCATTGCACATATTAATTCCAATTTTCTTAATAGTGCTGAAAAAATCACCATAGGTTAAATTATCAAAGTCAATAGAATTATTTTTACCAATTAATTTATTTTTTACCTTATGAGCAAAGATAGGAGGCTGACTTCTCTTTCTAATAAGGCTTCATAGAGTCTTTTCTGAGCATGACTCTGGAAGTAAATACATCTTGATACTATCTGTAATCAGACATAGTAGGACATCTCAAATTATTCAAATAGTCAGAAATTCGAGACGAAATATTGGACGGAGTACCAACAAAATGTTTAAGAATGGTGTAAACCAAAGTATTAACACCATCAGGAACACCACGATTAATATTTTCATAAAAAATGGGCATACCATCAGTATCTCTTTTAACAGCATGTTTAATAGATTCTCTGGATTCTTCTGTGAGATGTGAATCTCACCAACCTCGAAGACAACCAGTAAAACCAGATGCAAGTAAATCAACAATATCAGGATGATCAAGGTTGTCATGGTTGTTTATGTATGCAATACCAACCATAGACATGTGAGCCATTTTGTTAATAATTTCTTGTTCAGACAAACCATCAATATTCCATTCATAAAGTTTACCAGCAGAAACAAAAAATTGAGTTTGAGAAGATCTTTCTTCAAACTGTACATCAGGAGGAGTAGGTTTAGAATACCAATTTTTTGTAAAAGACGTGGGATTGGGTTTTCCAAAAAATCTTTTTAATTTCTGGTAAACTTATGCCATCATCAAAAGCATTTTTAGAATATTTTAAAGATAATGAATTAGAATTTGTGTCGTCGTCAGAAAAAATTTCTTTCTCATTCTTGAAATAGCACAAGCAGTGCTTTTAGAAGTAAAAGTTTGCTCAGTTTTAACTTTTAAATCAGTAAGCATTTTTTCAATCTTTTCAACAGTTGATCCTTGGGAATTAACTAAATCAAAAGTCTTACTCTGAGAAGTTTTAAAATCAATATTTTTTCTTTGACTGGGTAAATCAATCAAAGGTTTTTCAAGCTTTGAAACATCAGGTTTTTCAACAATTTTTTCTTCAATACGGTCAAGCTGTTGACCAATAATATGCAAAGATTCATTAGTAAAATTGTTTTGTTCAATAATGGCAAAAACAAGAGTTTTATCATCAGCAATTTTGAAAGGGGAGGCTTTCACCTCAGTGCTTTCTTTATCATTTTTGCAAGTAATCAAAACAGTTTCAAGGGGTGGATGACTAGATTTAACAACAGTTTTTTCATGTTTAACAAAAGCAAATTTTTTTTTATTACGTTCAAGTAATTGCTATGAACCTCATTTCTTGAAACATAATAATTCTCAAGATAGTCAAAAAACAAAATATGTTGTTTTAACAAATTCATTTTTTCTCTCCATTTCCTTTTGATTCTGTCTTTTTCAGACTGAGCAAAAGTACTTTGGTAATACTTTCTTTTACCACGGTTTGCTTTAGAAAAGAATTCATTACTCAAATCAACCATATCAATTTGAAAAGCAGGGGTTTCAACATCCATATCCATCAAATTTATCACATGCAGATGTTTGAAAGGAGGAGGAGTTTCAATAGGTGGAAAATCATATCCAGAAGGAGCCTCAGATTTTGCATCTTCTTCTTCTTTTTGATTATATTTTGGGATAAATTCAGGTTTAGTTGAATAATAAGTATTGCTAACCTGGGAATTGTTGCTAGCAACTCCTTTTAGCTTTAAATCAAGTGGTTCAAAGTTCTTTTCCAAAAATTCGTCTACATCAGCATTTCTTTTAACAACACTTTCAGATCCAACAAAGGACTTTCTTCCTTCATTGATTCTTAAAGGTTTATGAGTAGGAAAAAATTTGGTATCATCAAAAAATATTTTAACAGTTCCATCAGTGTATTGTGCAATTTTGGTAAGATCAAGTTCATCAAAAACAGGTTTAACAGGTGGTGCAACTTGTTCCAAAGTCCATTCTTTGGGAAGAGTAATATCTTGCCATTAAATCATTTTAGGGACTTGGATCTTAGCATCAAGGGTGGAACATTGAATTAACATAGTTTTTCCAGCAAGATCACGTCCTCTAGACCGAGAAGTTATTTGGGAGTCAAACAATCTATAAAAAATTCGGTAAATAAGAGTAAAAGGTCTACTACCATCATCCATATCATAACCAGATGTCAATTTATTCAAAGTTAAAGCTTTAATAATATTAGGATCATCAAAAGCAAGAGCAAGATCAGGATAACAATCGAAGTAAACAGGACCATCATACAAAGAAGCAGTAATCATGCCAAGAATGCTATCATTAAATTTCACCAGCATCGAAATCCCACCAGCATCTCTTTCAATATTCAACACACTTAGTGTCCTTTTTTGGGTCCCAATCTATGATCGAATCATTGTCCCAGTTGCTAGAAAATGCACTGGTCACAAAAATGGCCTAACTCAACTCTCGAGGATGGGCATTGGCCTCGTCATATCCATCTTTGCCATGATATCTGCAGCAATTTTGGAACTTGAAAGACTTAAGACTGTTAGAAGACGCAACTACTATAAACTTGAGCACATTCCTATGTCCATCTTTTGGCAAGTTCCTCTGTATTTCCTAATAGGGTGTGCAGAAGTTTTCACATTCATTGGGCAGTTGGAGTTTTTTTATGAGCGAGCACCTGATGCCACAAAGAGCTTGTGCTCTGCTCTCTCACTAACCACTGTGGCACTAGGGAGCTACTTGAGCACTCTACTTGTAACCATTGTTCCCAAAGTGAGTACTAGGCATGGGAAGCATGGATGGATACTGGACAATTTAAATTATGGTCTTCTCGATTACTTCTTTTGGCTCTTGGCCGTGCTGAGTGTGCTGAATTTGGGAGTTTTTCTCATCATTGCAAAATGGTACACATAAAAAGCCATTGGGGACTCCCCAATGATGGGTTACTCCGGTGGTTGAATTGAAGCGCTTGTATATATGGTCTGCGTCATTTTCTTATGCATGCAACACTATTGAAGGTCACCTTCAAACTTCTCACTCTTTGTATTTGTTTCATTAGATAATATGTAAAATTGAATCAAATAGGGTGAACAAAAGAAAGTGAACTACAATTTAAATTAATCCAATGTATGTCCCTTCATTTATCAATGTACCAGAACTGTTTCTTAACTAGCTCAATTATCACAATATGGCCATTTAAGGCCATAGTGTTTTAAGATATATGGATATATTGACAAATATTCGGTGAAAATGAAAGTTTTTATCAAAGTAGCTAACTTCAACTATTACCAAAAAAATTGTTGTGCACTTTGTATGTGGGGGATATTGGTACCAAGTGTTATGTAAGGAGTGCTTAAAAAACGGCTATTAACGTAATTATTTGTCAGTTTTAACCACATTTTTAGCATTTCATCTTGTATTTTGGAAACTAATTTAAGAAACCAATGAGACAAAATGAAATAAATTAGCTTTTTTTTTTTTTAATTATAAAAAATGTTGGTTTATTTGCTTAAAAGTGAGACAAGAAGCAGATTTAAGCAAATAAGTTGACCTAAAGATGAAACTGTTAAACTAGCACTTACGACACTAAGAGAATCTTTTTCCACCATGATTGACTATTTTGGACAAGCCAAAGAAAAATTAAGATAAATAAATGCATAGGTTGTATCACAATCTTGTTTTTTTTTTTTTTTTTTTTTTTTTTTTTTCTCTCTAAGGGTTAATTTCATTTTCTAGATTCTATTGAGCTATTGAGTGTTAATCATGGTTTTGGGTTTGGGTTTTGAGATTTGATTCAACTGATAAAATTGTTAGAGTTTGGTTTTGTGGTTAAAACTAAAATGTAAACTTTGATTCAATTTGATCTAGTGCATTTCTAGCTATAACCAATGGAATTGGAACTTTTTATTTTTTATTTTCAGATAATCATATGAATTTGAATAAAACTTAATTATAGTTTCTAACAAATTGCACTCTTGATTAAATTTAATTAAGTAATATAAAGTATCGCATCTAATAAAAATATATTTAGAGACACACCAATCATATACCTAATTTCACAACTTATTGATTTGTGAACCGTATGCGATGAACATATTATACTCACTACCAACTTGTATGACTCGCCACTTTTCATCTTATTTGCGAATGTTGAAGTAACAAACTCTAAGAGTATTCACATTAGTCCATGGATAGTCTTGTAAAATACAAAAAACAGCTCTTTTTACACATTTTGATTATAAAAAAAAACACCCACATCAATAGGTGTAAAATTCTGTAAAATATATACCCGACTGTGTAAATGAACAATAACCATGTAAATCTACACGGCTACTGTTCATGTTTAAACGATTTTTTATTCTTTTTTCTCTCTCTTCTATCAAACTACTTCTCTTCCTCACCATTACAACAACCCAACGCGCCAAAATAACCACCAACCCCAGCGCCACCACCAAACACCACAACCTAGCACAGAGAATTAGCCCAAAATCAACATAAAATTAGCCCAAAATCAACGAAAAATTAACTCAAAATCAATGGAAAAGCAATTAGAAAATCCAACTCAAAATCAAGATAAACCCACTGAAAACTCAACTCAAAATAAATCAAAACTCACCGGTAAACCCAACCCAAAAACAGTCCAAACCCATCGGAAAACCTAGCCTAAACCATACTCAACGGAAAACTCACGTGAAATACCCAACAGAGCTGGATTTGCCACCCGATCTACTGCCGTCAAGTCTTCCATTGCTGTTGCCGGATCTTCTATTGCTGTCGTCGATTGGGGGTGGGAGGCGAAGGGTCGTCGGTTAGGGGTGGGAGAACAAGGGTCGGTGGTGGAGGAGAGAGGGAGGGGCGAAAGAAAGAGGGAGGCCGAATCGGTGGAGAGCTGAGGCAATGAGCTGAATTGACGGTGACGATGACAACGGGCTAGGTGAGACAGCTATGAGGGAGAGAGTGAGTGAAGGAGAGGAACGGGTGAGACTTGAGAGAGCTGAAAAAGTAAAAATGTAGAGGAACTGGTGAGAGAGTGAGTATTAATAAATAAAAAAAAACAATAAATAATATTATTTAATTAGAATAAATGTGTAAAATAGATGAACTGATGTGAGTATTTTGAAAATGTGGTAGTGCAAAATAGAAAAAGTAGGCTTTTAGTCTAAAATAGACGAAAAATTTTAAACAAACTGATGTGGTTGCTCTAACTATGATTAATTAATAATTAATACTGGAATTCAAAGCCATTGATGTGTATTATCACTATGTAGAAGGTGTCATCACAAAAACCGCAACAATCTCAACCGCTAGATGAGCGACACAGCAAGCCCATGTGATCAACATATCTCCACCGTTTATTCCACATGAGAGTAGAGAATCATTTCCCACCTGCAAATGTTTTAGTTCTATTTCCAATTCGACCCCTTTCCTCATCGTACTGTCAAGATACCCCGAACTTCCAGTTTCAACTTCACACTGACAAATCACAATGATTCGCAAACGATATCAAGAAGCCAAAGCTCCAAAACTCCAAACAAAACGTTTTTATGGGAGTTGTTTTTAAACAAGCAAGATTACAATGCCCACCAATTGTTCGATGAAATGTTTAGTTCAACCACTGTTTTCTTCTCACCTCGTATTCGTATTCGTATTCGTTTTGGTTTTGGTTTTGGTTTTGGTTTATTTGTTTCAGAATGTTCCTCTTACTACTTTTAACTCGGTTTCCCTCATTCGTTAGACAAAGACGTGAACTTCTGTACTTTCCTCCAAGTGTTCAGTGAAATGTTTGAATGAAACATTTTAAGCTGATTCTTTGTTTTTTGGCTAATTTGTATTCAGGTTTTCAATTGGTGAAATCGATTAATGCACAGAAGTATTTGAAGAAAATAGGACTTGGGAAAGAAGACTACTACTTCTGGAACCAAATTGGCAAGGCTCTACTATGCACTTGCACGCTATTTGGTGTAGCGTGGCTCTACAATGAAACATCACCATTAGGTTGGTGGACGCTAAAGCCTCGCCCCAAAGAAGAAAGAGAGTTAGCACACCTGTATGAGTGGCGAGAGTTTCCGTACCCCGGTGATGAAGAAGCAATGGAAGAGTTCATTGCCAAAGGGGGGTATGATTGGCACAACCATCGGTCCAAAAGGGTTTATTGAAACGGATAAGGATGCGTTTAACTACCAGAAGGACTTGCAAAACAAGAAGCTTGAGCAAGAAGCTCAGAAGCTGTGGTTGAGGATGAGGAATGAGGTCATCCAGGAGCTTCAAGAGAAGGGGCATGATGTTGAGTGATAGTTTTGTGAAGTATGAGTGAATATTATATGGTCTTGTGAAGCATTAAGAGCTGTTCTGAGTTATATTATTATGAAATGTAGCCTGAATGGAATTAGTTCAATGGTTTTGTGAAACTCTTATCGTTGTGTTAATTTTGAGCTGATTAGCTGCTGTTTGGTTTTTAAAGTTTGATGTCTTTGGATCCTCTATCTTGTTTAATGCTCAGTGTTCTTGCTATAGAAAAGAGAAAAATAATTTTATGCATTATCAAACTACTATTATGATTTTTGTAGAGGCTTTTTTCAAAAGAAGTAGGGGCCCAAACTCAGTTGGTAAGAAGAGGAGTCTGATACCATATTGTAACGACTTAAGGAAAAGTACTAACCATATCTGAGCTATACCTTAAAAAGACTAGTCACAATTGAAACTCCTTGTAATTGTTAATAAAGCCTAAATCTACCCAGTAAATGTTCGATGTGGGACTCATCACACACCCGCACGCATCACATACCTACACACATCACACAATCAATCAAATTGGAGCATTACACTATTAGATCCAAAGTTATAAATTAGCAAACTGTGTGGTCAAAACATGTGTCATGTAAGTGTTTTGATGTCTAGTTTTATGAAGGGGTAAACAAATTTACTCGTAGTGTTTATTATATATGGGAAAAGAATAAGTTAATCAAGTAGCTTTTGAATAAGCTCGAGTTTATTCGATAAGAAAATGAACCGAATTTGAAAATATAATCAAATTGGTGATGAACTCAAGCTCCTCTTGTGTCCAAATTAAAATTAAATGAACAATCCTAAACATGTAACCTTGGCTTGACTTAACTTATTTATAGCCTTATGAGGATGTGGTAAAGATTAAATGTTAAAAAATATATGTATTAACATTCTGTTTGTGTTGATGGAAAATATGTCTTTTTCAAATATTTTTGTATTTTTTGAAGTTTGGTAAGAAGGAAAATCTTGGTCAATAGAAAATAATTTTCAATGTCAATGAAAAGATAATCCAACAGATAGGCAATAAAAGTGATTTTTTTTAAAAAAAAAAAAAAAAATCTCTTTTACTCTCACCCCCTCAATTCTTCTATGCAACCAACATCGTTACTACCACCACCACCATGAGCATCACTACTACCCTGTCCACCGCTGCCTCCATCATTATTGCCTTCGTTGCCACCTTCACCACACTACCATCTTAAGAGTTACATGAAATATTAATGAATTTTCGTGAGAACCAAACAACATAAAATAGTTTTGAGATTGTTTTATGATTTATGATCAAGAACAAACAGCTTAGTCTTTTTTAGAACATATTTTCCACTAAAAAACATTTTTCTTAGTAAAATGTTTTCTATTGAAACAAAAGAAACATAGAATAAATTGAAAGAATAAAGAAAGCAAGAAAAAAAAATGAGGGGATGGGATGGGGGTGTTTGGGATTGGATAATATTGAAGATTAGTGATAATAATTAATAGATGCTCTTTCAAAGGATACATTATCGTTTACGTTTATAGAGTGGTGCTTTCAAAGAGACCGAAAGTGGAAGATTCATCCGATTCAAGCTGTGCTATATAAGCAAAAAATTTCTTTACTCAAAAGTCTTAAGACATGAGAAAATGTCCCATTTAATGTTTCTCAGATCTAACCCATCAACTCAACAATTAAGTTTATAGCAGTTCATGGATCGATTCTTGTACTCAACACAACAAAATATCACAATAATTTCATAATTTTTTTAAAATTGCATATCAACTTACACAGATGTGACATGCTAATTTAAGATCGTTATGAAATTATTGTGACTTTTTATTGCGTGCACAGCATCATGATGTGTTCAATTAGGCTGAGATGAGACCTGGAATAATGCCAATAATTTGCAGAGTTGGCCAGTTGACAGGAGAGAAATTGAGGAAGAGAGACAAGCTCTCTTGGCTTTTCCTTTTTAACATTTTCTAAGCTAAGCTATTGTAAGAATTTAGACACGGCAAGGCAGGCAAACCATGTAAGAATAATAATACAATACAGTTGCGTTAGTCCAAATGAATACGCCACTCTTCTTGTGCGGCTTTTTTGTCATTTAATTATTTTGGTTTTAGAATTCAACGCACAACAACGCTGGGCCTTTTCTTTCACGCTTGCACGTTATTATATAACAATCAATAATGTCCACTCTCAAAGCTTATGGGGTCCCTCCAAAAGAAGTGTTTTTTTTGGTAAACCCCTCCAAAAGAAGACGTTCACACTGAATCAGTGACTTTTTTTTAGGCATTGTTGAATCTTAAAGCGGCCTCATATCACATGATGACATATCTTTAGCATAAAAGAAAAAGTATGGTGGAATCTAATAAATTAATATCCCTACTTTTATATTAACTCTTCAAGTAATCAAGTTCAAACTTCAAACCCTCGGTAATCAACCATAATTAGTTCTTAACCAACAAAAACAAAACAAAAAGGGAATCTTAATTTGTGGTATGTATGGTAATGATTAGAGAATTACACTATACAATATACACACAACACTGCTTGTTTATAATATATACTAGTCGCTAACCCGTGCGATGCACGAGATTATTTTAAATCAAATGTTAACATGTTCAGGTTTAAACATTTCTCTAATTTCAATTATTGAAAGCTAAATTGACTCTAATATAAGATGAAACATGTAATATTATGAAGTAATATTAAAAATGAGATAAATACAAATATTATGAAGTAATATATTACAATAATCATAATGTGCCAGTAAATAAGTATTACAAAAGAACTAGTAAATATAATAAATATACAATTGTGTTTACATCTTCAAGCTTTATCCAATACTTTTCAAGAATGTATTTCCTCCCTTTCCTAGGCTCTTCTCTTTTCTCAACTTCTTCAAGCTACTTAATTTAAGGCCAATTAGTATCAACTATAGCACCAAATTATACCAATTCATCAAAGATTTACAATGTAAAACCAAACACTCTTAATGTCAATAAATTTCATAATAACCCACTATTGAATGATAAAAAAGTTCAACATTTCTATAATTTTCATGAAAATAAGTATTCCATTGGTTTTCATCATAAAATTCAGAAATAAATAACAAAATAGATTATTCACACACAAAAAAACTTCAATATATCCAAGTTATAAATAAAATACTAGTACGAATTGTGCTAAGGTGGAAAATGGTACTATCTTTTGCCATATATAAATACAACATGACCTGAGGCCTTAAAAGCTTATGTGAAATATGTTTAAATTGTACTATATGGTTTTATTTAAACATTAAGAATACAAAAGCCAAAAATCTAGATATTTATGGCATTTGTTTCAAGTTTATGCCAACCAAAACTAAAGGCATGCCTAAGTGCAGTTCACAAAGGCTTTGTGGCTTGGTAGTCTTCCAAACAAAAAAAAAAATCCAAAATGAAAAAAAAAAAGAGTTAAAGTCTGTGTGGTCTTCAAACTAAAAAACAACCCTAAATAAATTAAGATGCAAATGATATGTAAAAAGTTGAGTATTTAATAATGAAAATTAAAAGGGTGTGAGTTAAAAGGGAAAAAACCTTGGGTGAGAATATAGTGACAGAGCAACCCTGCAAAACTATAAAGGAAATGTATTTATAATCAAAATTATAGAGAAATAAACAATTAAAAAAAAGTCACAGTCACATGTTCGTACTAAACAAAGGCTAGACTTGAGACATTGCAGTTCATGATGTTATGGTTGGAATGACAAAGACTACAAACAGAGAGTTAAAGCAAGAACTGGGTCTTTTAAAGTGAAGGGCAAGGTCTAGAAACCATAAAAGGTGTAGGTTCTAGGGTTTAGAAAGAAGAAAAGTGAGGAATAAAATCTCACCTTGGCTTTAACATCCTACCTTTATTTTTTAGAAATGACAAAAACTGAATTAAACTAAATAGTTTATTATTATTATTATTATTATTATTATTATTAATCAAAAGTGATAGAATTTTATTGAAAATATTCCAAGTGTATAGGTTCCTTAACTCCTTGGCATGATTAGCCAAAGCTTTATCTAATTTATTACAATGTTTAGAAACTATCCTAAAATATACATTTTCTACATAATACACAAAAGCATGAATATGTTCTAACACATCTAAAATCTCCTTAAAGCATGGTTCCTGCAAGTGAATTAATGCCAGCAAATGTGATGCTCTCAACAGAGCTGTAGCAGCTATCCACAATGAGTCTTGGCAAGGAATTAATTCACTATGGGCAATATAGGAGAACCACGACTATCTCTAACAATATTGATTAAACCTACAAAATTCTTGGCTTTTGAAAAAGGTCAATGCCATTTTCATTTTGAATAATCATTTGAATAATAGTACTGACTTTATAGTTTTCTTATTTATGTCCTAAATGCATAGATTTCTAAAAATATGTTAGAAGAGTAAATTGAAAACTGAAATGGGATGGTGAAGCTAATTTAACAATCTCAACTCCTATAAGCTTTTATCAAGATCCAAAACAATTTCAATAACACCAAAAGCATAGCCCAAAAATATACCAATCAAAGAGATGAAACAAATGAGTAGGAAACAAACACTTACAAAGGGACCAAGGATCTTATTCTATTAATGCCATCCCTACTAAAACTCTCATTGCCTACAATTGCTCAATGGTGATCTTGCTTACTATATATGCCATTTATTTTTAAAAAGTCACAAATTCTGGCCAATAACAAATAAAATTAGAAAACTTCTAAAAATTCATTCAAGCATTGCACAATGTAGGGATGTGTGATTAAATAATGCATATATATATATTTGTATGTTTCAAGAAGTTGCAAGGGTACCCAAAAAAATAAAAAATAGTGATGCCAATATCACATTACACAACTTATTATTGCTAGAACAACCAATATAGCAAAACCGAGCTCTGTTTCTCATAGTTTGGCTAGACACACTATTAATATTCCAAACTTTTAGTGTGGATGAAGGATGTTCCACCACAACTTTTTTCTGTATTTCAGGCTGATTTAGCCGATCTTTTTTAATAATATTATTTATTTTCTTTCTCGAAAAAGGAAAAAAAGAAAAGAAAGATAAAAATAGAACTGTGACACTAAATATGAAAATAAGCATAACAAATACAACAATTTATTAATGTGGTTATGCCCCCAGCAACAAAGCTTTTTGTTTTTACCTCAACAGGCTACTTGAGGTTGATCTTTTGTGTAGGTTGTATATGCCTGGAATCACTCACAATATTAAAAGACCACATAAAAACCCAAAACCCAAAATCCAATTTGCATTAAATTTTGGCAGGAAAATTTTGTAGGATATAAATTTAACTAAAGCAACAACTAAACCACAAACCTAAAAATTAATCATTCATATTCCATATCCCATCAAGTTTCCTATCATGGGCTAACCACAATTCAAAGAACACTAACTAAGAAGCCTTGCAGCCATAAATTCATTGACGCAACTTTGATAAGTATAGTTTACAGCTTTTGTTATGTTAGAGAATGAATAGACCATCAAGCATAATTGTAATCGACTAATCAACAATTTTATCAACACAAATTAAGTTTGACTCCATGACATCTAAATTGTAATCAAATAGCACTAAGAAAAGAATTGGTCTAAGTCTCAAAACACTGACTAAATTTGAGAACATATTATATAATAAATAATGGAATACAAAAAATTACCTTATGCAACATCAGCGATAGAAGCAAATTGAGAGTGGTGATGGATTTGGTTGAGATTAGAGAGAGAGGATAGGGTCTGAGTTTGAGGCCTGAGAAAATAAAAAAGAAACAAATGAAACAAATCAAAGAGAGATTATAGGCACTAGTTAGCTACATCCTCTAATACCGAGGTGAAATTTCAAACTTGATACAATATCTCTTTTAGGCATTTGCAATCCAAAATGAAGGGTGCAAAAGTCAACAATCATATAATGTATTAAGTTTGAAAGGATGATGTATTATTGTATCTATCATCTAATCCAATGTTTTCAAAACAAATAATACACAATCATACCTACGGTTTTTGAAACTACCTTCCCAAAAAGACCAATCACAATTTGACCTGAAAGATGACAGATCATAAAGATTTAAAGAGTATCATATTAACCATGATCACAGTTCCTCTAACAACGCTATATCCTTAAATTTCACAACATTTGATACCCATTACTCACAGCCAATTCCAACATGGAATTGGCAAAATACTTCTACAATATCAAAGTAAAATACCCTTTTCTTTTCTTTTTTTCCAACAAAGCAAGTCTCTTTCTTTTACAAAAAAAAGTAATGGAATAGAGCACTACCAGCGGGCTTTCCATCAATCTCAACATCAAAATAAACTTTATGGGTCAACGTGAAACAAATATACGAGCCAAAGATGGTAAATTTGTTAAATAATTGAAATGAAGGAATTTAAAAAATCAAAGAAAAACAACCATCGGTACCCTGCCTAAAATAACCCTAACTACAAAAAAAAAAAAAAAGCAAAGGCTTTACAATACCAAAACCTAAATCATATTTCCAAATTATAAAAAAGAGAAATATTTCCTCTTTTTTCATCATTAAGTATGCTACCTTTCCTCTATTTGGTTTCAATTGAAAAACTTAAAATTCAGAGAAAAGAGAAAGAGGAAAGCAAGCGTACCTGGGCATTGGGTATGGAGTTTGATTTTCAATTGAAAATAATAATAGGTAGAGAATAAGTTGCATAATACAGGAAAACCAAAAGATGCAGTAGCGACAATCCGTGGTGGCGACGACAGTAGTGGGAGAATCTGAGTTTTGGGGGAAGGAAATGTGAGTTTTGGGTTTAGGCCTCATTTGGGAGGAGGGAATAGAATGGAATAAAAAGGAATGAAAAGAATAATTTTAAAATATTCTTCCCTTCGCTTATTGGGAGTTTTAATGGAAGAAATAGAAAGTTCATTCCCTTGTTTGAGAGTTTAAGTGGAAGGGAATAGAATGGGTAGAAGGGAACACTCATTCCTCTCTATTTCCTTAATACCTCAAATTTTTATTCCCTCCAAAATTAAGAGGAATAGGAGGGAATTGAATTAGATTAATAAATTTTTTACTAAAACTCCCAAAATACCCCTATATATTTAACCCTTATTTTAAAATAGGGTTCTAATAGTAATATTGTTATAAAATGATTTCCATTCCATTCCCTCCATGTTATTCCCAAACAAGATGCTAGAATTAGTGTCCTTAAATCTTATTGTATGATGTTATGTATAACATTATGTATGACTTAATGTATGACTTGATGTTGTACTAATAAAGTTTCTTTATTATAATCTAAAATAATGGCAACATGAATATCAGACATAATCATATAGTTCATGAGATGCATAGTATGTGATTTATATGAAAAGTCACAGAAGATATAAATCACAAGTTCTTTGTAAACTCAAAATTGTAGTTCGTAGTCGGTGATAAAATTGGGCAATTCATCTATGAAGACTATAACATATCAACTAAGACGATTTGTCTTGATCATAGAAATGGAGATTTCTAGTTGGTATGTTGATATGTTTTAAGAGTTAAGACATATTAAATAGGACCGCTGTGAGATTTACTATTCTCATAACGACTGTCAAATGAATAAAAAATCTCACGACTTCTATCTACATGAATTCTTAATCCTGAGAGGATATTAGGTATGATCATGAAGTGTATGTTACTTTGATATATCAAGAGTGAGATCTAAAGTAACGGTCGAAACCTCAGTATGTTGGGCAGCCACATTTAATATTGATGGAACATATATTCTCAAGATGGAATTCATAGTCTCTTAACGGAGATACAAAATATTCCCTTGGAATAAGTTTAATGGGTTTGGTTATTCAGAGTGTTAGGCCTAACCACTTTAGTAAAAAGTTACTAAAGTATATATTTATGAAATTAGATTTCATAAATATATGATGAATAACTTAATAGATTAAATTGGGTACTCAAAGACTAAGATGTAGTAATTTACAAAGCCACAGTCTACATTTATGACTTTGTATTACTACGAATATTTTATGAAGGGGTTGTATGTATATAAAATCTTGGGACATAATTTATTAACAAGGCCTAAAGTGCAATTATATTATATAATGATATTAAATATAATTAATGGTAATTTTAGATTTGTCAAGAGTTGACAAAAAAGCCCAAGGCCCATTAGAGCTAGTGTCTTATTTGTTCCCTTTTGATCACACTCCAAGCCACATACTAAAACCCAATTGCAAGTCCCAAAAGGTTAGCCCAATTAGATAATTAATTAGATATAAAGAGAGAAACATACATAATTTTATATAGAGAGATATTATTGTGAAATGGTGTATATGTGAGTATGAGACACTCTCTTATTCTCCTATTGAAAACTG
This sequence comes from Castanea mollissima, assembly GCA_014183005.1. NCBI lineage: Eukaryota > Viridiplantae > Streptophyta > Magnoliopsida > Fagales > Fagaceae > Castanea > Castanea mollissima. Next base: position 28,044,717 of record JACAVU010000006.1, on the reverse strand, counting down.
ATTGAGAGACAACACTTCTTGGGCATAAAGTGGAATTAGAGTGAAGATTAAAAACGTTCCCAAGTACTTCTAATCCTTTGTTTTGAATTTCACCGCACCAAGGTATGCTCTCTTATTCTTGAATTCTAAAATTCACATAGTACATGTTATCAATTGTGAATGAAGTAGATTCGTTAATTTTTCGTTGTGTATGTTTTGTATGTGATACAAACATGTATTTTTCCCTCAAATTGTATCAAAGTGGTCTTCAATTCGAATCTGTATAACTTGTTTTGTGAGTTTCTGCATGATTGTTGAATCTATGGTTTGATAAAAACTAATATTGATGTTATGATGTTGTTTAAATTTGAATTTAAATATGTTAAATTGATCTTTAAGGCTATAGCATCAATGGAATTCAGTTTTGATATCAAATCTCATCTATTATGTTCATATGGTGGTTGTTTGTTCATGGAAAACTGTTGAAAACTGTCCAGATCTTCCTTTTAAAAACTGAAAATACAGGTTTTTCATGGGTAAGCTTTACTCGCGAAATAGTCTCGAGATAGTCGCAAAAGCTTTTGTCTGAATTTTGTATTTTCACAAAAAAATTTGCAGGTAAGCTTTACTCGCGAAATAATCGCAAGATAGTCGCAAAAGTTTCTATCTAATTTTTGTGTTTTCACTTTTTTGCCTTAACTCATTTTTGCGAGAAAAGCTTAGTCGTAAGATTCTCACGAAAATGCCACTGAAGGGAATTGTGAACTATTTCTAAGTGTTTTCAAATGTATAAAGTGCAAGGCTGTGTGATTAGATTACACATGTTTACAAATTAAAAACCTTTAGTTTAAAACATCTAATGGGAGAGAGATACAGGGGTTGGATCTCACAGCCTTATTAAGGGTTAATGGTAACTTTAGACTTGTTAAGAGTTGGCAAAAAAGCCCAAGACCCATTAGAGCTAGTGTCTTATTTGTTCCCTTTTGGTCCCACTCCAAGCCACATACTAAAGTCTAATTGGAAAGATCCAAAACGCTAGCCCAATTAGATAATCAGTTAGATATAAAGGGGGAAACATACAGAATTTTATATAGAAAGATATCATTGTGAAATGGTGTGTATTTGAGTGTGAGACACTTTCTTATTCTCCTATTTGAAACTAATTGAGAGACCACACTTCTTAGGCGTAAAGTGGAATTGGAATAAAGATTAAAAGTGTTCCCTAGTACTTCTAATGCTTTGTTTTGAATTTCACCACACCAAGGTACGCTCTCTTATTCTTGAATTCTGAAATTTACATAGTACATGTTATCAATTGCGAATGAAGTAGATCCATTAATTTCCCACTGTGTATGTTTTGTATGTAATACAAACATGTATTTTTCCATCGCAAAATTACTTACATTCCATTTCTTTATTTTAAAACATCTAATTAAGGTTATTTAATTTCATTCCATTATATTTTTTTTCCATTCATTTCCCTTGCCTAAATACATTCCATTTAATTCCATTCCCTTCCCTTATGATCATTCCATGCCCTTATAAACTCTCAAACGAAGCCTTAGGGGAAGGCGATGTAAGTGCGTGAGAAGAGAAGAGAGATTTTGAAGAAGTAGTGGTTTGAGGTTTAGGTTTTGAAGAAGTATTGGTTTTGTAAATGTATTTGGTGGGGGAGATAATGAGATTTAATTTTTATTTTTAAATTAATAATGGTAATGTGAGTAAATGGGTTGGAAAAAAAAATCAAAACATATAAATCAAATTAAAATAAATTAAATGCTGACGTGGAAAATTGTGGGGGCTTCAAAAACTTCGGTTTTATATATATATATATATATATAGATGACTCATCTTTAATAAAATATAATAACTTGAAAGAATCCAAATTTTTTTAAATTATAACAGGGCGGACCTAGGATTTCAATTTAGGTGGGCCAAAATATAAGAAGGAAAAAAAAATCCAAATAGGTATTCATATAGTACTAAAAAACTATTAATCAAGATCAATATACAAAATCATTGTTTATTAATACATTAAGATGAAATCATTTACCAATAAAGACAAAAAAAACACAAAATAATATTGTTTCTTAAAAGCATCAACTATTGCAATATATATATATATTCACAAACCAAAACTTACTTTTGCTACTTTAATAAAGTATTTGAAATGTCTCGTACAATAGTGTTTTTGGTATTTGGTGTTCTAAATACTAAATATTTAGCATTTAAAACACCTAATAGTAGTACTCTAATACTGGGTTAACTGAGATTTTTTATTTTTTTATTTAAAATTTTGTTTTTGTTTAGTTTTTCAGTTAGGTAGTTGCTAGTTTGGCCAGGTTAATTAAAAGAGAGGGGTCTGAGTTTTTGGAAGAGTGAGGCTAGAAATAAAAAAGTATAACCATTAAAAAAAAATTCTTGGGCTAGGGGGGGCCTAATTATTATTTTTTTTCTTTGGGTCGGGGGCCCGGGCCACCTTGGCCCCCCTGTAGGTTTGTCCCTAAATTGTAGTATTAGTTGATGCTAATGTATGGGTACTATACGGCTAGAATTGGTGAACCTAAGTGGGTTTCAGTTAGTTCAACTGATAAAGTCTTTGATGGTTAAATAAGAGATATGTGGTTCAATCCCCACCTACACCAAAAATCAATCGATGTCTTAGTTTGATAATAAATAATTATCATCAGAAGCGGATGCCATAGGTTGAAACTCTCTTAAAAAAAAGAAAAAACAAAGGGGTGAACCCAACGTCACAGAAAAATAAGCATAATGATATTATTATCATAAATGAGTGACAGCATAGTTTATGGAATTATTATACAATGGCTTCACAAATTACTATTAATAAATTTGATTTGTTAGAAATACTGAATTCAATAATATTGTATTTCTTACTAAAAGAATATACATGAGTGCCTTTATATATGAGGCATATGAGTGTAGTACAAGTAAGAGTGTAGTACAAGAATGTGTGCTATACAAGTAAACTAGTTGGGCCTAAAGCTCACAACACTATACATGTTAACAGCCCCCCTCAAACTCAAGGTGGATGTGAGACCAACTAGAGGTTGACAACCAAAGTGCGAAGGCGTCCCTTAGGATGTGACTTGGTGAAGATATCTGCAAGTTGATCTGTAGAGGAGACTGAGATTAGCTTGAGAGCACTATGGACAAGATGATAACGGATAAAATGACAATCGATCTCGATGTGTTTAGTCTGTTCATGGAAGACATCATTGTGAGCAATATGAATGACACTCTTGTTGTCACAATAAAGAGGAGTAGCAGAGGATGTAGACACACCTAAGTCTTTGAGAAGCCATCGTATCCAAAGAAGCTCAGATGTGGTATCAGCAAGGGCACGATAATCTGCTTCAGTACTAGAACGGGCCACATGAGTTTGTTTCTTACTTCGCCAAGAAATAAGAGAAGAACCAAGAAGAAAGCAATAACCAGTGGTGGACTTGCGATCAGTGGGATCTCTTGCCCAATCAGCATCAAAAAATGCACGAAGAATAAGAGGAGACTGAGCAGAGTAGAAAAGACCATGGAAAAGAGTGCCTTTTAGGTACCGAAGAATATGTAGAACTGCAGCATAGTGAGTCGATCGTGGAGCAGACAAATACTGGCTTACCTGGTGAACAGGATAGGAAATGTCTGGACGACTAACAGTAAGATAAACTAGGCTGCCAACTAAGCGTCTGTAAAGAGAGGGATTAGACAATGGTTTCCCCCCTGAGGGAGTCAGATGCACATTAAGCTCAACTGGAGTGTCAACAATCTTGTTATCAGTGAGTCCAGCTCTAGACAAGAGTTCAGAGGCATACTTGGCATGAGTAATGTAAAGTCCATCTATAGAATGAGTGATTTCAAGACCCAAGAAGTAGCTGAGATGTCTAAGATCTTTCATCTCAAACTGCTGATTGAGAAAATTCTTGAGTTCTTGAATGCCACTGAGGTCATCACCAGTTATGATCATATCATCCACATACAAAAGAAGTAAAATATTGTCTTTGTCAGTGCGACGAAGAAATAAGGCAGAATCATAATGACTAGCCATGTAACCCAAACGAGAAATGGTAGAGCTGAATTTGGCAAACCAAGCACATGGAGCTTGTTTAAGGCCATTAAGTGCACGTCGAAGGTGACAAACCTTGTTTGCTTCAACAGAGAGACTAGGAAGAGGTTGCATATAAACTTCTTCACTTAAATCCCCATTAAGGAATGTATTTTTTACATCAATCTGAAAAAGATCCCATTTATTGGCAACAACAACAGCTAAGAGGGCACGAACAGATGAGATACGAGCAACCGGAACAAAGGTCTCTTCATAATCAATCCCATACTCCTGTGTAAAACCTTTTGCAACAAGACGAGCTTTGTAGCGCTCAATAGACCTATCAGAGCGAGTCTTAATTTTGTAGATCCACTTACAACCAACCACTAATTTCCCAGGGGGGAGAGTGACCAAGTTCTAAGTATGGTTTTTAGATAATGTATTAAGTTCCTCTTTCATTGCAATTTGCCATAAAGGGTCAGTGAAAGCCTCACGATAGGTGTGAGGCTCGTGCAGTGTAGTAAGGGCAGTGTAACAATGATAGTCAAGTAAATGTGCAGGAATGGACCTTACTCGAGTTGAGTGACGAGGTGGAATGTCTTGTGCATGATCTTCAGGCGGAGCAGGAGCAGGGGAACCAAGATCAGGGTTGGGTAGCTCATCTTCAACCTATTCATCTTCCACTTGTTTATTAAAGGGGGAACTAGGAAAGGGATCAAGGATTTTTGGTGGTTGGACAGAGAAGTCAATAGGAGAATCAGGAGCAACTACAAAAGGAATATGCGTCTCATCTGGAAATAGATCTAAGACAGAAGAGGAAGATAGAGAAGCACGGAAGTGAGAGAGCTCGATAAAGAGGCGTTGTTCCCAAAAGACAACATTGCGGGAGATACGAAGACGATGAGAAATAGGATCATAACACCGATACCGCTTTTGAGTTTCGCCATAGCCAAGAAAACAACAAAGTTCAAGTTTGTTATGCTCATGTGGCTGAAGAAGAACGAAACAAGCAGAGCCGAATAAGCGTAGGTGGTGATAGTCTGGAGGTGACCCAAAAAGGCGCTCATATGGAGTTTGATTTTGATGACAGGACTGGGAATACGATTAATAGCATGAACAGCAGCTTCGCCCCAAAAAGGAGCAGAAACTTTGGCAGAGAGAAGAAGAGCACGAACAGTGTCAAGAATATGACGAAGTTTTCGTTTGGCTCAATTATTTTGCTGAGAGGTACCTAGACAAGTTAGTTGATGAACAGTGCTATAGGAATGCAAAACAGCTTGGAAAGCATATTGAGTGTACTCAAGAGCATTATCAGGTCGAAAAATTTTGATTCGTTTAGAAAATTGAGTTTTAACCATTTTTGCAAAATTAGAATACATTTGTAATAATTTAGATCGATGTTTCATGTTAAAGATCCAGCTATAGCGAGAGTAATCATCAACAAAGACAACAAAATATCGAGATCCACCAATACTAGAGACAGAGGAAGGTCCCCAAACATTAGAATGAATAAAGTCAAAGATATCAATGGATATAGATTCACTAGAATTGAAAGGCAAAGTTGGTTGTTTTCCTAACTGACATGAAACACAATCAAAATTTTCTGTAGACACTTAACCTAACAGACCTCTAGAAGCCAATTGTTGTACACGAGAAGAAGATGCGTGACCAAATCGAGCATGCCAAAGAGCAAGAGAATGAATAAAAGAAACTGCAGTAGCTGCGGCAATAGAAACAGGAGCAACAAGTGGAAGACGAAGGTTGTCCACGGGAAATATACGCCCAACTCTGGGACCAGTCCCTAGCTCCTGTCCTATCCTTGGATCCTGCACAATACACCCAGAATAATCAAATATAATTCGATAACCCAACTCAACTAATTGTCCCACAGAAAACAAATTGTAAGAAAGGTCAGGAACATTAAAGACCCCAGAAACGAAGAGGTTGGAGGTTGAAACGGAACCTATATTATGACCAGACATTGTGGAACTATTTGTTGTGCGAATAGTAAGAGGGTGTGGTGCAGGTTTAAGTTCAGAAAATAAGGACGAGTGAGGTGCCATGTGATTGCAACAAGCAAAATCCATAAGCCAAGAGGAAGGAGACATATCGGACAAAGCTGAGAGTGAAGAGGAATAAGATGCATTACCAACCACACGAATGACATTGGCGATGATGTTTTTAAGGTCATCTGTGGTCATAGTGAAAATGCGACCTGAAGACTTAGACTGTGCAGAAACGGGAGCCATTGGTTGGACACTCTCAATGTTAGCAATAGTGGCAGCAGAAATTGAAACAGCTAATTTATTGCGCTGAAAGCAAGTCTCAATATTATGACAAAAACGTTTGCAAAAATTGCAAAAACGTTTGCTAAATTGTCAGCGACGATTGTGGCAAAAGGAAGAAGACCTATCCTTATTCTTCATTTAGAAGCAAAATATGCAAAAATGGATTGCAAAAATGAAATCTACATGAAAAACTGATTAAGGAGCACTTGGACTACAAAAAAATCAACCCTGGAGAAAAGTCAACAGTCAAGTCAAAGTCAACAAGGGTCAACATCAGTCAACGCGGGTCAACAATGATGTGGCGGGTGACGTCAACAGCGCAGATGGACGATGATGTGGCAGTGATGACGTCACCTAGGGCTGACGTCAGCAAGTGCAAGTCTGGTGCGTGCAGCGCGTGGCAGCGCGTGAGGAAGAATGGTGGCGCGTGGAGGTGCGTGGGCGTGTGAGCTTCAGTGCAGAATATTTGGACGGCGCATGAGGGCGCGTGGGGGCTCCGATTACTGCAAGGTTTCCACGATTGAGTAGATTGGGAAGAGGCGATCACTGTAGTACCTGAAAAATATTTATTAGAGCAAGATGCATGGCGGAGATAGGAAGTGCAGTGGCCTGTGTGGTGCAGTACTCCTCAACGACGGCGGCTGCAGGTCCAGAACCCAAGGACAACGACTGGAAGGCGTTGGAGGTTCTACGGCAAAAAACTGCATCGGCTGCTGTGATAGCAGAAGCGATGTTGAGAATATAGTACCACCAATAAAGACAAGACTGCTAAGAAAAGGTCAGAGCAGTGGCTCTGATACTATGTTAGAAATTCTGAATTCAATAGTATTGTATTTCTTACTAAAAGAATATATATGAGTGCCTTTATATAAGAGCCATATGAGTGCAGTACAAGTAAAAGTGTAATACAAGTAAAAGTGTAATACAAGTAAAAGTGTAGTACAAAAATATGTGCTATACAAGTAAACTAGTTGGGCCTAAAGTCCACAACACTATACATGTTAACACGACTTATTATGAAAGCAATTAAATACTATAGCATATATTCACCAACAAAAAAAAGAAAAAACTATAGCATATAAAAGAAACTGTTCGGATATTGCTGGTAGGCACACATGCAAAGCTGGAGGACTTTCTTGAACTCAACATCCTTAGTTGTCTATTTTAATCTATAACATCCGCTCTTGATAATAATTTTTTATCATCAAATCAAGACACCAATCAATCTTTAGTGTAGGTAGGGATTGAACCCCAATTCTTGTTTATCTGTGCAGTGTGTTGGATGAATATTAACATTGCATAAGGTGAATTAAAAATTAAATGTTATGGTTCTGTCTCAGTCAAAAGTAAATTAAAAATTAAAAATTGCTTGCCCTTCTGTTTTGTGTGTGTATGTAAAAACTAAAAACATTGCCTTGGCAAACTTGCTTTCCTTATTCCGACTTTTCAACTTTCAACTCTTAACTTTTTGTTGATGATTACTTCTTTTTTGCTGTGTTTGTTTATGATTACTTTCAACTCTTAACTTGCTGCCTTTACTTTCAGCACGGCTCCTTCCATTTGGTAACTGATCTAGTTCACGATGGAGCCCTTTGCTTTGCTATGTATTGCCAGGAACAATTCTTTTCACAACTTGTTAAGTTGGAAATTTATTGTAAAAGATCACTTATACGTGGGTCTAATATTGACGCAATTTTTATCATATACCAATCATAATTGATCATCGTGTCAGTAATTGCAAATTTTATTTTGGCTTATTGCTGCTTATACTACGAAGATAAATACAAATGCTCCCTTTCCACACCCACCTAAAGCACTTAGTGATGATGGGTTATGATGACACCCTATCCTTATTTGTATGAGTGATGATGAGTTGATGACACCCTATCCTCATTTTTCTAATCAAGACTCAAGAGTGAACACTCAAGAGCAACAAATAAATTGGTCGTCCATTTGCAATTAGATTTCTTTTGGACAGTAATGGGAGACTAGATATTAGCAACTAGCCCTACTCCCTTACGCAAAATTATTAAATACTTTGAGAGTATATTAAATACGTGCTACTCTCTCTCACATGAATTGTAAATCTTATTATGAATTTAATTAATGAGACCTACAATTATGTGAGAAAAGGAGTATACGTTTTTTGGTAGTCCAAGGGCATCCAATAATTACCCATCTCTTACAGCTTTTGCACTCATACACGCTGTTAGTGAGCCCATGGTCATGCAGACTTAAACTAGCAGCCAAGACACACCAAACCGACGTCTAAAACTCCTATCAGAATCTCTCTCATCATTATCAAGAATAGTCAAAAGATTCAAACCAAACCCACGTAATCTTTCTAATGGAGTACTAATAGTATATAATACTTTTCATATCATGAGTTTTGACCATTAGAGAGTCGCTATTACAGTCCAGATTCCATATCTTGTGGCTCTGACTACAGAGTCTGTGGTGTGTATAAGAGGCATCTACCGCTTTTCTTTCTGGGTACATAGGATGAACTGTGAAGTACCAGGTTTGATGCTTTGCCCCTCATCCCAGTATTTTTATTTCCTTTTATTAATGAGTGAGTTTTGTCCTTTTAATTAGTAAATAGTAATCTTTGGTTTCATGAATTGTTGTACATATCATTCATTCAAGAAAAAGCCAAATGCATAAATTGTGTGTCTAGTTTGTGATTTTCTTACAGTAGTTTCCAATCCATCTACAGTTTATCTCATTGCTTTTATGTACCGTAAATATATATTAGACTTTGTGTAGCCTAAGATCCATCGTGACAATTGATTGGTGCTTCTTGATAATTCCCAAGGAAGCAGAGAATATTCTGAACTATATTCTAAAACTCCTAAACTTTCTTCCTTTACTTCTGTCCTCCTGTTCATCTACGCATATGACTATGAATCAGGATGATAATGGCTTTTCACTGGGCCAATTGCCAGCAGTTAATTTGCAAAGCTACTTAGAATAGGCTCCATTTGAATTGGATTTATTTTAGGACAAGTTTGGAGAGAAACTCTTCAAACTCTCCTTATATCTTTTTTCTTTTTATTAGATGTGAATATTAAAAAATCCATGACTAGATTGCATTTTCTTATTAATATTCTTCACCCTTGCAAAATTTTAAGAAGATCAATGAATTAATAGGCATGCCATCAATTAAATGTTTAAATTTCAAGCTTTTGTAGTCTTAAATTAGGCATAAAATATACATTTATGGATCAAATAATAATTAGCATTTAATTTGAATGAAATTTGACATTGATGTCAATAATATAAAAAACATGCAATCTAACGATTATATTTTCAAAATATATAGATGTGTTAATTTTTTAGTGGGTGTTTAAAGGGTTTTTCTCCAATTAGTTGGAGAAAAATTTTGTCTTTTATTTTATAGTTCAGATTAGATATATTACAAAACTAAACGTATATCTAGTGCCATATCATTTAAAGTTTTAAATTAAATGACATGACAGTATACACTGTTAGATCTAAATACTAAAGTCTGAACCATGAAATCGACTCTGGAGGATATTTGTTCCAATTTTGCGACAAGTCTGGTATGCCATAATCATCATTCTAATTAATGTACTTTGTGGTTCTTATTTAGTGTACTATTAGCTCAACCTCAAGTTCTGAGTTGATTGGCTTTTGAGTAAATCCCCTAAAAAGAGTGAGCAAACACTAGAAGTTTCTGAAAAACCATGGGAGAAGATGATGATAAGTACACGAAAGATGGGACCGTAGATCACCATGGAAATCCAGTTGAAAGAAGCAAAACTGGAACTTGGAAGGCCTGTCCTTTTATTCTTGGTATATATTTTGCAATCCATCTTCTTATACTACTTGTAAATCTAGTTATGCTTTGGAAAGATGCTCATCAGTTTAAACTTTCATCAACAGGAAATGAATGTTGCGAAAGATTGGCATACTGCGGGATAAGCACCAACCTGGTGCTTTACTTTAAGAATCGACTACATCAGCACAGTGCTACTGCTTCTAACAATGTCTCGAATTGGATTGGAACATGCTACATCACCCCATTGATTGGCGCATTCATTGCTGATTCCTATCTTGGAAGATATTGGACTATTGCCATTTTCTCCATCATCTATGGTTTCGTAGTTTGGTTCACTTGAAACTTAAGCTTTGTAGCCTATATGTGTATTTAAGAGTCATCATGGTAAAGTGCATACTGAGTTCAACACTCCATTCATTTTGGGGTATCTGAAATTAGGAATGGTTTCTGCTTTCGGTGTCACTTGATAGACGAGTTTGAAATTTCACTACATCAGAAAACATATCGTAATGGCTAGGGAAAAAGTACAAAGATAAATAAATCCTTTCTTCCCCTATTTCAGTTCCAATATCCCTTTTTTCAAATAGATTCATTTTATGGTTCAAATTAATATTACAAATCTATAGATTTATATATGCCTCGTCATTTAAAATTTTAATTGATGACGCAGCATGTACACTGTTTCATTTGAAATTGAGAGGATTCTATTCCTCTTTTATCAACTCTACCCAGGCTTACAATCATATATAATTCAGATTCTCAAAATGATTAACCCAAGTTTTCAGAGCATTTTGTCTTTGAGTTTCTTGCTCATTAAATGATGAAATCGTTTTCAATTTTACCTAGGGGATGACACTTTTGACACTGTCAGCATCAGTCCCTGGCCTAAAGCCAACGTGTTCTGGAAAAGAAGATTGCCATGCAACAGTTACACAAAGTGCAGTGTGTTTTCTAGCTCTTTACGTAATTGCACTTGGCACTGGCGGGATTAAACCTTGTGTTTCATCATTTGGAGCTGATCAATTTGATGATTCTGACGAGGATGAGAAGAAACACAAATCGTCTTTCTTCAATTGGTTCTATTTTTCAATCAATGTTGGTGCTCTCATTGCTTCTTCCTTGTTGGTCTGGATACAAGACAATGTAGGTTGGGGATGGGGCTTCGGCATCCCAGCAGTGACCATGGCAATTGCTGTAGTGAGCTTCTTTTCAGGTACAAGGTTGTATAGGAACCAGAAACCTGGGGGTAGCGCTCTGACACGCATGTGTCAGGTGGTGGTAGCATCCATTAGAAAATACCGGGTTGAAGTACCTGCTGACAAGTCTGTTGTTTTGTATGAGACTGCTGATGCAGAATCTGCTATTAGAGGAAGCTGCAAGCTTGAGCACACAAAAAATTTCAAGTAAGTTTCTAAACTAAAAAGCTTAGCTTACCAATGAGAGTCAATATGCAAGAAGTTCGAAATCAGTTTTCCTCGCCTTCATAGCTTTGTCCTGGGAAAAGGACCTCCCATGCAACAGGGTTGGCGTACTATAGGAGCAAAATTAGCCTGCCCCTCTAGTTTGTCAGGATTTCTCCAGTCTTAATTCTTTAGCTGAATAAAGTAACATTTCTTAACGAAGAACTGTAAATTTTCATTCTCTCTTCAAAAGCAAACAGAAAGTAAGGAAAAAGAAAAGCATAGGAATCCCTTAGTTCAATGTCTAGTGTTAAATATTAGCATTGATACACCATGTTGAATATGCTAAAATGAATGCAGAAGTGAAGGCATAAAGTGTAGAACACAATAACACATAAAGGCCTATATCCAAGAAAAAAACCTTAAAGAATTATATCAATAATATATTAGAGTGTAGTACAAATCTTGTGTTACAATGAATCATGACATATGTGTGTGTGTATATATATATATATATATATATATATAGTAGACTAAACCCTAGACTAATAAACTTCTAGTACAAGTAGGAGACTTGACTTGCACACAAAGTAGAATTAGACGGCTTTGGCTTATGCTAATGGGCTAATATATCTCTAACACCCCCTCTCAAATTCAAGATGGAAGCTTGATGAAATCTTGAGATTTGATAAGGTTGAGAAGATCCCTTGAATGAAGTTTGGCTCTGTGACGGTGGTTTGAGGAAGATAATGGTCTTGCAGTATTGATGCGACTTCTATCAGTGGCATGACTATACCAAAGAGATTTAATGGCAGTAGTGGGAAGCTAAAGAAGATGAACGCAGCAAAGAAACACTAAGAAAGACAAAGATTGCTCTTAATACACCGTAAGGACATATTACCTTGGCCATAGGAAGTTGACTCTAATACCATGTTAAATATTAGCATTGATACACCATGTTGAATATGCTAGTATGAATGTAGAAGCGAAAGTATAAAGTGTAGAACATAATAACACACAAGGACTACGTGGTTCATCTTAACGGCCTACATCCACGGAAGAAACCCTAAAAGGCTACATCAATAATATATTAAAGTGTAGTACAAATATTGTGTTACAATGAACCGTAACATGTGTATATATATGGTAGGCTAAACCCTAAACTAATAAACTTTTAGTACAAGTAAAAGACTTGGCTTAAGCACACAAAGTAGAATTAGGCTTAGACTTATACTAATGGGCTAATATATCTCTAACATCTAAAATGTAATCAGTTAATGCTTCAAAATTGCAACAGCCATCCCATTGCTGTGAGAATCGAAACTTAAGAATTTCATGTCCATATTACAAATCAAACTAGCCAGAATACCCCATAATGCTTTTGTGTAAATGTAAGACAAGTCTTTTTTCCATTTCCTGGGTGGGTTCTGTCTTCATTTTTTATATCATCCCCTATTTCCGTGACTTATATGAATCCTTACATAATATTGTATTCTTTAGGTTCTTTGACAAGGCAGCCGTGAAGGTACCAACAGATTACATAAAGGTTGCAGTAGACCCATGGAGACTTTGCACAGTTACCCAAGTTGAGGAGCTGAAAGCCATTATACGGTTGCTTCCTATATGGGCCACGGGTATCGTCTTTGCCACTATCTATGAACAGATGGGCACCTTATTTGTGTTGCAAGGCAACACTATGGATATTCACGTTGGTCCCTCTAACTTCGAGATCCCACCAGCATCTCTTGCAATATTCGACACACTTAGTATCCTTTTTTGGGTCCCAGTCTATGATCGAATCATTGTCCCAGTTGCTAGAAAATTCACTGGTCACAAAAATGGACTAACTCAACTCCAGAGGATGGGCATTGGCCTCATCATATCCATCTTTGCCATGGTATCTGCAGCAATTTTGGAACTTGAAAGACTTAAAACTGTTAGAAAACACAACTACTATTCACTTGAGCACATTCCTATGTCCATCTTTTGGCAAGTTCCTCAGTATTTCCTCATAGGGTGTGCAGAAGTTTTCACATTCATTGGCCAGTTGGAGTTTTTTTATGAGCAAGCACCTGATGCCACAAGGAGCTTGTGCTCTGCTCTCTCACTAACCACTGTGGCACTAGGGAGCTACTTGAGCACTCTACTTGTAACCATTGTTACCAAAATGAGTACTAGGCATGGGAAGCTTGGATGGATACCGGACAATTTAAATTATGGTCATCTTGATTACTTCTTTTGGCTCTTGGCTGTGCTGAGTGTGCTGAATTTGGGAGTTTTTCTCGTCATTGCAAAATGGTACACATATAAAAAGCCATTGGGGACTCTCCAATGATGGGTTACTCTGGTGGTTGAATTGAAGCGCTTGTATTGTATATATGGTCTGCTTCATTTTCTTATGCATGCAACACTATTGGAGGTCACCTTCAAACATCTCACTCTTTGTATTTTTTTCATTAGATAATATGTAAAATTGAATCAAATAGGGTGAACAAAAGAAAGTGAACTACAATTTAAATTAATCCAATGTATCTCCCTTCATTTATCAATGTACCAGAACTGTTTCTTAACACTTACTGTTGCATCAATGATTTTCATTTTTCCTCTGAAGCCACTAACCAACAGTTGTTTCCTTGATGACAAGTACTTTAAAGTACTTTCAACTGGTAGCTCTTCTCTTGCTAAGTCCTAGCAACAAGTAGCTCAATTATCACAATACGACCATTCAAGTACCAGTCATAATAAATCATGTTAGTAATTGCGAATGTTATGTTGACTTACTGTTGCATAATAGAAGCTCGCACCTAAATTTTGTCATATAAGTATATAGGGACTACCAATAATTGTCTTATTCAACGAATATGAATGATCTCTTTCTACAATCACGAAAGGCCCTTAGGGATGAGAAGTTATGTTGACACACCCTATCCTTATTTGTGATTTGTGATTTGTGATGAGTGATGATGATACGCCCTATCCTTTTTTTTTTCTAGTCAAGACTCAAGTGAACACTCAACACTTAAGAGCAGCAACTAGATATCTTTTGGGGCAGTATTGAGAGGCTAATATTAGTAAGCAGCCCCATTCTCTAACGGCTTTTGCACGTTTACACACCATTAGTGTATGGTCTTGCTGACTTAAACGAGCCAAGACACACCAAACCAAACCGTCTAAAAGTCCTATCAAAATTCTCCTATCATTATCACATAATAGTCAAAAGACTCAAAGCAAAGCAACACACCCCACGTGCTCTTGTTATACTAATAGTATATACTACTTTTCATATCATGGGTATAGACCATTAAGAGAGTAGCTATAACAGTCCTAATTCCATATCTTGTGGCTTTGACTATAGTGTTTGTGGTGTGTATATGAGGCATCTACTGCTTTTCTGGGTAGTGGGTACATAGTATGAACTGTGAAGCACCAGGTCTGATGCTTTCCTCCCCATCCCAGTTTTTTCATTTCCTTTTAATGAGTGAGTTTTGGCCATTGAGTGTAAGGAAGAGATTTGAATTTTAGTAAATAGTAACCTTTGGTTTCATGAGTTGTAGACTTGTCGTCCTCTTGAGTGATTGTGCTATATATCGTTCATTCAAGAAAAACCGAGTGTATAACTTCTGTGTCTAGTTTGAGGTTTTCTTACTGTAATTTCCAATCCCATCTGGAGTTTATCTCATTGCTTTTATGTTCTGTTAAGTGTTAACTTCTGGGATTATATCTTAGAGTGTGTAGCCTAAGATCCATCTTGACAATTGATTGGGGCTAATTGCCAAAGGAAGCAGAGAGTATTCTGAACTAAATTCTAAAAACTTCTAAGCTTTCTTTCCTTTACTTCTGTCCTGTTCATCTGTGCCTATGACTATGAATCAGGATGATAATGGCCTTTCACTGGGCAAAATACCAGTGGTTAATTTCCTTTATGAACAAAATTTAGCTACAAAATTTATTGTAACTTAAGATTACAACCTTACTCAATATCATTAACATTGCTATATAATTTGAAAATTTAAATGTTGGATTACATATTCCTTATGCTCTTAATACACATGTCAAATTTTGTGTCAATAAATATTATACACTATATAATCTATAAAATTATATTTTATGCATAATTTTAAACTACAAAAAATTGTAATTTAAATAATTTATTGATAACATACCTATTGATATTTAATTTTTTTAAAAAAAATTCAAGCATGAAGGATATAAGAAGAAATGTAATCCAATGGTAGATTTGTCAAAATTCACATCCAAAATAGATATTGAGTAAAATTGTAGTCTTAGACCAATAAATAAATAGATTTCTCCTTTACTTCATACAGCCTAGCTATTTTAGAATAGGTTCCATTGAATTTGATTTATTTTAAGATAAGTTTGGAGCAAAACCTACAAATCTCCTTATATCTTTTTATCAGATGTGAATTCTGACAAATCTACGTCTAGATTGAATTTTCTTATTATATTCTCATCATTGCAAAATTTGATTGAAACATGCAAATGATGCAATCCAAGGTTATATTTTCAAAATATATAGTCATGTTAATTTTTTAGTCACTATTTGAAGAGTTCTCTAAATTAATTTAGAGAGGAACTTTGTTCTATATTTTATAGTTCAGTTTAGATATATTACAAAACTAAAGGTATATCCAGTGCCACATCATTTAAAGTTTTAAATGACATAACAAGCTATACACTGTTATATTTAAATACTAAAATCTGAACTATGAAATTGACTCCAGAAGAGATCTGTTCCAATTTTATAACAAGTCTGTTATCTCATTTTTAAATTTTCCCAAAAAAAAATTATTTCTTTTATAATTTATATTATTAAGAATATCTCATTTTAATTATGATAGAAAATATGGTTCCCTAGTTAGAGTTTGATTAGTTTTAAGTAGGGGTGTGCGCAGGTTCAGTTAGGTGGGAGGAGAGCAATTTTTTTAACCAACCTGCCAATGCGGGTTAGAAAAAATTTTAATCCACTGCCAATCCACTAATCTTTGAATCCAGTGGTGGGTTAAAAATCTTTATAGTATCAACTTGGTGAGTTAAGCGGGTTAGGCAGGTTGACAAATTCAATTTGACTAAATGAAATTATTTCAATTAAATTGGATAATTTTTTACCCCTCAAATAAGAAAAGAAGAGAAAATATTGCAAATTTTTATTGAAAATAATTACAAATCTACATTTTTTTTATATTAAAATGACTGAAAAATTTTATTATACTAACAAAAAAACATCTTAAAATCTGAAATTAAACATGCACATAGAGTAAGAATAATAACAAAATCTTAGAAAGAGGGGCAGGAGTTTATTAAGGAAGAGAAACGTGAAAATGAAAAAAAAAAAAAATGAAAGAGCAAGAGATGAGAGAAATAAAGTAGGTGAAGATTGAGGGAGGGTTTACAAGAACCATGACAAGTAGATATATATAGGCAGACAAGTAGGGTTTTGGCATGTTAGAAATATCTTAACCCACTATTCAACCGACTTACTAAATTATCTATCTAACCTACCTAACTCAACCTGGCCATCACTTAATGAACCCACACAGATTGGGTCGAATTGACTTGCATAGCCTAGTTTTAAGAAGACACATTTAAAGAATGCTATCTAAATATAAATTATATGCTTAAATATTCTGACTCTCTCAACATAATGTATGATAAAGGAAGGCAGGTGTGTGAGAGAGAGTTTCACACCAATCTCCAACAAAAATATGTACCAAGATTTACAGTCCTTCTGCTGTATAGTGCAAAAACAAGTAGTCTAGCCATTTGCTTGATTTGTGCTTGCTTAATTTAGTGATATAGAGGATGTGGTTGAATTTAAATATTAATAAAATAATATGAGAAGAAAAGGAATAAAAAATAAAAGATATATCAAAAAACATCAAATTATCTAAATCATGCTATGTAATAGAATAACATTCTATTCTTATATATTGTCTTATAATGCAATAGGATATATTTAGCAATAAAGAGAATAAAAAATATAATAATGTAAAATATAAAACTAAATCGCATCAACTCAAAGTAGAGTTCTATAAGAGCACGAAATTACGCAGCCTAAGCCCACCAAAAACAATGACGTTGTAGTTCCTAAATCCGGCCCAAAACAATAGAAATTGTAAAAGCTGAGTTTGGATACGGATGAAAACTCAAGCGTCTGCGTTCAGCGTTTTTTTTTTTTTTTCTACTGCACGGGTCAGGGGAATCGGCTACTGTTCATGCTACTGTGCATGAACAGTAGCCGATTTTGCTGACTTTTCAGCATATTTGTGGGTCCCGTGTACTGTTCACGGGACCCACAAACTTCACTTTACAGATTTTTTTTAATTAAAAAGGGTCCCACGGTACTATTCACACATTTAAAAATTATTTTGCTACAGTGTTTTCAGTTTTCAGTTTTCAGCAATAAGCTCTATCCAAACGGACCCTATAGCTGAGTTTGGATACGGATGAAAACTCAAGCGTCTGCGTTCAGCGTTTTTTTTTTTTTTTTTTTTTTTCTGCTGCACGGGTCAGGGGAATCGGCTACTGTTCATGCTACTGTGCATGAACAGTAGCCGATTTTGCTGACTTTTCAGCATATTTGTGGGTCCCGTGTACTGTTCACGGGACCCACAAACTTCACTTTACAGATTTTTTTTTTATTAAAAATGGGTCCCACGGTACTATTCACACATTTAAAAATTATTTTGCTACAGTGTTTTCAGTTTTTAGTTTTCAGTTTTCAGCAATAAGCTCTATCCAAACGGACCCAAAGAGTGAGATAAACAAGTGTGAGCCTCGCCTGAAGACACAAATAGGGAAAGAAAGACTAAATGCAAGGGCATAGCTAGAAATTTTTACATGCAGGGGGCCAATTCGAAGTATTGATATAAAAAACATAACTCACAAGTCTATTGAATATGAAAATTTCAATTTTGATATGTCTTAAACATTAATGAATATACAAAAACTGTCTAGTTCACTATAAACATATACAAAAATATCCACACAAAAAAAAACATTTCACATCAAAATCATGTCTGACGACGATTTTTCATGGAATAGAATCATCCATAATCATTCCATGGTGAAATTCCTAGTAATTTCCTTTTTTATAAAAACTATCATTATCTGCCAAAAGTTTATCCTCCATTCTATTGCAAAGTCTTTTTTTAATAGTTTATAGCTGAAAAAGCTCGTTTTGTAGTTGCTGTAGAAACTGGAAGAGTCAACACAAGACGAATCAATCTATCAATTAAATGATAGAATTTAGACTTCCTTGAAATTTCTAATCCCTTACATAGCTTAGATATTGTACCCATATTTGAAAATCTAGATGCTTTGTCACATCAAGTTCATAATGTTGCAATTGATGCTTCAAAAGACAAATTTCCCGCTCAGTGAAATCTTGAGGATAATAATTTTCAGCCAAATTGCAAATATCACTAATTTTGAATGATCTAAAAGCATCCTTAGAATTTAAGTTGAACTAAGAGTGAGAAGATCTGCTGTTAGCTCATAAAATCTACTATTCAATTCTTGCAATTGAAAATCTATTGCAACTGTAAATATGTCAATTCCTAAATGATGTTTTGGTGTTGTCAAAGCTTCATCTTGATGACGGTATCTACCTTGAGCTTTAGTGTAACGAGCATTTAAATCAAGAATATCAATTCATGTTGTCCACAAAATGATGTAACACTAGCAATTAAAGGCTCCCATCCATCATCTCTCAACTTTTGAATAAGTGATTTTGTAGTTGAAACTAAATGCACGACATTTAAAAAATCTTGAGAATATTGTTGCAAAGCTTGGCAAAGAATATTAGTAATTCCCATAATCTCTTTATCATATACAAAATTAAAACAAATTCAAATAATGTTAATACCTGATAAACTCCCTCGACATCACTACATTGTTTATAATTAGCCCCTTCCTCAGAGATATTATTGATAACTTTGCAAATTGCATCAAACATTTTTATCAAAATACAAATAGATTGAAAATGAGATCCCCAACGTGTATCTCTAGCCCGTTGCAAAGTATCAATTTGGTTGCTCTCTTCCGGTCTCAATTTCATTAGAAGCAATCATATTCTCAATTTGTTCTCCTTGAGCATATTACAATTCATCATTATGCTTACTAGAATCAACGACAATATTGATAATATTAGTCAAATGATCAAAGAATTGATGAACACTTTTACTTCTCTAGATGATATTACTAAAGCCAATTGCAGCTTATGAGCCATGCAATGTACATAATAAGCATATGGACATTCTTTAAGAAATAGAGCTTGAAATCCATTCCATTCACCACGCATATTACTAGCTCCATCATACCCTTAACCTTAAATATTCTCAATGTGAAGGTTGTAACGAGAAAAGACAACACATATCTCCTTCTTTAGAGTCAACGCAGTAGTATCTCTAACATGTACAACATGAAAGAAACGCTCTTTAATGAAACCATTTTATCAACAAGTCTCCAAAATAATAGTCATTTTCTCTCTCTTCAACTCATCCCGGGCTTCATCAACTAGAATGCAAAATTTTGCATCCCCAATTTTTTCACGAATAGCATTTCGCACATTACTAGCAAGAATATGCAAAATCTTCTTTTGAAATGTGGGTGATGTATATTTGGCATTCGTGGAGCATTTTCCAAGACAACACTAGCTAATTTGTCATTGAAAGTTGATGTGAATTTTATCAATTCAATAAAATTACCTCTATTTTTAAATCAAGGCTTTCATCATGACCTCTAAAAGCACAAGCTTGGAATGCTAGCCATCGAGCACACTCTATTGGTTTTGAGCCGTAACCGATTATTCTCTAATTATTTTCACATTTGTTTCTCAATTAGCTTGTCAATAGTTGTGAATAATTCTTTAAATCCTCGCAACATTTCACAGCAATTTTATGTGGGGAGTTTGGATCTTTCCTTACATGACAAATTAAAGGACAATTCATTCCATCATTCACCTTTTTCCAATTATTAAAACTTATTGAAATGAATGCATCTGATTCGGGACGACCTATTGGTTTCATACCAAAAAGGTAGCAAGGTAGACAATATATCGCATCTATTGAAGGGAGTATTCCAACCAATCCCTATGTGAATGTGATTCAAACCATGAAGGTTGAAATCAACAATGATGAGTATCATTGTTGTATGAATAATCTATATTTTTAGGTTGATATGGACCTTCTTTGAGATAAACTCGTCAGATTTCATCTTGTTTGTTGATAGGGAATTCACATATTGTTCACATGATCCTTAATCACGATCTATTCTTCATATTGAATTCTTGAACATTTGGAGAAGTGTTCATCAACAATTGAAGTATCAACATTTGTTTCTACAGCCATAGGTGTCCTAATTTCTGAATTGCTAACATCTTTTTCTTAAAGAATGCATCAATGTTTTTCATTTGCTCATAATTCTTTTAGATTTAAGAGTATGACTCAAAAATTAACCTGAAAAGAACTTTAAAAAAAAAAATTAATTAGAAATTTTTACTTAGTTATATGGACGTTATTCATACTCAAGAGAAAACAAAATTTCCACTATAATTTAAACAATCAACCCATTTTTAATACGACTTTAATTAATAATAACCCTTCAAACAAAAACAAAAATTAAACACACAAGTATTGGTACACAACATAAACCAAACAATTTAACAACACCCATAGCCACATAATATGTAACTAATCAAAAATAGGTAATAAATCAAAACAATTTACCTTAGAAACTTTGTCTTCACAAAATACAAAGATAGGTGTGGGCCGTGTGGCAATGCCTACTGCCTCTGCCTAAAATTTTAGATCTTCCCTTCAAGACTCATCACAAACAATCTCCCCATGCCTTCAATCATGTACTTCTCTAAAAATCTATAAAAATATAAAGAGAATATGAATATTGAGGTGTAGATGGTTGAGAAAAAAAAAAAGACACTAAAAAGAGATGAATGTTTAATGCTTAAGAAAGAGAAGAAAACTCACCAGACAGTCACCAAGTTCCAAATCTTGAAATTTGACAATGAAATAAGCTAGGTGATTTGTTTTAGAAAGCAAGAAGAAAGAAAACATTGGTCAGGATTTTTTTTTTTTTTTTTTTTTGTTGGGACTATGTGGACAAAGGACTGATCTGAGTTTTAGGGGCTAGTAGGCAACGGAGTGGGAAGTGAAAGTGTATCAAAGAAGACAGACAAAAAAAGAAAAGAAAAAAGAAGTAAAGGTCGTGGGGGGGTTTTTTGAGATTGAGAGAAAATGAAATTTTGTTGTTAGTATTTGGACAAATTGGACTTGAGCATTTAAATGTAACTGGGCCAACTTTTTGTTTTATTTGGAGTACATAAAGCCTAAAACTAAAGTGGGGCTTGGGAGAATAGTGGAGATTGGGTATGGGGGGGCCGGATTTCCAACATTAGGGGGGGGGGGGGGGCAATTATTTTTTATACATACTCTAATGGATTTTTTTTTTTTTTGTGTTGGCAGGGGCCACGGCCCCCCTAAGCCACTACGTGGCTCCGCCCCTGACTAAATGCCAAAGGATTTAATAGATGATGGGTCCTTTACAATATTGTAAGAGCACGAAATTACGTAGCCCAAGCCCACCAAAAAAAGTGACATTGGAGTTCCTAAATCCAGCCCAAAACAATAGAGATTTGTATAGAGAGTGGGATGAATAAGTGTGGGCTTTGCCCAAGAACACAAATAAGGAAAGAAAGACTAAATGCCTAAGGATTCAATAGATGATGGGTTCTTTACAATATAGCTCGAGGATAATTGTTCTCAATGGTTATAGATATCGTCTACTCTTTCTTTTGGTTACAATTCTCACTGTGATTTTTTCTCCTGCATTATTGCTGCCCCCATCTGAGAGCTTCTTTTCTTTTTATATTCTCTGGCCTTTGGCATCACAACCCTCCATCTATAATTTTCTCCAACTTTTTTAAGACACTTGTCCCTTTAGACTTTTGGTGAAGGTGGTGGAAGGAGTTGCTGAGTTGTAGATCCACTGTTTAGGTCACTTCCTCATTAATGCGGTTGGTAAAGCTGTTGCTCACCATTTAATGCGGAGGATCAGGTAAGACATGTACAAGAAACTTCTTACAAAGATCCCATTCAACCTTTGAGACACCCATATGTACCCATAATATTCCCCACAAGCTCTCCGCCACTTCCTATTCTATTCTCGAACCATCTCACTCTTTGGTTCATGGATGCTCATTCCAGAAAAACAGTTGAAAGCTACGATAGAGCTACCCATCTTCGGTCCTCTAGTCCCCACAAATTCTAACACAAAATATCAGCCACCTGAATTATAGATGCAAGAAAAAAAAATCCACTAAAAAATGAGAGAGAGAGAGAGAGAGAAAAATAACATTTTTTGTGAGAGAAAATTATGCATATAATGGAAGAGAGAATGTCAAATTTATAGGAAAAGTATGAGAATAAAAAAAGTCAAAATAAAGGAAGGTATAGGGCTAGATGAAAAGTGATATTAAGGTAGAAACTAGAAAATAGTGAGGAGATGAAAATGTAAAATAAAGAAAGAAAGTATAACAATAAATTAGGAAATTAGTAATGAAAAGAAAGTTCAAAATAAAAGAGAGATGATATTTAGATTTTTAAATAATTGAGTTTTGAGTCACTTTCAACGAGTAAATGTTAAAAAACATATAGAGGAAAAATGATAGTGACATGACTGCTATGTACTCGAACATAGCAACAATAAATTCTAAACTTCAGTTTTATATGTATAGATATTGATTAATGCTTTTTCGTGGTTCTTATTTAGTGTACTATTAGCTCAACTCAAGTTCTGAGTTAGCTCTGAGTTGATTGGCTTTTGAGTAAATCCCCTAATAAGAATAGTGAGCAAACAAGAAGTTTCTGAAAAACCATGGGAGAAGATGATGATAAGTACACGAAAGATGGGACCGTAGATCACCATGGAATCCAGCTGATAAAAGCAAAACTGGAACCTGGAAGGCCTGTCCCTTTATTCTTGGTATATACTGTGCAATCCATTTCCTTATATTACTAGTAAATCTAGTTATGCTGTGGATAAGATGTTCATCATTTTTAAACTTTTATCAACAGGAAATGAATGTTGCGAAAGATTGGCATACTATGGGATGAGGACCAACCTGATTCTTTACTTTAAGAATCGACTACATCAGCACAGTGCTACTGCTTCTAACAATGTCTCAAATTGGGGTGGAACATGCTACATCACACCCATTGATCGGCGCATTCATTGCTGATTCCTATCTTGGAAGATATTGGACTATTGCCCTTTTCTCCGTCATCTATGTTATTGTAAGTTCGGTTCACTTGAAACTTAAACTTGCAGCCTATATGTGTATTTTAGAGTCGTCATGGTGAAGTGCATACTGAGTTCAACACTCCATTCATTATGGGGTATCTGAAATTAGGAGTGATTTCTGCTTTCGGTGTTACTTGATAGACTAGTTTGTAATTGTACTTCATCAGGAACATATCCTAATAGCTAGGGAAAAATTACAAAGAAATCTATAGATTCATTTTATGGTTCAAATTAATATCACAAATCTATAGATTTATATATGCCTCGTCATTTAGAATTTTAATTGATGAAGCAGCATGTACACTGTTTCATTTGAAATTAGAAGAATTCTATTCCTCTTTTGTCAACTCTACCCAGGCCTGCAATCATATATAATTCAGATTCTCAAAAAATTTGACCCAGTTTTCAGAGCATCTTGCCTTTGAGTCATTTGTTCCTGCTCATGATGAAATCTTTTTCAATTCTACCTAGGGGATGACACTTTTGACACTGTCAGCATCCATCCCTGGCCTAAAGCCAACGTGTTCTGGAAAAGAAGATTGCCATGCAACAGTTACACAAAGTGCAGTGTGTTTTCTAGCACTTTACCTAATTGCACTTGGCACTGGTGGGATTAAACCTGTGTCTCATCATATGGAGCTGATCAATTTGATGATTCTGATGAGGATGAGAAGAAACACAAATCTTCTTTCTTCAGTTGGTTCTATTTTTCAATCAATGTCGGTGCTCTCATTGCTTCTTCCTTGCTGGTGTGGATACAAGATAATATAGGTGGGGATGGGGCTTTGGCATCCCAGCAGTGACCATGGCAATTGCTGTAGTGAGCTTTTTTTCAGGTACATGGTTGTATAGGAACCAGAAACCTGGGGGTAGCGCTCTGACACGAATGTGTCAGGTGGTGGTAGCATCCATTAGAAAATACCGGGTTGAAGTACCTGCTGACAAGTCTGTTGTTTTGTATGAGACTGCTGATGCAGAATCTGCTATCAGAGGAAGCCGCAAGCTTGAGCACACAAAAGATTTCAAGTAAGTTTCTAAACTAAAAAGCTTAGCTTACCAATGAGAGTCAATATGCAAGAAGTTCGAAATCAGTTTTCCACAGTTTCATAGCTTTTTCCTGGGATAAGGACCTCCCATCCAACAGGTTTGACAGGATTTTACTAATCTTAATTCTTTAGCTGAATAAAGTAACATTTCTTGATCCAGAACTATAAATTTTATTCTCTCTTCATAAGCAAACAGAAAGTAAGGAAAAAAAAAACATAGGAATCCCCCAGTTCAATGTCTAGAATGTAATCAGTATATGCTACAAAATTACTGCAACCATCCCATTGCTGTGAGAATCAAATGTAAGGATTTCATGTCCATAATGCAGATCAAACTAGAATACCACATAATGCTTTTGTGTAAATATAAGACTTTTTTTTTCCCATTTCTTGGGTAGATTCTGTTTTCATTCTAGCATTCCCTATTTCCCTGACTTATATGAATCCTTACATAATGTTGTATTCTTCAGGTTCTTTGACAAGGCAGCCATGGAGGTACCAACAGATGACATAAAGTTCGCAGCAGACCCATGGAGACTTTGCACAGTTACCCAAGTTGAGGAGCTGAAAGCTATTATAAGGTTGCTTCCTATATTGGCCATGGGTATCGTCTTTTCCACTGTCTGTGGTCAGATGGGCACTTTATTTTTGTTGCAGGGCAACACCATGGATATTCACATGGTTCCTCAAGCTTCGAAATCCCACCAGCATCTCTTTCAATATTCAACACACTTAGTGTCCTTTTTGGGTCCCAATCTATGATCGAATCATTGTCCCAGTTACTAGAAAATGCACTGGTCACAAAAATGGCCTAACTCAACTCCAGAGGATGGGCATTGGCCTCGTCGTATCCATCTTTGCCATGATATCTGCAGCAATTTTGGAACTTGAAAGACTTAAGACTGTTAGAAGACACAATACTATAAACTTGAGCACATCCTATGTCCATCTTTTGGCAAGTTCCTCAGTATTTCCTCATTGGGTGTGCAGAAGTTTTCACAGCCATTGGGCAGTTGGAGTTTTTTTATGAGCAAGCACCTGATGCCACAAGGAGCTTGTGCTCTGCTCTCTCACTAACCACTGTGGCACTAGGGAACTACTTGAGCACTCTACTTGTAGCCGTTGTTACCAAAGTGAGTACTAGGCATGGGAAGCTTGGATGGATACCGGACAATTTAAATTATGGTCGTCTCGATTACTTCTTTTGGCTCTTGGCCGTGCTGAGTGTGCTGAATTTGGGAGTTTTTCTCGTCATTGCAAATTGGTACACATATAAAAAGCCATTGGGGACTCTCCGATGATAGGCTACTCTGGTGGTTAGATGAAGCGCTTATTAATGCATTGTATGTTTGGTCCGCTTCATTTTCTTATGCATACAACTCAATTGGAGGTTACCTTCAAACATCACACTCTTTATAGTGTTTTTATTAGATGATGTGTAAAACAGAATCAAATAGAGTGAACAAAAGAAAGTGAACTATACTAATTTAATGTATTTCCCTTCATATATCAATGTACCAGAAGAACTGTTTCTAAAAACTTACTGTTGCATCAATGAATTTCATTTTTCCTCTGAAGCCTCTAACCAGCATGCGTTCACTTGATAACCTGTACTATAGATACTACTTGCAACCAGTAGCTCTTTTCTTGCTAAGTCCTAGCAAAAAGTAGCTCAATTATCACAATATGGCCATTTAAGGCCATGGTGTTTTAAGATATATGGATATATCGACAGATATTCAGTGAAAATGAAAGTTTTTATCAAAGTAGCTAACTTCAGCTATTACCAAAAAAACTAGTCACAAACCTGGGCGTTGCGCATTATATTTATTTTATGGTGGTTTTTATTAAAATTTTTTATACAATTTAACTAATTAACAAAGAGAAATTTATTTTGTAATTATATTTTTATTTATTATAAGAATAATCATAATGTAATATAGGAACAATCATAAATTTAATAATTTTTGTTTTACTAAAATGAAAAAAAATAAAAATTTTCTCAGAAATTCAAAAGGCAAGTAACTAAAATATTTATTTTTTAATAAAAGTTATTTATAACACTTTGTGAATCATTAAAAAGAATATAAAAATTGGAAATTATTCTTTGTTTTTAAACAAACTTTCTCAAACTTATTTTTTCTGCCTACAATCTAAAACACTGAAAAAAGTAACTAAAAAAATTAATAAAACTTAACTATGATAATTGGACTAATTAGGAAAACAATTTGTTGTTTATAATCTACTAAGGTTATATTCTTTGCAGAAATTATAATTTTGTCCACCCAAAACAGATTATCAAATAATCAATTATTAGTAAAATCTAAGAATTAACTTCTATATATGCATTGTTATAAAATAATAATAATAATAATTAAAGTAAAATTGAGAAAGATAGAATTTGTTTCTCATCCAATAAATTTTGTTTAGCCAACAATTTCTTTTCTCTAAATAAATTTGTCCACCAAATGATTAAAAAATAAACAAAAATGAATAAAGTCTCATAATTTAATATCTAAATTGAGCACTATAAAAATCATGCTATCAAATT
This sequence comes from Castanea mollissima, assembly GCA_014183005.1. Classification (NCBI taxonomy): domain Eukaryota; kingdom Viridiplantae; phylum Streptophyta; class Magnoliopsida; order Fagales; family Fagaceae; genus Castanea; species Castanea mollissima. Next base: position 28,017,255 of record JACAVU010000006.1, on the reverse strand, counting down.
ACAATAACTACCAAATTAAATTATTCGAATCATGTTATGTAGTAGAATAATATTATATTTTTATATGCTATATTTAATCATTATAATGCAATAAGATAACATTTAACAATCAAAGAGAGAAAAAAAAAACACAACAACTAAAAAAAATTGAATCGCATTAACTTAAAGTAGATTAAAGAGTATAAAAAATTATCAACCTAAAGCGAAGATGCAAGAAAAATAAAAAATAAAAATCCACCAAAAATTGAGAGAGAGAGAGAATCTTTTTTTGTAAGAGAAAACTACACATAGAATGAAAGAGATAGTAACAAATTTATAGTAAGAGGGTGTGAATAAGAAGAGACAAAAATAGAGGAAGATGAAGGGAAAGATGAACAATGATATTAATGTAGAGGGTAGTGGGGAGATGAGAAGGTGAAGGAAGAAGAAAGGTTAGAGAAGTAGTGGAAAGATAAAAATGTAAGGGAGGGATAAAAGTTGGAGAAGTATAAATATGAAATAAAAAATATTAAAAATAATTATAAAAAAATGGAAAGAAAATAAATGTGAACGCAGAGTAGTAGTAAAAATATACTAAACTTCAGCTTTTAGTAATATTGATATTGATTGTTGGCATTTGTATGTGGGGGATATTGGTACCAAGTGTTATGTAAGGAGTGCTTAAAAACGGTTTTTAACGGAATTACCTATCAATTTTAACCACATTTTTAGCATTTCATCTTGTATTTTGGAAACTAATTTAAGAAACCAATGAGACAAAATGAAATAAATTAGCTTTTTTTTTAATTATAAAGAATGTTAGTTTATTTGCTTAAAAGTGAGACAAAAGAAAATTTAAGCAAATAAGTTGACCTAAAGATGAAAATGCTAAACTGGCACTTACGACACTAAAATAATCTTTGTCCACCAAGATTTAACTATTTTGGACAAGCCAAAGAAAAATAAGATAAATATATGCAAAGGTTGTATCACAATCTTGTTTTTTTTTTTTTCTAAGGGATAATTTCATTTTCTAGATTCTATTGAGTTACTGAGTGTTGATCATGGTTTGGGGTGGGTTTTGAGACTTGATTCAACTGATAAAATTGTTAGGTTTGGTTTTGTGGTAAAACTAAAATGTAAACTTTGATTCAATCTGATTTAGTGCGTTTCTAGCTATAACCAATGGAATTGGAACTTTTTATTTTTATTTTTCAAATAATCATATGAATTTGAATAAAACTTAATTCTAGTTCTAACTGATTGCACTCTTGATTAAATTTAATTAAGTAATATAAAGTATCGCATCTAACAAGAATATATTTAGAGACACAACAATTATATACCTAATTTTACAACTTATTAATTTGTGAACTGTATGCAATGAACATATTATACTCACCATACTCACTGCCAACATGTGCAACTCGCCACTTTTCATTTTATCCGCGGATGTTGAAGTAACAAACTCTAACTAAGATTAATAATGATATTGGAATTCAAAGCCATTAATGTGTATTATCACTACGTGGAAGGTGTAACACCTACGGTCATCACAAAAACCGCAACAATCTCAACCGTTGGATGAGCGACACCAGCAAGCCCATGCGATCAACATATCTCCACCGTTTATTCCGCATGAGAGTAGAGAATTATTTCTCACCTGCAAATGTTTTAGGTTGGGAGCGGCTCACCTCCGGTTTTTATTTCTCCAGTTCCTCCTGTTTTCAGATAGATGAATGACACCTGGAAACAAATTGATCGAACGGTTAAAAAAAAGAGGCCAACTTGGAAAAATACCACGCCAGTCACTTTGCAACTATGCAGCACCACAACGCCAAACTGAAAAAATATAGAGCACAATCCAACTTCACACTGACAAATCACAATGATTCGCAAACGATATCAAGAAGCCAAAACAGGTGAATTCAACAACCTAGTCTTTGAATCTTCCAAAACTCCAAACAAAACGTTTTTATTGGAATTGTTTTTAAACAAACAAGATTACAATGCCCGCCAATTGTTCGATGGAATGTTTGGTTCAACCACTGTTTTCTTCTCACCTCGTATTCGTATTCGTTTTGGTTTTGGTTTTGTTTATTTGTTTCAGAATGTTCCTCTTACTACTTTTAACTCGGTTTCACTCATTTGTTGGACAAAGACGTGAGCTACTGTCCTTTCCTCCAAGTGTTCAGTGAAATGTTTGAATGAAACATTATAAGCTGATTCTTTGTGTTTTGGCTAATTTGCATTCAGGTTTTCAATTGGTGAAATCGATGAATGCCCAGAAGTATTTGAAGAAAATAGGACTTGGGAAAGAGGACTACTACTTCTGGAAGCAAATTGGCAAGGCTCTACTATGCACTTACACGCTATTTGGTGTCGCGTGGCTCTACAATGAAACATCACCGTTAGGTTGGTGGACGCTAAAGCCTCGCCCCAAAGAAGAAAGAGAGTTAGCACACCTGTATGAGCGGCGAGAGTTTCCGTACCCAGGTGAGAAGAAGCAATGGAAGAGTTCATTGCCAAAGGGGGTATGATTGGCACAACCATCGGTCCAAAAGGGTTTGTTGAAACGGATAAGGATGCGTTTAACTACCAGAAGGACTTGCAAAACAAGAAGCTTGAGCAAGAAGCTCAGAAGCTGTGGTTGAGGATGAGGAATGAGGTCATTCAGGAGCTTCAAGAGAAGGGGCATGATGTTGAGTGATAGTTTTGTGAAGTATGAGTGAATGTTGTATGGTCTTGTGAACATTAAGAGCTGTTCTGAGTTATATTTTTATGAAATGTAGCCTGAATGGAATTAGTTCAATGGTTTTGTGAAACTCTTATCGTTGTGTAAATTTTGAGCTGATTGGCTGCTGTTTGGTTTTTAAAGTTTGATGTCTTTGGATCCTCTTTCTTGTTTGATGCTCAGTGTTCTTGCTATAGAAAAGAGAAACAATTTTATGCATTATCAAACTGCTATTATGATTTTTGTAGAGACTTTTTTCTAAAGAACTAGGGGCCCAAACTCGGTTGGTAAGAAGAGTTCGAAAACTAGAAGGTGCGCAATTGGGAAGGGGAGCTGAGCTCTCATTGCTGTATCTCTCTCTGTTTTGGTTTGTAAGAACTATCGAACACCAAGTACTGATGAAATCATGGCTGCATGCTTCCTGGGGCTTAGTGAGTGGGAAAGATGTTTTAAGCCATAAGCTTTATAGGAATGAGTACCTCTGAGTTTCTTACTAATATGAATTGCACATTGATATGAAATGAATTCACCTCTGGTCCCCATCCAAGAGTAACGAAAGTGTAGCCATGTAGGTATTATGTATAGAATAATATAATTTAAATGGTACCATATATATCTTATGGGTCCGGTTAACGTGTGCCTTAAACTTTGTAGTCTCACCAAAGGGCTCAATATAACTGTTCAACTTAATGCAATCTGCATTCGGCCTGAAATTATATCCAACTCTTTTCAGTCCATGGTTGACTTAGGTGGTCGTCTTCTACTGTAACTTCTACTAGTTTCACGTATGTAATGCTCGTTTGTTGTGGCTGTCTTTAAAGGATTTTGCCCTTAGCAAAGTATCCCAAATATCAGTAAGTCCAAATACTTGGCTATGATCTATTGTTGTTTAAGAGTGGATAGGACGTGTACCTATTGCGAACTACAATTCTTGCTGCAGACATATATCAGTTGACCTCAGACAAGCAGCATGGTCAGTGCTGTCCCATGGAGAGTAATGACTATCATGGGAAACTTTGCTGTTTATGGTCTGATATGCTGCTAATACGTAATGGTAGTACTAGTGTCACTTTGACTTGCAAGATGCAGGTGCGGCATTAATTTGCAGTACAATGTCATTTCTCTCAGAAGCTTAATTTCAAAAGTTTTTATTTTTAGTCTGATTAAAGATATCAAGGGCACAAGTCATGTCTTCCAGTTTAAACAGAATGAGGTCTGCAATTTATATATACATAAAGCCATATTGAGGGTATTTGCTTGAAAAAAAAATCAAAGTGAAGATGGTACTGGTAGAACCAAAAAGCAATTAATCTCTTTTTATAGAAGTTGCATGGTATGTCTTGTGATGTGAAAATTTGCCTATAATCCAAAGTTAATGAAAAAATAGAAGCAGGTCGTGTATGAAACTAAAAGTCTAAAATTTCTTTTTTAAAGGCAAACTTTACTGGATAGTTGACTTATTTCCACATAAAAGTTGTTGCTATGAAACATGGGCTGATTGGCACGTTGCAACAGCAACATGAACCAGCCATATTTCATCATCTTGCTTTTCAACTTTTTTTTGTGTTTTAATCAGTGTCTGTTTTTTGTCTGTTTTTGTTTTTTTTTGTTTTTGTTTCTGTTTTTTTTTTTTTTTTTTTTGGATTACTATAGCCATTGGGCTGCAATCTTCAGTCATTCTGATTTTCTTGTAAATCTTCAAGTTGATGAAATGAGAACTCTAAATGTTAAATCTTTGGAAAAATTACACTTTACCACCCTAAACTATGCCCTATATTACACTTTATACCCTAAACTTTTCGAATGCACATTTTACACCCTAAACTATGACCATTGTTACACTTTACACCCTAATGTTAAATTTGCTGTTATGTTAGACGGAAAGCACAATCACATACCTCCCACGTGACGTTTGCTTAAGTGTCACCAAGCCAAAAGACCCAAATGCCCTCTTCCAACTCCAAGAGCAAAGACATCTCTCTCTGTGTTGGGACGGAGCCACCAAGAGCAGAGAGAAGAAGGAGATCAGTTGGGATGACATCAACAAAGACATCTCTCTCTTCCAACTCCAGTAGCACACTGTCGCCCAATATTCAGGCATGACATCCACAATAAAAAATTCACATAACCATTCCTATAAAAAAAAAAAAAAAACCCCACATACCATCGCAAAGCTACCAGATTTCGAGCATGAGATCCTCTGTCAAAAACCAAATCACAACACAAATTCACAGGATACAAAATCACAAACACAAATTCGGACCGACTAAGATCCACAAACACAAATCCACACTTTCTGATCAACGCATTCAGAATTTTAGATCACAAACACAACTCTCAACCGATCCATCGCCAAGATCTATAGTGAAAGTGAGAGAGAGGAGATGAATCGTGCCCAGCCAATTTTGAGATCACGGATGCCACTGTGAGCTCTTGGAGTTGACCACACTAATTCTGAATCATGACCCAAATCGGACCCAGCTAGTCAGCTACCATCGGCACCACCATCTGCAACCAGCCACTTCTCTCTAACCTTCACCACCCTTTTGTTACCAAGGAGATGGCTTCACATTATTCTGGTGTATTACCTGATAGTACTGTTTTTTAAGCTTTTTGCTGAAAATCTATTAAACTTTATTTTTGGCTGATGGCTTCACATTTTTGGCTGAAAATCTATTAAAGGTACAATTTGCATTTTTATGTCACCATATATCTAACTTGATAACTTAGAGGTTTTTTAAGGCTGATGACGTTTTCACCAAATTTCCTAAGCCAAGAAAGTTGTTCATGATGCATTGCTTCTGATGGATTGTCAGCAATCTTTGTATCTTAATGGAGTTCTTCTCAAATGAGTTCTTTGTATTAATTCATGAAAGCTGTCTGCCCATTAGAAGCTCTGTTCTGCATTTTCAATACTCATGAAAATGAGGGAACAAAGAGAGCAGGCACACAGTGCAGAAAACTAGAAAAACCTTGTAAAAAAACAAAACAAAACAAAACTCTACCCACGAAGTATAAGCATGACTAAACTCCCCATTATCTTTCAATAATCAGTGAGTTCAACTAAAACGATAAAAGAATTAGACAGTCTTATCTCTCACAAAACTCTAGACTATAATCTCACTTAAATTGGGTGAAGATCACATTAATTTACATCAGGTGTCTTAAACTTCTAGTAGTCACCTATTCCTGCTCTACAATGATTTTCATTTCATATTCAAAGTGCCAGCAGATTACTGGACACATATTTCACTTCCAGTGCCCACCACTACCCAAAATCATGACCTACCAATAATTTCAAAATTGTCTAGAGTAAATATTGCATCATTTCAAGAACCGAAAATGTTCTGGCCACATAAAAAAAACAGATCACGACAAGTTAGAATACAAGGTATATGACAAGCATCTTTGGACATTTCATATTTCCATATAAGTTCTCGTTACCATCAGAGCAAGGAATACAAAAGGTGATCAGTTTTCTAATTCCATTGCTGGTATTATTAGAAAAGCATATTGATCAGAGAAAAGACTACAATATGATGTGCTTTTATCCCAACAACAAGAACTAAACACATTTTTTATATATATGTCTTTACAACAAGATATGTCTTAGAAGAACAGTTGATGCACCTTCACAAGACAGTCCTGGCTATAGAACTCGAGCTCCTTAGCTTACTCTTTCCCGATTTACTTCTGCGGTAGCTTCTTAACGGCGTCAAATAGAACCTCAACAGGCCATTATGATCAAGGTGGTTTGGCGAATACCTCGCGCTCCGGCTGTGTTGCAGCATGACCTCTTCTCTTCTCTTGACACCATTGGATTTGGTCTCAGCATGATTGAACAATCCAGCCACCTTGCGCGGGTTCCTACAGCTAACACTATAGCTACGGATAAGCTTTTGGCTCACAGACCCATTTCCATTTGCTTCTCCATGGCTACCCTCCTAAGTTTCTGCCAAGACTCACCAAAGGAGGAACGATCAACCACATTTCCTCCAACACACTTTTCTTCCTCCCCATTCTCACAATTCCGTTCATTTCGCCGCCTGTGCGGCTTGAAATTGAAAATATTCTGCACCTTGTGCCACTTGCTCAACTTGTTGAAACCGCTCTGACTAACACAAGAGTCCTTAGAACCCGAATCCACACTCTCGGAACCATTGCTGTCCCTCAAATTCTGGTCTGCAATCAGCAACTTAGCCCCATAGAATAACTCCGTGGTGGCCGGCGAAACCTTAGCGTTGGATATCAATTTCAAGTCATCCACTTCTTTATTACAATGCGAATTGGAGCGATCAAAGCTCCTCCTCCTCGTAGTCCTAGACATTTCCGAATAGTAATCTTTTGTCTGTGCTGAACCTCCAGGAGGAGGAGGAGGAGGACTCGTTAAATCCAACGATAATCGACTCTGATTAACATCCTCGAAAACCGAAACCAGAGGAGAAAGCTGCCTCGGATTCGGATTCGGAAATGCCCTTGCTCCGATCAGATAGCCATCCCAGGAAGCTCTAGGCTCGTCGAACGAGTAACGTGCCGCCGCGGCATCGACCGATAACCTTGGGTCCGTATCACAAGATCTCCTCCCGAAACCGTAGTCCCCTATCTCCGATTGCGTCTCCCTCCACGGCCGCGCGCGGCGGTTGATATCGGCATCGACGGTGTCGCAATGGCTCTTAGTGTTCTTCTTGTTCTGCTTTCGGCGCCATTTGCTCAATTTCTTGGTGAACACTGAAGCTGCTTCCCAGACAATGTGCTTGAAGTCCATTCCTCCATTGCGCTTCTTGCGCTGCCATTCGAGATCTATAAACTCTTTCATCGTCTTCAACTCCACATTCTCGTCTTCTTGAACATTCGGAGCTTCAGAAACCCTAATTTCTTCATCCTCGTCTTCTTCTTGCTGCTCTTCATTTTCGTCCTCTTCCCTCAGCTGAAACCCTAATTCCTCGACCTCGAAGCCTCCCGGAACCGCGTCGTGGTCGTGGTCGTGGTCGTGGTCGTGGATACTGAAGAGGTCGGAGAGTGTGTTGCGAGACCCGACGTCGCAGGATTTACGGCGGGGAGGGTCGGAGACGGCGGAGGAGGAGGAAGCGGAGTAAGATTTGGTGCGGCGGAGGACGGCGGAGGACGAGGAGGCGGTCGGAATGGGGATCTCGTGGCGGGTGGCGGAGTCGATGGAAGCGAGGCGCTCGCGGAGGCACGAGGCGCAGAAGCCGGTGAAGGGCTTGGAGGGGTGGCGGAGACACCTGGAAACGCGGTTACATCGAGTTTGGGAATGGGAATGGAAATGGGATGTCATCACTGCACGAAAAGAGTGGTGACAAATCGATGCATGCTGAGATTCTATCGCTATCTATATAGATATAGTAGCCTTATAGACTAGTAGCTGGCTTGGCTGGTTGTGTGTGAATAGAGGGGAGGGAGGGAGTGAGTGTGATTGATATAACTGGTAAAAGCACACAGTGGGACAATAGAAGTAGGAGTGACAAATGGAAATGCAAGCGGAAGCTTGGAAAGGAAAGGAAAGGAAAGGAACCCTCCATCATAATCACAATTCATAAACACACACACACACTCTCTCTCTCTCTCTCTCTCTCTCTCTCTCTCTCTCTCATGAAATATATTTTCAGATAATTTTTTTATAAATAATTTCAACTTAAGAGATTAACCCATATTTGAATAATAGTTCTTTTTCATTAAATCAAAACGATAATTTTTTTTTCTTAGATATTTTTCTATAATTTGATGGTTGGTTGGAAAGGGAAATTTGATGAGTATCTACTTTTGAAATGTCAAAATGTGTTAATTAATTAGGTTACCAATTTTTTTTACTTTTTTCAATAAAATATATTAGGTAGTACAATTTTGCATAGTATAAAAACAAAAGGTTGACCTGATTGAATGATTGATTCACTAGTTCAACTTGTTGTTCATTGGTTGAACCTTAAGTTTATTAATTAATCGTTGACCCGATTGAAAAATTGATTCATTAGTTCAACTTGTTGTTTATTGATTGAACCGTAAGTTTATTAATTAATTAAATAATAGGAGTATATTTTTTAATTATAAAAAGCTATTAAAATAAAATAAAAATACTTCATATAGGTAAATTAATAAATTATAACAATAAAAAAAAATACTTCATTTAACGTTTTCTTTTCTTTTCTTTTTTTGACAAATTTTAACTCTTCTAGAGTTTAGAAGTTTTTCCTTTTTTTCTCTCTTTTTTTTATATAAAAAGTTCATCACTTTATCATTAATATGTCTCTTCTATATTTCTATTACTATCTCTTTATCTCTTTGCATCTCTTCACCATCTCTCTATCTCTTCAATCTCAACTCTCATCTAACGGTCTTTATCACTTTTATGTCTTTATCAGTTTATCTTTTCAATCCTCATTAGTTCAATAATTCAGTTAGACTTCAAAGTTAAGTGACTTGGTTTAGTCTTCTTTCACAATTTTACATGGTATTCTTTCTTTTATCCGGAGGTCAAGAAGATTAACAATTGCTCATTTGACACGGTTTGAGATGAGATCATTGCACATCCAGTATTTTACACCAAATTATTTTGAATAATGCTTTGATTCATAGGTTAAGAGTTTAACCAATGGTTCAATATAGATTTAATAACACTGTTATTTTGTATCTAATTAAAAAATGTAAGTACTATTTTTCATTTTTGCTTCTATGCTTCAAAGTCTACATCCAATCAAGAAAACAATGATGAATCAAGAGATGCTTAAGAGACTTTAGAGTTCATAACGAAATGAAATGAGTAAATTATAAGGAATAGAATGGAATGCATTTTGGTAATGAATGGAAAAGAAAAGAAACAAAATTAATGAAATTAAGTAATCTGGCTTGGATATTTTTTTAAAAAAATCGAATATAAGTAATCTTGTTTAGAATAACATAGAAAGAAATTAATGAAATCTTTTTATGACAACATTATAACTATGGAAAAGTTAATGGATGCCCTAAGGGCATTGATTTTGAAATTAATTTTAGAAACTTTTTATAAGGAAAGAAAAAAGTAAGTGATATTTTTTTTACAACTTCTTATATTTTCCATAAAAAGAATATTAAAACTTTCCTAAAATTGTCCATTAATAAATGCTCTAAAGATACCCATTAATTGGACTCTTCAATCTTATAATTATACCACAATTTTAAAATAAAGGGCTTAATGTTTGTGGGATATTTTGAGAGTTTTAGTGAAAATTTTATCAAACTCAGTGAAAATTTTATTAAACCTAATTTCATTCCCTTTAATTCCTCCCAATTTTGGGAGAATGTAAAATTGAGATTTTGAGGAAAAATTGAAAGAATGAGTGTTCCTTCTCACTTAAACTTTCAAATATGGGAATATTTTTTCTATTCCCTCCATCAAAATTCTGAAATAAAGGGTTTAACGTTTGCGGAATATTTTGGGAGTTTTAGAAAAAAATTTATTAAACCTAATTTCACTAACTTTGTAGCTTAATTAATACTCATTTGTGTTTCTAACAAAATATCTAAGCTTCAAAACCTCCTCCCCCAAATTATCAAGAAAAAGATTAGGAATTATCAATTAATTAATTTATGAATAGCTGAAAAGTAATAGCACGTACCTAAATGTTGGGATTAAAACTTAGTTTTTTTTCCCCCTTTTCTTATAAGTTACTAAAACTTAGTACCACTACACATTCTTGGCGCAATAATTACTCATAAGTATAAGTGCTTGTGGGGTGTGAGGTGTGGGGTGTAGAAGGCAAAGGCTAGGGTTCAAGTCTCTAAGGGAGAATTTTACATATACACACTTAGATTATGTTAAAGTTGAATTTCTATCTTGTATATAAAAATATAAAACTTAGTTTTTTTTTTTTTTTTTGAGAAACAAGCGCACACATACAAGAGAGAGAAAAAGAGATTCTAACACAAAGGTACATCAAAACTCCACTTAAAAGCTATAGTAACTTTTAAGGGAAAGTGAGGCAAGTTATACTACACACAATACTCTCCTAAGCAATTTTAAACTCTTTTAAATTTTTTTTTTTTTTTTTGCTAGTAATATAATTGAACTGCTATTTATATATTTATATTTTTTGGAGAGGGTTGTTAATGAATAGTTAAGGACAATAACTTATTCTTCTAAAAAAAAGGACAAGAACTACCTAAGTAAATAGTTTGAGAATCATGACTAATGAGTACGGGCTGTCCCATAAAACAAAAAGAATCATAGTTGGAGTGAGGAATTTTTCATAAAAGAAGCGCAGACAGCTTGCTTTCATTCTTCGCCTCACCTTTTTAATTTTCTAAGGATCAAAGAAGAAAGCTAATGATATGGCTTGGAGTAGAAGTAGATTTAAAAGAGAACAATATTCAGATGAGAATAATTGCGAATTTTCTTTTTTAGTTTCTAGTAATTTCTTCTGCCCAAATAAAAGAATAAAATGACAAAATTCTCGTTTAAATGAGCCATGAATAGTTTTAGCAAATTGAAAAAAAATTTCTCCAAACAGCTTTCTTTAGAAAAGGGAATTTAAATCTAAACCCACAACCGGTAGCCCAAAAATGTGTCGTGAGGTGTAACATAAAAAATATTATGTCCATAATATTTTTGCAGTATTTCACAACAAATTTTAAGTGGCAAATTGTTACTTATTATTCTCTTATTGAGAGATGCTACCTCCACAATATTTTCATAACAAATCATAGATGGTTATTTGTTATTAATTCAAATTTGAACCTAATACTAAAATTACTTTTTTGCCCCAACATTAATAACTAATAACAACCTGTCACTTAAGATTTGTTGTAAAAATATTGTAAAAATGTTATGGACATATCATTTCTCTTATTGTTGAGGTAAAAAAGTAATATCAACAGTAGATTCAAATTTGAATCAATAACAACTAAATACCTCTAATTTGAACCAACCTGACAACAACAAATTAGAGGTATTTAGTTGTGAAAATATTATAACCTTAAGTAACTTCATGTATATCATTGTCATAGTTTTCAGTTCATTTGTGAAAAATTGACAAATCATCTATAGAATATATTGCATTCAACAACAAAGTATTGTAGGATTGAATGTAATTAGATAACATTGTCGTCTCCTTGAATTTAGTTAAGGAATCTAAGAGTTACAAAAAAAAGCTCAAAAACACACGACAAATACAACTTGCTTCTTGGGGCATGCACATATTTTTAGTCAACTCCACACGGGACACCATAATTGGCATGGGAATCCACACTTTTGTGTTCTTCCTGAGCAATTGCCACTAAAATAAAGACCAATTTCCGGAAAGAAGAGCCGCATATTCTTTAATTATTACATCAAGGGTCCACTTAATCAAGGTCCACTTAATTTATATTATTGGAGAACGTATTAATCACCTATTTTTAAAAATATTTTTTTATGAAGAATTAAAAAAGTTGTTAAAAAATTGGTATTTTTTTTCATATTTTTATTAAAGTTTTCTAAAATAATTACTAGTGTACGCCTTTAAAATACACATTAGTAAAACTCTTACATCAATTAAAACAAATGTACGTCTTTGTTCTTGAAATAAGTCACTACTTCTACCTTTGCTGCATTTCTTTCGAAATTTATGGAGCGTTTGGTAATGTTGTCTAATAACGTTGTTTGTATTTTTTGAAAATACGTATTAATGAAAAAGTGTGTGAAAATACATGTAATATTGTTTAAAAACTGAAAATTGTTGCTCAAAGTCACACACTAAACAGCCCACTTTTCCACAAAGCGTGTCCTAAATGTAAGAACAATGCGACTTACACCAAAAAAAAAAATTACAATATTTGTTTCAATAATTGAGTACTCCCAAAATACCATAAATGCGTATTCCCCCCTCTCATCTCACATAATTGTGAGTCTTACTAATTAAATTTATGGTGGAACTCACAATTCATGTAAGGGGGGAGTATGCATATATAGTACTCCTAGAGTATTCAATAATTTTCCACCTTCCTTAATGACTTGAAGAGTATATTTATAGGGTTTTGATGGTGAGGTTGGTGTAAATTTTCCCTTTGGATGATCCTAGCATTTCGCTCCCAAAGCATCAACCATGTGCAATATATCAATAGGAAGTAAAAGTTGATTTGAAAGTTATCACCATATTGAAATCAAAATGCCAACAAATATTTTTGTTAAAGGCAGCCATCCTATGCAACACATAAGTTATTTGCCTAATTTTAGTAATAGGTTTACTCATAATATAAGCTTAGCTTGAGTAAACTAAAGTTAGATTTACTTCAACTAATGTATAATAGAAGACTCACCGGATAAAGTACTATTAAAATGACAAAATGAATTAGATAGAGACTCTATCAAGACGTTATTAATTTATTTTCTAAAGATCGAGTTTATGCATCATACGAGATAGCGCATAAAGAGTATTGCAATTGGCAACCAATTCAGGCAATCACTAATACAATTCAAGTTGGTATGAGTGAATGTAATATAAAATGCAACAATTTCAAATGCATTGTGAGGGATTTTGTAGTTCATTTTCTAAATAGGGTTTATGCATCATGCGTGTCAGTGCATAAAAAGCATTGCAACTGGCAACCAATAGGCAATCACTCATAGAATTCAAGTTGGTACAAGTGAATGTAATATAAAATGTGACAATTTCAAATGTATTATGAGAGGTTTTATTATTTTATTTTCTAAATGGGTTTATGCATTATACGCATCACCACATAAAATTGCAACTAGCAACTAATTTAGGAAATCATTCATATAATTGAAGTTGGTACAGGTGAATGTAATATAAAATGTGACAATTTCATATGTATTATGAGAAGTTTAATTAATTAATTTTTCTAAATGGGGTTCATACAACATACGCATCAATGTATAAAAAGCATTGCAACTAGTAATTGATTCAGTCAATCACTCATATGATTCAGGTTGGTAAAAGTGAATGTAACATAAAATGCGATAATTTCAAATTTATTATGAAAGATTTTGTTAATTGATATTCTAAATAGGGTTTATGCATCATACACATTAGCGCATTAAAAGCGTTGCAACTGGTAACCAATTCAGACAATTACTCATATAATTTAAGTTGGTACAAGTGAATGTAATATAAAATGTGACTATCTCAAATTTATTATGAGAAGTTTTATTAATTTATTTTTTAAAATGGATTTATGCATTATATGCGTCAACACATAAAAAAAATTGCAATCGGCTACCAATTCAAGTAATCAATCATATAATTTGAGTTGGTACAAGTGAATATAATATAAAATGTGACAATTTCAAATATATTATAAGCGGTTTTATTAATTTATTTTTAAATAGAGTTTATACATCATATGCATCAGCGCATAAAAAACATTTCAACTAATAACCAATTCAGACAATCACTCATATAATTTAAGTATATACATGTGAATGTAATATAAAATGTGAAAACTTCAAAATGTATTATGAGAGGTTCTTAGTTTATAGTTTAGGTGGTTTGTATTTCTGTTTATTTGATATCAAAGTTAAAAATGACCAAAAAAAAAAAATCATATTTTCATCACTTTTTATAAAATTACATCATTAAAGTGCTACACTTCAATAGGCTTTGGCTAAACCGCTTTAACCTTTCAAAACTCTAGTGGTTTTTTGTAATTTGAGAAGTTTGCCTCACGGCATGAACTAGAAGCATTATGCATGCCAAATGATGAACAATTGTAAACACTTGTGCATGTACCACAGTGTGACAAGAAAAGATACCAATAAATGCTTTTAAGTCAAGGCCATGTTGGCGAAGTGGTCCCTTTTAAATCAATTAGATGGTCAAATTGTGAGATTGGGTCCGATCAATGTTTCTTGGTGTTTAGGTGTCTTACATGCGGACTTTATGATCCAATTGGCGTACTTGAGGGATATGGTGAGTGGTTAATTCTTGCAGAACATGATTAAGATCAAATAGTTGGATCTTAGAAATGGTGTGGTTTAAATCTTAGGTGGGATTGGTTAAACTTTGGTCAAACTTCTAAGCATGTGACATGTAATGATCACACGCGAATCACAAATCAAGATCACATCCGTTTATTTTGAAGAGGCGTAAATGCATTTTTAGTCCTTACATTTTGACTTTTTTCCATTTTAATCCCTATATTTTAATTTTATCATTTTTAATTCTTAAACCAATTAACGTGTGTTATTTTTCGTCTTTTTCGTCAGTCAACCGATGGAAATAGCTGAGATGGCAGTCGGAGGCATTAAAATATTATTTAAAAAAATATTTGGCATTTTTTAAATGCCAAAATTTTTTTAAAAAAAATTAAATACACAATTTTAATTAAAAAAAAAACAAACAAAAAAAATTATTTTCACCAAACAAGCACGACAAATTAAAATTGTAGTTCACCAAACCAAACCCAAACCCAAATTAAAATTCAATACACTCATCAGTCCTTACAATTTTTTTTTCCAGAATTACATTTAACAAACAAAACCCTTTTCTCTCTCTATTCTCAAACTCTATTTATCCTCACCCTCCATGGATGGAAAGTCTCTCTAATCTCAAAATCTCATCTTCGCTAATCCGCCAAACTCTGATCTGATTCAAACTCTAACTGATCCAAACTCTCTCTAATCTTGTTCAAGACTCAGTGATGAGGTCGCCGTCATCGTACTCGTTCAAGAATCAATGATGAGGTTGTCATTGCCATCAAAGAAAGAAAACCCATCGACCCATCGAACCCATCAAGAAGGTCTGCTGATTAGGTGTATGAAACCCCAGAAAGAAAACCCATAGTTTTGTTTCTGTGTAGTTACGGCTCCATTGTACAAAACCCAATCACCAATTCGATATTGGAGCCTAGATCAGTGGTTGTGAAGCTGAGATCAGTGGTTCTCACACCTCTTTCTACCTCACTCGATATTGACCAGCAACGAGTAGATCAAGAGGCTGATCTTCAAGGTTTTGATCATGGAGGCCATGGGGTCTTGATGCCGTGAAAACAATGGGAAAAATTTGGAAGCTTGCATGTGAAAGTTGCGAACATGGATCGGTGGTTGGGTCTGCTGATGATTTTAGCTTGGGTTGTGATTTGGGTTTCATTTGTGTTTGATCTCTATTTGTGATCTAGGGCTGTGTTTGTGTTTGGTCTCTGTTTTTTTTTTTTTTTTTTTTTTTTTTTTTTTTTTTTTGTGATCTAGGTTTGAGTTTTTGGTTACTGGATTTGTGTTCTTGGTTGCTGGGTTTGATTTGGGAAGAACACGAAGAACAAGTTGTAATGTTCTTATGAAAAATAATAATGATAAGTAATAATATTCTTTTGCTAGGTTTCTATTCTTTTGCTTGGGTTGATTCGGTGGTGATCTTCTAAAAAAAAAAGATTGGAATAAAAAAATTCATTTTAATTAAAAGAAAGTAAAATTTTTGTTTGAAAGAAAATAATTTTTTGTTTGTTTTTTTTAATTAAAATTGAGTATTTTTTTTAAAAAAATTTGGCATTAAAAAAATGCCAAATCATTTTTTTAATAATATTTTAATGCCTCTAGCTACCACCTCAGCTATTTCTGTCGATTGACTGACAAAAAGGACGAAAATAACACGCTTTAATTGGTGTAGGGACTAAAAGTGATAAAATTAAAATGTAGTGACTAAAAAAAAATGTAGGGACTAAAAATGCATTTACACCTTTTGAAGATCATGAGGGAAATGTAGGGTATGGTGAAATGTGGGATCAATCGGACGATTAAATAGTGAGAACGAGATTGATAAATATTGACACACAGTCCTTATGTTCATGTCTACATATCAAAGATTCGATCGATGATATTAAAAAATATGGTGAAATATGGGAATATGTGAAATTTGAACTCAATCAGAAGGTTGAATTGTGCTTGGGGGTTTTCCATGGGCTCGCTAGCTCGAGCCCAGGGAGTGGGTTTGGGGTGGAGTTATATATATAAAAGAAACCAAAAAATGCTTTAATGTCAAGGCCTTTTGTAAGTTATATTTGTGCACATTTAAATTCTTATTTGATTAACTTCGATGGCGCTCTAATCAAAAAATTGTGTTGGTGTAGGGGTGATAATTAGGGATGAGCTTGGTAAGGTAATGGTCTCTCTTTCCCAAAGTTTACCGCTATTGAGGTTGAAGCTTTGGTAGCATGATGAGATCTTGAACTAGCTTTGGAAACGGGTTTTGGAATGGTCACCTTGGAAGGCGATTCACAGATCCTCATCACAGCACTCAAAGAAGGCACTCACTCATTATCCAACTTCGGCCACATTGCAAAAGACACTATTGTAGCTCACTTGCTTGCGAGATGAGCAATTTCCACCCCACAATTCCAAGTCTAGATGGAAGATGTACCACCAGATATCACTACTATTTTACGGGTTGATTTTACCGGCCTTCATTAATGATAATCATTGTCTTTCTTCTCCAAAAAAAAAAAAACTTATTTATATTATCATAAAAAAAAAATCTTATTTATATTTAGGATAAAATTTTACAAAATTGGTTGTAGCCTAAGGCTACAACGTTACTCAATATATTTTTATTAGAGGTGAATTTTGACAAATCCATCATTGGATTACATTTTCTCATTACATCTTCTATGCTGACAAAATTTCTAGAAAATTGAAAATCAATAACTATGTTATCAAGAAATTGATTAAATTGTAAGTTTTTGTAATTAAAATTATGCATAAAATATAATCTTATAAATCATATAGTAAATAATATTCGATTAGTACAAAATTTAATATGTATATTAAAAATATAAAGAACATGTAATTCAAGAGTTAACTTTTTGAAATATATAGTAATGTTAATAATATTGAATAAGGTTATAACCTTAAGCTAAAATTAATTTTGTAACTAAACTTTGTCCTTATATATATATATGAGTAATTTGCGAGTTACGCTTTGCACGTGAAATAAACAAGTTGACTTTATAATAGAAAAATAGAAGGCCTTTTATTTTAGGACTCATTGTTGAGGACTCTTTTTTCGCCCCACATAACATTACTTCATTGGCAACCCATGCTACATCAATATATTATTGATTTTTTGGTTAAATCTTTTTAAAGACCAAAATAAGTTTATATCTCATGAATTGGGCTCACATGGCTCACAAGATCCTTACTTTAAGAGGCAAATTCATGGTCCACATTCCCTCTTCATCAATTGGGATCATAACCCTACAACATCATCAACATCAACATATGGATCGGGCTCAAGTAATGAATCAAAACTCATAGCCCATATTATCTCTCTTACACCCATGACAAGCAGCTTTTTCACCAAAAGCCAATATTTACGCAAAATGACAACAAAACCCAAGATATGTCATCTCATATTTGGTTTATGATCCAAACTCATGAGTCTCTTTGGGGAAACTTTGGGAGTCGTGGTTTGGAGAGCCAAGAGGTATGTTCAGTAAAGTTCCAGCGGTTTAAAGTTGATAAAAGAAACATGCTGCTTAGCGTGTCTTCTCCAACTCCTTGAATTCTGACGCGTTCGTGTGTAGCGAGTGACATACGGTGAACAATTCTTATCACATAATACTTAACGTGATAAAACTCCCCATTGCTCTTTCCCTAAAACTTAATATTCAAATACTCAATATCTCTAGCCATCTAAATGCTGAACAAATAACTATTCATTCAATCTCCAGATATTCCTATACAAATTTAGAAACCTAATTCTATTATTCTACATAAATCTTATTACTACTTTCAGCTAAAATCCAACTTAAACACATGACCTAATCTGATTGGCTATCTTTAATCTCCAAATATATAGAATATTAATGATATCTCTAACACCCAGTTGCTATCTGGCACAATTAGACCAAATATTCATTTGCCAGCTACTAGAGCAGAGTATTAAATGCTCTTCTTGCTCATCAAAATTAAGTCACAACACAATGAGACTTTGACTAGATCTCTAAAGTTTCATTAATTGTCAATCAATCATTCTCTTACTTACTAAAAATGTGTTGTAATAGAATCTTGGACCAAAAATACAAACACCCAAAAAATAAAAAACATTTTCAGCAAAACACCAGCAATGTGTTTGACACTTGACACCTGGCTAAAAGTGTTATAACTAGCCATTTAATACTGAAATCTCAACAGTCAGCTGCTATACCTAAAATGGCAAGATACCCTTAAAAGAGTTCTTACTATTTTCAGCCAAACCCATGAAAAAAATGTTGAATATTCTCTCCAGCAGTCTGACATCACCCAGCTAACCTCATCTACTTCTGCCCCAAGCAATAGTTGTCTTATGACAGCTGTGCTTTTTCTAACAGCTAGGACAACTTTTTCAGAACAGCTGTAACAATTGACCTAGTAGCCTTGAAATTACAAATTTTCCTTATTTGGCTAAAAATCAAAACCAACTAAAGAAATTATCATTTTCTTGCTAAAATCCTTTCCTTTTCTGCTACTCTTTCCTCCAGCAACTATTACTCAAAACAACAAGAACACCATAAAGCTAAACATACAATTTTTAGCCAAATCCGAGGATGAATTTTCTAAAGATTCATTGCTAATTGGGACAGATTTTGGCTGAGATTCTTTGCTAAATAGACCCTTAATCTCAGCTATAAATAGAATCCCTTATCAACACACCAATAGAGAAGAACAACTCTTTCAAAAACTTCTCTATCCTCTCTCCCTTTAATAATCTTCTTAAGCTCTTAATGAAGCTCTGAGCTTCTGAGTTTTTAGTTTCCAAATTAGAAACTAAACTCTTCAACCCTTAGCTCATAAATGCCCTTCATAAGCCCTCATAATCCTCCAGCAGAAAATCCCAGCAGCTTTGCTAAACACACTACCACACCATTACTCTCTTATACTCATTCTCTCACTCTCCATATTCAGAAAATAAATCTATCTTGCTGCCCATATCTCTAAACATCTCTTTCTCCACATCTCTTACACAATCTTATACACACTTGCTACACCATTACGTATAACACACCACGGCTCTTTTGAATTCCACTCTCACTCTGAAATCCAATTGTTTTGCTGCCCATAAACATATCTCAATACTCTTCTCCACCTCTCTTATAAGCACATCTCATGGAAGGCATAAACTTCTAATATTAAAGCTCTTCTCCTAATAGGCACCAAGATCTCATATCAAAGCCCTTCTCATGGAAAGCACAAATCTATCTTACGCAAAGCCATTCTCTTTAAAGGCACAAATACTTCATACAAAAGCCCTTTTCATGGAATACAACATTATTTATAACTTCATAACAACTAAAAGAGCATTGTCAAGAGAGAAACTCATTTAAGTGCATGATAAGAGAGCCAAGCTTAACCAGCCTCTACACATAGCTTGAGATACTCTCTCTCCCTCCAGTTGCACCAATTTTTCCCCTTTAATCTTGAAGTTATTATGACAAACTGCCTCTCCACCGCTAGAGTCATTCTGCTGGAATGCTATCAACTCACCGATGTTGTATAGCTAGAGTTACAAACCATACAAAGATAAGTGACTCTGCTTCTATATCTTTAAATTTACATCATTGAGTATATGATTGCTTCACCTTTTACATCTTGCTTTATTTCAACTACTATAATAACTATCAATCAAAGCTATTATATCAAACGCATATTATAAATTTATTCAACTATCAATCAAAGCTATTATATCAAACGCATATTATATATTTATTCAACTATTATCATGATTCTTAAACTTTAGCTTTAATGGTTTTGTAAGCTTAAAAGTATGCCGGTAGCCATTAGGCCATGTGACTCAATGTTGAGTTTCGAATGCAACTCCCGAAACACAACTTGGGCCTAGCAAGGCCCGAGCACTCATTTAAGACGGTAAATGAATGGTGACACTTCTTATTTATGTATGGGTATTTAAGGATGCAATGAAGTATTATGACTTACTAGCATATTTGAAGGAGTAATTTATACTCTATGACACATGACATCACATAATCTGATGTTTACTAATTGCGATTTGCCATGCATGATGCACCAGACGCTTTATGCATGCCAAATGACGAAATTTAGACATTGTCTTAAGCTTACTTTTTCTTTTTTTGGTTGAATGTCTTATCTTATCCTTCTATTACTTTCAAATCCACTTTGCAACAAACTCATCCTAAGATTAGTTGTCTTCGAGAGTGGATGACGACCTACCAATTAGAGGCAATCGAGTGGTTGACCTAATTTCACAATGATCATGCTGGATGGATAATAATGACATGACCTTTAGTGTGAATTTATCAACTTCACACGAAGTAACGGTAAGAATAATATATATATATATATATATATATATATATATATATATATAATATATATATATATATATATATATATATATATATATCGCCAGAATCTTCACGAAACTATCGATGTGGACCCTTTCAAAAATACTCTTACCATAATTTTCATAATAACCCGCAAAACGTGGGCGTAAACGCTATCCAAACTCAGTTATAATCATAACACATCAAATGTCAAAACTATTGATAATATAATAAAATAAAAATAATGTGCATATCTTATTATCACTATCGTACATATTTGATTTGTTTGAGGACCCAACGTATTATGTACATTAAACGGTCTGGATTTCATTCAAGTAATAGGTTGCACGAAGTCAGTGGCCGTACCGAATAATTCCTCCTCGCATCGTAATCTGCTTTTTCTCGCGAAAAGTCGGACAGAGAATGAATAGACACAGTCGCTATAGCTAGAATTGGAAACCTGAAAAAATGGAAAAGACTAGAGAGTTTCTGGAACTGAGTTCGGAAGAATCGGAGAGCGTGTCGCGACTCCCCATCCACCCTCACCGAGTGGGCCACGAACCGAGTTTCTACGAGGACTTTGCCCTCCGAGGAATCCGAGTCGACCGAGTCGAACCCGGCTTAGTGTCCTGTACTTTCAAAGTCCCTCGTCGCCTCACTGTAAGATAATTTCAACTCTCAACCCGCTTAATTTTTCTGAAAGACTTTCTCATTTTTCATGTTTGTAAATAATTGAAAATAATCTGTGTGTTATGATATGCATTTATATGTTTATATTTTGTTGGAAAATTGGATTATTCAAGAGCATAGTTATGATCTGAGAATAAGAATATGCCCTTTTTTTTTTTGTGGATCAGAAACTAGATTGTTGAAATAATCATTTGTACTAATTTTGGCCTCAATTTACACTGATTTTGATTAATTAGCCACCGGCGGTTAAAATGGTAAATTTGATTATTTAACCAATAAACAGGATTTTAATTTTTTTTAATTTTAAATAAGGCGTGGAATGGAGACAGGGTCGAACTTATGACCACCGGAATGATAAATTACAAATTTTACTAAAAGTTTAAACCATTAAGAAATGGAGAGTTTAATTATTTATCCAATTCTAACATTAGAATTATAAATTACGAATTTTACTAAAAGTTTAAACTATTGGGAGATGGAGAGTTTAATTATTTATCCAATTCTAACATTTTTTTTAGAAATGAAAAATTCTTTATTTGGGATTGGTATTTGCAGGATAGGACTGGAAAGTTGGCTTCAGGTGCAATTGCAAACCTTGTTGATGAAGTTGGTGGTGCCGTTGTCCATGTCGAGGGTCTCCCCATGAATGTTTCAGTGGACATGTCAATCTCATTTCTTTCAACCGCGAAGCTTGATGTAAGCTAGCTAGCATTTTAAAGCATCTTCAAGTGTTTGACATGGTTTTGGGTTGATTTATATGTCTTTTAATTAGATTGTGCATGTGTAGTCTTGAAGCAATCTTTAGATTTATTATGTTTAGTGAACAATCGGTTAAAAAAAATAACCTCTGTCATGAATTATTAAACTTGTACCTGGAAATTTTATATTACACATTATTTTCTAAATTCTTCATGGGAGAACAAGGTAATGTCACTGAGTCACAAGGCTCTTGGCATCTTAGCAATGCATTTTAATTGACTAGTAGTATTCTTAAAATTTGATCTAGAATATGGTCCCTAGGCGTTGGCGTTCAATTCTCAAGTAGTCTACCTTTTAATATGAAGTACAAATTGAATAATTTGGCAATCATACTGGCTTCTCTAGTGTTTTAGTTACATGTTCTGTTGGAAGAGGAAAAACACAAGAGTAAAATAAGCAGGCTTTTAGTTTCATATTGTGTGCATCTTTGCAGCTTATGGCTTGAGATTTGCTTTTGCAATTGATCTCCCTGTATGGCATATTGCAGGATGAGTTAGAGCTTACCTCAAGGGTTTTAGGACGAAAAGGTGGTTACTCTGGAACAGTCGTGCTTATAAAGAACAAAGCAACAGGGGAGCTTATTGCTGAAGGTCGGCATTCATTGTTTGGTAAACATGCCAGCAAACTCTAATCTCTGGATCCGTTCACAGTAGTGTTATGAAAGTTGATACATGTGCATGTTCTAAATTCCATTAGACACTTGTTTTCTTGTTGTAGTTGAGTAATGTATCTTCATTTTTCAGTTGAAAGACGAATAACTATTCTGATAGTTGAAGTATATATTTTATCTATTTTAGACCCTTTTTTTTGGGGGGGGGGAGGGGGGATTGGACTGGTTTAGTTGATATTTAGTATATGATTGTTAATTATTTAATTATCCCTGGACTATAAATTTATAATAGTAGTGAAGATCTGAATATTGGAAGCTACATAGACGATAAATATAAAAATTGGCTATCCTTATGACATGAAAAAGAGATACCCAATATTAGAATTTGTAATCCATAATGAAGTGTGAGTGAGACGAATAAGACATCATAGCTGGGTTATTGTTCATGCAAAAACTACTGCCCTCTTTGTCATGTTCGTTGAAATGCAGTTCTACTTCCACAACAATGTGCTGCAACCAGTTATCTTAAAGGAGTCAATGGGTTGTACTTCTTTGGGGTTCTAAGCATTTTAATTTTTACTCTTTTGAAGTACAAGTGGTTTGAATGCCTTATGACAAGCTCCGAAATAACCTTCTGTGGACTAGGGTGAATTATTTGAATTCGGGTTAAGAAAATGTGGTTCAATTATGTCCCAATTAAGAGGATTTTCAATGATCGAATGGAGGAAATGTAAATAACAACTAAAGATAGAAGCAAATAACTTAAGTTCTAGTTTATCAAAAAAGTTAAAAAATACTTTAAGTTCTAAGTTAACAATTTCTAGGAATAGTTCTAATGTCGCTGAATCCCAAGCAGTTAAATTAATCATGATTACACTAAATTTGACTACAAGCAGATCTAAGCAGCCTTCAAAGCATTAACACTCTCTAAATGCTAAACAGTTCAAACTCAAAGAATACTAAAATGACTAACAACATCTATGAATTTGCATTAAACTAAGATAAACCTGATTAAACTTAATAGCAAGTTTACAAGAAAGTTTTTACCGGCATGAACGCCTTATATGAAACTAAGAGAACCTCCTAAGAAACTAAAAATATTAAAATGATCTCTGTTTAGATTAGTCCTTTAGGATGTGTGTCTTTCTTGAGAATTCTTTCTTGAGAATGAAGCCTCTATTTATACTTGAGACTCACAATTGTCAATGGTTGTACTTTTCCTCTCTATTTCAAAAAAACTATGCATTTTATGGTCCAAATTTTATGTTCTAGATCTAAGTAACAATGTATGACACATCTTTTCAAATTTTAAATGACATGGCAAATTGTACACTTTTAAATTTGTATAATCTAATCCATACCAAGAAATTGATGAAATGGGCAAGATTCGAAATGGAGGTGATCTTTTTCCCCCTTCCTTTGGACTTGTATGACACTCGTTGTAATATTTCATACTTTGGAAAAGTCGCCACCATGCAACTTTTCTTTATTTTGTGCACCAATGACTGTCATGAGAACTTGCAAATTTGCCCTATGTACTTGTTCTTGTATCTTTACAAATGTAATCCCTCTGCGGCGCTACTTGTCATGCGGTAAATTGATAACTTAGTAAATTCAAACTATGCCAACACCTCTATGGTCACTCTCCTCTCCTCTCTCTCTCTCTCTCTCTCTCTATATATATATATATATATATATATATAATTAAAGACATTTGACTTTTGGTTGACCTTATAATACTGTACCACATAAGTTTTTAAAGTCTTGCAAATTACAATTTTACACATCATTATTCTAATATATTTTTAATCAAATTTAAATTTTATTCTATATTTGAACTCTCCATTAAATCTTAGTATATTAAATTTTCTTCCAATAGTAAAATATATAGTTTCATATACAAACACAATCATAATAAATACTTAATGCTAGAATATATGATTTCATATATAGCAATATAGGGATTACATTTGTAAAGATACAAGCAATGTTATTAATTCTGTTGCGGACCCTGTTTCGGTTTGTTTCATAGAACAAAATATTTCAGTACTGGCCAATTTTGGCGTACCATTTTAGGGTGTTTCCGAGTACCAATATATATATATCCCACTTTTATAATTTTTTTTTTTGCTGAATAATTTTATAATTTTTTTTGCATGAATTATTGCTAATTTTCACATAATTACATAATTATTAATAATTTATTTTAATAAATTAATGACTCAATTGTGTGATAAAGAGACTAGAGAGCTTTTTGCCTACACAAAGTAGACTCTCTGTTCAATATACTCTAGTAGGCAGTAGGTATTAATAACCCTCCATAAAAAAAAGAAAAAGAAAAAAAAGAACCATTCGGAACTTTACCAAACCATAGCCATTTTTCAAAAATAACATGAAGTCTCAAACTCTTAAAGGGTGTTTGGTACATGTGTTAGAAAATATATTTTTAATTGTTTGAAAACATGTGTAGAAATATGTGTGGGTGAAAAAGTGTATGAAAATACGTGTAATATTATTTAAAAACTAAAAATGTGTGTTTGAGTGGGTGTACCAAACACCCTCTTAGCACTTGGAAGATTTGACGTGTAGACAATCAATTTGAAGATTTGAAGAAACATGAAGACAAGCAAGTGAAACAATGCAATGAAGAAAGAAAATAAAGCGAAAAAATAAAAGGGAAAAGCAGAAAAGCATAGATTAGGTATGCAAATGAAGGTTGCTGAAGACAGTGCCATTGTTGTCATTTTCCTCTCTCTTCTTAATTTCTTTTTGGATTGTGATTATTTCCTAGTGAACTTGAAGCTTTACCAAACCATAGCCATTTTTCAAAAATAACATGAAGTCTCAAACTCTTAGGGGGTGTTTGGTACATGTGTTAGAAAACATGTTTTTTATTGTTTGAAAACATGTGTGAAAATACGTGTGAGTAAAAAAGTGTATAAAAATACGTGTAATGTTGTTTAAAAACTAAAAATGTGTGTTTGAGTGGGTGCACCAAACACCCTCTTAGCACTTTGAAGGTTTGATGTGAAGGCAATCAATTTGAAGATTTGAAGAAACATGAAGACAAGCAAGTGAAGCAATGCAATGAAGAAAGAAAATAAAGCAAAAGAATAAAAGGGAAAAGCTGAAAAGCATAGATTAGGTATGCAAATGGAGGTTGCTAAAGACAGTGCCATTGTTGTCATTTTCCTCTTTCTTCTTAATTTCTTTTTGGATTGCGATTATTTCCTAGTGAACTTAAAGCTTTAGATCATGTCAAAATAGAAGTTTTAGATGTGTGAATGGATCTATGAACATTTGATTTGAGATGTAGCGAGTGTTTGGATTCCACTGAAAAACCCATATGTTTGTGTTTGCATTTGCGTTTTATTTAGTGAGTCTCATGTACTGTTCACAGGACCCATAAGTACGAAATTCAGCAAATCTAACTTTTAAAATTGGGTCCCACAACACTATTCACACATTTAAAAATTATTTGCTACAGTGTTTTCAGTTTTCAGCAATAAGCGGTATCCAACTAGACCAATTTTGCCAGAAACTGGCTGAAATTGACTGGAATGGCCGAAACAAACCAAAATTTGACCCAAGGTGGAATGGATTGCACACCAGCACGAAAAATTCCGGCTAGAACGGAACGGAATTAATAACATTAGATACAAGAACAACCTATTAGATTGCACGGGTTGCAAAAAACTAGCTATGTTTTATCGATTCGATTGCATAAATGATCCAACTAAACAACCAAATTGGTTTAGGTTTTGATTCAACGGGTTAGTGGTATGAACAATTGGACTAGGCCTAGTTTATAACTATTGTCTCAACTCTCAAGCTTCGTGGATTATTAGAAAATAGAAATTAGACCCACAAATTAGGATGTCATGAAGTGAGTCCAAATTTTTGTACCACTTTCCTTGCTCCATTTTATGCGGTACAAATAAAAATATGACACATGTTGACCTATTTAATTAAATGCTAAATTTATGTCAATTTCACCACCGCCCACCCTTAACGGTGTCAATTTCATCGACACCATCAACACTTCCAATCATGGCCAACCATCATTGCCAAACCCTATGGTACATGGAATAGCAAGAGATGACATAATTGACTAGAAAAGAGAGTTGAGGAATGAGTTTAGTCTTATTGAAAATAAGAAAATGTATAAATTTATTAAATAGTTGGATAAATGTTATGTTTTCATTTGTGGAGTATAAAATAGAGTAAGAAGAATATTATAGAAAATTTGGATACGCAATGAAGCATTCTATACTAATAATTTTAGTTTCAAAATAAGCATCCACCAGGTTGGCTTGAGATATGTAAGGTATGATGAGAGGCTTAGACTACTAGTCTAGGAGTTCTAGGTCCATACATGTTAAGTAATTAGTGGTACTGGTTAGAGTCAAAGAACATCGTTATTTATCTGTCAAGTAACAATGATAATATGATAATCAATTTCTTGTTGTTTTGCTGACTAATTTTAGCACCACAATCTAATTATTTTACATGATAGATTGTGACTATATATGAGTTATTTTTACATAAATTTACCATTTTTTAAAGAAAGTTTTAATTTATAATATCCGTTCCTGGTGATAGCTCTTTTATTGTTAGACCAAGACCATAATTGGTTTTTAGTGTAGACAAGAATTGAATCCTAAATCTCTTATTCAACTATCAAATACTTTACCAATTGAGCTAACTGGAAACCACAAATCTACTACTTTTTCTTGAACATTAGACTCACGTAACACTACCCCTCCACAATCAAAATCAGACGCGTTGAGAGCATCTCCAATAGATTAGCTATATCTATTTTTTGGAGAGAAAATCTCATTGTTCACACTCCAATAGATTCTCTAAACACAAAACTTTTCCATTTTAAAAAAAAAAAAAAAATTGCTACAGTGCCTCTCTAGATACAGAAAACACTGTAGCAACTCTATATGAACTTTTCTATTTAAAAAAAAAAATCATACAAGTCAATAAAAAACAATTCTTTCTCTCTCCTCTCACAATGACTACTAACACAACAAGCATTTCTCTTAAATATCTCTAAACTCAATCATAATCAAAATACAAACTCAAAAACACATTCTTAAAATTAATCAAATCATAACAATAAAAGCAAAAAAAAAAAAAAAAAAAGAGACAGAAGCCATCTGACTCATCTAGGTTGCGTTGGGGAGGAAGACGAGTGGCAGCAGAGCGGAAGGCGCGGCTTGGCATAGTGAATGTTGATTTTGCGCCTGCCTATGTCCTTCGTTCAACGGTGGAGTAAGCAATTGCTTGTTCTTTCTCTCTTTCTCAGCACTGCTAGAGAGTGTTTTAGAATCAAGTAGAAATAGAAAAAGTAAAGAGAGGGAGAGAGAGAGATTTGGAATGAACTAGAAAAAAGAAAAAGAAAAAGAAGGGTAGATAGAGGTAAGGGTGGGATACGTGTGCAATGGTGAAAAAACCAAGAAAAAGAAAAGAAAAAAAAGAAAAGAAAAATAATATAAAAAAAGAAATGATATTTAAGAAATATTATCACAATATTTTCACAATAAATTTTAAGTAATAGATTGTTATTAGCTAATATTGGTAAGTAAGAAATAATTTCAGTTTTGAATTCAAATTATAACTAGTAAAAACTTTCACGTAAGATTTTGATGTGATTTTTGAAGAAGTATTGTGAAAAATGTTGTGGATATAACACTTTTTATTGAAAAATATAATTGTTGGGAATGAATATAGAAAGAATAAATGATGATTAAAAAAAATTAAAAAATAATAAAGAAATAATATTTAAATGAGATAAAAAAAAGATAAAAAATTGGTTAAAAAATACATTTGAAAAAAAAAAGTAAATTAAAAAATGACGATGAAATAATATTTAAATGAAAAAAAAAAAGGGTTACAAAACGCATTTGAAAAAAAATAGACAAAAGTTAAACGTAATTGTGGTGGTGAAGATGCTTTTAGCCCTTTTACGCTAGTGACCCGCGTGATCAGAAGGTCTAGGGAGACAAACACAAAAGAACGGTCTAATTTTGTGTATCATTGCTGGGACCCTGTACCTAGTTCCTAGAATCAAATTGCGGTGTTCCAATGAGAGGTCTAGAAAATGAAATAGAGCTTGGATTTGGAAACCCAGAAAACATAAACCCAATAAAGATGGAGAAGGCTAAGGAGTTTCTAAAACTGAGTTCAGAAGAATCGGAGAGCGTGTCGCGACTCACCATCCATCCTCACCGAGCCGGCCAGGAATCGAGTTTCTACGAGGACTTTGCCGTCCGAGGCATCCGGGTTGACCGGGTCGAACCCGGCTTCGTGTCCTGTACTTTCAGGGTCCCTCCTCGCCTCACTGTAAGATATCATATCTCACAACTCAACTCACTTTGCTGAACCACTTTCATTTTATATTTTTTGCTTTTATTTAAATAATCCATTTTTCTTTTTTGCTAATCTAATAATCAGTTTGTTATGTTATATATATATATAATATATATATATATTTATTTCAAGAACCTTCTAGTCAAAACCCACTTTCACCCTTTTCTTTTCTGAACACTATTCTCTCGCTCTTTCTCTCTCTCACGCACGGTGAGTTTTCTTTCTTTTTCTTCTTTCTCCCATCTTTCTTCACCGGTCAAGTTTTCTTCTTTCGCCCATTTCTTCACCGGAAAACTCCATTAACAAACCAGAAAACTCCATAAACAAACCAAAAATCTTCCCTTCAACACAAACCCATGTCAATCTAAGTCCATTTGGGTTGGATCTGGCGATGGCAGCAGCAGCAAGGTAGATCTGGCGGCAGATCTGACTAATTTCCGTTGGGTTTTTCATGAGGGTTTCTGTTGGATTTTTCTTATGGGTTTTTCGTTGGATTTAGATTTTATTGATTTGGATTTGGATTTGGAATGGGTTTTTCGGCTGGTTTGGGTTGCGGTGGTGATAGTTGGGTTGTGCTGAGTTGGTGGTTAGAAAATTGTCTTCTTCTTTGCTGAGTTGTTGTGATCGTTGGGAAAGAGAGGGAATCTGAATGAGGTGGAGAGTCTGACCAAAGAGAAAAAGAGAGAGATGGAGAGAGAGAAAAAAAAAAAAAATCAAATTCACGTTCGTAAAATCCTTTAAGAAAACTATGCGGATGCAGCAACTCAAATTTTGGGCGCAATTTTCACAGTGCTATAAATGACTAATTTCTAGTTCTTTTACTGATTTTTAGTTTGTGAAAATTTATTTTACGGGTAACAAATCAAATTAAATAGTTTCAAAATAACAATTTAAACTGGAAGTAAAAAAAAGAAAAAAAGAGTAACAAATTGACCAATCAACCTATATTAAAACCCACATTAAGTTTAGATTCAAACTTTTCCCAAACATAAAGATGTTCCACTTATAATTTGTAAATTTTGAAACTGTAGTATATAATTTGTTATTTTTAAAACAATAAGGACCTGTTGAGTTATATCTTATAAACTATAGGCTTTCAAATGTTTTGTTTTTGTTTAATTATTATTTAGATCCCTAATGTTTTTGTTGTGTCAAAATGGTCCTTAATATTTCAAATATGTGATACTTTTTAGTACATAATGTTTTGGTATTATTTATCATCAGACTAAGACATCAATCAGTTTTCGATATAGGCAGGGATTGAATTTCAGATCTTTTATTCAACCATCATAAACTTTCCTAATTAAACTAATTGGAACCTACAAATTCTTAACTTGATTGATAGAGAACATATGAGATTGAATTACCAAGAATCAACTAAAGAGCACAAAGAGTGGATATTGTATAAGTGAGATTTTTGGGCAATAAATGGATGAGAAATTTTGGTGTTGCAAGGTTGCGGTTACAATTGTCTTTTTTTTTTTTTTTTTGTCGTTCTAGCTGAGACCAAATGGGGATCCATACTAGAATTCCTAAAGCTTTTGCTTTCTTAAATTTTATCATTGTGAATTTGTACCCGGTCACATATATCAAATATGAATTTGATTTGTAGTTTATTTTTTTATTTTTTTTATGTAAGATAGAAATTCTACTTTAGCCTAATCTAAGTGTATATGTGTGTAAAACTCCCTCATAGAGACTTGAACTCCGGCCCTTATCCCTTCACACTCCACAAGTACTTATACTTGTAGAATGACTATTGTACTAAGAGTGTGCGGTGGTTATAAAGTTTGACTCCAACCCTCCAACTAACAATGAGAAGAAGACATTAGTTATTGTCATATGCATTAATGATTCACTTAACCTAACTAGTAAAGTGAGTTATGTGCAATTTGATATGTAGTTGGTATTTCAAGTACTAGTTGTTCTTTGGAGCAATTTCAAATTTTGACTTTCCCTATTGTTGATTTTGACCTTCATTCCTTGGACAAACAAAGTTTGGCTCCTACTATCAATGGGAAGAAGACATTAGTAATTGTCATATAAATTCATGACTCACTTAACCTAACTAATCAAGTGAGTTATGTGCATTACATAAGACAAAATACATGTTATTTTCCCATTGGTGATTGAAGGCAAACCTTTTTCTTGGACTATTTTTTTCCAACACTTTGTTTTTGATAATTTCTAGTTAGTAACATGTGTAATACATTGAAGAGTTTTACATAATATGATTTTTTTTTTGTCTAAATATGAATTTGATAATCATGTTAATTATTAATAGACATTTATAATGCATGTGTGTGTGTGTATATATATATATATATGAAACTATATATTCTAGTATTATGCACATATTATTATTTTATTTGTATATGAAATTATATAGTCTATTATTTAAAGAAAGTATGATGTAGCAAGATTTTAACAGAGAGTTTGAATATAGATTATAGATTTTACTAAAAAACCATTGGATGAGTGATTTCTTCTTTCCTCTATTGTTACTTGACAAGATAAATCGATACAAAGAGAGGGAAAGAAATGAAACTTAGGTCTTAGGATGGAAGAAATTTAAAGTGTTTTTTTGTGGTCTTGATCACGGAGTTATTTGAGATCCTAATTTCAGTGAGTTATTTTAAATAGGTTTTCATTTTCTAAAAATAAATAAATATATAAATGCCACATGTCATCCATTTTTTTTTAAAAAAAAATTTTAGGCTACATGACATCAGTAGCGGCTCCAAGAATTTTGTTTAGGGTATTCCTTAAAAAGCATAAATTACACATTCTTATTTCTTTTTAGCGTTTAACTAATTAGGTTTAATTCAATATTATTAATTTCATTCCATTTCGGCCATAACGGCCAGAAAATACAGTGATGGTAAACAAACCAGAACAGTAACCCACCCTAATCCACTTCAAAAAAAATTTCAAGTCATTCAGGTCTATTTTGGGTGTTTCGGTAAATACCGGTTAAAATTCAAGATTCGGCCGGCATGAAATTTGTGCTTAAGAAAAAATTGTTCTTAAAATCAAAACAAATTTGTATTTTGTAAACCTAAAAACCACAAAAGGAAAAAAAAAAATGAAAAGAAAAGAAATGAAAAAGGTACCTGTACATAGGGGCAGAGGCATGAAAACATATATACAATTATTTTTATGTTTTCAAAATTAGTCTACAAAAATAAGAGTTGACCCCCTCAAATATTTAAATTAGTTCAATAATGCTCTTAAAAAATATAATTGGTCTAATAGTTATAGAGATATAATTTTATTTTTTGCAATTCTATTTTTTATTGTAAAATGTGTTTTTATATTTGTTAAATATTTTATAAAATATGGTATCAAACATGTTTGAATCTATATTTTTCAACCCGTTATGTGACAATTAACAAGTTATTGACTCATTAAAAAAAAAATTGTCACTAAAACTACACATGAAATGTGTCTTTAGTTGCCATATAATGGGTTAAAGTAGTTTTAAATATTTTTGGAGTTTAATTTATTCCTCCAAGTTTTGGATTATTTATGTTTTTGAAAATTTCATTAGTTCAATTGAAAGATTTTTTACTTACTTTAGCATAAAATTTGATAATTTGTATTTAAAATGAAACTTTTTAGAATTTGACTATGAAAATGGAAAAAATGAATTTTATTTCATGAAAGATCGTCGTCAAAAATAATTTTGATTGAAAATACTAAACTTTTTTTTTTTTTGGGTGTGTGTATATATATAACTTATCAAATAAAAAAGTGTATGTATATATAATAAAAAACGCATGTGTGTGTGGAAGTTGTCTTGTTAAATATATTAGCGTCGCAACTTGGCCCCTCCAAAAAAAAAATTCTTGGCTTCGCCCCTGTTTGTACAACTAAAAAAAAAAAAATCGTATTGAGAAATTTGAGACTCAAAACTTGAGAAGAGGCACAGCCACACTGGTACTGGTAGAACACACAAAAGTTGTAAATAAGGAGGAAAACAAAACGTAGATGTAAAAGTGTAGATGAAGATGTGATAAAATTTAAAAGTATGAAGTGTAAAAATGGAAGAGATAAAAGACGTGTATGGTTAATAATAAATAAAAAAATAATTAAAAATGAGAAGTAAGTAATATATGTCTGGTAAGGAAAACTAATACTGTAATAAAAAATAATAAAAGGTTGAAAATTGTGTTGTATTGAGCAGTGTGCTTAGATGAAGGAAACAAGTCATTGCCCAACCTATAGTAGTTAGATTATATATATATATATATATATATATATATAATATATATATATATATTTTTTTTTTTTTTTTTTTCAGATTTTAGTTCATTTTTTTTTAGTTTTTCCTTTTTGCTTGAAAGACTCTAATATATTGTTAAGTTGTTCAAATTATAGACCAAAATTTAATTTTATTGGCATAAAAAAATTCAGGGTGGTCACAATATTTTTTAAAAGGTAAATAAATATAAAATTTTAAATTATTATATAAATTTTTTTTTTCAAGTTAGGGTAGTTCTAGGACATTGGCCATAAGGTGGCGCTGGCACTAAATGACATTCTATGTTGGATCAAAATTAATATTACTATTAGTTATGTCAATATTTTTCTTCTACAATTTAATAGTTGAGACTAGTTTGACACAATACCTCAAGATTAGGAACTAAACATTGGCTAAACCCATATGCTAGAGACCAAAATGGTAATTAAACATTTTTTTTTTTACCATTTTAAGCGATCAGAATCAATAAAAAAATTTCTCCAAAAAAAAAAAATCAATAAAAAATGAAAAAGGTTTTATATGGGATTGGTATTTGCAGGATAGGACCGGAAAGTTGGCTTCAGGTGCAATTGCAAATATTGTAGATATAGCTGGCGGTTGTATAGTCCATGTAGAGGGTCTCCCCATGAATGTTTCAGTGGACATATCGATCTCATTTCTTTCAACTGCGAGGCCTGATGTAAGCTAGCCTTCATTTTAAAACATCTTCAAGTGTTAACATGTATTTGGTTGATTTATATATCTTTTAATTAGACTGTGCACGTGTTGTCATAAAACAATCTCTAGCTTTTCTTACAATTTGGTGAACAATCGTGAGAGAACCAGACAATAACAATGTTAATGAGCCAACATGTATATACATTGCCTCAAATATGCATTCAAGCATGAAAACGGCTTGTGTGCAATGCATCAGTGTACTGAACACGTTAAGATATGAACACTTGTCCATATCCTAACATGTCAAGTGCCTTAATGCACTAGAGACTATCTCAACATTTAAGCATGTTCTTAAAAATTAAAATTTTGGTTTAGAATATGGTCCCTAGGTGCTGCACATTCAATTCTCAAGTATTCTACCTTTCAATATGAAGGACAAATTGAATAATTTGGCAATCCTATTGGCTCTTCTAGTGTTGGAACTTGGAAGAGAAAAAGCTAAAAATAGTAAAATAGTAAGGCTTTTAGTTCACATTGAGAGCATTTTCGCAGCGTTTGGCTTGAGATTTGTGTTTTTGCAATTGATCTCCCTATATGGCAAATTGCAGGATGAGTTAGAAATTACCTCAAGGGCTTTAGGACAGAGAGGTGGTTACTTTGGAACAGTCGTGGTTATAAGGAACAAAACTACAGGGGAGATAATTGCTGAAGGGCGGCATTCATTGTTTGGTAAACATTACAGCAAACTCTAAGCTCTAGATCCGTTTCACATCAGTGTTATGAAAGTTGACAAATGTCTTAGTGTTTTTTAATGTCGTGGGCTAACATTGTCATTGTCTTATGTATTTAATAAAACATGGATTAGTTGGAGTGTATTTTAGTGACACAATAATAGATGGCGATCTTTTCTCAAAAAATAAAATAAAATAATAGATAGCGATTACTGCATTGTAAATATTGAGTCCTTTTAGTGCACCTTATAATTAATAGTATGAATTTTTATTTAACTATAGACAACCTTCAATTAGATTAATTAGATGAGTTTGCAATTTTAGTTCTCATAATAAAAAGCCCAATCCTCTACTTGCTGAAGTATTGGGTTGGCCCATTAAAACCAAGACACTAATACTCTCTCACTCGTATATATACACCATTTTTTTTTTTTGTCTAAGGTGTGACCCGAATGTGTGTGGCAATTGGCTGTTTTGGCCAATATGGAGAGAGAGGGTTGCAAGGGAAGAGGTGTAACTAATTTTCCTCTCTCACACACACTCCATTCTCAATGTTATTGGAAATTGTGGACTTCTCTTATTCTAGTTTCTAATAATACTTCTTTATTTTGTTACAAATCTATGGTAGTTGTGGGGTGGGTTGGGACTTTGACTTAACTCTAGGGGAAAAGCTCAAGAGGTAAATTCGAGGAGCGTGCTCAGCCTAAGGTATGATTGCAGATGGAACGTCGGACTAACTAATAGAAACCAATTAGATTCACAACCATGGAAATCTGGAATGTTAACCCTCCAGGGATCATAACCAAGGTAACCTCCTTGAACCTTCTTCTCAAGGTCATCAAGATATCTTGGATAACAGCTTCTTTCCTTAGACATTATCATCCTCTTTCCACCTTTCTCTCAAGGGACACGATGAAAAAAATGCTGAACCCAATGAAACAGTCACTTCTGCATTAATGAGATTCCTTACCTGAGTTTTTACCCTTTAAATCCTTCTCATGTATCTCGGGAACATTGTTCCTTCATATATGAAAGCTTAATTTAGTCTACATCTATCTTTATCTCACTATTTGATCTTCCTATCGTGCATTTTTTTCCCATCTTTTAGAAATTAATTGTGTAAATCAATTACTTCCATCACAGTTCCCTCTTTGGGTGTTTTTGACCCCTCACACTAGCGATTCTAGTGAGTTTAAAGATTCTCTTATCCACTTTGGTTTTGTACATTTTTGATGAAGTTATTCTATCAACATGTGCATATAAAAAATTATAGGGAGTAATAAATAGACTTAATATTATTGAATGTGTGATTGATGTAGTATATGATTGTTAATTATTGCATTACTCTATTGCACTACGTCTGGAGACTATATATTTATGCTGGCCTTTTGACCTGAAAAAGAGATACCCAATGCCCCAATGTTGGATTTTGTGATTCATAGACAGCAAAGTGTGAGTGAGAAGAATAAAACACCATAGGTGGACTATTGCTCAGGCAAAAACTAAAACCCCTTTGTCATGTTTATAAAAATGCACTTCGACTTCGATCCCAACCATGTGCTGCGCCTGCAATGCGTCAGTGCATCTCATACAAAGCAAGCTTGTATTGAACCAAAAAAAAAAAAAAAAAAAGAAAGGAAAAATACTTACGAATATGAGTGAACATCCAGCCGCAAAGGATTCAAAAAGAGAACAGCTCTAATTTTCAAAGTTTAGAAACATCAAAAGTAACTGATAGCTCATTAAGAATCTTGTAGCTTAATTAACATGTTTTGATGTTTCAACCGGAGACGTTCAAAGTTCATATCTCTCTTTTCGATATCTTTGAACTAAAATTTTAGTCAGATAAGTGTATAGAAGATTTTCAAAGACAAGATTATGAAAACTCACCTGTACGAAATTTGGCGTGAGGACAAGCGTATATGCAAACTCATTATTCATAATGAAGTGTGAGTGAGACGACTAAGACATCATAGCTGGGTTATTGTTCATGCAAAAACAGAAAAACTACTGCCCTCTTTGTCATGTTCATTGAAATGCAGTTCTACTTCCACAACAATGTGCTGCAACCAGTTATCTTAAAGGAGTCAATGGGTTGTACTTCTTCGAGGTTCTAAGTATTTTAATTTTTACTCTTTCGACGTACAAGTGGTTTGAATGCCATATGACAAACTTCGAAATAAGCTTTTGTGGACTAGGGTGAATTATTTGACTTCGTGGTTAAGAAAATGTGGTTCAATAATGTCCTAATTAAGAGGATTTTCAATGCTCGAATGGAGGAAATGTAAATAACAACTAAAGATAGATGCAAATAACTTAAAAAAAAAAAAAACTCAAGTTCTAGGTTAACAATTTCTAGGAACAGTTAAGTAAATGGGCAAGATTTGAAATGGAGATGATCTTTTCCCCCTTCCTTTGGACTTGTATGACACTTGTTGTAATATTTCATATTTTGGAAAAATCGCCACCATGCAACTTGTCTTTATTTTGTGCACCAATGACTGCCACGAGAACTTGCAAATTTGCCTTATGTACTTGTTCTTGTATCTTTACAAATGTAATCTCCTTGTGGCGTGGTTTTGAAACCTGAACTATTCATTGAACCATAAAAAGGAGAGGTTTAAGGTTTTTGATGTCGAACAGAGGTTGAGTCGAGGTCAAACCGTGATGATGTCATAATTAATTAAAGCCTAAATATAGATATTAAATTTATAAAACTAGCAAAATTGACTAATATATTCATATATGCGAGGAAAATTTAATGATTTTCAAGCATAATTTAATAATTAAATAAGAAAGTTAATAAAATAAAATAATAACCATGAAAACATTAAAATTTATGATTAATTTTTGAAGCAAAGTTGAATATCTTTGAAGAATTTTAATTATAATTTTTTTTTATTCCTTATAAGAGATGGATAATTTAATTAAATAGAATAAAATTGTGTTAAGTTGTTTTTATAAAAAAAAAAAAATTTGATAAGTGGTTGGACTGCATGGTTCTTGCCACCGGTTTGTGCGGTCCAATCCCAGTTTTAGGGGTTCATAGAATTAACAAAAAAATCCAGTTCTTTATGCTTAAAAAATCGATTTTCATCTCGGTTCTCAATTTTCACAGTTTGAGCTCTTGGTCCGGTCTGGGTCTGAAAATAGTGTGTGGCGCTACTTGTCATGCAGTTAATTGATAACTTAGTAAATTTAAACTATGCCAACACCCCTATGGTCACTCTCTTCTTTCTTCCTCAAGTGGAGAAGCCCATTGTAAGTCCTTTCTTGGTTTATAGATATGAAAAATGTATAGTTTTGTTTTGCAATTTCAAATTCAGCGTAAGTTGTCAAAGACATTTTATATATATAATAAAAAACATTTGATGTTTGGTTGACTTTATAATATTGTGTCACATAAGTTTTTAAAGCCTTACAAATTACAATTTTACACATTATTATTCTAATATATTTTAAATTAAATTTAAATTTTATTCTATATTTAAACTCTCCATAAGAATCTTAGTACATATTATATTTTCTTCAAATAGTAAAATATATAGTTCCATATACAAGCACAATCATAATAAATGCTTAATGCTAAAATATATGATTCCATATATAGCAATACAGGAATTACATTTGTAAAGACTAAAGATGCAAGAATAACCTATTTGGATTGCACGGGTTGCAAAAGACTAACTGTGTTTTATCGATTCAATAGCATAAATGGTCCAACTAAACAACCAAATTGGTTTAGGTATTGATTCAACAGGTTATTGGTAATGAACAGTTGGACTAGGCCTGGTTTATAACTATTGCCTCAACTCTCAAGCTTCTTAGACTATTAAAAAATAGAAATTAGACCCGCAAATTAGGATGTCATGAAGCGAGTCCAAATCTTTTTTACTACTTTCCTTGCACCATTTTATGCAGTACAAATAATAATATAACACATGTTGACCTATTTAATTAAATGCTAAATTTGTGTCAATTTCACCACCACCACCCATCAATTTACCACCACCATCACCACCACCCACCTCTACCGGTGTCAATTTTATTGACACCATCAACACCTCCAATCATGGCCAACCATCATTGCCAAACCCTATGGTACATGGAATGGCAAGAGAGGACGGGATTGACTAGAGAAGAGAGCTGAGGAATGAGTTTAGTCTTATTGCAAATAAAAAAATATATAAATTTATTAAATAGTTTGACAAGTGTTATTTTTTTAATTTGTGGAGTATAAAATAGAATAAGATGAGTATTACAGAAAATTTGGACACGTGATGAAGCATTCTATACTAATAATTTTAGTATCAAAATAAGCTGCAACCAAGTTGGCTTGAACAATGTAAGGTATGACAAGAGGAATTAATAAATAACTTAGACTTCAAGCCTATGAGTTCTAGCTAGACTCGCAGGACCTCACTATTTAGAGTATGACTTACTTCTAATACCTTTTAAATTTAACATATTTTTTTATTTAATTAGTAAGTAATGTGGCAATCTATCATTAAAACAAAAAGAAATTTTTTCTAAAAAAAGGTGTAGCTTGTGTTCAGTGAAAAACTTTCACTGGATACGTTGGACTGGGGACATGTATTCAAATTTTGCCGTGTTCAGTGAAAATTTTCATAGGGCACAAGTTTTGCCATCTAAAAAATTATTGGAAGTAAGTCAAACTCTGTTATTTATCTATCAAGTGACAATGGTATATCAATTTCTTGTTGCTTTGCTAAAACTTTTGACAAATTTTAATTAGCACCACAATCTAACAATCTAATTATTTTGCATGATAGATTTTGACTGGTTTTGTTTATGAGTTATTTTGACATAAATCTACCAACTTTTTCTTTAACGTTGGATTCACGTAACACTTACCCCTCCGCAATCAAAATCAGACACGTTGAGACCATAAAGAAAAGAAAAAGGTTTTTCACTTTAGTGACCCGCGTGATTAGAAAGTCTATTCTATGGAGACAAAAACAAAAGAACCGTCGAATTTTGTGTATCATTGCTGGGACCCTACTCCCTATATTATATATATTCTAATTGCGGTGTTCCAATGAGAAGCCTTGGAAATGAAAAAGAGAGCTTGGAATTGGAAACCCAAAAACAAAATAAAAACCAAATAAATAAAGATAGTGAAGTAGGGTATTTTATAGAGTAGTTTGAGACGAGATTTTTGTAAATTTTTTAAATTTATGTGGGTAAAAAATATGTAAAAATATGTGTAAAATTATTTAAAATATAAAAATGTGAGTTTAAAATAGGATAACAAACAGGCTAGGAGTTCAGTTTCTATGAGGACTTTGCCCTCAGACTCAGAGACATCTGGGTTGACCAGGTCGAACCCAGCTTCGAGTCCAGTACTTTCAGGTAGGGGTGGCAGTTCGTGTTCGCGTGTCGGGTTCGTGTCGTGTCAACTCATACGTATCCGACTATATGGGTCAACACTAACCCGACATATTTATTAAACGGGTCAAGATTCCTCAACCCTAACACGACCCATTTACTAAACGGGTCAGTCGTGTCGACCGGTTTATCTAATTTTATCAAAATGAAAAAAAACATTTATGGAAAAACAAGCAAATAAATATTTTAAATATAAAATTCAGAACTAATGAGTAATTATATTACAAATAATCATTCAAAACTAAATCATATCTCAATCTCATAAATAATCAATCACAATACATCAAAAAAAAAAAAAAAACTACAACAACTAATAAGTTTATATACTTATAGTTTGAATGGTATATTGGTAAAATTTCATTTAATTAAACAGGTCAGACGGGTCAAACGGGTTCTATAGGTTGAACCCTAACCCAACCTGTTTATCAAACAGGTTCGTCGTGTCAACCCGAATATGACACGAACCCATTAAACCTCAACCCATAACCTGCTAATTTCGTGTCGTGTCGTGTCGAGTTCGCGGGTCGTGTCCAATTTTGCCACCCCTACTTTCAGGGTCCCTCCTCGCCTCACTGTAAGAGATCATATCTCTCAAGTCTCAACTCAAGGCACTTTGCCGAATCACTTGCATTTCACATTTTTTGCTTTTATTTAAATAATCATATTTTTTTCTTCAAATCAAATAATCAGTAGAGCACTCACAACAAATATGCTAAAAAATATAACTTTTGACCGTTCAAAGTTTTGGGCACAATTTTTACAAAGGGCTGTAAATGACTAAATTCTACTTCTTTTACTGATTTTTATGGTTACTTTTGAAACTATAGTATTTAATTTGTTATTTTTTTAACAATAAGGAATTGTTTAGTTATACCTTATAAACTATAGGCTTTTAAATGTTTTGTTTTTGTTTAATTTTTATTTTGATCCCTAATGTTTTTGTTATGTGTCAAAATGATCCTTAATATTTCAAATGTGTGGTATTTTTTAGTCCATAAAGGTTTTGGTATTATTTCAAAATGATCCATATCATTAGGTGGTGGATGATAAAAGCTAACGTGATAAACAATAATATCCATTTCATTTTTATTTTTTTTTGGTTCTAGTTGAGACCAAATGGCGATCCATACTGAAGTTCCTAAAGCTTTTGCTTTCTTGAATTTTACCATTGTGAATTTGTACCCAGCCACATATATCAAATATGAATTTGATTTGTCTTTGATATTAAGGACTTGTTCTTTGGAGCCATTTCAAATTTTGACTTTCCCTATTGTTGATTTTGAATTTCATTTCTTCGATAGATAAAGTTTGGCTCCAACTACCAATGATAAGAAGACATTAATTAGTTATTGTCATATGCATCTATGACTCACTTGACCCATCTATTCAAGTGAGTTGTGTGCATTACGTAAGACAGAATATATGCTATTTTCCTATTAGTGATTGGACTGTTGAAGCCAAACTTTTATCTTGGACTATTTTTTTAACACTTTGTTTTGGATGATTACGAGTCAGTAACATGTGTAATACATTGAAAAGTTTAACATGATATGATTATTTATTTATTTATTTTGTCTAAATATGAATTTGATAATTATATTAATTATTAATAGACATTTATTATGATT
The DNA here is from genome assembly GCA_014183005.1 of Castanea mollissima. Classification (NCBI taxonomy): domain Eukaryota; kingdom Viridiplantae; phylum Streptophyta; class Magnoliopsida; order Fagales; family Fagaceae; genus Castanea; species Castanea mollissima. The sequence continues at coordinate 27,975,155 of JACAVU010000006.1, read as the reverse complement.
TTATTTATATATGGAACTATATATTCTAGTATTATGCACATATTATTACTGTCTTTATATGAAATTATATAGTCTATTATTTAAAGAAAATATGATGTTACTAAAAAAACCATTGGATGAGCAATTTCTTCTTTCCTCTATTAATTGTTACTCGACAAGATAAATCGATACAAAGAGAGGGAAAGAAATGAAACTAGGGTCTTAGGATGGAAGAGATTTGAAGTGTTGTTTTGTGGTCTTGATGGAGCTAGGATTAGGGATTTGAGATCCTAATTTCAGTGAGTTATTTTAAACAGGTTTTCATTTTCTAAAAATAAATAAATATATAAATGCCACATGTCATTTGATGTTTATTAATTTTTTTAATATTTTATTTTGAAAATTAAGACCACATGACATTCCATGTTGGATCAAAATTAATATTACTATTAGTCACGTCAATATATTTCTTCTACAATCTAACAGTTGAGATTAATTTGCATAATACCACAAGATTAGGGACTAAACATTTACTAAACTCATGCCAGAGACCAAAATGGTAATTAAACATTTTTTATACCCTTTGAAATGATCAGAATCAATAAAAAATTTCTCAAAATAATAATGGGATTGGTATTTGCAGGATAGGACCAGAAAGTTGGCTTCAGGTGCAATTGCAAATATTGTAGATATAGCTGGCGGTTGTGTAGTCCATGTAGAGGGTCTTCCCTTTAATGTTTCAGTGCACATATCGATCTCATTTCTTTCAACTGCGAGGCCTGATGTAAGCTAGCTTTCATTTTAAAACATCCTCAAGTGTTTAACATGTATTTGGTTGATATATATCTCTTTTAATTAGACTGTGCATGTGTTGTCATAAAACAATCTCTAGCTTTATTACAATTTGGTGAACAATCGTGAGAGAACCAGACAATAACAATGTTAATGAGCCAACATATACATTGTCTCAAATGTGCATTTAAGCATGGAAACGGCTTGTGTCCAGTGCATCTCTCGACACATGTTTAAAACTAAACGTATTAAGATATGGACACATGTCCAAAATTGGACATGTATCCACATCCTAACATGTCAAGTGCACTGATGCACTAGACACAATCTCAACCTTTTAAGCATGTTCTTAAACATTAAAATTTTGGTTTAGAATATGGTCCCTAGGTGTCGACATTCAATTCTCAAGTTTTCTACCTTTCAATATGAAGGACAGATTGAATCATTTGGCAATCCTATTGGCTTTTCTAGTGTTGGAACTTGGAAGAGGAAAAACTCAAAAAAGTAGAATAATAAGGTTTTTAGTTCACATTGAGAGCATTTTCACAGCCTTTGGCTTGAGATTTGTTTTTGCAATTGATCTCCCTATATGGCAAATTTCAGGATGAGTTAGAAATCACCTCAAGGGCTTTGGGACAGAGAGGTGGTTACTTTGGAACAATCGTGGTTATAAGGAACAAAACTACAGGGGAGATTATTGCTGAAGGACGGCATTTATTGTTTGGTAAACATCACAGCAAACTCTAAGCTCTGGATCCATTTCACATCAGTGTTATGAAAGTTGACAAATGTGTTAGCGTTTTTTAATGTCGTGGGCTACAATAGTTATTGTCTTGTGTATTTAATAAAACATGGATTGGTTGGAGTGTATTTTAGTGACACAATATTAGATAGCGATCACCACATTGTTAATATTGGGTCCTTCTAGTGCATCTTATAATTAATAGTATGAATTTTTACTATATCATAGACAACCTTTAATTAGACGAGTTTGCAATTTTAGTTTTCATATTAAAAACGGCCCAATCCTCTACTTGCTAAAGTATTGGTTTGACCCATTAAAACCAAGACACTCTAAAACTCTCTCACTTGCATATATACACCATTTTTTTTTTTTGGTCTCGAGTGTGACCCGAACGTGTGTGGCAATTGGCTGTTTTGGCCAAATATGGAGAGAGAGAGTTGCAAGGGAAGAGGTGTAACTAATTTTCCTCTCTCACACACACTCCAGTCTCAAATGTTACTAGAAATTGTGGACTTCTCTCTTATTCTAGTATCTAATCAGGTGTGTAATGTTTTATCTACTGTTTTATTTTGTTACAAATCTATGCTAGTTAGGGCCGCTGGGGGTGGGGGTACTCTGATTTAACTCCAAGGGAAAAACACAAGAGGTAAACTTGAGAAGCATGCCCAGCTTAAGGTATGATTGCAGATGGAATGTCAAACTAACCAAGAGAAACCAATTAGATTCACAACCGTGGAAATCTGGGATGGTAACCCTCCAAAGATCATGATCGAGGTAACCCCCTTGAACCTTTTTCCCAAGGTCATCAAGATATCTTGGATAACAACTCCTTTCCTCAGATATGACCATCCTTCTTCCACCTTTCTCCAGAGGGACGTGATGAAAAAAATGCAGAACCCAATGAAACAGTCATCTTCTCATTAATGATACCCCTTACCTAATATTAGCCACTCTGATTTAACTCCAAGGGAAAAGCCCAAGAGGTAAACTTGAGAAGCATGCCCAGCTTAAGGTATGATTGCAGATGGAATGTCAAACTAACCAAGAGAAACCAATTAGATTCACAACCGTGGAAATCTCGGATGGTAACCCTCCAGAGATCATAATCGAGGTAACCCCCTTGAACCTCTTTCCCGAGGTCATCAAGATATCTTGGATAACAACTCCTTTCCTCATATATGACCATCCTCCTTCCACCTTTCTCTAGAAGGACGCGATGAAAAAAATGTAGAACCCAATGAAATAGTCATATTCTCATTAATGATACCCCTTACCTAATGTTAGCTACATTAAATACTGAATGACTGGCTTGAACAGTAGAAATACTCCCAAAAATCTGCTTTCATGATCAAGAAATGGCAGAGTAGAATCTTGATGGGACAAATATCCCCAAATCCAGCTAGGAGCTAGATAGCTAAAGGATAAGAGAAAGTGACTATAAAAGGAAGAGGAGGGCAACAGGGGAGGGGGTCCAAAAAGAAGGAGAGAAAGTTTAAGCTAGAACTAGAGTGTTAAGAGAGATTTTCTTCTGAGTTTTTACCCTTTAAATCATTCTCATGCATCTTGTAAAACATTGTTCCTTCATATATGAAAGCTTGATTCAATCTACATCTATCTTTATCTTATTGTTTGATCTTCCCATTATGGATTTTTCCCCATCTTTTAGAAATTACTTATGTAGATAAATTAAGTTCATCATAGTTCCCTTTTTGGGTGTTTTTGACCCTACACTAGTGCTTCTAGAAAGTTTAAAATTCTCTTATCCACTTTGGTTTTGTAGATTTGTGATGAAGTTATTCTATCAACATGTGCATATAAAAAATTATAGAGCAATAAATAGACTTAGGGTTTGTTTAGAATCTGTTTATTTTGTTGAAAGTGAAAACTTTTTGCTTAAAGTATTGTAGATAAAAGTAAATATTAAATAGTATAATGGGACCTATGAATAGTAGCAAAAATAAACTGGATAGTAAAAGAAAAATGCTAATAGATGCCCTTAGGGCATTTGTTAATAATCTATTTAAAGAATGTTTTTATGATAAAAGAAAAAGCAGCAATTAATGTTTTGACAGTTTTTTTCATTTTCCATAAAAGTGATGTCAAAACTTGTTAGCATGACCCATAGCAAAATAAGTTGGCAAAAAATAAACTAGCCAAACAAAGGTTTGTTTGGTTAACCCACGTTTAAGTTTGCGTTTGCGTTTGCTTTGTTTTGCATTTCTAGATCTTTTTTTTTTTTTAACTAGCGCCTATTGCCCTGTTCATGTCTATGAACATGAACAGTATAATCAGGCATATAAACAGTACTTTCAAGTATGAACTGTAATTTTTAAATATTTTTTTATTGTTTTCAACAAAATAAGTGGTATTCAAACGTATACTTAGTCTTATTGAATGTGTAATTAATATAGTATATGATTGTTAATTATTGCACTATGTCTGGACTATAAATTTATTCTGGCCTTATGACATGAAAATGAGATACCCAATGCTCCAATGTTGGATTTTGTGATTCATTGACAGCGCAGTGTGAGTGAGAAGAATAAGACACCATAGGTGGACTATTGCTCGCGCAAAAACTAAAACCCCTTTGTCATGTTCATTGAAATGCACTTCGACTTCGATCCCAATCCATGTGCTGCAATGCTTCACTGCATCTCATACCAAGCAAGCTTGTATTGAGCAAAAAGAAACGGAAAAATACTTACGAATATGAGTTCCACATCCAACCGCAATGGATTCAAAGTTTAGAAACATCAAAAGTAACTAATAGTTCATTAAAAATCTTATAGCTAGCATGTTTTGGAGTTTCTAAAAGAGTCGTACAAAGTTCATATCCCTCTTTTTGGTATCTTTGAACTAATATTTTAGTAAGGTAAGTGTATAGAAGATTTCAAGGACAAGTTTATGAAAACTTACCTGTACGGAATATGGCGCAAGGACAAGCATATGTGCAAAGTGCAAACTCATTACTTATATAAAGAAAAGTTGGTGAGATGTCTATGTTCTTATGATTTGACGTGCGTATTCGGGGGGGAATGGATATGCTTAGGTTAAAGCCCAGTGGTTGGCCCACAAAGGACGAATGTGAAACTGTGGTACCTGGCCCATCGGCCTCTTAACCTAGATTTGACGCAGTTTTAATCAGGCTTTTTTTTTAATATGAGTTTTAATCATGTTTTGAACTTTTGAGAGTATATTTTATTTTTCCCTAAAGATTAAGTTACATTTTTGTCACTCAAATACATCTATACCATTTTAGTCCCTTAATTTTAAAAAAGTTTTAATCCGACCTGTTCTTTAAATTTAAAATTTTTTTTAGTCTCTCAAAAATTATATATTTATTTATTTATTTATCCGTAAGTGAGAATTATTTAACTTTGGACACACGTGAAGGGCAGATTAGAGGCCAAATATTATAATTATATTATCATAATTTTTTTTACTATATTATCATGGGTTAAATGATAACTATTATTTTTAAAGGTGAGAAAAAAAAAAAAAGGGTACTTCACTGATATTGTATTTAATAAACAACTTTAAATCCTCCCCTCAAAATTATCAAATTATTTATAAATTTTTTTGGATAAACCATCACAATTATTTTAAAAGTATAATATAAATTACACGCTCTAAATTTAACTAAAATTCATTTTAATACTTTAATTTTATTTTAATTAATTTTTTTTAAATTTATTCAATTTAGATCTTCAGGCTAATTTTGATAAAAAAATTTGCCAATAAAAAATCAATAAAATTATTTTATAAAATTTTTATGTGAGAATTTTTTTTTATAATTATTTGCATACTTATCCACAATTTTTTTTTTTTATACATAACTAGACAAATGACTTAAATTAAATAAATATACAACTCAATTAGATAAAAGTAAAAAAAAATTTAGTAAAGACGATAGGATAAAAGTAAAATTAGAAAATTAAAGAATGAACTAATTTTAGGTGTATATTAATCCAGTGTGTCTGCACTAACACAAAGCATTTCTCTATGCCTCTCTCCCAGACAGGACTCAGAGACTCGCCATGAACATTACAATACCTCTTCATCGCACAGCTTTCCCAAACACTCATCTCAATAAAACAACCAAACCCCCCGAATTTCCGAAATTCCAACACTCTTCGCGTTTCGCCGAATTGCCAAACTCACATGCATGCCTCAGAAACGTTTCTTTAACTACTACTACTACTACTCCTCTTCCTCCTACTACTACTTCTTCTTCTTCTTCGCCTCGGCTCAGAAGTCAAACTCGCTCGTTCCGAGTTAGGGTTTCATTCGACGATGCCGCCCGGCTTGATTCGTCGCCGGAGGCGGAGGAGGAGGAGGAGGGAGCTTTGCCTCCGTCGAGCTTCGCCGAGTTCATCACTTCGGAGAGAGTGAAAGTGGTGGCGATGCTTGGCTTGGCTCTGGCGCTTTGCAATGCCGACCGAGTTGTCATGTCTGTGGCGATTGTACCGTTATCGCTCTCTCGCGGATGGAGCCGATCCTTCTCTGGTATTGTTCAGGTGGTTTCTGTTTGGTTGCTGAGAAACTAATATTTCGTTCGTTATTGGAAATTTCGATTATATATTTTTGCATGTTAAATGTGTAAACTTTTTAGAATAAATTGGAAGTGATTAACTGAATTGGTTATTGTGGGTTCTAGTTAGCTCGTCCAGTAATGGACTTAGGTTCGAATCCTAAGTGTCTTAGCATAATGATAAAGAGCAACCATCCTCGAGTGGATGCTATAAGTTCAAATTCGTAAAATCTAGATAATAATTGAAAATTTTGGATTGGTAACTAGAAATTATGAAACATTAGTTTTTGTGTGTGTGCGTGTTTATTTGTTTTGTTTCATGGCTTCAGTGTTAGATTTTATTATTATTATTTTTTGGGGGGGGGGGGGGGGGGTGTGGCGGGAGAGGGAATAAAGTTGATAGATGAATGAAATGATAGGTTTAAAAAACTAAGTAGCTTATGTGTTGATGAAAATTTCAACAGATAATTTTTAGTTTACCATGCCGATTAAACTCCACAATGAAGTGATTGAACTAAATGTCCAGACTTGGCTGATGGGTTCTGAAAGTGAATAGTTGTTATTGTTATTATTATTATTTTTTTTCCATAACATTTTTTCTTCTTTTAAATTTTAATTGCCCCCGACTCATTGATAAACATTTATGGCAGTCGTCTTTCTTGTGGGGTTACCTGATTTCACCAATAGCTGGAGGAACACTAGTGGATTATTACGGAGGTAAGGCAGTCATGGCATGGGGTGTGGCTTTGTGGTCGCTAGCAACTTTTCTAACTCCCTGGGCCGCGGAGACTTCTTTGTGGCCCTGCTTGCTATGCGAGCTCTGCTTGGCATCGCTGAAGGAGTGGCTCTTCCTTGCATGAACAACATGGTCTCAAGGTATAGATAGTTGACAAACTAAATTCTTCACAATGGTTAACAATATAGTGACAATGTTTATTTACTTATTAAAAATAAAAATATAAAAAGTATATTAACAATGTACATAATATGTTCCTGAACAGACCAATTTGGTAGTTTTAAGAAGTTGATCAAGCTAAAATGTTGAAAAAGTTTGAACTTTGTCTTTTAGATGGTTCCCTAAAACAGAACGAGCCAGGGCTGTTGGACTTGCAATGGCTGGTTTTCAGCTTGGAAGTGCTATAGGACTCACACTTTCTCCAATCCTCATGTCACAAGGTGGAATATTTGGACCGTTTGTGATTTTTGGATTATCTGGATTTCTGTGGGTTTTGGTATGGTTATCTGCAACATCGAGTACTCCTGAACGAAACCCTCAGATATCAAAATATGAATTGGAGTACATATTGGGCAAGGGGCAGAAATCTTTTCCAACGGAGAATAAAACTAAGACAACAAAAGTGATCCCTCCTTTCAGGCGCTTGCTTTCTAAACTGCCAACATGGTCCCTAATTGTTGCAAATGCCATGCATAGCTGGGTAATGCATTCATATCTTGCACTAGTTTCTGCTAAGGATCATGTTGTGAATGTTATTAATATATGCTAAATAAGTTGTTTGGTATGATTGTATTGTCTGGTAGCTATTGTTCTCCGCCCTGGATAAGAGTCTCCTCAGCCCTAAAAGTAGCCTTTTCCTAATGTTGCTGCCCATTGTATGTGCCCAAAGAAAGGTGAAGAAGTTCATTTAGGTGTGTCCCAACTTTGTTTCCACCTCTTCCCGCAACATCTGAAGAACAAATCCCAGAAGTACTAGTTTAAGCAGGTGCAGAGGGAAGCGCTGACTACCTTGTTACAGTGCAAAGTCTAACTGGGAAAAAGTGATTATTGAGTGTGTGTGGGTGTATTTGTGTTGTGCATACATCTATCTCTTATGCACTCTATGTCTATGCAATCTCATTACTGTTATTTGTAGATTATGCGTGTTTTTGCAAAGTTTCATCTTTCTTCTTTTTTTCTGCAGGGCTTTTTTGTTATTCTTTCCTGGATGCCCATTTATTTTAACTCAGTAAGTCCAAATAATTGGCTATAATATATGGTTCTTTATTGAGGGTGGTCAATGCCTATTTGAATGTTACCTACTATGTACTACAATTTCATCTGCAGATATATCACGTTGACCTCAGGCAAGCAGCATGGTTTAGTGCTGTTCCATGGAGTGTGATGGCTATCATGGGATACTTTGGTGGTCTGTGGTCAGATATGTTGATACAAAGTGGTACAAGTGTCACTTTAACTCGCAAGATCTTTCAGGTGCAGCATTTTTCTGTATCCTTACTTTAATTTGCAATCCAGGGTCAGTTTTACTCTTATGCTTAATTTGAAAAGTTATTGCTTTTAATCTGATTAAGAAATCAAGGGAGTAAGCAATATCTACTAGTATTTCTTTGAAAATTAGATCAAAATGAAGGAGCAAATATCAAAAAAATAATTAATTTCTCTCGTAAGATCTTTTATATATATATATATATATATATATATATATATATGAGTTGCATGTTAAATTAATCTCGTGATGTGGAAAACTTTTGTGATCCAAAGTTTATATTGATCAAAATCAAGTTACTATATCATGGAAGCGAGTCTGTGAAACTAGAACTTCTTTTAGAAGGGAACTTTCCTGAATACTTATTTTCTTCAACATGAATTAAATTTCTGGTCACAGCTAATGAAATGGACAAATGGGCATGTTGCAACATCAATATCTTTCTTGGTTATGGTTGCCTTTCTTTGTCTTTTCCCCGTTTCTAGTGATACTGAAGATGGAAAATTGGCTGTTGATGGCATATTTCATCTTTTGTGTATATTAACCAGTGCCCATTTTTTTCTGTACTTTGTGTTAAAGTATATTAAGTCTGCTTCTTCTCTGCAGTCAATAGGTTTTGTTGGTCCTGGGATCGCTCTTATTGGTTTAATTTCAGCAAAAAGTCCATCAATCGCTTCTGCTTGGCTTACTTTAGCTGTTGGACTGAAATCTTTCAGTCATTCTGGCTTTCTTGTGAATCTTCAGGTTGATGCAATGAATACTCTTAATTTTAATTTTAAGCTAGAATGGATGTTTCACTTCCCTCTAACCTTCCACTTTGACTATTTGTTACCAGGAGATCGCTCCACAATATTCTGGTGTACTGCATGGTACTTTAATCTTATACCTCATCAATATCTAATTTCTTTGATCTAATTTATTCCTTTTCTGTTCTTCACATGTGATCCAATCTATTCATTTGAATGGCTTTGTTACAGAATCAAGTAGAGAGACTTCTTGATAGTGTGAAATTACATATTCTAAAAATTCCACTCTGTGAAAGAATTACAAAAACATTGTATAAAAATGGTTGAATGCATTGTAAGAAAGAGTGACTCGATTCAAGTAGAGAGAACAAAGCATGTGGCGAGACAAAAGTGACTTTAAGCAACTAAGCCAACTTATTTGCTTAAAGTTACTTTTTATGTAACCTTTAGGCAAATGAGCTGGCAGCAAAATAAAAGCTTCCAAACACACACTTAATAAAAGAAGGTCATGTTAATTAAGAATGTGATGGAGAGTATAATTTTGGATTGGATAGTATGCAGAAAAGAATACATATGGCCCAACCCTGATTAATCTGTTAAGAATCCATAGGCACATCAAAGTATGGGACTTAAGACTTTGTAGTTGTGGTATTGTACTGGAGTCACCCCTGTTTTGAACTCAATTATGTATGCTAAAGAGTAGCTTCTACATGCTGTGCATGAGTGAAGTGTACTGCTTGGCTTTTACCACTGACAATATCTCAAGTCCCCTCCTTGATGCATGAGCTTTTGATGTAAGATATAGAGAGATGGACTAAATAGTCAAAAAATATGATTTGCCTTTGAACCTGACTAGAAATCAAGTATTGAGTGTCTCTGAGCATTATATGGGTGTGATATATGATAACAACTTCATTGTGGTTTTAGGAATTTCGAATACAGCCGGAACATTTGCTGCTATTCTTGGGACAGTTGGAACCGGTTTCTTTGTTGAGCTGGTGGGTTCTTTCCAAGGATTTCTATTGCTCACATCAATCTTATATTTTCTTTCTGCCCTTTTCTACATCCTGTTTTCTACAGGAGAGAGAGTTAATTTTGATGAAACAGGTCAGTTTCATACTTGGTTATGTCAATTCTTTGAACTTTCTTATTTTTCCCTCTGGGGTTCTAAATTTATGTTTTAGTTATTTCCAGATAGTGTTACTTAAACATAATATCTTATGGACACTATTAATAGTTTCACTGGCAAACTTATTAGCCTTCAGATGATATATGAAAGAACTTTAATTCCATGATATTCTCATACTTAAGTACATTCTATGTAAAAACTAATGCAGCATTAACAAAATGTGTTACCACTATGTTCTAGTTTTCTTATGCTAGTTAAGAACTCTCACTCACGTTTTTTTATGTTCCTAGCGGACTCTATATTATATTATTGCTAAACAGTTTCTTTTGTGAGATGCTGAAATCCTAAGACTCTTGCTACACCCCATAGGTGGTTGATTGTTTGTGTGGTCAACTGTAAGGATTGGACCTGAAGGATGGTTAAAAATGTTGAAAAGTGGGATTTTTCCTCCTCCCCCTCCCCCTTTCTCCAAGCAGGAGGTGGGTGCAGCGTGCAGGTTCAAAGTGATGTACAGTGGATGGATTTACTCTTGTCATGCAGCGAGGGTCTGTGTTTTAGGTGCATCTGGGTTTTTTCTTTCTTAATTTCTTTACTTCTTTTTTTCCCCTTGATTCTACCAAATGTAGATCTTCCAAGGAGGTATTGTACTGGGATCATCCACAGTTATTTTTCCTTGCTTGTCCCCGTATTCAAATAAAGATTCACAATTTATTTGTAGAAGGCAGATCTTCCTCTATCTCAACCAGCTTTCTCAGAAGAACCGTAGAAATTTTTGTTTAAAAGTGTTTCACAATGTTTTAAGGTGATGAACCCAAAAGACAAGCAACAGGAGTTGGTGCGATTGAAAATTTTATTCCTGATTCAGTTAGCTAATAAGTAATAACGGTTAAAATTTTATTAAGCATCTTACACTCCCACGAAATTCTGGGCTGGTTCTGGAAAATTCATTTCATCAGGTATTATGGATCAACCATAAAATGGGAAGATGAGAACAGGCTTCAGTCCCCTCTTCCTAAAAATTCTATAGAGGGGGAAGAGGTTCGTGGAGAATGAAAATAAACATGAAAATGGAGTTTCGTATTGGCTTTAAGCATAAGCAATGGCCGAAAAGAGCAGAGAATTAAAGATTTTGGGGCTCAATACTCAACGCCATTATATCACACACCGAGCTGTGATTTACTGCATATGATATACGATATATGAAGGAATTAGTCCGGCTATTAGATTAAAAGTAAGAATTAACAAATAAGCACATGTACAACCACTCAGCCTCAGGTGTGGAATAATAGGTCCTGAATTCAAACCCTCTTTGTCCCGACAGTGTGGAATTAGTTCAACGCAAGCATGTGCTTGCTTCCCATTGCTTGAAACTTCCATGGCTTGAAATCACTGGATTCTGGATGGGTTTTAAGTTAGGCTATTGCTCAACTCACCTAACCTAAGCGTTTACAGCTCGTTTACAGCTTTTCGGATTGAAATGCTTAATTCACCTAATCTAAAGAAGCTTCCCAAAAAAGAAAAATAAATAAAACTAACCTAAAGAAGCGTTTTAGGTTTAAGTGCTTGATTCACCTAAAGAAGCGTTTACATCTCTTTTACCGTATAGGTCCCCCAAAGCATTAATTCTTTGAGAGGTAATAAGTTATTATTATATTCATGTCCATAACAATTAAAAAAGAAAAATTGATTCATTACTTTAGATGCAGTAAATTAGGTTAGTCAAATGAATTCAAATACCTGGTTACATTAACTAATAAAACACAAACAATGTTGTCTGTTCAAAAATAGTTAAATTCAATCTAATTAAGCATTTAAATTCAATTAAAATATCTAATGTATTGAAGCATTGAAGGTACTGTATTTAAATTTTAATTATGCTTCTCAATAACCAAGTTTCATTTAATTATTTATTCTAGTGTATGCCTAGAATTCATAACTCAGTCATGGGGGACAACCTGGAATTAAATTCCTCACCCACTTCTTGACTCTTGTAAGCAAAAGTGCAAAACAAAATAAAACCCATTTGGCACATGTGACGTGACATTGTCCTTCCAGCGTTTATCTAGTTATCCACATATATTGTTTAATGTTTATTATAATGGGCTTATAATGTACAGTCGTACAAACCAGCCCAGCCCATAGCGCAAATGGATACAAAGTCACCAACTTTGAATTTTATCTGTAGTGTCATCACAGTCAGCCCCCCAAAATTGGAACCTTCAACTACAGAAACCAGGACGAATTCAGAACTTAAAACTTCATTGATTAATTCAAAATTTTCTAATTTATATGTCTGTCGTGTGGCCATGTCATGGTTTACATTTCAACGTTACTGTAAAATTTATAAACAAGTAAACAACAACCATGGCATGAGTTGCTTGAACCAGTCTCACTCACATTAAATATGACAATAACATGAGCAACCAGCCAAGCCAACAACTAGACCATTCCACCTCAAATCTTGGGCAAAGTCACAAAAACCCAAAAGTCCATTTCCTCTACAGATGAAGAAAACTCCAAGCCCCTTCAATTTTCCCTCACCCTCAAACCAAAGAAGACAGAACTTGAACATGCAACATGGTTACACAAACAAGCACAATCATACAACTCACAGCTCTGTCTTGGATTATGTCAAAGGTGCAGCCAAAAAAGTTGCTGGAGTTTTCACCAAACTTCTTTTCAGGAGGAGAAAGCAAAACCACCCAGAAGAGATTCTTGTCCCTGATTCCAGCAGAAATACAGCTCCAATAAGAGGAACTTCCTGTAAGTTTTCTGATTTCATTTTGTTCTAAATTATAGTATTGGAGCCTCAGGGAAAACATCTTATAGTCATCTACATTGGTCAAAACAGCACCTCCTTAGTCCTACCTGTATATATAAGTTACAACTTCAGCACCAGTATTTATAGCAAGTCAGGGTTCGAACTCAGATTGCCTACTCTTATACCATGATAAATATATTTGTTGGATCTAACAGTTTACAAAGTGTAGCGTCATTTAAAATTTTTAATGAAGTGGTACTGGATGCATGTTTAGATTTGTTCAAAATTTAATTAGAATCATGAAATGGATCAATTTCAAGTGGAGAGGATCTTAATATGATATATTTCTATTTGTCCCAAAAGCTTTAGAGGTTGGAAATTGGTAAATTTGATTATTTAATCATTATTATAACAGTCTTGTCGATTCATGAAACTAGAATGAAAGCATTACCATTATTAAAGAAGCTAGAATTTCTTAACTAATAATATCTCTTGTAAATGGGCACCAATTCACTCGTATTTCCTATGCTTTGCTGTTTCAACAGATTTCTCTTCAGAAAGCAGCCTTAAAAGTTCATCAACATACGCGTCCTCTACTTCACATTCTTCGTCTATTGTTTCCAATGGCCAGGTTGGGAATTTCTCCTTGGAAGAGATTATTAAGGCAACCGAAAAATTCTCTCCGGCTAATAAAATTGGGGAAGGTGCGTTTGGAACAGTGTACAAGGGGAGACTCAAAGATGGAAGACTAGTTGCAATAAAGCGCATGAAACAGGTACATTAAGATTAATAGTGGTGCCTTTGATTGATAATGTTGTAATACGAGACACAATGTAAAGCCTAACTATAAAATATCACTTGAATTGTCAATATTTAAAGCTAATGATTTTATGTGATTAAGGGACAAAAATGTATTAGAAGTATAATTATAGGTCATTTGCCATTGGTGTGCATAACAACATGAAATATGTGCAGAACAAGTATGACAAGCGTTTATCATTGGAGTTCAAGAATGAAATACTTACCTTGTCAATGATTGAGCATCTAAATTTGGTAAGGTTATATGGATATCTGGAGCATGGAGATGAGCAGATGATTCTGGTTGAATACATCAGCAATGGAACACTTCGTGAACATTTAGATGGTAAGTCAAGCAACAACTATTTATAACTCTGAAGATTAACTGTGAGTAGAATCAAGGAAAGCATAAGCAGAAGTCAAGTATATATGTGTGCTGCACGTGGAAAACTAAATAGTTCACAACTAATTCCTGTTGAGCTTTTGTCCAATTCCATGAAGCAGAAGAACAGTATAGATCAAATGAGGATAAGAAATGAAAGAAAATTCATTCTAAGAGTATGGTTCTACACTAAAGAACCAGCTCTTTCTTTCATTCTTATTGACTGGAAAATCTTTGTTTTTTGCAAGAAGAGAATCATGAGATTAATTTTTGGCTTCACTCTCAATGCCAAAACTCCAATTCACTTCCAACGGCAAATTTAGAATCTGATACTTGAGTATTTGGTTGGATCTTATGATGGGTTGGTCAGAAATCAGAGACCATCTTCATTGTAGAAGCTTTTTTTTTTTGTAACAATTACTTGAACAGTTTACCTATGAGCAGAAAGTGCAGTTGCTCAACTAACAGCTGAAATGTTAACTAGGAAAAGAAACTGAAAAGATTAATCATCTTTTTATGCAGGTAAACTGGGAAACGGACTTGAAATGGCAGAGCGGCTGGAGATTGCAATAGATATAGCCCATGCAATTACCTACCTTCACATGTACACAGGTATGCATAGAATTCAGTTGAAACATGGGCCACTTAAGCTCCAAAAATTAACATTAAGCAACTTCATACTCATTCCTTGGGAATTTTCCACTTGTTACATTTTGAAAAAAAAAAGAATCATTTAAAAGTAAAATGTAGGCCTTTTGAGAAGTGTACTCCTTAGTAAACAACAAAACTCTTTGCGAGACCTTTTTTCTTTTCTTTTTTGGTGACAGCACTTGGATGTCTGAACTTCTTTCATGTTATTAACAGATCATCCAATAATCCACAGAGATATAAAAGCGTCAAACATCCTCATAACTGAGAAACTGCGTGCCAAAGTGGCAGACTTTGGGTTTGCACGATTGGCTGCAAATGATCCTGATACAAGTCATGTTTCAACTCAAATCAAAGGAACAGTAGGCTACTTGGATCCTGACTACCTCAGGACAAATCAACTCACTGACAAGAGTGATGTTTACTCCTTTGGTGTATTGCTTGTAGAAATGATGACTGGAAGACAACCCATTGAATCAATGAGACCAACGCTTGAGCGAGTAACAATAAGATGGGTAAGTATTCTGTCATCCCACAAATACTACAAATACTACCTAGTAATTTTCTGAAGTAGCTTTATTTGCATCAAGATGTGCCAAATTTTCCAAGTATCTAATGAATTAGTTGCAGCATAACTATTGCTTTAAACACAATGCAAGCCATGCCTTTTTTTATTTTTCTTTATTTAAGTACAAAATCCAAAGCCATGCCTAGTTATATAATTTTAAGAGTTGAAAATAATTTAGTTAAGACCATATAATGTTTAAAGTCACATATAAGTAGATTTGATAGTTGATACTACTGATTTTGTACCATGCATAATAAAAACTATATGTAAATTAAACAAAATAATTCAATAATAAAATTTAAATTGAACAATAAAATGGATAATAAAATTGAAACAACAAATATTGCTTTAAATTACACAGTATAGCACAATGAGTAAGACCGAGTTTTTTTCAAAACCAAGAATTATAATAATAATATTAATTAACTTCCAAAAAAATAGCAGAACTTTTTAAATTTCTCAAAACTATTGATAAATAAGTTTTAAATGAAGTAACATCTTAAATTTCTTGAAAATTTTGTGGTAGAGTTTTACTTAGAGCAAATTATTTAATAATTAACTTGTACTTATAGTGCAGTATATAGCAAAAGAACATTGACATGTATTTCTTTCATTGAGACACATGGTAGATTATTAAAATAATTTAAAATAATAATGAAAACTCTTTTAAATTTTTAGAAACTTTTGGTAATATAATTCTAATGGAAGTAATATCTTTTCACTTCCTTAAACATATACTATAGAGTTTAATATACTCATAGTGTGGCACATAGGTGAAAGGATAAAAAAAATAAAGTATAAAATATAAAGAAAAAGAGAGAGGGCATCCTTTGGTGCAATCACAGCGTGTAAGACACACCTGCATGTACGACTGAACACACTTTTTATGATATAATATATGATTTCACTTTGTATAATCAATATGCAGTACCAGTAGTTTGTGTTTTTTGTGTTAACTGCTGATTCATATATTACACATGTACCTTGGTTAATTAGAGAATTGATGGAAATACTAAATATCATAAAAAAGCGTTCTATTCAAAACAAAATATAGGAAGTTTGTTTAACAATGCCTAGATGGAAAAGCAAGGGAGGGTAGAAACCAATCTAGAAGCAAAAAAATGCATATAACAGTCTTGATCCTGTTTTTACTTTTTACTAGTTAAAAATAAGGCCTAAAATCAAAATGCCCAAAGGTTGGATATGCCCTGGCAGTCACAATCCATTGCTCATGCAATTATAAACTGGCTTGTCAGTTGCATTCATCTTCATGATGATGAATTATTTATAAATTTTCACTTTTGACTTCTTTCAAGTTTAAAAACTGCTCTTGACCAAATCTAAACTCAAGGTTGGCCAGATCAAGTCTGCGATATCTGTTTGACACAGTCTTAGTTACCAGAAGAAAATAATAATACATTTGACTTATTAAGTTATTATATCATCAAGATGAAAATATCAAACTTTTCCGGTCACTTTTTGTAGACATTTGTCACATGGAACTTCCTACATAAACCTGGAGTCGCATCATTCAAGCTCTGCTGTCATCCACCTTTTTTCTAGTATTGCATATGGGACATTCATCACATGAACTCCTTATAGTTGCCATGACCAGTCTCATCTACCCCTTCATATGTCCTGCTCCTGTGTCTTAGAGACAATGATCAGGTATCACAATATATATACCTGGTTTGCTTACAAAGTGAAAAATGTAAGTAAAACATTTCCAATGGAAAAACCACTACGGCAAAGCAAACATTCTTAAAGAAAATCCACTATATAAGAAACAGTTACAATAGTCAGTGACTAACAAATCCTTTGTAGATTAAACTCTATGCAACCTCTGCCAACACTCCACTTGCTTTTCTACCTTGATGGTCCCAGAACCCAGAACCTCTGTAATCCTTATATGTTATATTCCTCCAACCCAAAACCTCTGGCACTCCAAGAAACCTCCCTGAAGATTTGACTGCACTGAACCTCACTAGATATTTGGCTCTATGGTTTCAATTTCTCAAGCACTCTCTATGGAAATGAAATATGATTAGGCTAATAAAACGGGTATTTCTCTGAAGCACTAGGCATGATTCTTTTAGGATATTGGGTATATCATGGGGATGCAAGAACAAATGCATGAGATCAAGAACCAAATTGAGAGAGAAGTGGGGTAAACTAGCAAAATCTCACTTTTGGTTTTCTTCACAAATTTGGTTACAGAGCTTAAGAGCTTGACCTCAGCTCAAGCTTCTGTGTTGCTTGCTTCAAATAATAGCTGAAGCAAAAAACCAACCCCCGCAATGCTCGAATAAGAATGGCTGAGCTTTTTCTCAAATGCACAGCATTATGTCTCTGCTCTCTATTTGTTTTGTGCAAAAGCTTCAGAGCCTCACCTCCAAAAAAAAAAAAATTCAATACTCTCTGTATCTTTTTGGCTCAAGGGTGCAACCAATCCTCTGCCATCAACTGAGAGCCATTTAATGCAGCTTCTTCACTCTTTACGCTGACAGACAACTTAAGTTTTACTTTATAATCATTTAAACTCAAATATTAAACCTATTAGCTTATGTTGGTAAGAAAGTGATATTTTTTCAGTTCCTATTATGAACAACATCAAATGGCATTAGTTATGAAAACAATAGAAAATATATACGCATTTTGTTTTGAAGGATAAAAGGGCCTTATCATGTTAGTCAATAAGGAGTAAACTTGCATAGCATTGCACTATATCTTCGAACATTTATTATTATAATAACTGAATTAGTAATGGAAATTCTTTTAATGTCAAAGACTCGCTTAATATTATGATATATGACATGTCGAAGAAACTCAGAATGAGATAAACAAATTCATGTTTGCAGGCAATTCAGAAATTGAAAGATGGAGAGGTGGTACTTGCCATGGATCCAAGACTGAAAAGGTGCCCGGCATCAAACATGGCAGTGGAGAAGGTACTCAAATTAGCTCACACATGCCTTGCACCTTTGAGAAAATCAAGACCTTCCATGAAAAAATGTGCTGAGGAATTATGGGACATACGAAAAGAATTTAAAGAAAGATTTGTTTCTCCTTCTCCTCCTCCTCTTACATCTCGTCATTCTGATAACTTTCCTGAGAGAGACGCCCTGGGATCTTTTAGTATTGAATATGGTGAGAACATCAAATTTGATTCTGCCTGATCAAGTGGCAAGTGTGAATTTAAGATAAACAGTGTTATACTGCATCTTTGCAATTTGTTCTTTTGTGTATAAACCCAGAGGTTAGCTTAGGGCAAAGCAAGCTTTTAAAAAAAAAAAAAAAAATCAAATTTATTAGTTCAAAGAGTCTGTTCATTCTTTTTGAGTCTAAGAGGATATGTAATGCAGATGCCAAATTGTTTGTACTTCTAATGATATAGCATGAGGAAGAAGACAACGTGTACTTCTAATGATATAACATATAAACCTTCGTTTGATTATAATAGAAAAGTGAGACATATGTACAATGTGGACTATTTGAAAGTTTGATCTGAAGAAGTTAGATTTGTACATTGAGATTTCTAGCAAATCATATATGGTATCATAGATTAGAATGATGATCTCATGGTTCCCCTCCCCGCTTTGTTTTTGGAGAATGGGAGAGGGATTTTGTTGAGCTTTTAAATGACGTGGCATAATGTATATTGTTAGATCCATGAAAAACTAAATCTCCACTACTAAATGGATACTCCCCACTTCAGATGAAAGACATGCAATGCTAGTACTAGATTATTGAATCCAAACTTTCAATTAAAGGGTTAAAATAACCCAATGGATTGTTGGGTGGTGACAAAGAAAGAGAAACCTTAGGTTTTGTAGAGAAGAGTTATCTTACATTGGTTCTTACAGAGAGTTTTTCTCTTTTAATGAGTAGTAAATAAAGACAAATATAAGCTAATAAGGAAGATAGAACAAGTACATAATTGTAGATTGTAATGGAGTAGATAGTTTTCCATTAACTTTATAAAATAGATTTTATTTTTTTATATAAGTTGACACTCTACTTTTTAAAAAATGGCCACAAATTTTAGTTACAGCAGCCAAGGTTTACCCATATGAAAAAAGAAGATGCAAAGGGTTGTGCTTCAAGTCATTTGGCTTTTAATATGTTGAATTTTAAGTTTGAGTAGTAATAGTTACATAGATGGAAATATGATTTCACCATTTCACAATTATAATTGAAATTGTATATTAAGCTGAAATATTATATGCAACAATAATTAGTGTTTTAGGTCACATTTGATAATAGTGTTAAACAATAGTTTTCGTTGTTTAAATACTTTAACACATATTTCTACACTCTTTCACTTACAAGTATTTTTACAAAACTTAAACAATATTATTAGAGCATCCACAGCAGATGTGCCAAATGTGCCATATTTTTGCAACATTGAACAGTAACGTTGCATTTTTGCCATGGTACGGACGGATGTTGTAAAATACGTTTATTATTTTTTTATTCGACTTTTCTCTCTCCTCTCACTTCTTTAATTGATTTTTTTTTCTCTCCTCACAATCTGTCTCTCACTCTCTCTCTCCCAACTGGTCTCTCTCTCCCTCTTCAGATTAGATTCCCAGCTCTTCCCTCAACCTTAAACGTCTTTCTCTCTCTTTGCACCTCAAATTAAACCCAAAAATCTTCCCTGTCGATCTTAATCCCTACTGATCTCGATCTTGATCTCGCTTTTGTCAGCTCCTCCCTACCAATCTCGATCTCGTCGCCTCACTTTCCAGTCCTTGCTGCCGATCTCGCCAGTCCTCGCCGCCTCATTCTCCACAGCTCGCCGTCGATCTCACCGCCTCATGCTCTAGCGCTCGCTAGCTCTCACCACCAACCTTCAGATAATTGTTTGAGTTTGGGTCTGTTTGAGTTTTGGCCGATTGTTGTTTGAGTTTAGGTCTGTTTGAGTTTTTTTTTTTTTTTCCTCTTTTTTTGAGGTATTTGGATTTGGAATTTGTTGGTGTTGTTGTTGTTGATGTTGTTGGTTTGTTGGTGTTGATGTTGTTGCTGTTGTTGATCAGCGTTGATGTTGTTGCTATTGTTGTTGTTGATGATAATACAGATGAGAGAAAATATTATTTTAATGTGTAGTAAATATTATTTTAATGTATAGAATTGAAAGATAAAACATCTGATAAATGAGATGTTGTAAAATAATGTGATAAAATAATAAAGTAAGCTTTTGGTGTGTTAAAATAACATTTTTTTTTACAACATCTGCTACGGATGCTTTAAATTTCTTACGGAACTGCCCTTAAATTTTAACCAGGCCTATGGTATGGGTAGTCCGTAGTCCAGATCCTTGCTGCTAATGCTGGGCTCTAGCTTAAGAGCCAGGCCCAATTCGTGTATTGTATTTTAATCTTTATTGAGATCTGTAGGGTGGTCCGGCCCAAGATCGGAATTGTTTGTTTTCGATGAATCGCGCGTTCCATCCAGTTACAGAAGAATCTCTCAATCTCAGCTGAGTCAGATGTATCCGAGAAGTCAAACACACTTTATACATTCAATAAATAATAACCGTCAGCTGAGGCTCAGGTTCAGATTCACTCTCGTGGTTCGCGCGCTATTGGTTGAAACTTGAAAGCGACCACGTGTCCTCCGCCTCTTCTTTTTTAAATATTACAAAAAATTCACAGTCAGTCTCAACCCACACTCCACACTCCACAGTCACACACTTATTGGCTTTTTGGCTTTGCTTGCTTTCATCTCAATTTCCCCAATTTCCATGTGAACATCATTGTGATCCTCACATTCAATATCAAATCAATCCCTTCCCTTCATAACCCATTCTCTCCTCCCTCTTCTTTCTCCTTCAATCTCAGATATTTTCATCAAAAATCTCTCTCTCTCTCTTTCTTGTTCGTCTCTCTTTGTCCATTTTCCCTTAAATATATATCAGTATCCCCTCGCATATTCCTCCCTTTCTCTTTTGGACTTTATGTAACAAAATATCTTCTCTCTCACTTCACTGTACTCATATTTTTATTATTAATTTATTATTATATGTTCATATAGTAGTTTGATTCTTTGTTTTACATACAGAGCAGATTGATTGTTGATTGCTACTTGAGAGATGGCAGAAGAAGCTAACATTAAAGGTTGTGGCATTTCTGCTTCTCATAAAGTTCCGGCGGTGGCGCATCCGCTGGCGGAGAAGCCATCGGAGATTGCGTCGAACATCAATTACCACGCACAATTCAGCCCTCATTTCTCGCCTTTCAAGTTCGAGCCTGAGCAAGCCTACTACGCCACCGCTGAGAGCGTTCGCGATCGCCTCATCCAAGTACCATTTCTTCTCATCACTATAATTCAGTTTACTCAAACTAGTCCTTAAGGTTTTGCTTTTTCTCAATTCAGTCCCTCGCTTAGTGAAAATGAGTCTATCTAGTCCTTCTGTGCATGTCTGTTAACAAACGACTGTCGTTTAATAAGCATTATAAATAAAGTTTAAACAGCTTCATTTGCCGGCAAATTTGGATGGAAGGACCAGATTGATTCATTTTGCCAAACTGAGGGACTAAACTGACAAAATGTGAATCTTTAAGAACTAATTTGACCATTGAAGTTAAATTTAGCTTTAATTTCTTGCTAATTACAACCTAATTTGCTTCCTTTTGTCTACATATTGGTAGTTTACTAAGATAGTCTTGGAGAATTGTAGTGTGAAATCCTCTTCTCCGATTCCATCTGTTCTCATTTTGTGTTGTTTACTTTATGCTTATATAGGCGGCAAAATGCTTAATAATATGGATACATGTTATGATCATTCACAAATTCAAACGAACGGAATTTTATTTTTATTTTTATTTACAATATTTAATAATACATGACTTGGTGACCTCAAGTTCAGTTTGTAAAGGTTTTAGGAATAGCGGTCTGTACAATTATAGGCGCATTGAGTATTAAACTGCAGTGCTATTAGTATGTGGATCGACTGCTTTTAATTAAGGGATGGTCTGAATTTTTAGCAGAATAAGACTGTCAAAACTTCAATGGGAATTGGGAAATAACAATGAAGCAAGTTGGTGCATGGTTTTGAATTCATATAATGATTATGCCCATTCTCAGCTGTCAAGTATTAGATTACTTGTATTTCATTGTTTATTGGAGCTAGAGTAATGCTGTTACTGTTCATTATTGGTTGCAGCAATGGAACGAGACCTACCGTCATTTTCACAATGTTGATCCCAAACAAACATACTACATGTCAATGGAGTTTCTTCAAGGACGAGCTTTGACCAATGCAATTGGGAATCTTAACGTTCAAGATGCATATGGTGATGCTTTGAAAAAGCTGGGACATGAACTTGAGGAAATTACTGAGCAGGTAGCCCTCCTTTTTCTCCAGTAATTAAGCTTTCATGGTCTAAAGAAGTCATTTATGACTTGTTTTATGGAGCCTTTGTCCGTGTAACTTAATCAACAAAATGTAGGATTTTACACTTTTCACTTGTGCAAAATCTAACGCAAGTGTTCAATTATGATAATTCTAGTTAGTTGAATGATATGCAACTGGTCTTGTCAAGCTATGTATAATTTTTTAGGCGTAAAAAATGTAATCCTGTTCTGATACTTTTCTTATGAAGATTTGAGTCCATATTTTTTCACATGATTAAAATGGATTTCACTTTCCACATACATGAACTGGCACTACTACGCGGTGGACATGAGCCGTCAATAATCATTGTGCCTCATTCAAAAACGTAAATCTGATTCCACTATCTCATCCTGTTATTGGCTTGATAAGAACTAATTATTTTTACTTTATTGGATTTTTGTTTGTTTCACTTTCAAATGGATCTCGACAGTGGTTTTATTCAGTTTCTCATTGTAGGAGAAAGATGCTGCTCTAGGAAATGGTGGTCTGGGAAGGCTTGCTTCGTGTTTTCTAGACTCAATGGCTACATTAAGTTTGCCTGCGTGGGGGTATGGTTTGAGATACAAATATGGGCTATTCAAGCAGCGGATCACCAAAGAAGGCCAAGAAGAAATTGCCGAGGATTGGCTTGAGGTTTGATTTCACCCAAAATGTCTGTCAAATACTGTGTTATTTTTGGAATGCTAATGATGTTGTGGAAATTATGCAGAAGTTTAGTCCTTGGGAAGTTGTTAGGCATGACATAATATATCCTGTCAGATTCTTTGGTTCTGTTGAGGTTAATCCCAATGGATCGTAAGTGCCAATTGAAGATCTGTCATTTAGTTTTATATATTCACTATGTGGTACTTAATATTCCCTGTCATCCCAATTTAAATTTCTTGCTTCTTTTTTGGGACATCCCAAAATACATGTGCACGATCTAAAGGTGGAAGTTCTTACTTCAATTTTTTATAGTACTCTTCTTCTTCTTTTTCCAAAAAGCAGACAAAGAACTTAGTCGCAACACCTGTAACATAAAGGAATTTTTAGGAGGATCAATATATTTTTACCTTTTCATTAATAATGTGCCATTTCTAACCAAGACCACTGATAATGCTGCCCTCTGTATTACAGCCGAAATTGGGTTGGTGGAGAGGTGGTGCAAGCTTTGGCTTATGATGTGCCAATTCCAGGATACAAAACTAAGAACACCATTAGTCTTCGCCTCTGGGAAGCAAAAGCTTGCGCTGAGGATTTTGACCTATTCCAATTTAATGATTCACAATACGAATCTGCTGCAGAACTTCATTCTCGTGCTCAACAGGTTGGTTATCAATTACTGTAACCATGAAAAATATGGTTACTCAGCCAAGGAAGAGGTAGTTGCACAAACATACTATAGTGATCAGGAGAATTGATTAATGGTTATTCTTTTTAATGAAAAGAGTAGTCTGCCAAGCAAGTGTGGGACTACCCCTTGAATCAAAGAATAGGCACCATTCAGTTTATGAAAAAATAAATTTCATAATTAACTTTCTCATCTTGCTAAAAATTTTGGTTTTCTATTTATTAAATTTATGCCGATTACTGGATATCCAACTAGATAATATTCTGGTGAACTTTACTTTTATACAATTACATATGTTTGCGTATTCATGTTGAGTTTTTCCTGAAAACAATTGAACAAAATGGTGCATTTGCAGATTTGTGCAGTTCTATATCCTGGGGATGTTAAAGAAAATGGAAAGCTCCTACGGCTGAAACAACAATTCTTTCTATGTAGTGCATCACTTCAGGTTGTCTAATTCCTTATCTTTTTTTTTTTTTTTTCCCTTTTTCTTTTTTCATTCTTTCTTTCAGTATGACTTTCTCACTTAGAATATGCTGATGTGGTACTAAATTCTCATATATCATAGAATGCTTCTTCCAGTGATGTAATCTGGAAGCACAAAAAAAACCATTTAATGTAAGGGAAAATTGCAAACCAATTGTATGAATGTCAGTGCATGAGGATGCATAATGTAGTATCCTTAACTCTCTTAAATATAAGAGCCAAGGGAGGTCATCACACTGAAATTATGCTTCCAGGGGATCTATTAAAATAATGTACAGCCGTCTTGCATTATGTTTGTCCTAAGTCGAGTACTTAAGACTTTGTTTGTTGATTATTGGAATTATTTCAAGTTAATTTTCCTTTCATTCACTGATAAAAAGCCATGTACAGCTGTTTTTCCATTTTGCAATTCTTACCATCTTTGGCTGTAATCATGGGACCAATTACAGGACATTATATTCAGATTTAAGGAGAGGAAACTAGGGAGGGGATCGCGGCAATGGTCTGAGTTTCCTAGCAAGGTTGCAGTACAAATGAATGATACTCATCCTACACTTGCAATCCCAGAGCTGATGCGATTACTAATGGATGAGGAAGGACTTGGATGGGATGAAGCTTGGGATATCACAACAAGGTGCATTGTGTTTTATGTTTTTTAGAGCATTTTCACTGAGGGTGTTGCAGCAGAACATTCTTGCTTTATTGGTCTTTCGGCATGTTTTAGCTGTGCATTTTTTAGTAGCTCAATTTCATATGTTAATGATTGAACCAGGACTGTTGCCTACACTAATCACACAGTGCTTCCTGAAGCACTTGAGAAATGGTCACAAGCTGTGATGTGGAAGCTTCTTCCTCGTCATATGGAGATTATAGAAGAAATAGACAAGAGAGTATATTCCTTACCCATTTCTTCTTCCCCTATCTCCCCCCCCACCCCCCCAAAAAAAAATATATATCTATGATGTTTCATGTATATAGTATTTGAGTTTTAAGTATGAAATTGTATATGTCATGCAGTTCATTGCAATGATACGTAAGGCACGACCTGACCTTGAAATTAAGCTTCCTAGCATGTGCATTTTGGATAACAATCCCCAAAAGTCAGTTGTGCGGATGGCGAATTTATGTGTGGTGTCTGCACATACGGTAAGAGGTCTATTCTTTGGAAAATCTGCATAGAGAGCATCTCATGCAGCTTAGTTGGCAGTCTTTTAGTTTTCTACAGAACTATTGGAATTAAGGATTATTCATACATCTTGTCTAAGTGTCATCCAGTTATGATAGTACTGCCAAAAGCTGCAATGTCTTTGCACCCTTGAGATTGTCCAAATAAGTCTTGTGTTTATCACATTTGGAGATACTTTTTATTGGTTAATGTTACTCAGATGTTTTATCTTTTGATTTTCTTTTCTCCACTTCTTTCCCTTTTTTTGTGGAAACCCCATCTGCTTCTATTTATTTAAGCGTTGAATTTATTTGAATTTTAGTAATCTTTTGTTGTCTATCTCTTTGTAGGTAAATGGTGTGGCCCAGTTACATAGTGATATCTTGAAGTCTGAGTTATTTGCAGACTATGTTTCTCTATGGCCAACAAAGTTCCAAAATAAAACTAATGGCATTACTCCTCGCCGATGGCTCCGATTCTGCAGTCCTGAGCTCAGTAGCATAATAACTAAATGGTTAAAAACTGAAGAATGGATTACCAACCTTGACCTCCTCACAGGTCTTCGACAGGTATGTTTAAAAATATATTTTAGAAATGTTTGAAATATTTTTATTTTCTCCATGCTTCTTGTATTGTAAAAATTTCATAACCATTGATCTCTAGCACAAATGGCACTACCCACTCCCACAATAATGTCATAGAGAGTGAGGTCATGGGTTCAAGAACCATTGGGTGCAGGTTCTATTTACCAATCACAAAATTTCAGATTCATTACTAATGCTTTCTCCAATAGTTTGCCAACAATGCGGACCTCCAAGCTGAATGGGCCTCTGCCAAGATGGCTAATAAGCAGCGTTTGGCAGAGTACATAGAACGGGCCACAGGAGTGAGCATTGACCCAAATAGCCTATTTGACATACAAGTCAAGAGGATCCATGAATATAAGAGACAGTTGCTGAATATTCTGGGAGCAATTTACAGATACAAGAAATTAAAGGTATAAAAGACATCTTATGATTAAATAGAATGTAGTGATCACCCTTGATTTAGCATAATTCTTTTACTATCTTTGAGAACTTTCTTGAAACTGAATATGACAGGAGATGAGTCCTGAAGAGCGGAAAAAGACAACTTCACGCACCATCATGATTGGTGGAAAGGCATTTGCAACATATACAAATGCTAAACGAATAGTCAAGCTGGTGAATGATGTTGGTGCTGTTGTCAACAATGATCCTGAGGTCAATAGCTACCTGAAGGTAATTTTATTAAAATTTGATTTCCATATAAAATTATCATACCTACACTGTTGACAAGAATAATTAAAACATACAGATTATGTTCATTCCTGGCATTGTCTAGGAAAAAGGGTTTGATCCTTTTTTTGATGGGATTGCTATGTATAAGCATTTCTATGGCTCCAGAAAGAGAATTTACTGCTTTGATGTTTTGGAAGGGATGGTCTGCCATGCTTTTTTTTTTTTTTTTTTTTCCATTTGTGTGTGTGAGAGAGAGAGAGAGAGAGAGAGAGATTTGTTATGAACCTGCTTAAAGGTAGGCTTATGATGCTTCTTACTCATTCATAGTCAAGATGATCTTTGAATCAATGCAAGGCATGGGGTGTTAAGATCCTGATTGAATGTTTTTGATCAAATGGTTTATTTGGAAAGTAGAGTACAGAATCTACAGAATAGGAATAAGTGTAGCAAGCTCTCAGATTTTCACAACCCTTAATATCCTTTCTCCGTACCTGTGTATGGCATAGAAGCAGCATGCAGTACACTTCATTCTCACCTTTTTTTTTTCTTTTGGAAAATTAGTAAATACCTTCTCCATTGGGATTTTAGGACTCAGCAAAAGTCGATTAACGTGAAAATTGAACTATAAATGAGCACTCCTTGTAAAGCAATATCAGACATTTTAAGACCTACGTTGCTGTCAAAAACTTTGGCATGCCATATGCCGCTCAATTTAATATTATAATCTTTCATCTTATGTTGTGCATGTTGTATGGGTGTTTATTTATAATTACACATTGCTATCAAGGTCTATTCTAAACTAATCTGCTCTTAACTGGCAACATTTCCAGGTCGTTTTTGTACCAAATTACAATGTATCAGTAGCAGAAATACTTATTCCAGGAAGTGAGCTGTCACAGCATATTAGCACTGCAGGCATGGAAGCAAGCGGCACAAGCAACATGAAATTTGCACTCAATGGTTGCCTCATTATAGGTACACTGGATGGGGCTAATGTAGAAATCAGGGAGGAAATTGGGGAGGAGAACTTTTTCCTCTTTGGTGCAACAGCAGATGAAGTCCCTAGGCTGCGCAAGGAAAGAGAGAATGGAAAGGTACAAAGTTTGCAATTTCTTTAAATTTGGTTAAAAAAAGGGTTTTATTTTAAAAAAGGCAAGTCATCACACAAATTTTTATATCTTATCCTATTAGAGAAATAGCACTAGTTCTTCAAAGCTTAGAGTGGCTGAAAGACATGCCAAAGCCTAATTGATATAGATTCAAGCAAAGCGTTACTATGGTTAAGTAAAGCCAAACTTATGATAGGCTGAGTTCCATAAACAGATAATTACCACAGGAAATGCACATTATTTCATGACAGAATGGTTTTTTCTTATAGTAATTTTACTACAATTCTACTATTCATCTTCCTGTTTATATTTGAATATTTTGGTTTAATAGTGAACTGTGATATTTTCTTGATCTAAATTGGCCCTTATTATGAATCACACAGTTCAAACCAGACCCTCGGTTTGAGGAGGCTAAGGAGTTTATTAGGAGCGGAGCATTTGGAAGCTATGATTTCAACCCACTCCTTGACTCTCTAGAGGGCAACTCTGGTTTTGGTCGGGGTGATTATTTTCTTGTCGGTCAAGACTTTCCAGGCTACATGGATGCTCAGGCTAAAGTAGATGAAGCTTACAAGTAAGATATCAGCACCTCTAAATTTTAAAATCATGCTGCATGCTACTAGACCTACTAGACTAACTTAGGCTTGTTGACATGTAAGCTTAAGCTTAGTAGTTAGACAGCTCCACCAGGCACCAGCCTAAATAAATCAAGCTCATCTGTAGACTGGAACTACAACCTTTGTCTGGGTTGTTAAACTAAGCAGCTACCATTTGTAGATTTAGATAAAATATGTGAACTTCATCCAATTTACTGAACAGAGAAATAATGGTGAACTGCTCAAGCTAGGATGCTTAGACAGCCCCCTCACCAGCCTAATCAAGTGAAGCTCAAGAGTCAAGCATGAGCCGAGACAAAAGCATAAACCCTTCCTAGAAATCGCATGCCTGTGTAGTCATTGGAATTAAATGCACCTATAATCTATAATACACCCAAGCACCATATGAGGGACTGTAATGACCCAAGGAAAAGTGCTAGCCACATCTGCGCTATACTTTAAAAGGACTAGTCACAATTGAGGTTCCTTGTAGTTATTAATAAAGCCCAGATCTACCTAGTAAATACCCAATGTGAGACTCATCACACACCCACACACATCATAGAATCAATCAAATTGGGGCATCACTGAGACTCTACACATTATTAATTTTGTATCACTATTAATTTTATATCACCTGAGCTATATATATCCCCTTTGATATAATATTGCATACAACAATTGATTATTTGCATTCATTTTTCAACTCAGTCTTTTAAAATGGTATGCTAATGACAGAACTGAGAATATAGAACACGGCCAAAGCATAATGCGGTGGGTCCATCAAGTTAACTACAAGTTTGATCCTTATTTAACAAATTAAGCTGATTCTGGTTCTAGATAAACTTAGCAGTTAGCTCTTACATGTCACTGGACCTTGACATCTAGGTCGCAATAAATGTTACAATACATATTGCCTGCAGGGATAGGAAAAGATGGCTAAAAATGTCTATACTAAGCACCGCTGGGAGTGGCAAATTCAGCAGTGACCGGACAATTGCTCAGTATGCCAAAGAAATCTGGAACATAGAGGAATGCCGTGTACCATAATTGCAACAACAATTCTGTTGGTAACGTCCTCGTATAATCTAATGTGCATAAGAAATAAGATGTGCAAGAAGGAAAGAACCAATAAGTTACCAGGCGCTTGCCAATTAAATTCGCCATATTGTTGTTTTACTTTAAAAATAAACATTTGTTTTACGAATCACTTTATCATGGTATTATTTAAAAAATATGGTAAGAGGTCAGTAATTTTCTTTTTGAATGATGTGTTATGCTTTTCTCCTTTACTCTTCGTCCTTTCCCCTTCATCCAATCAGACCCTGGGAAACTTCAAAGTCAGCTCTGTTTGGTTGGATTGTTAGTTTTTTGTTGATACTGTAATTTTTTTTTCGTGCTTTATAATTTAACAAAACAGTTTTAATAATTTTAACTAAAGAGAATCACATTTTTTTTTCTTCCATTTAACACTAACGAAAAAATAAATTGAGGGTTGTGATGACAATTTGGTTATTAAGTGATTGATGTGGTATCACTTTCATGTTTGTAATACATAATGTTTTTTTTTTTTTTTTGAAAAGGGAATGTTCGTTCAATTAACAACGTGAAATGTCATGATACAAAGCATCAAGTGCTGGTGGGGGAGAGTCCTCCATCCAGTATACATCCTCATCTAAGTATATCTAGCATATTGTGCCAAGGCATGTGCTACTCTATTTCCACCCCTCCTAATACAGCAAATGCTAACCCATTGCAAATCCTGCATCAAATGTCGAATATCATTCACAACATTACCAAATGGTGAAGAGTTTTCCAAAGAAGACGCAATGGCATGAATAACATTAATATTATCCCCTTCAATTATCATCCTCGAAAATCCAGCATCCACTGCAAATTCTATGGCTCTTTGGCAAGCAAGAAATTCTGCTTCATCACTTGTGCGCACCATCTGACCACTAGCAGTCATAGCAGCCATTACCTCTCCTTTTTCATTTCGAACAATTGCACTGTAACTTGTTCTGCCCAAATTCAAAAATACAGCTGCGTCAAAGTTCAGTTTGTAGTCCCCTGTTGGTGGTGGCTTCCATGTATCTCCGTTTGGTTGCTGTGTCAATTGTGCATCCAGCCGGTTTTGCGCAATCTTGAATTCTGCAATGTACTCCTCAGCCCGGTTAGTCAAGTTGCTTGGTACCTTCATTTTTCCTCCATGCAGCAAGCAATTCCGCTGGTTCCAAATTATCCACGCTTGGGTCCAAAATAACTCAAGCTCATCTTTATTAAGGCGCTCCAAAAACTCCATCAGGTGCATCATATCAAGCTGGCCGTGTCTAGCTTTCTGCAACTTCCGAGAACTTCCAGCCCAGATATCTTGGACCGCTACACAATCCCAAAGTGCATGAATGGTGGACTCTGTTTCCCTTGTACAGACTGAGCATTTATCCTTAATAATTTCCTTTCTTCTGGTCAGATTCGCTGCAGTTGGGAGGATCTCGTGGCAAGCTCTCCAAGCGAATACTTTTATTTTGTTTGGGAGCCAAAGCTTCCATATTGCAGTCCAGACATTTTTTGCAGCACCTTCCCTCGATGATCCACCCCGATTCGCATCAGTTAAGAGCCTCCTAGCTACATGATATGCAGACTTAACAGTGAACAGACCCCTTGAGTTATGCAGCCAAAAAACAGAGTCAGGAACATTTCTTCGACTCAATGGAATTTGGCAGATCGCTTAAGCTTCATCCCTATGAAATATAGCCATAATATCCTCATATTTCCATATGTTCAGCTCCGGATTAATCAAATCTGCCACCATCAACTCATCCCAATTTTCCTGAACTGAATCAAGAACTGTGTTTGTTAGGAAATTTGGCAGCCATTTGTCCGTCAATGCATTGATTGAGTGTCCATTACCAACCCTCCCAACAGTGACCGGATTGAATAATTGGTTGTGCTGCCATCAAGCTCCTCCACACATATGAGCAATTAGGGGATTCTTTAGCCTCTAGGAATGATGATCTCGGAAAGTACCTTGCCTTAAAGCATTGATAGAGTAACGAATCCCTGTCTTGAACCATCCTCCAACCTTGCTTGGCCAGCATAGCCAAATTAAAGGCTCTCAAATATCGAAACCCCATTCCACCCTCTTTTTTTGATGCCGTCAGCTTATCCCAACTCTTTCAATGAATTTTCCGTTCATTGCCAATTTGACCCCACCAAAATTTTGCACACAATGCATCCAATTCAATGCACAATTTCAGAGGGATTGAATACATCCATAGTGTATATGGGTATGGACTGTGCCACAGCCTTGATGAGGAGTTCCTTGCCAGCCCTAAACAACAACATGCCCTTCCATCCTTGGAGCTTCTTCCAAATTCTGTCCTTCAAATATGAGAAGGTGTTATACTTAGCCCGGCCAATCAGAGTTGGTAGGCCAAGATAGTTTACAAACCGATCAACCTCCTTTACTCTCAAAATCTCCAAAATATGGCCTTTCTGCCTTTCCGATGTATTACTGCTAAAATAAGCTGAAGACTTTTCCAAATTGATACTTTGCCCCGAAGCTCTTGCATAGGTTTGGAGGATTTCTGCTATAGTTTCTCCTTCAGCCGAGTTGCTTGACAAAATAGTAAAGAATTATCTGCAAACATAAGATTAGTAATCTTTGGTGCCCCTCTACAAATGGAAACTCCCTTAATCCTCCCTTCTGATTCCACTTTTTTTAATAAAGCGGTAATACATAATGTTATTTTCATGCTAGTTATAATACATAATGTTATTTGACATACAACCAAAAGCAAATATATGGATCTTTCTTTTTCTCTCTTTTGCTAAGAGACAAAAATAAAAAGGAGTTGACGAGGTTTATGGGTTTTTTTTTTTTTATTACCAAAGCCCACCTAAGAGCATCCACACCAGTTTGTTTATAATCTTTTATAATACAAAAAATCCTTCATTTTACATATTTTGGTCAAAAAAACTCCCACACCAGTGATTGTAAAACTGTGTAAAATCTTGCAAAACCATCCACGAACTATAGTAACCGTGTAAATATACATGGCTATTGTAGCTCGTTCATTCAATATTTTATTGTTTTCCCGTTCGTTCCTTTTTTTCTCTCTCTCGTCCATGCTCAACAAACTCAGTTCTCTCCTCATCGTCTTCTTTTTCCTCAGATGCACACAAACACACGCACACACAAACACATTCACATCCACATAGACAAATCAACAGAGATACACTTGCTAAAAAAAACACACACACACACATAGAGACAGATCGGTGCTTGTGGAGCGATCGATGCTTGACAGTGGAATGATCAGTGTTTGTGGGTCTTGCTTGATCGGAGCTCATGGGTCTTGCTTGATCGAAGTTAGGGAGATTTGACCGAGATGGGTCTTGCCTGATCGGAGCTAGGGAGATCTTAGATTTGATCGGTGCTTATGGATTGGAGCTAGGGAGATCGGTCGGTAGGGAGATTGGCCACCACGTGCTTGTGGGGCAGATTTGACCGGTGCTTGTGGATTGGATCGGAGCTAGGGAGATCGGCCACCACAGGCTTCGAGTACCCCCAGTCAGCCCTACTCTCCTCTAGCTGCCGCGCTGCCGTCTCCCGTACCAACATGGACGGGCCGCGACGCCCCGTGGCGTGGCCCAGGAGCAAGGCCAGAGTGGGTAGAGAAGAAATGGGTAGAGTGGGTCGAGAGATGGGTTGAGTGGGTTGATCTGAGAAGAAATGGGTAGAATGGGTAGAGAAATGGGTAGAGAGTGAGTGTAAAAAATCAGAAAAATGGGGAAGAGAGAGAGTGCACGCGTCTTAAAGGGGGTGGTTGGGGAAATAATAAAAAATTTGATAAAATTGATTATTTAATTAAAAGAGGTGGTAGAATAGATGAATTGATGTGGGTGTTTTGTAAAATTGGATATGTAAAATAGAAAAAGTAGGTTTTTAGTGTAAAAAAAGAAAAAGAAAGTAAAGTACCTAAAGTACTTATTTTTTTTAGCAATAATATTATAAATAAAAAAGGAAGAGAGGGAAAGGGCCAGTTCCATCTTTTGTGTGCGAGGAGGAGACCTAGTCGCAGAGAGAACAGATATTTAGGGGCTCATCTTACTTACATTAAGCAAGCCAGCATTCAATATAGTGAGCTAAGAAATTAATATATTTTGTTTACAACACAAAAATCCTAACACACAAGGGTGTCTAAAGAAGACAAAACATGGCATGAGAAAATCAAGATTGCTAGTGGAAGGTTGATGAAGTGATTCAATAACATATTTTTAGTCTCCTTCAAACATAACAAAAGAAACTTGATGATGCGCCGCTAGTTTTAGGGCCAAAAGAGGTAGTAGAGATGATTGGGCAAAGATCACATCACCAATATCATTTCTACCAATTGCTGTTACCATTGAAAAATTTGGTCTAATGGCTATGTCAATTTATCTTCATCCATCCTAGAGTGGTTACCAAGTGGATGCTAGTGGGGATTTTAGGGCTGATTAAGTTGCAAGGTGCTATTCATAGGATTTGTTATTTATTTTGCTGCTATTCTGGGTTGTGTGTTGGTACTTGGAAAAAAACAAAAATTCGATTTCAAATCCTCCATATATGTCAAGAAAGATAGGCAAAAAGTGTGAATTTGAGACCCATCCTCATCCGGAATTTTAGGGTCTATTTGGATGGAGGGGGGAAGAACAGGGAGAGTAGAGTTAGCTTAAAATATTTTTGGAGGGATTCATCAATATTTTTGCAATGTCACTAGCATTCATTGGCCCATTGAGAGGCCTAACCGTAAGAGACATAGTAGTGATAGAGTACGAGCATTGCATGATAAGATGCTCAAGCAAGTGTTTTTGTGGGTTGGGTGCAAAACACATAGTTAAGAACTTTAGATCATCTTGAGGCCATCTCATGTTTAGGGCATTTTTTACTAGGAAGGGCATCCAATTCCAAGGCTATTTTCCAAAGGAGCTTTCTGAATCTCTCATTTACTATCTAAAGTTTCCAAATGTGTTTCCACTCCTGTTCAAACAATGGATTTTCCTCGGCAATGTTGGGTACCAAATGAGCTGGTTCGGTTGGTCTGATGTGTGGATGGGGGATCCAAATGAGCTGGGGTTCGGTTGGTCTGGTGTTGATAGGTATCGTAGAATTAGGAATGACAACGGATCAGGTTCGGGCCAGGTTTTTGCATACCCGGACCCGACCCGTGGGCCCGAACTTGTGACCGGACCTGGCCTGATTATTAATCGGCTTTTTTTTTTCGGGGGCCTAGACCCGCCCCGCAGGCCCTGTTTATCTTCTTGGTCCTAAATCTAGCCTAACCAAAAAATTTTTTTTGAAGCCCATTAAGATTTTTTGCCTAGATTCAAGCCCATTCAAGCCATATAACATGGCCCAAATGCCAAAATTTGGCATTTATGCCATGTTATATGGTAGCCAAATCAATCCAAATCATAGGTTAATCATAAATCAATAAATCACCTGTTAATTATACATCTATACATCAATAAATTATAACTAAGATTTTAAATCAACAAATCACATAACTAAGATAACTAATTTAATCATTAATCAACAAAATCATAGCTAAAATCACCAGCTAAACATAAAAATAAAATAAATCCAACAAGTCCAAGAAATAAATATCACAAGTCCAACAACCCTCAAGTCTAAGAATTTTTTTTTTTTTTTGATAGAAGTGATAGAAGTTTAAGAAATTACAAAATGTCTTATCCTCCACAAACCAACAAATTAAAAAGGCTAAAAAGGATTAGAATAATTACAAACCAACAAATTAATCCAACGAGTCTAAGAAATTAAAAAGGCTACTAAATTATTACAAAATGTCTAATACTCCACAACTATGACACAACTCCCATCCTCTTCATTAGGCTCCCCATCATCAAGAATTGTTTGAAGTGTACAATCTCTAGACATAGTTGAAGAATCTACAACAACAATGAATTAAAAAAATGAAATAAACTTCATCAAATTGTAACTAGCAAATATAAAAATACAATTTTGATTTTATAAATAGAAATTAGACAATTGCTAACCGTTGATTTCACTCCATAACCAATTCTGAGCACACATTATTGCCTCTATAGTCATGGGATGTAGCCTACTACAGTATGGACTTAAAAGTCTCCCACTAGTGCTAAATACAGATTCTGAAGCAACAGTTGTGACAGGAATGACTAAAATATCTCTTGCAATTTTTTGTAAAATAGGATACTTGAGACCATTACTTTTCCACCATCCCAAAATATCAAAATCTTCACTTCTCTTCAACACTCCCTCATCAATGAAATGATCAAATTCCATTTTAGCACTCCCATGTTTCTTTGAACTACTTGAACTATTGTTCACAAACAAATCAAAAGATGACATTGCCCCATTCAACCTAAACTTCATTTGTGCCGCAAGGCTTGAAGTACTTGCAGGAATATGAGAACTTCCTTCATTATCTACAGGAGACTCATCTAGATCTCCATACTCATCAAGCAAATCATAACAAAGATTCTTAATTTTTTCAATCTCCAAACCATAATTATTATCATAAATGTTAGGATAATAAAATTCCAATAACTTCATCTTATATCTTGGATCTAAGATAATAGCAACAACCATAACAACATTAACATTAGCCCAAATAAGAATTAAATTTAGCAAGCATGCTTTCTGCCATCGTACTTATCATTTCATTTGAAGACAAACTCCATTCATTCAATGCAATTTTCAACTCATACAACAACGTAAAATACATATTAGTTGTGGGGTACTTATGACTAGAGAAAAACTCAATCACACTATGAAACAACTCCAACCTCCCACAAATATCTTTGGCTAACTCCCAATCATAATCATGTGGCAAAGAAGTATAAGATGTTTCACGTTTAGACAAACGCAGGAAAATATCTTTATAAAGCAATGCAGTAGAAAGCATTAAGTAAGTTGAATTCCAACGAGTTTTACAATCTAAGACTAACTCTTTGGGGCATTGAACACGCAATGGACATGCATTTTCTTCAAATTTTTGCCTCTTTTTTGGTGATCCAGTCCAATAAATCACACTATCATAAGTCCTTTCAATACCATCACCAATAAGAGACAACTCATCTTGAACAATCAAATTCAAAATATGTGCAGCATACCTCATATGCAACATAGACCCACCCAACATAAGAGAACTAGTATCGTGCTTATTCAAGAGAAGTCTTATCATGGCATCATTAATACTACAATTATCAACAGTTATTGTGGACAACTTCCTATCAATGTTCCACTCTAAAAAACAATCAACAAGGACTTTAGCAAGGACATCTTTCATGTGTGGAGAAGGAACATAAACAAACCTAGAAAAATAATAGGAATAATTATAACATAACTCAATAAACATTCAATTTAACATAAAGTCTAAACATTCAATTTAACATAACTCAATAAACATTCTAAATGTAAAGTATTTAACATTCAATTTATAGATTAAAAAATTAAGTTAAAACCTGGCTTTGCAACGTCCAAGTATGATTAATAAAATGAGTGGTAATGACCATAAACCCTTTCTTTTTGTTACTTAAAGTCCACATATTAGTTGTAATTGCCATCCTACTTCCATTTTTGTTCGTCATCTTCAAAGCTTTCTCTCTCTCATTATCATAGATTTTAAGAATGTCACTCTTCAAAGTATTTTTTGAAACAAGTTTAAACAAAGGTTGAAGAGAAGCCACAAATTCTCTAAACCCAATGTGGTCAACTATTGAAAGGGAGTATTCATGTAGCATGACCATACGAGCAAGATTATTCCTCACTTTGACTTGATCAAATTGGTAAGCATTTAAACTCATAGTTCCATCCACCTTATTTTGTTGTTTGATTAAGACTTGTTGTCGCATATCCCTTATATCTTTAAACTTCAACCGTGGAC
Organism: Castanea mollissima; assembly: GCA_014183005.1. NCBI lineage: Eukaryota > Viridiplantae > Streptophyta > Magnoliopsida > Fagales > Fagaceae > Castanea > Castanea mollissima. The sequence continues at coordinate 27,937,580 of JACAVU010000006.1, read as the reverse complement.
ATCTTGCTAAATGATTACGCAAATGGGTTGTACCTTGGCTAAAATCACCCAAGTAAAGTTTGCTACAATGATGGCATTGAGCATTAAATTTTCCATCAACTTTCTTCCTTGTAAAATGATCTCAAACATCTGAAGTAGTCTTTCTTTTTCTACTTGTATCCAACTCCAAGTCCTCATTTGTAGGCTCTTGCTCTCTGTCCTCCTCTATCCCTGCTTGTTCCTCTACTTCTAAGTCTTCTCTCGCTAAGTCCACTGTCGGGGATTTTGGACTCCTAGTTGGTTCAGAAGTTTGGGAGTTAGAATCACAACAAATATTCACAAATTTATTATTATACATACTCATTGATTAATAGGCACAAATTCATAATTACACAGCTTCACAAATTCTATCAACCCAAACATAATTAAACATGATTAACTACAAATTCCAAACACGTACTCGTTGTTTAATGGGCATAAATGTGATGGTGATCCTGAGGGTGAGCTGCCAGGCGACAACGGTGAGGGTGATCGTGAAAATGGCGAAGGAGACCGCATAGCTGGCAAGGGACGACGTTCGGTTCTCAAGGGAAAGCCGCTTGGCGAGGAAGAACCAGATTTGTTTCTCAAGAGAGAGCCGCTTGACAAGGAAAAACCAGATTTTTTTCTGTCTTCCATCTCCGTTTTAGGCTCTGCATTCCCAACAAATACAATAAACAATTTCTTCCATTAGCACAAAATGGTTGAATTTTTATTTTTTCAATTTAACAAAAATATGAAATATCCTGGTTAAATCAATGCAGCAATAATAAGGATCTAAGCACAAACATGTCTCAACATAAACTGAAAATACATGTCTTAACATTATTATTGCAATTAACCTCCACACCCTTTTTAAAAAAAGAAATACTCTGCATATGGTTTCTCTCATGGAACCATTATTTAACAAAACATAAAGACAGTACCAAAATAGTCCTCACACACACACACAAAAACTCAGATTCACATAAGAACAAAATCAACTGAACACTCAACAAATTCAAGTATGTAACAAAAACCAATTGTAAAGAAGTTTTGATAAAGATCATCCTCCACTAAAATTTATTGTTCTACTTCTACTTCTACTGTTCTACAAAATTTTAGACTCAACAGTCCGAAGTGTTTTCTTTTTGGCCTGATTGGATCATCAACCACTCCTAAAGCTAAAGTAAAAACAGGCCTAAGTTCAAAGTTCAAACTACAAAACTACTTTGAACCACTTTTTATTCCAGCACCACCTAGTTGTTATAGTAACATATTCTTTGGACACACGTTAAGGCCTAAGCTATGATTATGAGTCCTAACGTTACTTGTTTAAGAGTTTTGGTTGTTTTACTAAGTGTTTTAACGATTTGCTACTACACTTCAAATGGATAGTAAGTTTCAAATGTTTCATAATAATGCCAAGACTAGACTGAGAAAGAGAAATTTCCTATTACCAAAAAAAGAAGAAGAGAAATTTCAAGAGAGAAAAACCGACCGAGGCGTATGAAACTTTGAGAAATTTCGAGAGAGAAACTTTGATTTATTTCCGTTAGCTTGGCCGAGGCGTGACTGTGTGCTAAGGCACTGAGGCGTGAATTGAAATGGGAATAAGAGGCGGCTGGGCTGGGTATTGTGTTAGTGAGTAGTGACTTAGGGTTTACAAATTACAATGATATATATATATATATATATATATATAAGGGGGGGGGGGTTTAGTAATATCACATAACCGGGTGTGAGGGTCCTTTTTTGGACAATGTCGAGGCCCAAGTTGAAGCAAGAACCCTGGGCTTTTTAATTGTTGTTTAAAGGGACTAGGCTTGGTTCACCGCAGCTAAATGAGCTGTTTACAAACCAAGTGAGGCACAGAGCAGAAATCCTACAATACGTACATACTAACAAGCAACAATATATATATATGTATTGAACCACAAGAAAATAGTAAAGGAGCAATATATAAAGAAAGACACAAAATGAACGTTAAGGATCCTTGAAACAATAAGGAATATCTCATTATTTTTCTTAATTTTTGAATTACAATGTGCTCACTAAGACGTGTTACAAGGTCCAAATAAACTCAAAAATTATAGACTTAGATAGATTTCTAAGCCTCTAAGACTTGCAAAGTTTGAATTCCTTTGAATCCAAGTATGTTCTATGGTAGTTGTTTTGGGACACCGGGCAATATTTCTTTTACTACTTTCTTTGAGTTTTTTGACAAAGTTTTCTCAATGATTCTATTTTGATTTACTGTTGTTGAATTTCTTTTCATTGTTGGCTGCTTCCCCCTTTTATAATGTCATTCTAGGGTTCTGGGGTACCACTAATTCCCTTCCTTTGCTCCCCTGGGTACTAGAGCCCATGTTGTGCCAGTAGCTTTGGTGGCTGGTCCCTTCCTTGTTTCTCATAGTTTCCTTCTTTTAGTGCTTTTTCCCCAAAAGCCCTTTGTTAACTTTCCATTCTGGGGTGTCCTTAGAGAGTTGACCTCCAACCTCTCTTCCTTCAAGGCTTCTAAATCTTACCTTTTCAAACTCAGCTTTTTGGTTGTTTTTCCTTTTGTCATTTTTCCCAAGTGAACTAATTCCATCCCTACCAAGTTGAAAGTTTTCGTAGCTACTTCCTTTCATGGTTCTTCTTCCTAGGTTCCCCGAGGTACCAACCCCTTGTTCATGAATTGTTACTCTCCAAGCCTGCTGGTTTCTTTCTGCATCATTGGGTGATTGAGAAGGACGTTTCTATTCTTCATTCCTTGTGTTTCTTGGCACTCTTTTTGAGTTGTCTAAATCTCATCCTAGCTGTGCTGCACGTCCCGAGGATCACGAGCCCTTGGCAGCCTTTGAGTATCCTGACCTAGCTTTTACCATTGGACTCCCTTTTGATTTTCTGATCTTGTCAGGCTGGGCTTTTTCCCTTCTTCCCCTCGTTTCATAGGCCTTAAGGCCTATCCCTTCATGGGTCTTGGGCTTCAAATCTTTTTAATGGACTTGGGCCTACCATCCTTTTTTTTTTTGTGGTGAGCTCAACCCTTTTATTATTATTTTCCATGGAGCGCACTCATTGTGCTATTTTGGGCCTTAGTGTTATAACTTTTTAGACCTCAATACCGGGTAATATCCGGGCCGGGTTTTGGGTTTTTTTAAACCTGGACCCGACCCAAACCCGCTTCGAGTTTTTTTTTTAAAAAAAAAAAAATACCCAACCCTATTCTTTATCGGGCCGGGCCGGGTATCCACGGGTCGGATCTAAATTGCCATCCCTACGTAGAATATGGATGACAGTGAGAAGGTTGATGTCCTAAACTAAATCTAATTGGTTCCGTAATTGGAAAACCCAGCTAAATATTCCTTTTGATTTGTACCCAACACTAGCTAAGTAATGGAAAGTTACTTAGTTTGACACAAACAAATGATTTGGAAGAGATAAAAATTGGATATGATCCAATAAAAATAGGGAAAAAATATTCTAATTAGTAAACGTGCTAACAAGGTGGGAAATTGTGAGATGAAGATACTTGTCAATGGCAAGTAAGGAACAAAGGTGTCACATAAGTTTTGTATCACTAGACTTCACATCCATTTGGACAAAGATCATTTGCAAAATTAAAAGCTGTTGATTATTTTTAGAAAATGAGCCATATAACTCACAAGTCAACAGACAAACCGTAAACTACCCAATATACAGTAACTTAGTTTGTCCACGCCAACATTTCAATGGGTCACTCCTAGCATGTTAGATATGCAAGACATTTCACTCTTCACCAGGAAGGAGACCTAGAACTAGCAGACGCGGACCTTGACCTTGAAATCAATCTAGAACTTGGACTCACACTCCCACTTGGACTCCTAGAGTAGCTTATAGAGTATCCATGCCTAAACGAACCACCATGCAATCGACTCTTTGTGCTCCTTGGTTTAGGTGAAACGTTTCTAGAATAACTCTTGGAGGTCCTTCCTTTTGGGGAAACACTGCGTGAGTAGGTCCTCCTAGGCCTGGGTGAAACACTGCGTGAGTAGCTCCGCCTTGACCTTCTTGGCCTAGGTGACATGCTTTGAGAGACAGAACGGTAGCGGTACCTTGAATCATAAGAAGAGTAAGACTAATCACTCTAGCTAATAGGTGACTGATTGTGAGGAGAGGCAAACCGAGAGTAGGACCTGCGTTGGCTGCAGTAAGGAGATCTGGTTCTATGCCTTGAGTATGTCTGTCTGCTGTAGTAAGGAGAGTATGACTATCTGCTATAGTTAGGAGAGTATGACCTCTGCTTGACATAATAAGGAGAGTATGATCTGCTCCTACTACGTTTAGACTTATAGGAAAGGATAGAATATGATCCTAATCGTTCTTCTAAGATCACTCTAGTACGATGGATCCGAGAAATCTTTCTACTATTACTACACCTTATCCTTCTTTTTTATTTTCAAACTCTTCTTTTCCTCCTTTGTGCGGTTACTTTTGGGCGACTGCTGGAGAGGCTTTGATGGGGACAGTGGGTTTGATTTTCTCCATGGGCAGCGAGTTGTCCTTTTATTCCTTTTGGCAACTGCTAGACTCACTTCTAGATAGGGAAGTGAAAGAAGTAAATTCGCTTTGTTCACCAAAGGTCGAGCAGTGGCTCCCGAGTTCTCCAATACTATTATATGGACTTCCCTCTAAACTTCGTCCTCATTGACGTCCTGTGGAGGGAAGTCCATGCCAAAGAAAATAATAAGAGCACCCACAAGTCGCTCTACTATAAAAACCACGTGAGTCCAAGGGATCTGTTAAAGTAGAGAAAGAATTCTGCACTACAAAGGAAACTGTCCTTAAACAAATATTGTAGAATTATAGAACTCTTAGGCGCTTCCTTAGCCCAATATTTTTTAGAGATCTATCAAGGTATCTCCCAAAAGCAAGACGAGAGCCCCTACTTCAAAAAAGCTCTTCATATAAAAAAAAGATATCTTGAGAGAAAAAAATATGGGCAAAGGGCTTGAATTCCTATGTATTCGAGGAAGAGGAATAAAACGGATCCCTCTTTGTTGTCCTTTTTCATTTGTGTATCTTTCTTTCTCCCATGCTTTCCTTTGGTCAACAACTAACCACAGCTCTCTATAGTTCTTCACTACTCGTATCGGAAGGAGTATCTTTTTGTTTGGAGGGAATCATTTTTTCTCAATCAAGAATGCCTCAATTGGATAAATTCACTTATTTCACACAATTCTTCTAGTCATGCCTTTTCTTCTTTACTTTCTATATTCCCATATGCAATGATGGAGATGGAATACTTAGGATTAGAAAATTTCTAAAACTATGAAACCAATTGTTTCACATGAGGAACAACATCTTGAGCAACGACCCCAATAGTTTGGAAGATATTTTGAGAAAATGTTTTTGTACCGGTGTATCCTATATGTATTTGAGTTTATTCGAAGTATCCCAATGGTGTAACGTCGTCGACTTATTGGGAAAAAGGAGGAAAATCACTTTGATCTCTTGTTTCGAAGAAATAAGTGGCTCACATGGAATGGAAAGAAAAATATTCTACTTGATCTCAAAGTCCTCATATAGCACTTCTTCCAATCCTAGATGGGGGATCGCTTGTAAGAATGACACAATGCTAATCCATGTTCCACGTGGCCAAGGAGGCATCGTTTTTATATCTAATTATGACTTGGTCGTTTGGAAGAGATTCTTTCTTGATCAGAATAGTGGAATGAAAGGCACTACAAGAAAGATATAATCCATTTTCAAATCGCCCTGCAAAGACAGATGTTCAGAAAGGTTATCGAGATTATCAATCGCTCTTTTTAGTAGGGGGAATAATGCGGGAAGGGAGCAAGACCAAGCCAAGCCCCTAGGAGAGTAAGCCCTTCACACGTGTCAAGTTGAATGAATGAATGCAGCCTTAACCAGAGAGATCAACCTACGCCGCCTTTGATTATAGGCCACCAGTGGCACAGAAAGCACTAATCCACGACCTGCAAGTTTTCTGAAACCAAATTGAATAGAATTGTTACTTTCCAAAATGCTTGCTAAAAATCAAAGAAAAAAGGTCCTTTTTCCCATGTAGTGCATTGGTCAAATCAACGATTCTCTTTTCAAATTAATAGAGATCTTTTTCTAGTTAAACACTTCTATCATTGCAATGAAAGAACCATCCCTTCCTATTTGTTTGTCTTGTCAAATAGAAAGAAATTTAGACCCCAAAGAGCCCTTCTTTACCACTTTAGGGGGTGGGGGTGAAGGGGGGTTTACATTCCATTCAATCGAGGCAAAGTGCATTCATTATGTACATGCATTTTGTTTGTAATCTTGTTTAGGATTGATGAACATGATATGGTGGTTTGAATAAGCATGTTGTGTTCTTAATATTTTCCCATGATCTCTTGATGATACCATGATTTGTTTATTGCTTATGTTTTTGCCTTGGATATGATATGATGACATGGTGTTAGATGAATGATAAGTGGATGATATGATGACATGTATGCCAGAAGAATGTTAAGAGATGTCATGATAGATGTATGTTAGGCTTGATTGATATTCCATGATAGATGTGTGATTAGGTCTTTTAGGGATGATTGATGTCATGTTGTTTGCTTAGATGTATGCTAGTGTGTGTGTGAGTTAGAATGCAATATTGAATATGCATTTAATAGGGTTAAGACATTAGATACAATGAGAGAAAGGCAACCCTAGGGTTGGGTGGTTTTGAGTGCCTAATACCTTCCCAAAACCGTACCTAAACTCCGAACCCATATCTTTGGTAGTAAGATCAAAATGGTCATTTCTCAAGAAGATGCTATATATATGGTTCTTAGACCATTGCAAAAACTAGGTGGCAACTCGCCCCGTTGTGTCCATAATGTCGACTCCATTGGGGATGATGAGTTTAATTCCTATGTGTCCTATGTCTTAACCTTAATAAAGATTTATTCATTACTTATTTGCACACACTTCACTTGGTTCTATTGTCCCTTTACCTCAGCTGGTGATAAGTGGGAGGATGGAAAGCTCCATTTAGGCCCAAGTCTTTCGAAATTCATCCCACCAACTCACAATCGGTGTCATTGCCTATGATGGGCTTTGAGTACATTAAGGTTTGCCACCAATCCACAAAGGTCCACTTAGGCCCTCAGTTGGAATCATGGCTTACCTAGTTGTGAGTGACCTACTTATCTATCCCTTTAGCCTTAAGGAGCTTACCCACACTTAGAGAAATCCTGAATCCTATCAAAAGAGGGTACCTTTTATATATCTCTTGTTTTTTCAACCATATATCTTGTGATCATCTAATTCTAAAAGGAAAATAAAAGATGTAAAAAAATGAAAGAATGACCCTAAAGTTATGGCATACCCTAAGACAATTGGGATAAAAGAAAGGAAGTTCTCACACGTAAGAGGCTTATAACTAAATCCAAAAGTATATCTTAACTTGAAAGATTCATAAGACTATAGTCTAATTGCTATCATATGCCCAAATCAAAAGGCCTTTTTGAAAAAAAGGACTTTGGGCCTAAGATAACAAGTATGCTATGGACTTAGCATCCAAAATCCTACAAAGTCAATGTGAGTTTCCCAAATCTTGGGCCTCTTTGTTGCATGCTTAGGCCCAAAATGATGACAACTTCATGAACCTTGAGAGGAATGCTACAATATATTCTAGCTAAGGGGCTACTTAAAAAAATGATAATAATGAAATGAAAGAGAAGAGCCCAGAGGTGATGAATATATTGTAAGCCCACGTTTGAGACAAAAGGCGGAAAATCTCTAAGTACATTTTAATGAAAGCCCACGAAAGTAAAATGAGAGCATTATTTTCAATATCAAACTTGAGTTTTTGCTATAAACTCGAATGTTAACAACTTAAAAAGTAAAAATGTCTACATGAAACTTTAGAAGCATTGAGTCACGTATAGCCGTATACAACTTCACAAGTATATTGCTATATTCATAATATTTTTACATTGCTTTTATTTTTCCAATGTATCTTAAAGATTCAAATTACATGTTTAAGTTGTATGTATTTAGATTAATTGAGATTATGGAGAAACATAATAATAAGTCTATATCATTTTCTAAATGAGCTCGTATTGAAGTAGATTTTGCAAGTAAACTAAATTAAGGATAAAAAAATGAATTAAAGTTACATTTTATATTAGATTGTGTATGACAATTACTTTAGAAAATAGTTGTTTATTTTTTTAATAATATCAATTAATATTTCTTAGATTAATTTTACCATCAATCTTGTTTTTTAATCTTGCCCCCTTGACTTGAAATCATGGCTCCACCACTGTGTACAATAATCTTGGTTAACATCTTAATTTATTTTTATTTTTTGGGTAAATTTCAATAACCTATTCTCAGGTTTGAGTTAACACCCACTAGATCAAAGAAATTTAAATATTGACCAATTCAGTCCCCAAACACCATTAATGCCATTAGTCAGCCCTCTCATCTCTCTAATCCTCCCTTGCCCCTATATTCCATCTCTTGTCCCTCTCTTCTCTCTTTGTGTGTACACCAAACCCAGCCAAACCCATACCAAATCAGTGTGACATATACACATATTTTGACCAATAAGCCCATCAAATTCTTTCTCTTTTACAAAACCACACAAAATCACTACCTTACCACCATTGTCAGTTTGTCACAAATCCGCCACCATAAACAAATCTTACACATCACTAATTTAGGCACATATGCACAATACATCTAGACATGGCAAAACAAGCGGGTCAAGTTGGGTTTGGGTTGAGTCAATCGGGTTGTGAGTCAAACGGGTTTCGGGTCAAAATGGATCATTTTAAGCGAGTTAAAAACGAGTTTAGGTCAATCGGGTTTCGGGTCAAAATGGATCATTTTAAGCAAGTTAAAAACGAGTTTAGGTCAATCGGGTTTCGGGTCAGGTCGGGTCGGGTTGGGTTGGGTCGGTTTGACCCATATTTTTCGCATGATTTTTTTTTTATAACGAAAACAACTTGTATTTTTGCCATTTGGAAAGTCATGCAACAAATTACTTGATGTGACATGCATTACTTTGAATTCACCACTTATATCAAGAATGAACTTAGTTAAACTTATTAATACTTATTCAATAATTTTAAAATTATGCAAATCCTAACATTGCTATCTAAAACAAAATAACGCAAAGATAAGTAAAACAAATATACAAGTTTTATTTCTAAACAATATCAACATCCCAAAATATAAAACAAAATTACAAATGACTTATTGTATAACTTATTTGACAAAGAGTAAAAACATATAAGAAATTTACAATCTTGAAAATTAATTTTATAATCTATTATCAATTGTGGTTGACACTCTATTTCAATTTGAGATATACATTAAAGTTTGATTGTTTATTTATTTATACGTGGTCTCTTTTATGAATATCATATCATTGTTAAGAAACACACACTCATAATTTATTTTGAAAAACTGTTTATTTTGGACATAAATTGTTAAAAAATATATCTAAGCATTCATAATTTATGTTAATTTGATACTTTGGCTTCACTATTTTCACACTTATGAATATTTCTCACACGTCTACAATTTTAAATCTATGTTTTTAATTCTACTATAACCAGATTATCTTGGCATGTACTTTGCTATTTGATATCTAAAAATCTTTACTCATTACAAAATGCTCAACCATTCATCTTTCAATTAATTTGCATGCAGTTATGTAAATGTCTCAATTGTTTCCTTAAAGCTCATAACAAACAATTAAACAAATATTGTCTTAATTTTATTTTTATTTTTTACTAAAAAAAAAAGTTTTTAAAAATGGTTCGGGTTTAGGTCGGGTCGGGTCGACCCGCAAAAAACACTGGTTGGATCACGGGTCAACTTGTTTTTGCTTTGAGTCAAAAAAATCGGGTTTGGGTCGGGTATTTTTCAGGTTGGGTCGAGTCAGGTCAGAAATGTTTGACCCATTTTGCCATATCTAAGTACATTCAAACCCATTTTAAAATCAACCCCTATATATCCTATTTTCCAAACCCTAATACCCAAGCTAAAAACACCTAATATCTCATTTTACAAACGCAAATCAAAATCACTAAATCCTTACAGCCAACAAAAAACTCAATCCCTAAATTAACAAAACCAAAAACCAAACATAAAAGGGGTTTTCTCCAAAACAAAAGGAGAAAATAAATGATAAAAAAGAAGAAGAAAATAAGAAAGAAATAAAGAAGAGAAGGTGTTGGCCAGTGGTTGTGGTGGTGGTGGTGGTGGTGGTGTTGATGAGCTTAGCTGCTATTAGTGGTAGCATGGGCTTTGTGGAGATTGGCCCTGGCTAAGCTTGAGAGAGAAAAAACCTATAGATAGAGAGCCACTATGGTGTTAGCTTGTGGCGGCGGCTATGGCTTGAGATTTTGGGGGCTCCTAGTTTAGGGTTAGGGAGAGATTAATGTTGAGATGAGAGAAAAGAGAGAGAGAATCTGAGAGAGAATAATGCATTGGGCTAAATGACTAATATAGGCTTAACGTTGTTTAAGGAGCAAGTTGGGCTTAGGGATTAAATTAGTCAATTTTGAAATGTGTTGGTATTAGCCCAAACCTTTGTTGAAATTTACCCTTTTTTTTTGTAACAGATAGTAAAAGAAGAGAAAGTGCATAACTAACTGCTTGTTCACACCTAATACTAACTATTTTATTATAGAGATATATTTAGTGACATCATTATTTAATTGTTTCAATTTGAATTTACCAAATACATAAATATTGATTAAAAAATTCATCATATCAAAATGAGAAACTAACAAAAAAAAATTTACGTTAAATTATAAATATGGTCATAAATTTTTGGATGAAAAATGTTGCCGTAACAAACAAAACTCACGAAACCGTGTTCAATTTAATGATATGGAGCCTCAAATCACATGTTTCATCTATCAAATGATAATAAATACTTATAATTTTTTTAGAGTATAGGAATTAAAAGTGAAATATTTTAAAGTATTTAGAAAATTTTGAAACAAATGTTAAAAAAGAAAAAGGATTTGTGAATTGTATATGTGTTCGTATTGGGTTAAAAACCAAATGAAAATTAATGAAAAATATACATATCAATCAGTGTGTGTGTGTGTATATATGTGTGTGTGTGGGGGGGGGGGTGGGGGGGGGTGGGTTCAAGTTGCACCTGGTGTAACTCTAAGTATTGTTACACCACTCAATAACTTGTTATAGAATTCATATTTTGAAAACCTCACCTATTGGGGACATATTTTTATGTAATTGGCATATCTTTTGATAAAACGCACTTTACTTGTATTTGAGTATATCTAAGTAGGTTCAAGATGATCATTACAAGTGGTTAAATTGAAGACATAAAGATTACTCAAGAATTGCTCAAGAAAAGTGCAAATTGCAGGTCTTGATACCTCCTCGACAGAAGCTCGATTTGTCGAGACAGATGTGTCGATCGATCAAGCTTACGGGTTTCAGATTATAGCCAGCAACGTTTTTACTCTAAAAGGCTATTTGTTTATGGATTTGTATAATTCTTATTGGACTAGGAAAACCCAAGTTTTGTGTAAATCTATTTGGAATAGGAGAGCCCATTAAAGCCCCTATTTAAAGGAGGTGGACAAAGAAAAAACCTAACCCTAGAGCTTCATAAGGTTTTCTTTTTGAAACCCTAGCCTCCTCCTACAGAAGAAAGAGTTCTTGCTGCGTTTCTTGTACGCCTTTGAGTTTTGTAACCAAGTAGAGTCTCTTACACCAACATTGAAGATCTTATTGGTGTTTCTATGTGAAGCTGCTACAAATCAACTACAACAATCAAAGGGTTGCTATGGAGTTAGTCATGTACTGGGATTCGTTCAAAGGTGTAAGCTGCGTACTGGGATCCGCGCATCAGATTGGTTAGTCATGTACTAGGAGCAGTGCATTGAAAGAGAGAGATTGTCACTACAAAACAAGTCCAATTAGGTATTGGGGTAAGGGTTCAACTGTAAGTTGGTATAAGGTACTGAGATTCCTTTATTTGTAACCGTTTGTTGTGATAATAGTGGATTCTCGGGAGTGATGACCTTAAAATTACCTGGTGGGGTTTTTGCCGTGTAGGTTTTTCCCATTCGTAAACAAATCACTATGTCATTTATTTTTCGCTGCATACTTAGTTTAATTGGTGATTTGTTTGTGCTACCACGTAATTTGCATGTTAATTTGATTAATTAATAACTTGGCTAATTAATCAATTAATCCATCACTAGGGGTCAATACGTTTTTGGCCTATCATCACCGTTGAATTACATGTTTTACATGTTCTTAACAATCATGTCAATTGAATTTTATTTACCACTTAATCCATAAACTCATCTTTTAGGCATTATTTCAAACTACAAAAACTAGAATTTAAAAAATTGATTGATGACATGGCTATTAATCTTTGATCACTTTGAAAATTTTCAAGCATGAAGAATATATGAAGATAATGTAATCTAATAGTAGATTTGTCAAAATTACATCCAATTAAAAAACATTGAGTAGTGTAATATTATTTAAAGTTACACCAGGTGTAACTTGAACCCAATCCTCTCTCTCTCTCTCTCTCTCCTCTCTCTCTCTCTCTCTCTCTCTCTCTCTCTATATCTATATATATATATATATATATATATATATATATATATATACATATATATATACATACACACACACACACACGACAGAAAGTAGTAATTACAAATTTACAATATTTCGTTGAACACCTCCATATATATGTTAAAATTCAAATTTTGAAACGTTAGGGTGTAAAATCCAATTTCTCCAAACGTTAAGGGGTAAAATCTAAATTCAAAAATTTTAGAGTGTAAAATTCAATCACCCCCAAACTTTAGAGGTGTAATTTGCAATTTGTCTAAGAATAAATGATATCATGTAATTTGTAACTTCATTCTGATCATAGATACAACATTAAAATAAAGATGTGGCCAAAATATATTGCAATCCTATCGTATACATTAATTGCTATCTTTTATTTTATTAAGTAAATGCCATTATTCATTGTGCCAGCAAGAATTCCAAGACACAAATCAACTAAGAAGTAATTGCCGCTTATTTTCATTAGATTGCCCAACCTAGATTATGACAAACTCCTAAAATCATGTAGTGGACCCGATTGTTTTGTTGTTGGAGGTAACTAAGGAAAAATTATACAGTCTTCATGGTGGACCACGTCATTTTTCCACTGTAAAGACTAAAGATCCTGTCAGCCCAAGCCCACTTATTATAGTGAGCTTGTAAGGTTCAATTTAGGCCCAAATCAATAAATTTGTTAAAGAGTGAATCAAACAACAAAAGAGGGCTTCGCCCGAGGATGAGAATAAGGGAGGAAGGCCTCGTCTTATTAAATATGTAGGTTTGTTCATTAGTACAAGCTTGCCCGAAGAGGCCAAAATTGCACAGAGAAATATACTATTCATGTTCTTCTCTCAATGATCTTTCTCTTTTTTGTCCAACCCCTCTTCTTTGAAAAACCTTTTTTTCCTTATATACTCTCCCCTCCTTCACATCTTGACCATCCATCCCTTTCTAACCAACCTCCCATTATGACACTTGTCTCTTTTTACATTTGAAGAAGGTGGTGGAAGGAGTTTGCTTAGCTGTGACTGTTCAGATCACTTCCTCATCAATGCAGCTGATAAAGTTGTTGCTCACCATTTAATGCGGCCAGGAGGTTAGATACAGAGCATTCAATGCGGAGGCTACAGGCTACCCCAAACTAGAAATTTCCCCCAAGATCTCTAACTCCTACTTGGTACGCCTCAGAGTCCTTTTAACTTATCTCTTCACCTCCCCGAACAACCTTCCTCTTTGGGCCCGTGGCCCGTGGCATTTCCACCCCTCATAGTGACTCTTCAACTTCATCCTCAGTTCTCGGGCACCCACATCCACCATTTCAGTAAAAGACTCTCATCTATTTAAAATTGCTGAGACAGTATTCAGTTTTTATTTAAAACTCCACAATTTTAAATACGTGAAAGTCTTTTACTGAAATGTTGGACCACGTCACTTGTCCACCATGAGAACCTTATAATTTCTCGTAACGAAGACCTTCTAATATGATAAATAGTCTATTTTGAGGGAGTCTAGTCCTCTATAATAGACTAGCTAACAATTTACTTATAAATACATAACTATTCTTTATTTATTTGTCAACATTTGAATTTATAAATACTTCTAAATATATAAAGATAAATACTAACTTTATATGACTCATTTTAATTTTTAAAAAATAAACTAATTCTAATTTAAATTAATTTATTTGAATAAATAAAACATATCTCCATCGCTGTCTTTTTAATACTAATTAAAATTAATTAGGTACTTAGCAAATCATTTCAAAAGTGAAAAACAGATTCGATGCCAAAGATTATTCTCATTTCCTATGTTACCATCCCAGGCAATTAATGCAAAGAAATAAATAATTAAATTTGATGGAATATGAAGAGGAAAATGAGGTTGCCAATTAAAAGGGTATGAAAATAAATGTTTTCTTAAAAAGAAAATGTAGTAATTGCAAAAAAGTTTCCTTAAAGAAGAAGGAACTTAAGCATTGGCATTTCTGTAAACGCAACCTCCTGGAACGTAAAATTCAATTTTATCATCAGATGTATAATTCTGATTGCTAATTGCTTTCTGAATAGCTAAATCTTCTTCAATCCTCTCTGCACTACTCCTCTCCTGCTCGCTCTATGTATATGCATAGCCCCCAAAAACAAAAATTATACATAGTCAAATAAAATCAAGTAAGAAAAAAAAGAAAAATTAAAGAAAAATAACACATAACTCAAAAGAAATATGAAGTATTTTGACTATAGAGCACTTTTTTAAAATAAAAAAAATTATAATTTAATAGTTACAGTGGTGAAAATGAAATTTAAACCCCAAATGAAGTATTGGTTACGTACGTACCTTGATATGATTGGCAGTGTTGAAAGTAGAGGGTGGTGATTCCAATAAAGACTTTGCCATAGTTGGAGAAGGTGGGAGATTCTAGTCTTTTGCTCCTATTTTGTAAAAAATTTGGCAATATGCCCCTGTTTCCAAACTATTTAGGTCAATGCTCCTGTTTTGAAACTCAATTTTCTCTAGATCAAGTTCAGCCCTATAGTGGCGTTTTAAGAAGCTCTATAGCGACGTTTTAAAAACCTATAGCGACGTTTTGAAACTCGATTTTCTCTAAATCGAGTTCCATGCAAGTTTTTTTTTTTTTTTTTTTTTTGCCTAGCGACTTTTTAAGGACCTATAGCGACATTGAACTCAATTTTGAGTAAATCGAGTTTCAAAACAGGGGCATATTGCCAAATTTTTTACAAAATAGGGGCAAAATGCTAGAATTTCCGAAGAAGGTGCCAGTGAAAGTTGAGGGGATTTTGGGTTTGTTCGTAATAGACGAGAAGGTGATGGAGTTGGAGTAAAAGAAAAGAAATGGAGGTTTTCGTTTAAGGAAGAGATATAGATGAGGAGAAGAAGAAAAGTTGGAATGAGCAAAAATGGTGAGTGGAAACTATAGGTTGCCATTGCTTCTTCAATTGTTGCAAAGAAACTCTCACAGTGGGAAAACCAAGTTGACAAAACACAACAAATTTTATATTGCCACAAAATATATGGAGTCCAAATCTTCTGTCACACTTTTCTTGCTCCACTCTATACTCCACTAATAAAAACTTGTCACGTGTTCACCTAATTAATTAAATACTACTATTAATTAATAACAGTAGCATTAATAAGTCAATAATGATAATATTTAATTAATTAGGTAAACACATGGCAAGTTTTTATTGGTGGAATATAGAATGGAGCAGGAAAAGTGGGACAAAAGATTTGGACTCAAATATATGTACACAAACAACAATGAGTCTTAATCTTCTATCTCACTCTTCCTTCTCCACCATATACTCCACAAATAAAAACATGTCATATGTCCATTTATTTTATTAAATGCTAAATTTATGCCTTCTATTATTTCAACTACTTAAATATGATGGGTTATTTATTTATTTATTTATTTTAGGAAATTGAAATAATAGAAGGCATATGTGGGTGCCTGAGGACCGAGGATGAAGTCGAAGAGTTGCAATACTGGAGTGGAGATATCATGGGCTCGAGAAGGAAAGTTGCCCGAGGAGAGGAAGGGATTAGACAACAAACTCAGAGGCGTTCCAAGTGGAAGAAGGCTCTGAAGAGAGAGAATTAGTGATAATAAGGAAAGTTTCCAGTTTGGAGTAGCATGTTGCCTTTGCATTAATTGGTGGGCAATAGTTTTATCAGCTGCATTAATAAGGAAGTGACCTGAACAATGTAAGTCATAGTTAAGCAAACTATTTCTACCACCTTATTCAGATGTATAAAGGGACAAGTGTCAAGAGGGGAAATGGATGAAGAAAAGATAGAAGGTCAAGATGTGAAGAAAGAGGGGAGGATATAATAGAAGGAGGGTTTTCAGAGAGAGTGATCGAGAGACAAGTATCAAAAAAAAGAACATAAACAAGAAACAAGAAACAAGAAACAAGAAGAACTTTGAGAGCAAAGAGTGAACAGTAATATTTTTGTATAACTTTGGCTTTCTCGAGCCAGCTTGTATAGATAGATTAGCTCATCTATTCAATAATATCGGCCCTTTCTTCCTTATTTTCTTCCTCGAGCTGAGCCCCATCTTGTTGTTTGTTTCCCTCTCTTACAAATTTATTGTTTTGGGCTAGGGTGAACTGTACACCTCACTGATCTAAGTGGGCTTCTTTTGGTCCTTACAGCATAATTTAGCATCTAATGAAATAAATGTACATGTGGCATGTTTTTATTTGTAGAATATATAGTGGAGCAGGAATAGTAGGACAAAAGATTTGGACTCGACAACAATGACATCTATAAAAAAAAAAAAAAGTGAAAAACTTAATAAATAAATAAATAGATAAAAAGGGAAATATATAGATTTCAAAACTTCAAATTTTGAAAATTCTCTGATATATAGTATTAAATTACATCGACATCTTTTAAAATTTTATGAAATGACACTTTCTCAAATATATATTAATTTATATATTTATGAGTGGAGAAGTATCATTAATTATTGAATTTATAAACTTAGAGAAAGGAAGAATAATTATAATTTTAAATATATGTAAGGATTAAAAATGTAAAGGCTCAAGCCTACTTAGAGTAGTGATGCTTTGATCTTCAAACCAAGCCCAAACACTGAATTTTTAATAGAGTGGGATTCTAAGTCAAGTGCAACACTAAGATCACCACAAGTCTAAGGCTAACAGAACCTAAATGACAAATATGAGTGAATGGGCCAATAATTCAATGAAAACCCTTCCTCGTGTGGGTTTGAGGATATATCTTATATTGAGAAATAAGGGTGATATTTTTTTACAGGGTAGTTCTTTGTTCTCTCACTTGTTCTTTTTTTCTTGGAAAACGTCTAGCCCCTTTTTCTGGGGGGGTTCCCTTCCTTATATAGCCCTTTTCCTTGCATCCCAGCCTTCCATCTGTACGTTTCAGGTGATTTTTCAGGATACTTATCTCATTAGGACCCTTGTGGAGGTGGTGGAGGGTTGTGAGTTGTGAAGTTGCTATTCAAGGGTCATTTCTGCATTAATGTAGTTGGTTAGGTTGGTGCAGAGCATTGAATGCGGAGGTGGGAGGAGTCTTCTTCAAGAAACTTTCTTCCTCCACCCTTGCAGGTTTTGTACTTTCCCTTTGCCATCCATTCCCTTATCCTTTGGGCTTTTCAGGGATGTCAATCGTCCTTTGGCTCTTTTTCTCTCCTTGGCTGGACATAGTTCTTAGAGTTTGCCTACCTTTCTTTGCTTAGATTGGGCAAATTCATTCTCGGATTGGATTCCTCAGTTCTCCCCCCCCCCCCCCCCGCCAAAATATATATATAATAGAATATTATGTTATTGTAAAAGGTGTAGAATAAATTGTTTTTATTTATACAAATTTTAAGGGGACGTATCATTTTATGAAATATTTTGAAAGGTTGAAATTTCTTAAAATTTCAATGGAAGGGTGTGTAATTTATCATATCTTTTTTTTTAAAGAAGATTTTTTTTTTATCTCTTTGTTTCATATTTATTTTAGGTTGGTAATTTAATTATGTTGATTTTTGAGTCTATTTATTGATAGTTCAAAGGAAAAAATAACCTCATTTTCGATGCTCACATTCTTTGTGGGTGCATAAAAGGTCTAAAAAAAAATCTAGATCCCTCTTAGTCGTTTTCCCACATACATAGATGACATTTTTATTTATTTTTTTATCTTATATTGAGACAAATTTCGTTTTGGGTAACTTCAATCAATGGGGACAGAAAAATAAAGTTGGCCATGGACCACAGTTTTCTCTAATAAATATGGGTTGAATAGAGGTTCAGATTCTTCAGAATTTATTTTTTTTGAGCAAAAATGATAATATATTTTATTTATGAAAAATCAAGTTGTGCAATGAGAAAGAAAAAAAAAAAAAGTCATTCTTCTTATCAAACAATGACATCATCTTCTCTTTCATAGCACTAGCTAAAGCTAAGGTAGCACAATTACATCATAAAAGTATATTATCAAAAAATAAAATAAAATCAAAGCTATCTGTAATCAAAGTACATTTGGTTTGTTGTAATGTACCCTTGATGTGATGCATATCACGATAATGTAAAATTAAGAATTTTGGTGTATATTATTTTTTCTAACATTACCATAATTTAAAATTAAAAAATATATCACATCATCTTAATCTTATAACATTCCTAAACAATGTAATAATATATTTTTATATTGAGATTACAATAATGTAATATTATGGTACAACGTAAGATTACTAATGTCTTCAATGATCAAGTGAGTAGATTCTGTCAGAATTTAAAAGATTAACATATTCCTGTGAATTGTGACTTCTTTCATTTAATTTTAGATAAGTTCGTTCATTAAAGATCACCTATGGGTCTCTCTGTTGCTAAGAAAGTGAGGTATTCTCTCTTCTCTTAGGTAGTAGAAGAGTTTGTCCCTTCCTTGGAAGGAAAATGTGTTCTTTTAAGGTAACAAGTGTACCTTCAGAGCTAGTAGTCTTTTTTCGGGGTTTCAAGGAAACACTAGTGTTTTTTGGCTTTCAGTCTTACTCATCGACATACCATGGAAGAGCTAGCATGCCAATGGTGTTAGGATTAGTGCTCCTAAATCCTATTGTATGATACTATGTATGACATTATGTTGTGATTAATAAAGTCAATAATTATTATCTAAAAAAATGGTAACATGAATATTTGAAAATTATCATATAGTCCATGAAATGCATAGTATGTGATTTAGTCACAGAAGATATAGATCACAAGTTCGTTGTAAACTCAGAATTATAGTTCGTAGTTGGTAATAAAATTGGGCATATCATCCACGAAGACTATAACATATCAACTAAGATGATTTGTCTTGATTATGAAAATGGAGACTTCTAGTTAATGTGTTGATATGTTTTAAGAGTTAAGACATATTAAACTAGACTGCTATGAGATTTATTATTCTCCTAACGACTGTCAAATGAATAATAAATCTCACGACTTTTATTTATATGAACTCTTAATCCTAAGAGAATAATAATAGACCTAATCATGAGGTGTAGGTTGCTTTGATATATCAGGAGTGAGATCTAAAGTCATGATGAAGACCTCAGTATGTTGGGCAGTCACATTTAGTGTTGATAGAACATATATTCTCAAAATGGAATTCATAATCTCTTAATGAAGATATAAAATATTCCCTTAAGATAAGTTTAATAGGTTTGATTATTCAAAGTGTTAGGCCTAACCACTTTAGTAAGAAGTTACTAAAGTATATATTTATAAAATTGGATTTTATAAATATATGATGAATAACTTAAAGAATTAAACTGGGTACTCAAGGATTAAGATGTATTAATCTTCAAAGTGATAGTATATACTCATGATTTTGTATTATTACGAATATTTTATGAAGGGGTTGTATGTACAATAAAGTCTTAGGATATAATTTATTAATAAAGCCTAGAGTGCAATTATATTTATATAGTAGTATTAAATATAATTAATGGTAACTTTGAACTTGTCAAGAGTTGACAGAAAAGCCCAAGGCTCATTGGAGCTTGAGTCTTATTTGTTCCTTTTGGTCCCACTTTAAACCACACACTAAAACCCAATTGGAATGACCCAAAAGGCTAGCTCAATTAGATAATCAGTTAACTAAAAGAGGAGAAACATACAGATTTTCAAGAGGGTGTTAAACAATGAATGAAATGGTGTGTATGTGAGTGTAAATCACTCTCTTATTCTCTCTTGAAAACTGATTGAGAGACCACACTTCTTGGGCATTAAGTGGAATTGGAGTGAAGATTAATAGTATTCCTAAGTACTTCTGATCTTTGGTTTTGAATTTCACCACACCAAGGAACGCTCTCTTGTTCTTTAATTCTAAAATTTACATAGTACATGTTATCAATTGCGAATGAAGTAGATCCGTTAATTTTTCGCAGCGTATGTTTTGTGCGTGATACAAACATGTGTTTTTCCAACAAATGGAATAATTTCTCCCTATCGAAAAAGGAGGAGGGTTTTAATCTCTTAAAAGAACAGCACTCTGGAGAATTTATTTTAGTGGCGAAATTCCTTAATCCACGCTTCCTCAATATGGAAGCTATGGCTTAAACTTTCAACTAATGGATTCAAGATTCGTAATCAAAATGAGCACAAGGTCATTTTTGTCTTTGACAATCTTGGCGATGTTGACAGAATTCTCCTCAATCAACCATGAAGCTTTGATAAGCATTTGGTGATGATTCAAAGATATAATTCGGATTGGCCGATTTAGGATTTGGTTTTTCTAAAAACTAAATTTTGGGTTCAAGTACATGATACTTTAGCACACTATATAGTTGAGAGTATTTGTGAAATAATTGGTGAAGTGCAAAAGTCGACAAAAGGAGTTAATGATAAGGGTGGTTACTTCATGCGAGTCTGAGTAGAAGTGGATATATTTTTGTCTTTGACAATCTTGGCGATGTTGACAGAATTCTCCTCAATCAACCATGAAGCTTTGATAAGCATTTGGTGATGATTCAAAGATATAATTCAGATTGGCCGATTTAGGATTTGGTTTTTCTAAAAACTAAATTTTGGGTTCAAGTACATGATACTTTAGCACACTATATGACAATGGTAGTAGTTGAGAGTATTTGTGAAATAATTGGTGAAGTGCAAAAGTCAACGAAAGGAGTTAATGATAAGGGTGGTTACTTCATGCGAGTCTGAGTAGAAGTGGATATATCTTTGCCACTATGTCGCAGTAGGCTCATCACTTTGGATAATGGCACAAAACACTGGGTTAAGTTCAAATACGAAAGATTACCAAAACTTTTGTTTTTGGCGTGGGTTATTAACTCATAGCGACAAGAATTGCGAGCTCTGGATCTAAAGCAAAGGTTCATTAACATTGGACCAACAACAGTTCAATTCTTCTTTGAAGACAGCACTATTCATTGCCCATGAAAAGGATGCTATATACGTGCCAGGATTCTATGAGAGCAAGCAACCATGGACGAGAAAAGCTTTCCACTCAACAAGAATGTTATCGGAGGGAACGGTGGTGAATTCAATGGATGGTTGTTCAGAGGAGGTTCAGGCGAGCAAGGAAACGATTGGGAACACAGATGTTAATGCAATTAATGGGCACATTACCGAGAATTATTTGTGTTAGGATATATGTGAATCGTGTTAGGACATATGTGAATCATGTTAAGAACATATGTCATTTAAAATTGGCTTATCCTATGACAAAATGCACTTTACTTGTAATTGGGTAGATCTAGGATGTGTTTAATAGTTCAAAGAATAAGAGTTCAAGTCCAAGTATTGAAGCCATGCAAATCTATCCTAGAATTAAGTGAAGAAGTGCTATATTTTAAAGCTCGACACTTAGCTCGACAGATAGCATCTATCGAGGTTCAAAAGGGATCTTCAGCTCGATGCTCGACAGCTGCTCAATAGATAACCTTTCTATTGAGATTTACGAAAATCAGTTTTTTATATCTAATTTCATGCATATCCATGTGTATGCGTTTAGGCTTTCTTTTCTCACAACCCTAAACATATATAAGGATTATTTTAAGGGCCATCAAAGGTTGCGCAAGTGTGAGACAAATGTTTTGTTAAAGCATATTGTGACCTAAGACAGAATCTTCCCTAGTTCGTCTTTCTCTTGAAGAAGCTGTTGCGTTTGTACGTCGTATGGTTTTAAAACCAAGGAGCTTCATGATCTTCAATGTGGTGATGAACTTAAGAACTTTGCAGCCAACATCCTTCTCAAATTGGTGTGTTAGTCACGTACTTGGATTCATGCAAAGGAGTAAGCCGCGTACTGGGATCCGCGCATCAATTGGTTAGTCATGTACTGGGAGCCGTGCATTAAAAATGAGATATTGTCACTACTGAATAAGTCCAATTATGTATTGGGGTAAGGGTTCAACAATAGGTTGGTATAAGGTACTGGAATTCCTTTACTTGTAACCGCTTGTTGTGATTATAATGGATTCTCGAGAATGGTGACCTTAAAATCATTCGGTGGGGTTTTTTCTTAAAGGTTTTTCCCATTCATAAACAAATTACAGTGTCAACTTTATTTTTCGCTACATTTAACTTAGTTGGTAATTTGTTTGTGCTATCATGCGTATGGCATGTTCATTGAATTAATTAATTAACTCAGCTAATTAATTGGTTAATTTATCACAAGGGGTCAATACATTCTTGGCCTATCAATTTGATAAGGGATACGTTAGCTACTCTAGTGGTTCAATTAGTTCAAAATCCTATTCCGAGCCAACTGTCCCCAATCGAGCTCCATGATTCAAGGAAACCGGGTATTAATGAAGGAGGTACAGACTTGATTAAGGAGTCAATTCCTGTTGAGGTTGAAACGGAAAATTTATTTGATATTCAAATAATGGAAATTGATTAAGAATTAGAGAAATTTAATGAGAATCTAGCTAAGAAAAGGAATTCGAGTAACGCTCTTAATGAGAGTTTGAAGTCAGCCCATATATGGAATATTCACCATAATTCCCTGAGCATGTGGATGCCAGCCACCCCATCCACCATGGAATTTTCCCACCTAGACTCAAACCCTACAAGCAGACAATACACACGTAACCCGAGCCTACAATACACCAAAAGAACCTTGAAAAAACAAGTTAGAACAAAAGGCTTGAGCAGTAACACAATCAGCAAAAGTATTGGGAAGAAAAGAAGTAGTGCTAATCATCTAGAGTTACCTTCTAAGAGGAGATTGGTTTCAAAAGATGATGGGAGTTCATCAAATTCAATGGTGGAGGTTATGCATCAACTCCACCAATCGCAATGAGTTGCTTAATATGGAACTGTCGTGGGCTTGGGAACCTATGTACAGAGAACAAGCTTGCAAACATGGTGTAGGCAAAAGATCCATTTGTTGTGTTTTTAGCCGAAACATAGGCAGATGAAGCTAGGCTAAAAAATGTTTTGAGGAAAATAAAGTTTGAGAATTTTTTCTTTGTCCCAAAAACAAGTAGGGGAGGGGGATTAGTATTTTTTTTTGGAGAGCAACAATCAGTGTAACTGTGGAGGGATCAAGCAAGAGCTACATCGATGCTATAATCAATAAGAATCAAGAAATCGAGTGACGATTTACTGGTTTTTATGGCAAACCAGTAACAGAAAGAAGAATTGAGTCTTGGAATTTACTAAGAAGCCTAGACCGCAAATTCCAAATCCCGTGGTTTTGTGCAGGGGATGTTAATGAATTAACCAGAGTCAGTGAAAAAAGGGGGTAGCAGGAGAAGTCACAATCAGATTCAACTACTCCAGGACACAATTGATAAGTGTAGGTTTATCAATTTGGGTTACTTGGGTTCAAAGTTCACATGGAGGAAGCATTATGCCAGTGGTCAATCAATATGGGAGAGGTTAGATAGAGCCCTTTGCACAAATGATTGGATGCAACTATTTGGAAACACTAAAGTACATTATCTCAATTACATCACCTCAGATCATGTTCCATTGTGGATCGTTTTGTATGGCTTTGATCCTCCACCTATATCAAGACCTTTTAGATTCGAAGAGATGTGGCTTACGGATAGAGTTTGTGGCCGAACAGTGGAAGTAGAGTGGAGAGATCATATTCCTTATGATGCCAAGGTACAGGTGATGAGAAAGGTAGAACGATGTGGAAAGGATCTAATACAGTGCTGGAGAAGAAAAAATTGTTGGCAAGGGCAGAACAGATAGCTATACAATCAAGGAGCAATTTTCGAGTTAGAGAGCTAAGTAAAGAAGTGAATGATTTGATGATCAAGGGAAACAAAATGTGGAGGCAGCGGGCAAAAAAATTTTGGCTGGTTAGAGGTGACAAAAATACCGAATACTTCATAGTAAGGCTACCCAAAGGCATAGATGAAATAGAATATCAGGTATCTACAATCCAGACGGAGAGTGGATTTCTCAACAAGAAAAGATAGCAAATACTTTTAATGATTTCTATCAAAGGCTTTTCACATCCACAAATCCAATTTTGAATGAGGAAGCATTGGAGCCGGTTCCAAAGCTTCCTATAGGAGAGATGAATGCATTGTTGGGTCAAGATTTTATGGAATGGGAAGTGCAGGCAGCTTTGAAACAAATGGCCCCCCTCAAATATGCCCTCTCTTTTTTATCAAAATTATTGGAACTTGGTTGGAGGTTATGTCACTAAAACAATTCTGTCATATCTAAATACAGCCACTCTCCCTCTCTCCCACATCCCATTAACCATACTTTCATCACCCTAATCCGACCAATTAGCATTTGCAATGTACTTTACACAATTTTTTCTAAGGTCCTAGCAAATAGATTGAAAAAAATTTACCCTCCATCATCACTAAACATCAAAGTGCCTTCACAAAAAATAGATTGATATCTAATAATACTCTTGTGGCATTCAAAAGTCTCTATAATATGAAAATCATAAAAAAAAAATGCAAAACAAGTTACATAGCCATCAAATTGGATATGAGTAAAGCATATGATAGAGTGGAGTGGTCTTTTTTAGAGGAAGTGATGAGAAGATTGGGGTTTGAGGAAAATTGGATAAATCTAATGATGGTGTGTGTCAAATTAGTCTCATATTTGATCTTGGCAAATGGTGAACCAAAAGGGTTAATCTACCCTACAAGGAGAATCCGCCAAGGAGACCCACTATCCCCTTTCCTTTTCCTGTTGTGCATGAAAGGCTTACATAGCTTAATTTCCAAAGCTGTCGTGGATGGTTCTATTAAGGGCTTCTCCCTTTGTAGAAGAAGTCTACGAATAACCCATTTGCTCTTTGCAGATGACAGTTTACTGTTTTGCAGGGCAAATAGAAATGACTGCCAAAAGGTGCAGGAAATTTTGGGAACTTATGAAGGTGTATCCGGACAACAAATAAACCGGAGAAAAACAACCTTGTTTTTTAGCACATCAACCACTGAGGCAACATAAATTGAAATAAAGGAGGCACTTGATGTTTCTGAAATAGTACGCTATGACAAATATTTGGGGCTGCCATCTCTCATCGAAAGACATAAGAAAGCTAGCTTTGATTATATCAAAGAAAGAATATGGAGGAAATTACAGGGTTGGGAGGAAAAATTGTTATCACAAGCTAGTAGGGCAATTTTGATCAAAGTAGTGGTTTAAGCCATTCCAACTTACACAATGAGTTTCTTCTTACTTCCTCTTGGTTTATGCCAAGAAATTGAAGGTCTAATATGAAAGTTTTGGTGGGGACAAAGAGGGGAGTGAAAGAAAATTCATTGGGTTAAATGGGGGGCTATGTGTGATCCAAAATTGGAGGGAGGAATGGGTTTCAAGGAGTTGTCACTCTTCAATGAAGCACTCTTAGCAAAACAAACTTGGAGATTACTGCACAATAACAATTCTCTATTCTATAGAGTTTTTAAAATAAGTTCTTCCCAAATGGCTCTATCATGGATGGAAGGGGTGGTTCTTACGCTTGGAAAAGTATATTGAAGGGGCGGGAGGTCATCAAAAGAGGTGCAAAGTGGAGAGTTGGAATCGGGGAAACCATCAAAATTTGGGGCGATAATTGGCTGCCCTCAATTTCATCTCCGTGAGCACAAGGCCCCCTAAATTCACAATTCCAAGAAGCCACTATAAGTACAGTCATAAACCCATCACACGCAGCTGGGATAAAAATTTGCTAACCTCTGCTCTCAGCCCCACAGATGCAAACTAGGTCCAAAGAATTCCCTTAAGTCGCAGAGAAGCAAATGATGTCCTATTCTGGCCTTTTGTGCAATCTGGTGAGTACACGGTCAAGTCTGGATACTTCTTCCTTAAGACCGAACCAAGAAACAGCTCTACCGAAATCGAACCCTCTTCAGAACACATAGAGCCCGTGTGGAAGCAGATATGGAAGCTAGCTGTGCTGAGCAAAATAAAGAATTCCTTATAGAGAGCTTGCCAAAATTCATTGCCAACAAATACAAATCTAGTCTAGCGTTTTGTAATGACTGATCCGAGATGCTGTGTCTACAATAACCATGAAGAGAACGTACTCCATTGCCTCTGGTCTTGTCTGAGTTTGTCAACGGTCTGGGAAGAAGATCCACAATGGAATTTCAGGAATGCTTCAACACTCTTAGGCTTGGCACAACTGCTGGAGTATGTTTTGGCTTCGGATTGTTCATCGGAATTATTCGCTATGATCACATGGACAGTCTAGTCAAGGCGAAACAAGGTACGCTTTCCCCCACCAGGTTTCCCAAATGATCAAGTAATGCAGCGAGCGGTTGCAGCCTTAATGGAGTATCGGCAGCTACTCCTCCAGTTCAGGAAGCAGAGGTCAGAACAAGAACGAGGTGGAAAGCTCCTTCAAGTGAGTTCTCAAAAGTAAACTTTGATGGGGCAATGTTTATAGAAGAAGACAAGGCAGGAATTGGAGTGGTTATTCGACATTGTCAAGGGCTGGTCTTGGCATCAATGTCTCAAATCATTCCTTTACGTCTAACTATTGTGGAGCTCGAAACATTGGCAGCGGCGAAGGCATTACAGTTTGCTATTGATTTGGGGTTGAGTAAAGTCATCCTAGAAGGAGATTCGGAGATGGTTATAAATGCTTTGAATGAAAACTCGCAATCTTTGGTGTCATTTGGTTTACTTATTCAAGATGTCAAGAATATTGCAAACTATTTTCATTGTATTAGTTTTTCACATGTTCGTAAAAATGAAAATTGCGTAGTTATACATGCACGATATGCCACTGGTTTTTCAGTGTAGATGGAGGATGTTCCATCATATACTTTCGCTACTTATCGGGCAGATTTATCTATTTCGTAATAAAGCTTTGAGTCCTATTTCTCCCCAAAAAAAAAAAAAAATCTTTCATTTAAAGAAACAGATGGCGTTGTGCCCTGAGATGTCTTGAAATTGGTGCGAAAAGTATTGTACCAAGAACCGGGGCCGGCCCAGAATTGATTCTTAGACATTTTGTGCTTCCATTGCCGTTTTGTCAAAGTTTTTGGTTTCTTGTTAAACAATGCCCACCACATACCACAGACACACACAGACAATTTTGTGCCTCCATCTCCATGGCTTTATTTCTTAATTAATTTTGTGGCGTTCACATCCGAAAGCCAATTATTAGTTGCTTTCATCTTTTGCACTGACTTTGGTCCAGCTCGCTACATAGGGATTTATGGAATTCTGATCATGTTTGTAAATTCTTATTCTTTTATTTCAAAAAAATAAAAATAAAATCTTATTGGAGGGTATAAAGATTAGCTTTTATACCACATTCCTATTGAATTTATTTACGTGTGCTATAATTTTTCTTCCTTCTTTTCCTAATAGAAAAAATAAAATTGTAGACTTGCAATGTGCCCCATGACTCACCACATCAAATATGTACAGCATAACTCAAAATTTCATTCAGGAGCTGTATTTTTCGACTTGAAAAAGAGCATCTCAATTCTCGAACTAAAAGTTTTTACTTGACTAAACATCCATTTAAGAAATCGAATAGCAAAACTGTAGTTCAATTGATACTATTAGTTTTCTAGTTTATATTTCTGGGTACAAAAAAGGAGTATATCCGAGCGGGCCTAAATCCTAATCCATTTACCAAAGAAAAAGAATGACTCTGCCAGTTACTATAAAAGCGGTGCACCTAAAAACCAAATACAATACGTTCAATTCAATTACAAAGATGAAAGGTATCAATTGTTCATCAAAAAAGAAAAAGAAAGATGTTAGTTATCAATTATTAAAATTAATATACATTACTATTCTGTGGAAGCTGAATGTTCAGCCTTCTATGCCACACTAAATGAAGCACCATATGATATACATCAATGGGCTTAGCAGGTCGGTTCAGCTCAAAATGTCTTGCAACTTGTGTCAATCTCTTCTGCAA
This sequence comes from Castanea mollissima, assembly GCA_014183005.1. Lineage (NCBI taxonomy): Eukaryota > Viridiplantae > Streptophyta > Magnoliopsida > Fagales > Fagaceae > Castanea > Castanea mollissima. The sequence continues at coordinate 27,909,137 of JACAVU010000006.1, read as the reverse complement.
TGTCAAGTACCTTGTTTGTGAAATTCCTCTCTCAGGATCGTCTTAATTTCGGGAATATTTTTGGGAGGAATAAATACTGCAAATTTTCTCCAATCAAGAACCTCACTAAAAGGTAATGTATGGTAATCAGAAATGATCACAAGGACACAAGTACGATACATTGCTTCCACCCTCTAGGACTAGCTACTTCTGATCCACTTGGGCACAAGCAAAATTTGGTTTCTGACATCATTTTGTGGCAGTTTTTCCCTTTGGGAACTAGTCTCTCATATTCATATACTACAACTTCAATATCTTTACCTACCCAATACTCAAATAAACGTTTTCTAACCTCTCCATGTGGAACACCAGCGAAGAAGGCAAGGATAGTGCAGTTACTTGGAGGTCCATCACTCTATTGTCCAAGGCTATACTCAGGCTTACCTTTTAAGTAAAATTCTGGCAATGAGACATCTCTTGTACGTGGGTATGAATCCTTCATATGTGTTAGCATTGCATAACACCCTTATCAAGTGCTTGAAGTACTTTAGTTTCTCTTTTATGACTTCTGGCGCCTGAAAAAATCCAATAGAATATAGTTTAATAAAGGGTTTGGTGTGATGTTTATAAATGTCAAGACAATGTTAGGGATACAATTTTACCGTAACTTTTTTTTTTTTTTATACAAGATAGAACTCTAACCTAATCTAAGTGTATATGTGTGTAAAGACACGATTAGAAAATCAATTTCATATAACCTTAACTATCATTGACACTACTTTTATTATGTGCCAAATATCATGTCAATAGTTATGAGAATTATGTCTCTAGATTTATTGTTTTAATTAATGGGATAAGTTCACTCTCATTTTATCTCTTATCAGACACTTTTTACTTTTGTCATTTTGTTAGTAGAAGGAAATTGTAAAATTTCATATATTATTTACATGTTCTTTTTGGTTGCTATGTCAGTAGTTTAAATTCTTTTACTAGATTTTTTATAATTTAAGTTTTTTAATGACTACTTTAAAAAACACTCATAGAGCCGCCAATAACTCTTGTGTGAGAAGATCTTTACATTATAATCGATACACAATGAATTTTTTCTGGAGATACCATAAGAAAGGGTTAAGGATCAATATTAAACTCTAAAGTAATTGAAAAATAAGCATTACCAAATCATGACAAGAGAGCATGAAATGGTCTGCTACATGGCTTCTATTCCAATATTGGTATTTTGTTTCTACCACATCTATATATTACTAAAAATTGAAGTATAGCGTTTTATCCTGCTATACTCACGTTGAGCCACATTATCGTCCACGTCATTATCTTTTTTCTTTCTATTTTCTTCCAATTATTTTTTTTTTATCTCATATTCACACTTCTCCAACCTTTCTCCCTCCCTTACCTGTTCATCTCTCCACTACTTCTCTAACTTTTCTCCTACCCTCACCTTCTCATCTCCTACTATCCTCTATATTAATATAATTTTTCATCTTTTCTTTCATCTTCCTCTATTTTTGTCTCTTCTTATTCACACTCTCTTACTATAAATTTGTACTATCTCTTTCATTCTATGCATAGTTTTTGCTTACAAAAAAGGGTTCTCTCTCTCTCTCTCTCTCTCTCTCTCTCTCTCTCTCTCACACACACAAAAATTTTTGGGAGGATTTTTATTTTTTATTTCTCTTGCATCTTCACTTTAGATTGATAATTTTTTATATTCTTTAATCTACTTTAGGTTAATGCGATTCAATTTTGTTTTTTTTAATTGTTGTGTTTTTTCTCTCTCTTTGATTGTTAAATGTTATACTATTGCATTATAAAGGATTAAATATAGCATATAAAAATATAATATTATTCTACTACATAGCATGATTTGGATAATTTAATTTGGTAGTTATTGTAATTTGATAGCATGATTTTTATAGTGCTTAATTTAGATATTAAACTATGAGATTTTAATCATTTTTGTTTATTTTTTAATCATTTGTGGTGGACAAAGTACTCTTAATAATTGTATTAGAATCTATATCTATATCTATATATTACTAAAAGCTAAAGCATAGCGTTTAATACTGTTGCACTCACGTTGAGCCACGTTAGGGTTCACGTCATTATCTTTTTTCTTTCCATTTTCTTATAATTTTTTTTTATTTCATATTTACACTTCTCCAACCTTTCGCCCTCCCTTACCTTTTCATCTTCCCACTACTTCTCCAACCTTTCTCCTTCCCTCACCTTCTCATCTCCCCACTACCCTCTACATTAATATCATTCTTCATATTTCCCTTCATCTTCCTCTATTTTTGTCTATTCTTATTCACACCTTCTTACTATAAATTCGGCACTATCTCTTTCATTCTACGCATAGTTTTCTCTTACAAAAAAATGTTCTCTCCCTCTCTCTCTCTCTCTCTCTCTCTCTCTCTCTCTCTCTCTCTCTCTCTCTCTCACACACACAATTTTTGAGTGGATTTTTATTTTTTATACTTCTTACATCTTCGTTTTAGGTTGATAATTTTTTATATTCTTTAATCTACTTTAGGTTAACGCGATTCAGTTTTTTTTTTTTTCTCTTTGATTGTAAAATGTTATCCTATTGCATTATAAAGGATTAAATATAGCATATAAAAATATAATATTATTCTACTACATAGCATGATTTGGATAATTTAACTTGGTAGTTATTGTAATTTGATAGCATGATTTTTGTAGTGCTCAATTTAGATGTTAAATTATGAGACTTTAATCATTTTTGTTTATTTTTTAATCATTTGTGGTGGACAAAGTACTCTTAATAATTATATTACAAGTACTCTATAATGCCATTTATTTAGAGAAAAGCAAAGGTTGGCTAAACAAAAATTATTGAATGAGAAACAAATTTTATCTTTCACAATTTTACTTTTATTATTATTATTATTTTTATTTTTATTTTTATTTTATAACAATGCATATATAGAAATTTAATTCTTAGATTTTACTAATAATTTTTTATTTGATAATATGTTTTGGGTGGACGAAATTACAATTTCTGCAAAGAAAATAACCTTAGTAGATTATAAAAAACAAATTGTTTTCCTAATTGATCCAATTAATCATAGTTAAGTTTTATTAATTTTTTTAGTTACTTTTTTCAATGTTTTGGATTGTACGCAGAAAAAATAAGTTTGAGAAAGTTTGTTTAAAACTAAGAGAATAATTCCTAAATTTTATATTCTTTTTAATGATTCACAAAATGTTATAAATAACTTTTATTAAAAAATAAATATTTTTGTTACCTTGCCTTTTGAATTTCTGAGAAAATTTGTATTTTTTTTCATTTTAGTACGACAAAAATTATTAAATTTATGATTGTTCCTATATTACATTTATGATTATTCTTATAATAAATAAAAACAAAATTACAAAATACATTACTCTTTATTAAATTAGTTTAAATTGTATACAAAAAAATTTAATAAAACTACCATAAAAATAATTATCATACGCACCGCGTAGGTTCATGACTAGTTAACATAATTTGTGAAGATTGGCAGCAACAAAAAGTGCCAGGGTTTGTATTCCTCACTTGGATGGTGAGCCATGAAGTGGCTTTCTCACTTTCCATCTCGTCGATGAACTGGCCCTCAATGGAGTACGTGTAACTCATATGCCTACTATGGACTAGGGGTTACTCTCCTTCCCTGTAGGCCCACTCCTTGAATCTCTTCTTTTCTTTTCTTTTTTTTGGTTAAAAGGGGAAATTGCATAAAATTAACTAGCCAAAGCGAGCAGAGTTATGGCTGAGCGCCTTAAGGAGTACGAGCCAGAAGCATCTGAGTCCAAAATATTACATAAATTAGCAAAATGAGGATTATCTAAAATAAATAAAAAAAATTAGCAGGATAAGAGCAGCCTTCCTTGGCAAGCTTGTCTGCGCATCTGTTAGCTTCTCGGTACACATGGTTGACCTTGAAACGCTAAAACTGGCTAAGAAGGAACCTGCAGTAGTGCAGTCATTTAGAAAAGGAGAATAAGCTATGTTAGAGGTATTATTGGAGAGGACAAGTATGCACTTTAAGTGAAAGAAATAAAGAAAAAGAAGTAGAAAACTTAGATTAGGGTTTCTGGGCACGAGTATGCATGCACATACATAAGCTTGTGTATGTAGGCTAGTTGTATGCGTACGCATGCAGAAGCATGCGTATACATACATGCCTGAAGAACCCTAACCCAGAAACTAGAAACACATAAAAACAAAGTAGAACTTAAAAATATAAATCTAGCAACCTAACATGCTTTAAAACAAAAAACAGAGAAAACCTAAACTTAAACAAACATATAATATCACAAATGAAAAAGAAAATAAAGAAAACAGAAAGATTAAAACATGGAAAAGCAAAGAAATGAGATAAAGAAAGTTTAGAACTAATACCTCAAAAAAAAAGCTCTTTGGCTTGATTTTGACTATTCCCCTTAGTCAAATCTATTCACAACCGAACAAAATTTTTTAGTAAACTTCAAAGCTCGAAGATCAAGACTAGAAAAGGTCACAATAAAAAAAAATTGACTTGAGGATGTTTTGTGAAAAACTCCATTTTTGATTCACTATTTCTAGTGAATCTTAACTTTTCCCTTAAGATTTTCTATGTGTTCTTGAAATATACCATGTAAACCTTTATATAGTTGAAAATGGGGGTTTCAAATGGCTCCCAGACGATGTGGGATTCATTCCAAACCTCAACTTTAATGCAGAAAAACCTTCCTTTCATAGCTTATGGAACCTTTACTACATACGCAGGCCCGTGTATGCGTGTGCATACTATTAGGACATATGTGATTCATGTTAGAAATATATGTCAATATTTTATATAATTAGCTAATCATTTGACAAAACACACTTTACTTGTATTTGGGTAGATCTAGGATATGTTTAATGCTTCCAGAAACAAGATTTCAAGTTCAAGTGTTAAAACCATGCAAGTCTGTCCAAGAAACAAGTGAAGAAGTGTTGTTCATTAAAGCTCGACAGCTAGTATCTATTGAGGCTTAAAAAGCTATTTCAGCCCGTGGCTCAACAGCTGCTCGACAAATAGAGCATTTGTCAAAATTAATGAATAATAGATTTTCAGTTTTGATTTTCATCCAATCCGTAAGTATGTGTTTGAGTTTTCTTTTCTCACAACCCTAAACATATATATGGATTATTTTAGAGGCTGTCACAGAGAGCATAATTGCACAAGTGTGGAGCAAAATGTTGTTCATGCAAATTGTGACTGGAAACCTAGTTTGCCCTCATCTTGACGAAGCTACTATGTTTGTATACCGTAGGGTTTTGTGACCAAGTAACTTCGTGATCTTCATCGAGTGATAAACTGAAGAAATTTACAGCTAATATCATTCTCAAGTTGGTGATCAAGTTGTGTACTGGGATCCGCACATCTTTTGGTTAGTCACATACTAGGAGTCGTGCAATACAATGAGAGATTGTCACTACAGAACAAGTCCAATTAGGTATTGGGGTAAGGGTTTAATTGTAGGTTGGTACAAGGTACTGGGATTCTTTTACTTGTAACCGCTTGTTGTGATAATGGTGAATTCTCGGGAGTGGTGACCTTAAAATCATCTGATGGGGTTTTTGCCTCAGAGGATTTCCCCATTTGTAAACAAATCACTGTGTCAACTTTACTTTCCGCTGCATTATATTTTAGTTGGTGATTTGTTTGTGCTGCCATGTACATTGCATGTTAATTTGATTAATTAATAAACTTGGGTAATTAATCAATTAATTCATCACAATGGGTCAATACATTCTTGGCCTATCACAAACATTAAACATGCATACGCATATGCGTGTATGCGTATGCATGCCCTACCGTTTCCGTGGTCTTTATTTTGCAAAAATAGCTTTATTTTCCAAAAATAGCTTTATTTTGTTCATAAAGAGTTATATTTTTCATAAAAACATTCCTCAAGTCAATTTCACATCTAATCAAGCCTTAAACCAATCTTGAGTTTTAGAATTTCAGCATCATTGCGAAACGGGGGCCCAAGTCGTAAGGGGTACAAAATGGGGCTTCTACAGATGCCCCATTTTTGATTCGTGTGCTCTGCTAACGGAATCAAAATAATTTGATGTACGAGTCGTGCCTAACCCTCACACACGGCACACAACACGCATACATGGGGCCGGGTGCAAGTTCTCAAAGTTCTGTGGGATTCGTATGTTCGAATTCCCACCCTTGTTGCTCAGGAAATAAGCAACGACAGGTTCACTATCCCAAAACCTATTTTGCCAATAGCGAGAAAAAGGCGAGTGACTCACTATCCTAGGGTCAATTAAATAGAAAAACAAACATGGCCAAAGACCACAACCATCAACTAAGCAAACAGGGTGATCTTACGAGCTTAAAAGGATACATATATGTGGTGTCCATCTGGGGCTCTTGCCACAAACTTCTCAGGGTGGCTTGCTTCTCTAAGTAATACTTGTTTTTTATCTCCATCTCTACCCACTTTGGTAAGGTTCTTGCCTCAGGTTGACCTTGGTCTATATCTCTATGTCTATCTTTTCTATTGTGCCTGCATGTTCAATTCCCTTAGGATATGTGCACAAATTTTGGCTTGTATAGAGTTTGTGCCTACATATTCAATTCCCTTAGGATGTGTACACAAGTTCTGTGTTCTTCTCATCTGACTTGTATGGGGTTTGTGCTTGCATATTCAATTCCCTTAGGATATGTTTTCCATACAATTGCAAATCTAACATCCCTTTTCTCATCATTTTTTTAGGTTTTGCCCCTGTTTTCTAGTAGGGGAAGTATGAACAGAGTGCTTGTATGGTATAGGGATCTTACCACAGATATAAAGGCCTACATTTGCGTGTCGAGCTTTAAGCCCATAAACAACTTACTAACTAAGAGATCCGCTTAGATGAGAGGTGGTAGGACACTACCCACACCTTCCATATTGCTAACAGGGAGATGACTGACTCCTCATAACTTCCACCGAATGACCAGGCTTAAGTACGACAGGGTGCTTAGAAACTTGGAGGGCAAGTCGTGCACTCAGCAGGCAATAGACTTGCTCAGGAGGAGGTATGCTACCAAAACGATCTGTTACTATGACCTGAAGGTAGATTACAAGCCTCTCCTATAGGTGATGGTTGGCAATTGTGCCAAAATGAATAGGGACTTTTTGATGTACCTCCTAGGGGCATATCTCTTTACCAACGGAGGGTAAACAGTATCTTTGAGGTGGGTAGCCCTCTTCTGAAACTTCTGGGCGACTTAGGGTGCCAACTGCCAACTAGGGTCAAGCATGTCTCGCCTACTTGTATTCATCCTTGGACACACTTAGCCGAGGGACTCTGCGTCAGCTAGTAAGGCCTTAGAAGCTCCTTGAGGTTAGTTTCTTCTTTTTTTCTTTTGTAGCTCATGTATTTCCCTCTCTTGCAATTATGTTCATCCATATGTCATTTAGGCTTAAAAAAATTGTACCTCATGTTCTTGCAAACTGCATCTATGTCTTCATGTTGCACGCTATCACCTTGCAAACTGCTTACATGTGTACCTTGAAAACTGTACTCGCTTTTCTCGCATACTGTTATCTTGCAAATTTTCATCTTACAAACTGTCATTATTCATCTTGTAACTATGCTCTCTTTTTCAACGCTAAGTTGTGCAATACGGTTGTAGACACCGCATTTTGTACCCCTTACAACTCGAGCCCCCGTTCCTCAGTAGTGCTAAAATTCTAAGGCTCAAAGTTGGTTTAGAGCCCAATCAAATGTTAAATTGACTTGAAAAATGTTAAAATGAAAAATATAACTTTTAATGAGAAAATAAATCTACTTTTAGAAAATGAATCAGCTGCGCATGCATGAATCAGCCTACATGCGCAGCCATAATGCACGCGCAAGCAAGCACGATCCTGCGCTCACATGTAGGTTTCTAGAAACTAAAGAAGGCAAGTTTTCTACATTAATGCTGGGGTTTGGAACGAATCTCACATCGTCTGAGAGTCGTTTCAAACCCCTATTTTCTCAATATAAATAGCCATACATGGTACATTTTCAAACACACAAAAACCCTAAGAGAAAACACTAAGATTCACTAGAAATAGTGATTCAAAGAGGGATTTTTTCACAAAACATCTTCAAGTCAACTTTCTTTTAATTAGGGTCTTTTCTGGCCTTGATCTTTGAGTTTAAGATTACTAATCACTCTTTTGTTATTATATGTTTCTGTAGTTTAGGTTTATGTAGTTTTATTTTTTAAAAGCATGTTCAGTTGTTAGAATTCTTGTTTAGAAGTTCTGCTCTATTTTCTATGTTTCTAAGGTTTCTAGGTTGAACCCCATATGCACATGCTGGATTATGCACACGTAGGCTTGTTCATGCGTGTGCATGAACCTACCTAAAAACCCTAACCCTAGTTTTTTCCTTTTTGAATCTGTTTTCATATGTAATGTTTATGTTTTAGGTCTTTCTTTTTATATTCATAGTTTTTGAGCTTCTGTTTCACATGTTTTTTTGTTCGTTTACTTTTCACATGTTTTAAATGAGGGTTTATCTTGTATTTCCTTGTTTTAATGCCATGAACACACATTCACATGTTCATGCATGAATGTTATAGGTGCTGATTTGCTACAAGGTAAATGAGGTAAGTCATGCATTCACATGAACATGCATCTTTGAATATGATATTTTTTAATGATAGACTTGAACATATTTGTTTGGAAGAGTTACGCTTAATCACATGTTTGCTTGAATCATTTTATACTAGCGTTTCTACCTTGATTTAATGCTTCTGCCTTGGATGTGACATGATGGCATGTTGATAGTAACATGCTATAGTTTATGTTATGCCATGCTAGATAAATGCTAGGTGGATTTAACATGTATGCTAGATGAATATTAGGAGATGCCATGATTAGATATATGCTAGGGTTTGTGATGTGATGAAAAGCATGATAGATATATGGTTAGGGATGTTTGATGTCATGTTGACTGTTAGATGAATGCTAGTGTGTGTATGAGTTATGATACAATATTGAGTGTGCCTTTAATAGGGTTAAGACATAAGACACAATGAGAAGAAGCCAAGCTTAGGGTTGGATGGTTTTGGGTACCTAACACCTCCCCAAGACCGTACCTTAACTCCGAACCCATATCTCTGATAGAAAGATCAAAAAAGTTTTTCCTCAAGATGATGTTATATATATGGTTCCTAAACCATTGCAAAAACTAGGTAGCGACTCCCTCTGTTGTGTCCACAGGGGGGTCAGAGGGTATTTACAATGAATTTAGGACTCTTCAACTGCTGACACACCCTTTGGGGTGGCCAACCAACTCCAGTGGGCCTTTAGGGTGCGTCGGGGCTGATGCTAACGTCAACAATCTTGTCTTTTCCCAGGTTCAACTTCTAATGAATATTTGAATGCCCTTCCTAAATCTGATTAAGTTGATCTTAGTGTCCCTAGAAGGGTATGGATTTCTAATTTCCAAAACACTAAAGAAAATGAAATTCCAACCAATGGATCAAAAGTTATGGCCTTAGGAAGCAAGCTAACTCACTTAGCACAGTTTTCAAGATATCTCAACCATTTTACCTCCAACTTTAACCTATGAATAGTCATTGAAAAGGAACTTTAATAATCTTCGCAATGGCATTGGTTTCAACCCGTTCTAATAGTTGGATCAAAATTAGGGTTTCTAGGGCTCTTGAGAGTCACCTCTAGGTCAAACTTAGTCAAATGTGACAAAAATCCCTAAATAGCTCGGGTTTGTCGTAGAAACATGAAAATAGTGGTTTTGAAGGGATTTTGACCAAGTTTGACTTTCAGTTTACCTTAGGTTGACCAGGCGCATTTCGGTCATTTGGTTGGTACTTGATGTTAAAAGCCCCTAGCATAGTTCCCTACTACACCACCCTTCCAGAATTGTCTGATTTCTGCAATACCGCTTGCAGGGGAAGTTGAGTCAGGATCACCACTATATGTGCCTGGAAGTAGTGTGGCAACTTTTTGGTAGCGTGGATGAGGGCTAGGACGGCTTTTTCTACTTGAGAGTACCTAGTCTCGGCATCTTGTAGAGATTTGGTGACGTAGTACACTGGCTTCTAAACCCCAAAATTGACCCGAATCAAAACAAGGTTGACCGCATGGTTCATGACAGCTAGGTAGGCATAAAGGACCTCCTCTTGCCTAGGACAAGACAACACTAGCGGATTTGACAAATACTCCTTCAAATCTCAAAGGCTCGATCATACTCCTCAATCCAGGAGAAATCCTTCTATTTGTGCAGAAGTTGAGAGAATGGTCTGCATCAGTCAACCGGCAGTGGTATGAACCTGTTTAGGGCTGCTATCATTCCTGTCAACCGCTGCACCTCTTTGGGGTTCCGAGGTGGGTGTAGGTCGTTTATGGCCTTAATCTGACCCAGATTGACCTCAATGCTACAGTGTGTTATCATAAAGCCTAGGAACTTCCCCAAGCTCACCCGAAATGAACACTTTGAAGCGTTCAGCCACAGTTGGTGTTTCCTAAGCACTGAAAAAGCTTCCTCCAAGTCTTGTATGTGCTCGGACGCAACTTTTCTTTTTTATCACCATGTCGTCTATATAGTCTTCCATATTCTTACCCAGCTGGGCCTCGAACATTCTTGTCACCATCCTCTGGTAGATGGACCCTGCATTTTTCAACCCAAAAGGCATCGCCCGGTAGTGGTAGTTGACAAGGGGAGTCCTAAAGGCTATTTTTTCCTGGTAGGCAAGCGCTAAAGGGATTTGGTGGTATCCCTGGAAAGTATCAAGAAAGCTCATCCGAGGGTGTCCAAAGATGGCGTCTACTAGCTAGTCTATCCTTAGGGAGGAAGGGGTCTTTGGGACAAGCCTTATTGAGATCAATGAAGTTCATACAAACTCTCCACTTCCCATTCTTCTTTTTCACTACCACAGTGTTAGCCAGCCAATCTGAATAAAAAATTTCCTTTATTGCCCCAGCTTGTTTCAACTTGTTGACTTCTTCTTTCACTACATTGGAATGCTCATCAGAGGATCTTTAAGGTGGTTGTTTCTTTAGCCGAGCTTCGAGGTTCACATTCAGCTGATGGCATATGAAGTCTGGATCAATCCCTGGCACTTCGTATGGGTCCCAAGCGAACACATAATATGCTGCTTGAGGAAAACCACCAACTCATCACTTTCTATCGGTGATAAATGCGCTCCTACTTTGAAAGTATTTATCAAGATTGCTCCCAATAGCCACCTTGATGAGGCTCTTACAGGTCTCTGTCGCACCAAACCTATCACCCTCGCCCTCGGCCATGGTAAGCATTAACTGCTATAATTATGGTGGCACCTCATCCATTCCTTCTAGAAGGGTTTGGTGGTTGATTACTGCAATGAGGCATTGTCTCATCGAGGCTTGGCATCCTTATATCTCTCCAATCCGACCTTCAGTCAGGAATTTCACCTTTTGGTGGAGAGTGGATGATATGGCTCCAAGAATGTGTGGTCACGGCCGAGCTAGAATAGCTGTGTATGGTGAATACGCATCCACCACAATGAAGTCCACCAACACCTCCTTCTCTACTTGGACCGGTAGCTTGATTCTTCCCTTTGGGATCACCATTTTCCCATCGAATCCCATGAGTAGAGCTCCGTAACTTTCCGGGTCCGTCTCCTTTAGCCCCAGTCCTCTAAACAAATCGAGGTACATGATTTCAGCCCCACTTCCCCCGTCGACCATTACCCTATGCACGTTGAAGCCCCCAGTACGCACCGTGACAACCATAGCATCAACATGGGGTTGGGTAGTGCTTACCAAGTCTTCATTAGAAAAACCGATGACTAGACTAGGTCCTGTCTTGGCTCTTTTGCAAAGATCTTCTCAGCTAAAGTGGGTAATTGAGGGAGACACGAACATTACCCCTGTTGACGTGGCCAGTGTCTATTCAGGTTCGGCGAGGATAAAATGAATAGTCCCCAAGGGGGTCGTGGTGCTTGCCATTCCTGGTATCCTTGATGTGGGGCTCCTCTTTATGCGAGGTCCCGTTCGTGAACTCTCCCAACTTTCCTTCCCTAAGTAGACGGTTCAAGTACGATCGTAGGGCTTTGCACTCCTCAGTGGCATGCCCCTTATCCTGATGATATTGGCAATACACTGACTGATTTCTTCGGGTTGGGTCTCCACTCATCTTGTGTGGCCAAATGAAGTAAGGCTCGTTCCAGATCTTCTGCAGTATTTGGTGGATTGGGACCTTGAACACCAAGTTGACCAGTTGGACCTCGCTTGGCTGTCCTTGATTACGGAAGTTTGCCTTAGGCCAATTTCCCACTGTCTTACTAAAGCGGTTATCCTTTCGATCGTGGAAGCCCTTTACCTTTCCCTTAATTTGTGCTCGGTCATATTCTACCCTCTTATGCTCATCTATATGGTCCATCAACTGTTTCATGGTCCGAGCAGGTTTCATGGTGAGGGACTACCATAGGTTAGACTCAGTGGGTAGCCCGCTCTTGAAGGTGCGTACTGCAACGCCCTCAAAGTCCCCATCCAATTTGTTGTACAGCTCCCAATACCTATCCAAGTAGGTCTTAAAGGTTTCTCTTTCTCTCATCGACAGAGCTAGTAGGGAGTCCAATGTCCTCAAAACCCTACTGCACATAACGAACCTTGCCTCAAAAGCTCTGGTGAGCTCTTCATAGGAATCAATGGACCATTCATGTAGTCCATCGAACCACCTCATAGCCACGGGCCGAGACTGAAGAGGAACACCTTGCACATCAAAGCCTCGTTTCTAGTGTATATGGCCATCTTCTGATTGAAGTGGTTAACATGCTCTATGTGATCAGTGAAGGAAATATGCATGTGCGCAGCGAAAAAATAACGGATCTACATCCTTCGTATAAGTTAACATGTACTATATAAGTTTCAAAATTGAGAACAAGAGAGTGTAACTTGGAGCAGTGACTTTCAAAACTAAAGATCAAAAACACTTGGAAAGACTTTCAATCTTCACTCCAATTCCACTAACGCCCAAGATGTGTGGTCCTCAATCAGTTCCAAAGGGAGAATATCAAGGAGTGTCTAACACTTCTTATACCACTTCACAATAGTGTTCTTACAAAATTCTCTACTAAAAATTTTGTATATTTCTCCTTTTGTGTCTAACCGATTATTCTAATTGGGTTAGCCTTTTAGGCCTTTTCAATTGGGCTTAAGTGTGTGGCTTGGAGTGGGACCAAAAGGGACCAATAAGACACTAGCTCCAATGGGCCTTGGGCTTTTCTGTTAACTCTTGACAAGTCCAAAGTTACCATTAACTATATTTAATACAACTATATAAATATAGTTGCACTCTAGGCCTTATTTATTAAATTATATCTCAAGTCTTTATTGTACATGTAACCCCTTCATAAAATATTCATAGTAACACAAAGTCATAAAAATAGACTGCCACTTTGTAAATTACTACATCTTATCCTTGAGTACCCGGTTTAATCCTTTAAAGTTATTCATTATATATTTATGAAATCCAATTCCATAAATATATATACTTTAGTAACTCCTTACTAAAGTGGTTAAGTCTAACTCTCTGAATAACAATCTCACTAAACTTATCTCAAGAAAATATTTTATATCTTCGTTAAGAGATTATGAATTCCATCTTGAGAATATATGTTCCATCAATACTAAATGTGGTTGCCCAACATACTGAGGTTTTGACCGTTACTCTAAATCTCACTCCTGATATATCAAAACAACCAACACCTCATGATCAAGTCCATTATTCTCTCAAGATTAAGAGTTCATTCAAATATAAGTCGTGACTTTATTATTCAATTGACAGTCTTTAGGTGAATAATAAATCTCACACCGGTCCTGTTCAATATGTTTTAACTCTTAAAACATATCAACATATCAACTAGAAATCTACATTTCCATGATCAAGACAAATCATCTTAGTTGATGTGTTATAGTCTTCGCAGATGAAATGTCCGATTTCATCACCGACTACGAACTACAATTCTGAGTTTACAAAGAACTTGTTATTTATATCTTCTGTGACTTTTCACATAAATCACATACTATGCATCTCATGGACTATATGATAATGTCCCAATATTCATGTTATCATTATTTTTAGATAAAAATAAAACAACTTTATTAAATACAACATTAAGTCATACATAATAAAATACATAATAAAATACATAGTATTATACAATAGGATTGAAGGGCACACATCCTAACAGTCAGTCCTCCCATTGTAAACGATGAAGGTGGGTTGCGCGAAGCGTCTGGGCAGCTTAGCCCACTCAATCCACCTCGTGAAGGGCGACTTGGATATCTGGGAAAGGGCCTTGCTCATGGCGTCCCTACCCCTATCTCCCCAAGGGATGGGCCTGTGTTGCCTGCTACCCTCTTTTGGTGCCACCTTTCTCTGTGCGAATCTTCGAAAGGATCAGTTTTCGTTTCGCTGGGAGGCATCCTACTTCTCCTACACTGGCCCCACTCTGGCTCCAAACTAGAGCCTGAGCTCGTAGTGAGGCTCCTACTTCATCCGTTTCTTTGGTTCTTCCTTACTCGCCTATGTCCATGGTTTGCCTCCCGTCTTAGGCCAACGATCTCATTTGAGAGATGGCTCCGCGATCTCGAATGACTATGGCTACTTTGACCGGAACGGGCTGGTCTCGAGCTCCTAGACTCAGACCTAGCTAACTCATGGTCCCGACGGTTTTCCAGGTTTACAAACTGGTCCTACTGCCCAGGATGAGAATTCACGGATCCTTCGCTGCTGGACATCCTTTGGTGTTCTCCTTGAAGGCATGTAGATTAAGTGAAGTTTCCCACAAACAGCATCAATTGTAAGTGTCACATATGAGCTGACGTAATACAATGAATTTGTAGAGGCGGGAACTTGAATCAAATAACCTAGCACAATTGAAGAAGAAGAAATAGACAAGGAAAAATGAAGAATATTGGTCCATGGCCAAGATTCGAGGACAAATACTTATACTAGATTGATCTCAAGGAAGATTTGCTACCGTATTTCTCCCTCTCTCTCTCTCTCTCTCTTTAGGAATTTCCATAAACCGCTATTTCAGGAGGATCTCTTACATTATACAACCTCTTTCAGCTGATCTTGGCCCTCCATTTGTTGATCGTGTAGGCCACTACTCAAGTGCTTGTCCCATCAGATGCCTTCCCAAATCTTCTGTGAGTTGCGGCAACCAAGATAGCACTGTTAAGGGGTCTTCTCTACATAAATGCAGCCAGGGGGTTTAGTGGGACACATTAAATGTAATGGCAGCTATCATCCCTTTAGACGTGTCAGACTAGCCCCCTCTCTGAAACTATCCTTCTACAGTGTGACCTCCTCTGTAGTATGCCATTGACATTGCACCTCGAAACCGTATCAACCTCATCGGCCTCAGATATGACACGTGGCACTATTACCTTATTAAATTTATGTGTCCCACATTGATAATATTTAGCTAGACACAATTGTAGGTTGTAGTTGTATGGCACCAACAAACTAAATTTACTTCTCAAAGAAGAAAGCCAACTAAATTTAATCTCTTTTTGAAATTTTACTTTTGTTGGATGTAGGTTGCATGTTTTGTTAAAACACTAATTTCTGAATATAAGTTACATGTTTTGTTAAAATTGCTTTTTTTTGTAATACACTACAAGTAAAAATAAGAATTAGATGAAAATTTTGGATTATAATACACTACACTTACAAAATAAGGATTAGATGAAGAATTTGAATTATAACCAAATTAAGATTTTTATCAACTTATAAATTATAGGAGGTGGATTAGATTAAAAAGTTGGATTGTAATCAAATTAAGATTTTTATCAACTTAGAAACTATAGGAGAAGAAAAATTATATATATATATATATATATATATATATAATATATATATATATATATATATACACACACATATTATAAAATTTCTATAAAAAAAAAATTCTACAATTTTTACGTGTAGTAAAAAATTTATGGAAGTGTAAAGCTGAATTTTGTTTTTTTTTTTTTTAGAACCAGCTGAATTTTGTTTTAAGTGTTCTACTCATCGACTTATAAATTATAATAAGATAAGGATTGGTTGAAGAAATTAGATTGTAATCAAATTAAAATTTTTATCAACTTAAAAATTACAAGAGAAAGAAGATAAGAATAAATATATATATATATATATATATATATGTATTAAATAAATATATCCGCAATTTGATGAAGTTATTTGACGTAACTACGACTTTTAAGCCTAATTTTTATTATACAGTAAATATGATACCAATTTTTTAAAATCATGATTTTAACAAAAAAAAACAAAAAACAAAACAAAACGGATAAGCCATTGTTTTATACGTGTGTATATATATATATATATATATATAACAAAAATCGGAGTAGTGTGTCTGATATGATTTAAGTCAGATCAGAGGTCAACCGGTCAGCAGTGTTGAAATGATGAGGAAAGCACTGTGAACTATATCAACACGACAACACTTTCTACTGACACGTTATAAATTTTGAAAGGATTAGTTTTTTTAGTGTCAACGTTTTTCATGCATCTAACTACATTTGGCAAGATATAAGAACTATCAAATTAAATGAAGCATTTTCTCAGTGTTGATTAAATTCAATGAACCAATTTGTTAGAGGACAATGAAATCATTGCACTCGTCACATTGTTCTCGTTTTCAGAGCACAAAGAGTACCTCTTCAACTTTGTCTCCTCTTCCAGTTTAAAATATGAACAAACACACAGTGAGACATCCATTGTATCTTTGATCATTAGCAACTAATCTAGTGCCAATGATCACCGGCAAGGATGTTTATGAAGTTCTTGCGGCACTTGTGCCACTGTATGTTGCTATGACATTAGCCTACGCCTCTGTAAGGTGGTGGAAACTCTTCACACCGGAACAGTGCGCGGGCATTAACAGGTTTGTTGCTGTCTTCGCTATTCCATTTCTTTCCTTCAAACTCATTGCTTCCAATAACCCTTACAAAATGCACTATCAATTCATCGCGGCTGACTCTCTACAAAAAGTAGTAATTCTTGTTATCCTCTTTCTGTGGAAAATCGTTAGCAAGAAAAGTAGCCTTGAGTGGACGATTACTCTCTTTTCTCTCTCTACTCTTCCAAACACTCTAGTCATGGGCATCCCCCTCTTGAAGGCCATGTATGGAGATTTCTCAGCCTCTCTAATGGTCCAAATTGTAGTATTTCAGGGTGTGGTGTGGAATACTCTCTTGCTCATTTTGTTTGAATACAGAGGAGCAAAGATTCTCATCACTGAGAAGTTCCCCAACACTGCAGGGTCCATTGCTTCCCTCCAAGTTGACTCTGATGTTGTTTCATTAGATGGTCTTGAACCACTACAAGCTGATGCTGAGATCCGTGAGGATGGTAAGCTTCATGTAGTGGTGAGGAAATCATCTGCATCTTCTATGCCTCCAAGAGCCTCTAACCTATCTGGTGTTGAGATATATTCACTGCAATCATTCCGAGAACAATCAACAAGGGCTCCAAGCTTTAACCAAGCAGATTTTTCCTCCCGTGGATATGCAAATGGTTCTCAAGTTGGACCTCTTGATGATATTTTTTCCTTGCCATCTTCAAGAGGAGTGACACCAAGAACTTCTTTGAATTTTGAGGACGAGATGTTGAAAACTGGGAAGATAAGGAGAGAGAGTTCAGTGCATTATAAGGATCAGCTTCACATGTTTGCATGGAGCCCAACTGCATCATCTCCTCTCAACTACGGAACTGACAGCTCCACAGACTTTGGGTTCAAAATCGAGAACTCAGAGGCTGAAATTGAGCAGGCAAAAACTCCTTCAATAGGTGCATTCACAGTCCAACCCTTCCACCATATTTGTCTTCTACTAATTAATTTAATTTGCATTTGAAATTGAAGGTAATCACTTTACTGTCGAGATTAAGGTATTAATATGTGAAATTACATATACTACCTTCAATTTAGCTGTCTTTAGTAAATCAATCATTTTAGTTACATAACATTTTATACAAAACTATGAAAATTGTCCATTATGATAATTGCAAAACAAAAGTAGTGTCAATTTCGGACATAAATGAAAATAATGTTACTCCAATAACAAAAGATCATGTTAATAGTTATAACATAAAATATGTAAAATGTTGTGTCCTTACTATTATTCCTTGCAAAAATATAATAAGTAGAAATTTGTTCATGTGTACCAATGTTCTCGTTGATCCTCTTGGTAAGGAAATCTTTAGTAATTGCTTGTATTTCTGAATTATTTATCATTAAATGTGGAGAAATAGGTATGGATGAAGTAAATGGCGAAAAGAACCAGCAAATGCCTCCCGCAAGTGTCATGACAAAGCTCATATTCATCATGGTTTGGAGGAAGCTCATTCGAAACCCTAACACCTATTCAAGTGTTTTAGGCATTGCATGGTCTCTCATATCTCCCAGGTACTCCAAGAGTCTCTATTCTGAAAAATTCTTAAGTACTTTCGGAATATAGTGAAATAGTGTTCCCTCTTCTCACGTTTATAGTAGACCCCACCATGAATTTAATGAGTGAACCCTATCATAAATGTGAGAGGAGAGAGCAACATTCTCCGTGCTCCGGAAGTATCTAAGAATTACTCCTCTATTGTAGCTATAAACATGTGCCCTTCATACTTCTCAAAGAATTTTCCTCTCAAATGAAGCTCACTAAAGTCTCCAAAGAAATTAATTTTTGTGATTATTACTAACTTTGTAAGTTTGTTGTTATGATCTCACGTCATGATAACGTTTTTATTATTATTATATTATTATTATTATTATTTAGTTTAACTATAAAGTCTGTGTATCAAAGAAAAAACTATAAAGTCTAAATATTAATTATATGATTGAAATGCACCATAAAAAATTCGTCCTACATCAGCATTTTATTTCTAGCGGTTTTGAAAACTAGGTAAGAATATTCTTCCCAACTAGGTAAGAAACGTGGAAGAATATTCTTTCAATTAAAATTAATTTATTGATTTCGTCCCTGAATTCAATTGTTGCCATGTTTTTTATATAAAAAATAAAATCATTACCGGTTACCATGCTAGTCCAGAAAATTTCAGTTCTTTTTAATAGAAAGTTTTATTATACAGTTTCTATTTTCAATCCCTTATAATTGGCTATGTGGCCGTGCCATATATAATTTCATATCAAATTTTAGTTTTCTCTTTGGATGTGTATCGTATAATAAATATTGTGAAACTATCGTTACTTTCTTTTCATTCTTTGTAAATTAATAGTCACATAATTCAGATAGTAGCTAATTCCACTACTATTGACTAATCAAATATATCTTTTATTTTCTATTAGATTTCACATCAAAATGCCGTCTATTATTAGTGGATCCATTTGGATAATATCTGATACTGGTCTGGGGATGTCTATGTTTGCTCTAGGTATATATTTCTCTCAAAAACTAATATAATCATCAGTGTATAATTCGTACTCAACAACATGAGACACTAATTTCTTGCAGCTAATTAATAATTTATGGAACCTTTGTACATGATTGGTAGGTTTATTCATGGCTTTACAACCAAAGATCATTGCTTGTGGGAAATCTTTGGCAGTATTTTCAATGGCTGTTCGGTTCCTGGTAGGCCCAGCAGTGATTGCTGTAACCTCTATAGCCGTTGGTCTTCGTGGAGTTCTATTGCAAGTTGCAATCATTCAGGTAGACCATCCCAAATCTCATCTTAAATGATTTTATTTATTTATTTATTTATTTTGTTTAGGATTAACAAGGAGATACAAATTTAACTACATACATAACCATTACAAACAAATGTATCAAAACAAATGTAAATTTTTTTTTTTTTTTATAATGTTATTGATATGATACCAATCACATTACTAGTCATGTCAATTTGTAATTTTTTTTGTAAAATTGGTTATAACTTTAACGTTTTTCTTATATATATATTGCAAACAAATGTATTTAGACCTTTTCGAATATCTGACAATTCCATTTAGTATATGACGTCCTCCCGTTCTACACACTAGGTTATTACAATGAATAAATTTTTTGGAGTGGCCCTAAGATGTTGGTAAGAAATTTTAAATCTAAAATCGTGTAATATCATAAAGCCTTAGAAACCACTAACAAACCCTTGGAGTTATATTTATTTATTTTAATTTCTGCACTTATTAGGTTTATATGCAAATATTTTTTCTCCAATATATAACTATGTATTAGGAATACAAATTCTTTGTGCCATTTTTACATAACACTTTTTTTTTTTACTAATCATAATTTGTCATGTAATTATTTGACTTTCCTTATAAAATAACCAAAATTTAAAATGGAAAAAAAAATATATATATATATATATATAACAAACCATGATTGGTGGAGTATGAAGTAGTACATAATAAAAATTGGGACAAATAATTTGTATTCATGCGTTTTGATATGCGTTATTTCTCAAGTAACATTTTATCAAAGAAAGTTCTGCCATTAGTTCATAAAAGAATCTAAAAAGGTGCTAGTTAACCAGTAGCTAATCTATAGCACATATATACCCACCAAACAAAAATATTTATAGCACATATATTAGTTTTATTTATCAAAAGACTTGTAATTTAATTGACACTTCTCTATGTATAAAGTGCTTGGAGGTCTAAGATGAAAGAGTTTGAGCGGTCAGTTAGCAGCATATTATAACTATCTGAAAAATAAAAAATATAAATAAAAAAGATTTTAATTTTTTTTTGTGGTAAACATATATTAGCTTTGTGCTTTTATAGTTTTCCATTTATACACTATAATTATTAATCATATTTTCTTGTATGCAGGCTGCCCTTCCACAAGCAATCGTTTCCTTTGTATTTGCCAAGGAGTACAATGTCCAGGCAGACATACTTAGCACTTCGTAAGTTTATTGGTCTTCCCTTTTAAGAAAGATTAATCATCACAAAATTTAAATAGAAAATTATGAAATGACAGATGAAATTGAATTTTTTTATTAAAAAAAAAACTTATATTTAATTCTCATCTTTCAATTTTCTCAGGGTTACCTTTGGAATGGTGGTTGCCTTGCCCATAGCAATTCTCTACTATGTGCTTCTCGGCCTGTGACTGTGAGGTTTTAACTTCAGGGAGAGGAAGGATCAGAGGAAGGAATCTGGCAAGGCAAACTTGTTTAAAACAAAGTCAGGCTTATAGTGATGAACAATGAAATTTATAAGAGTAAATGCTTTTGGACCAAATGTGCGACATCAGGGACAGAACCCATATTTAAATTTCGGGTGCCAAAAGTGAATAATTTTTTTTTTTTTTCATGAGAATCCAAACTAGTTAGCAAAACATTTGAAAATCAAAAAATGGAAACACAAAACATTTTTTTCTAATACATTGAACTAAATCATCTATCAAAATGGAAATTGATAATCTTTTAACTTGTAAAACTTATTTATGATTTATCATGTACTAAATTTAGCAACCATCTTTCCCTTTCCATGAATTAAAGAACCTGATAGAAAACCACCTTTCATAATCAAAGATTTATTTATGAAATTTTATTTGAGGATTTTCAAAAATTGGAATATCGCCATTAGAGATTTGTAATACTGTATCACTAGTATTGGCTTCTAAAATACTTTGTATATTTCTTTTTAAAACGTCAAATATTGTAGTTGGCTTTCTCATAGTCTACCAATCAAATAAAAAACACTAATTATTTCATTTTAAGTTCAATATTATTTTAAGGCAAAAATGCAAAACTAACTCTCTAACTTTCAGTCTTTTTCATTTCAGTCCTCTAACTTTCAGTTTTGTTATTTCAGACTTCTAACTTTCAATTGCTGTCAATTTAATACTCTATTAAACCCCAGTAATGTCCTGCCGTTAATTGAGCTAAAACGGCATTGTTTTGGCTTTTTTTTTTTTTAATAAATTTCAAAATTTAAAGAAATTTTAAAAAAAAAACTAATATTAAAAATTCAAAAAATTTAAAAAAAAAAAGATTTAGGGGTTTGTCATTCCCTTTACCTGAAATCAAAACCGAGGAATCACTCCACACCCAAATCCCTAACTTAGAGAAATTGGGGAAACGATTAAGCTAGTCGGCGGTTTGAGAGAGAGAGAGAGAGCGACTGAGTCCGTTTGAGAGACAAAATTGAGTAGCCTAATGTAGAAAATCAAACCCGGCGTTATCCTAAATCACATCATCTTCTTCTCTTCTATATCAGCGATCAAGTTCAATCAGCTTCAACCAACTCTCGTCGTGCCTTTCACTTTCACTCTTTGACCACCATGCCACTCTCACTGTAAAATGATGTCAGCACCTCCAACGCCCTTGTCGGCGTCAGTTTCAGCCGCGATTGACTCTATCCAGCAATCGCTCTCTAAGCTTTGCCCCACGAGGACCACCAACCTCAATTCTACTTCGACAACCCTCGGCATTTCTGCTCCTTCGCAAGCCATCTTCAGTTCATTCTCCAACAACTCCTCCGCTTGTCCCCTTCGCCTGAGTCTCTCCCCGCCGCCAAACTCACTACACTCAAAGGAATCGTTGCCGATCTCTCTGTAGCTGCCGATGCAGCTTCACTTTACTCCAAACGCAGCAAGATCTTCGTCGTCGTCAATATTAAACAAATTTCTCATACTCGGTCTCTCTCTCTCTCTCTCAATGTTTCTTTATTTTGATTTTAGGGGAAAGGGAACAACGTCGTCATTCCCCTTAAATGTTTTCTTTTTTTTTTTTTATAGATTTTTCTTTTTTCTCTTAATTCTGAAATTATAAAAAATAAAAAAATAATAAAAATAATAAAAAACAGCATCACTTCAGTGACATTAACGGCAGCCCATAACTGGGGTTTAACGGAATCTTGCATTGACAAAAATTGAAAGTTAAAGGACTGAATTGATAAAACTGAAAATCAAAGAACTAAAATAAAAAAGCTGAAAGTTAGAGAGTCAGTTTTGCATTTTTGTCTTATTTTAACTAGAAATAATTAGTTTTTTTAAATTAAGAAAAAAATTGGAGCTGCCCAATAACAAAAAGCTATTTCAAAACAACTTAACACACAATGACCACATAGTCATACACATAATCTCGTAGACACATGAAATGACACACAAAGTCATATAAAAACAACTTACTACTACTACTTCCAACAACAAAAACTAATTCTAATAATATTTTTTGCAATGGTCTTGCTTTTATACCAATTGGACGGTCAGATCAAAATTCCATTTTTGGTTACCGCCAGGTGTCAACATTAAGTCAAATTTGGTCAAAGTTGATAAAAATTTCCGATAGCCTTGAGTTTGATGTAAAAACGTAGAAAATTTCATTTTGGTAAGGTTTTGACCAATTTTGACATTCCGTCAACTATAAGTTGACTATGGGCATTTTGGTCTTTTTAACCTAAAATGACACTCTAAGTGCTCTGATGTCCAAACAGGTTAAACCATGATAATCTAGATGCTCTCGTGATCCTCTGGTGAAAAATGATTATTTTGAAATTTTCGAGGTCTGGCACATAAATCGAGGGCAAACAGAATACAATATCAACAGCTACCCCTTCTTTATCTAATATCTCAATTAGAGTGAGAGTTGTTGGATAAAGAATGTGATTTTGCATTTTTTTTGCCCCAAATTTTGTGCAGAAACTACTCTACTTACAAATCAAGGCCAGTCTTACACTGATAAGGATCAAGCTGACGAGGAAGACCTGACTGTCTTTGGAAAAATCTTTGTGATTCTAATCTCTACAATGGACTGTTTCTTTTCTCTGTTATATGCTCACCTAGACACAAACACAAAGTACACAAGCACCAGAAGCTCTTTAGCTTACCCTCTGTTTTGCACACACGATGTTCACGTGCCACGTATGCATGCTATAGTTTCCCTTCTCCTCTCTTTCATTTTTGCTCCTTCTTCTCTCTTTGCACTCTTGGATGAAATTTTGAGTATGGATCTGTCTCAAGCAATCCTTTAGACCACAGGAAACATTAAAAAAAAAAGACTTGATGTAGGAAACACACTCCAAAAAGGAAAAGGAATCTAGAAACCCTAGTGACCATACGCACGCATACTTGGACTATACGCACGTGTACATCGACTATGCGCACACATACTTGTAGGCAGAAAGCCCTAGCCAACTTTTTTCACTATAAAATAGTCATGAGAGCTCCTAAACCTTTATAAAAACGTGTTTTAAGCCTACAAAGCCTTCTACAAGGTTACCAATGGTAGAATTCACTCCTTTTGAGGTCTCTTTGTGGATCAACAAGCTCAATCTCAATTTCAAGGATGCTCTCATTCCCCTCGGTCTTTCTTGCACTTCTCACATCCATCAAACCAAAGTGGATGAGCCTCTTCTGTGTGTTGTGCCTAAGTTTTGGGTTCCTACTCAGCATGTTTTTCAATTCAATGTTGTAGAGTTGTGCCCTACTATTAAAGAATTTGGTGCAATCATGGGTAAGTATGATTTTGGTGCTATCATCCTTCCTACTCTTGAGGAGGATCTTTCTGAATCAGCTCACCAACTGTTGGGAGTCCATCTATATATGGCCAAGAGGTGGTGTAAGTCCAACAAGTTGAATGTTTCTATAGTTTTCAAGTAATTTTTCAAGAAAGATGTTCCTTTGACCAAGGTTTTCAGACCCGGACCGTTTATTGAACTATAAAAGGGAGAGGTTCAAGATTTTTAAGGTCAAATCGAGGTTGAGCTGGGGTCGAACCGTGATAACGTCATAATTAATTTAATAATTATTTAAATACAAATAAATATATTAATTTAGTATAAATAGAAAAATTAAATTAAAAGACCCAATTAAATATAGAAATCTATCTTTCAAATATATTTTTTCATATCATAACTTTCATAGGACTAATAAGAAATATCATATCCTAAGCATACATAGATATAATATTTCTTTATTTGTTTATATGCTGATTAGTTAAGCTCATGATAGTAATATTGTAATAATATAGGAATTAGAAGGACACTTAGTAATTTTAAATTCAAATAATTATTATATACTTAATTGTATCTGTTAACTTACTATTCTTTCTCTACCATTCAAACTTTTTTTTTTTTACTAAACAGTAACATTTATTAAAACACACACGAAAAATATAACAAATAAAATATTATAAGTACTTTTAATTAATATTTACAATTTTTTTAAACAAAAAAATCTAGTGTTACAAAATATTTCGCAACTTTTTTGTCACAATTATCATGTAGCAAAGTTTGAAGGGTCAAAACTCATAACAACTCGTTAGTATTGGCCATCTTGTGCACTGTGTAGTAATGTCTACAGTGTACCAAACCTACAGCATTAAAAAAAAAAGGCATGCTCTATCTGTTCATTGTACCATTACTAGGAAAAATACAAAGAAGTGATATGGCTCAAAGATCTAACAGCTGAAACTAATTCAAAAATCAAAAGTTTCCATCTTTCCCAAAGCAAGTCAAGTCAATGGGCTTTGGAAACATTAAAAAAAAAATTCAAAAGAAGCACAAACACCAAACAGAGAGAAGGTGAGAAACTCAAAAACGTTTCCAAAAAAAAAAAAGAGAAACTCAAAAACATTTACCCAAAAAAAAAAAAAAAGAGAGAAACTCAGAAACCATAGCAGTGAATACGGAAAGAAGAAAGAGAAGGAGAAAAAGAAGAAAAAAGAAGAAATAGAAGCAGAAGACGAAGATGAAGGTCGTGACAAACTCTTCTCCCTCTCTTCCAAAACAGATCCGAGCAAAATCTCCCCAAAACATCAATTTAGTGAACCAGATCTGCTACTTTCAGCTTCTAGTGAACAAGATGACCTTCTAGACAATGAAAGATTGCTTCCAAGAGAACGATCTTCTCCTCCCGCTTTAACCGATAACAATCTGAAGTCCTATGGCAATGGCAGAATTAAAAGCTTGTTTCGCCCAAGGGAATAGCTTCTGAAGAGAGGGAGCTGCGTGATGTACTCTGAAGAGAGCAGAATTTAAAGCTTGTTTTTCTATATTTTTTTTTTTAGGTTCAGATTCAAAGGGAAGTTCTAATCACGATTCTCAAAACCCTAAGGTCCAATTGCGGTTTGCACGAGTCCCTACTTTTTTCCCATAGAGCGGCTCTTGAGGCTAAAAGAATCGCAAAAATGAACGATTCGAGGTTTTCCATGTCGGACCGTATGGTCCGATTCAGGTTTCAAAACCTTGCCTTTGACTGGCATAGGACATTCTCATCATCTCAATGCCTTTTGTCTTTGCATTCTTGCAAGGTTTTTCTTTATGCATGAGACCCCTTGAGTGGATCCTAGAATTCTTAGGAAGCGGAAATCCAGTAGCCATCATCTTGGCTAAAACTCTCAATGGTTTGGATGTCGTTCATAAGGAGGAAGTAACTTTCTTTGCGGGAAGTCTTCTCCTTCTTCAGGTAAGAATAAGATCCCAAATTTTTTGCTTAGGTTTTCCTAACCTAGCGGGATTCCTCTAATTTTTACACAGATTACCTTTCGGTTTCCAACCCATCAAGTCTCTTTATATCGTCTCTAAATATCTCTCTCTTTTTTCCCTTTTTTTTCTTTTTCCACTCAACCCTCATGTTCTCTTTTTTCTCCCTCAGATATGATTGTATGAGAAGCTCAAACTGATTCATCATCCCCTCGCTCCATTCAATTGGTACCAACCGAAGCATAATCGTGATCACAAGCTTAAGGTGAAAGAGATGGAACCTACTGCACTCACTAAACTCTTGAAGCATCTTAACTTCTGTAGAAATCTATCAAAGATAATTGTTCATATCTCTCTCTCATCCAATCCCTTTCTTGGGCTTTGGTCTCCACCAATACTCTCAAAGATTGTATTTCCATCTCAATGGAAAGTACTACCTCATTCTCATACACCAAAGAGTAGGGGGTTGCCCCGGTTGATGCTCGAATGGATATCCTATACCCCAATAAAGCAAATGGGAGCTTTTTGGCCCAGTCTTGTATGTTACCACCATCTTGGCTAGGATGTTCTTGACATTCTTATTGGCTACTTCTATGGCTCCATTAGTCTGCGGTCTGTATTGTGACGACTTGTGATGCTCAATCTTGTATAATTCCACGATCCTTTGGACTTCCCTTTCAAAGTGAGACCCATCGTTAGAGATGATCTCTTGTGGCACTCCAAATTGACAAGCAATGTTGTTCTCTATAAATTGTGCCACATGCTTGCCTTTTGACACAAAATAAGAGGTCACCTCCACCCACTTAGTGAAGTAATTGATGGCAACCAAAATGTACTAGTGTCCATTCAAGGCTTTAGGTGTTATTCTTCCAATCACATCTATGCTCCATATAGAAAAAAGGCCATGGAGAGGTCATACTATATAGTTCACTAGGTGGTACATATTTTAGATTGGCATGTGTCTAGCAGTCATGACAATGCTTCACAAAGTATATGCAATCAATCTCCATTGTAGTCTAGTAGTAGCTCATCCTCAAAATCTTCTTTGCTATCATCTTCTCATTCATATAAGGGCCACAAATTCCTTATTGAACTTCTTCCATGATCCTTTCAGCTTCCTCTTTCTTCAAATAACAAAAGTGTACCCCACCATAGGAACTCCTATAGAATTGATCTCCACACAAAATGTATTGCATTGTCATCATCCTCACCAAACAGCATTCCTTCTTGCCAACATTATCGGATATAGTCCCAACTTTAGGAACTTTAAGATGTCGTAATACCAAGGGACACCTTACTCTTCTTTGGCCAAGATGACTAAATCTTCTTTCTCCTTGTGCACTATTTGGTATTTCTGTTCAAACTCCAAATGTCGTGTCCATACTCTTTCAAGTATCTCAACCATGAAGGCCAAAGTAGCCAACGCATCTACAAAATAATTCTAAACTTTAGGGATGACAGTGTATTCAATCCTATCAAAAGTTATTGTCAACTCCTCCAAGTATTGTTGGTAGGGCTTTAGGTGTTCCTCTTTCACCTTCCACAACTTTGTACTTGTGCTATGAGCAAAGTTAACTCTCCAAAAACCTCAGCTTCTTTTGCCACTTGTTCCTGCAGGGCTTCCATTCCAACAATACAAGCCCCATATTTTGTCATGTTATTGGTTGTTTCAAAGCTTAACTTAATAGCCATAGGTATGTGGGATCTATCAGGGGTAATCAAAAATACTTCTATCCCATTTCCATATTGGTTCACCACTCCATCAAAATACAATTTCCATGCTCCAAGTTCTATATTCAATATGTTCTCATCAAGATAATCTTCTCTACTACCCTCTCCCTCTATGGGGTTCTGGCAGAAAAGTCTAATATGGCACTCCCTTTAATGTTCTTCCTAGCCACATATTTCAAATCAAACTCAGCCAATAAGATTAATCATCTTGACA
Organism: Castanea mollissima; assembly: GCA_014183005.1. Taxonomy (NCBI): domain Eukaryota; kingdom Viridiplantae; phylum Streptophyta; class Magnoliopsida; order Fagales; family Fagaceae; genus Castanea; species Castanea mollissima. The sequence continues at coordinate 27,880,754 of JACAVU010000006.1, read as the reverse complement.
ATCTTCCACTCAAAGTGGGTTTCTCTAATAATTACTTCAAATGATCCATTCTAGCATCTTTCCATACTTGGAATGGTAGAATGATGTACCTCAACTTCTATACAGCCCACACAAAAGCAAAACAATATTTCTCTATAGGTGTGTATCTAGTCTCATAATCATGCAACCTCTTACTCAAATAGTACATGTCTTTCTCACTCTTATCATCATTCTCTTAAGCCAACACACTTCCTACGGCATTCTCTATGATTGACTGGTGGAGGAGTATAGGTTTTCCATTCTCTAGAGGTATCAAGATAGGTGGGTTGAGAAGATACTCCTTTATGGTCCAAAAGCTTTTTGACACTCCTCGTTCCATTTATAGGGTTCATTCTTCCCCAGAAGTTTGAAAATAGGTTCACAAGTGGAGGTGAGCTTAGTGATGAATCGACTAGTGTACTATAGTCAACGTAGGAACCCTCTTATCTTTTTTTCACTCTTGGGTGGAGGCATGTCCAGGATGGCTTTGATTTTTGATAGGTCAACTTCTATCACCCTATCGCCTAGTAATTTTTCGGCTCCAAAGGTGTACTTTTGCAAGTTCAACCTAAACTTGTACTCCTTAATCCTTTCGAAGAAATTCCTCAAGTTGGTTATGTGGCCCTCTCTATCTTTGGATTTCACTATCATGTCATCAACATATACCTCTACTTCATTGCGGATCATATCATGTAACAAGGTTGTGGCCATCCTTTGATAAGTCATTGTTGAATTCTTAAGCCCAAGCGACTTCATTGTATAGCAATAGGTTCCCCAATATATGGTGAAAGTGGTCTTAGTCATGTCCTTGAGAGCCATCTTGATTTGGTTGTACCTAGAAAAGCCATCCATGAAAGAAATCAATCCACTACTGACAGTGTTGTCTACCAAGACATCTATGTGTGGTAAAGGAAAATCGTCTTTAAGACAAGCCTTTTTCAGGTCTCTAAAGTCCACACACATTCTTATTTTTCCATCCTTCTTGGATACAAACACAGCATTAGCTATCCACTTAACTATTTGGTCACCTCTTCTTTGATCTTAAGAAGCCATTCGATTCTCATGTACCTCAATTTCTCCTTGACATGCACTATGTGAGAAAGAGTATCAATATGGTGTTGTGCTATCTCTGGATCAATGGCTGGCATATCTTCATAAGACCATGCAAATAATTCTTGGAATTTAGTGAGAAGTTCTTAGAGATATTTTTTTTTCTTGTTCATTTAAAGTAGAGCCAATTTTAATTAAGCGTGGATTCTCATCATTGCCCAAATTAAGAGTTTCAAGAATTGGTTCCATAAGTTCAATTTTCTTTTCCAATTTTTTATTATTTCATTTTCAAATTCATTGGAATCATTTAAGTGCAAAATTTCAATGTTATGGGACGCATCAAATTAAGCCAAATCAAAATTCATCTTATTAAAAATGTTGAAAAGTACATCAAAACTTACGTTATAGGACATTTTCCCTAACTTTAGAAAAACCGCCAAGTCCAAATGCTAAGGTGCCCATCAGTAGGCATGATGAATGTAGAAGGATCACTTGGCTCTTCAAAGGTGATGGCAAACATGTCCCCCTCAACTTTCAGCATTGCTTTCATTACTTCAACATCCATGTAGTCCACCCAGTCGACTTCCTTTTGAATTTCTTTAATCACAACAATAGATTCCTCCTTGAAGGTGAGCTTTTCCTCAAAAAAAATCTCCCAACTAGGATATACTTTCCATCCTTGCCTACCTATAGCTCGGGAAAGCCACAAAAAAGAATGTATCTTCCTTCCCTTACAGAGTTCTCATTGAAAGTACCAAGGTTTTTCTTGATTTCATCACAGCCTTCAAAGAATCCTACACCTTCCCTAGTCAATTAAGTCTTGAAATTGAAAAATTCAGCAACCCCTTTTCCATTCTTTCCAAGATCCATACCGGGCATGTACTCCACTTTCTTCATCATTGCGATCACCTTGTGTCTACAAAAATGAAGCAAATCCGTAGTATACTTCTCATCCTTCAAACCCATAATCAATCATGTTCACTAACTCAAGGCCACTCATTTGAAACTCGTTATCCTCACCTTCAAGTTCACAAAAGGGAGCCAAGATTTCTCCATCCCCAAGTACCATGGCAACTCCTCCCTTCCATGGGATCTTCATCTTTTTATGCAGAGTGAAGGGGATAGCTCGAATAGGGTGAAGTCATGCTCTTCCTAAGGGGGGATTATAGCTAGGGGTAATATTCATCACATGAAATTCCATAATTGTCAAAGGATCAATTTTGCAAAGAGCCTTAAAAGTTCCCATAACTTTTCTAGAGGTGTTGTCATAAGCCCTAACAGTTAGAGGAGAAGGATGATGGTCTCCAAGTCTAGAACGAACTTGAGAGCGGTCCCAAATGGGCATACATTCAAAGCAAATCAATTGTCAATAAGTACTATTGAAACCTTAGCACCCATGCATTGGATGGTGATTTGTAGAGGCTTAGTATGAGTAGCTCCTTCGGGAGGAAGTTCTTCATCAGAAAAGGTAAGAAAAAGGTGAGATAGGCCTCTACTCCTATGATGGACAAAACCTCTTGAGGCATGATCTCTATAGGTACTTCTTTCCCATTCAAAGCTTCTAAGACTGCATTTTAGTGCTTATGAGAGGCTATTAGCAAACCTCATACAAACACATGTGCTTGTATTTTTTTAGTTGGGCTTAAACCCTATCCTCCTCTTTCTCCTCATTCCCATTGATACCAACAAGCCTTGACCCCTCTCCCAAGTTTCTACCAAGGTGATCATTCTCCAAAAAGGACAGCTTGTAATGTTTTCCACTTCTATTAACATTGGCCACATCATCCTCTTAGATTCTTTTCTTCAATTTAGACATCTTTGGGGGCAATTCCCCACACAAATGGCACTTTTCAACTTTTCATCATCTTCATCCCAAATTCCTTGTATTTCAACCATGTTAATCTCCACAACTTCTATCAACTTAAAACAATCCCAATCAATCCCTTCAACCTCAACACATTTCTAATATGGGGGGAGGAGCTCAATGATAATTAGGTAAGGGTTTCTTCCTAATGTTAGGCTTGGTGATGATATTTGGATTCTTTGGGAAAGTTCCATTATCTATCAAGTTTTGTATCTCATGCTTAAGACAGAAGCAATTGTCGGTCTTATGGCCAGATTTCTGATAAAAGTGACGATATTCATTGAGGTTCCAAGTAGAAGGTACGGAATTAGGCATAGGTGTAAGATCTAAAGGCTTGAGAAATCCTTTGAGGTCAAGTTTTCATATGCTTGGGTAAGGGTCATTCCTAGATTGGGAAATTCTCAGCAGGCTTTAGGCTAAGGGTTGTTAGGGTATGATGGAACTCACATTTATGGGGTTGGGTGATTTGGTATTAGATGATCCCCCCCCCCCCCATAAGTCTTCTTGACCAGAGACTTGCTCTCTCCTTTCTCCAATCGTACATTTTTAATGGCATTTTTTATCCTAGTCCTACAATCACACAATTCTCTAAAAGAACTAATAGGCGATGACTAGAGGTGTACATGGGTCGGGTCAAGTTGAAGGGATTTTTTGACCCAACCCACCATGGTGGGTCAAAAAAAATTCAACCCAACCCAACCCATCACATAAGTCCAACCCAACCCACATGGGTTGGGTTGGGTTGGGTCGGGTTGAACCCATGGGTTGGACAAATTTTTATTTTTATTATTATTATTAAATTGAGTAGAAAAAAATAAATATAAATATATTTAAAAAAAACCCAAAGATTAGTATCAATGTAACTCCTTAAAGGCAAACAACACTAATGACTAAACAACAATAGTAATTTACTAGGTTTTTATGAACTAATTGACTTTTATATAGGATAGGAAGAGCTGATTATTTTAAAAATTTTATTAATTATATATATATATATTAAATATATGGGTGGGTCGGGTTGGGTTTGGTGGGTTTGAAATTTTATGACCCAAATCCAACCCAACCCACTATAAAAAAAATTTTGTGACCCAACCCAACCCACCAAGGCCTAAAAACCGACCCAGCCCGGCAAGTTGGGTTGGGTTGAGTCGGTTTTGGCGGGTTAGCGGGTTGGTTGCACACCCCTAGTAATGATAGAAGCCTAATATTGTATACCATAAGAAAATTCTTGATGATCATGTTGATTTAGTCTTTTTCATTTGGCCTATTGACAATCTTGGAAGCCTTCCCCTTCCACCTTGATATGTATTCGGAAAAAGTCTCTCTAACACCTTACTTGGTAGTATCCAAGTCTCTTAAAGCCACATCAATCATGGTGTTGAAAATGAATTGGTTTACGGACAACTCCACTAGCTTATTCCATACCTTGGTCTTGCTTGGATACAAACTATAGTACGATCTCAATGCACCTCCCGTTAATGAGAGAGGGAATGCATGCAAATTTTTCTCCTCATCCAAGCCCTTCATCTCAGCTATGCTTATATATCTCCTAACATGTTGCTTAGTATATCCAGTTCCATCAAACTTTTCCGCATCAGAAATCTTGAACTTAGGAAGCAATGGAATAGGAGTTTCGGAACCTAGGCCACCCATGTTGTAGAGACAACCAGCAATCCCTTGAGCCTTGCGAAAGGCTAGTTGCATCTACCCATTTTCACTTTCATGGCCAAGTTTCCGGCAGTAAGCTTCTCAAATTGCTTGTTCCTCTCATAATCGGCCTTATCCTTATCATCCCACTCTTCCTTGTCCTCTTCCTCATTCCCATCTACCACTAAGGGATTCTTGAATTTACTTTCTTCCAACGTAGTGAGACAAGTTCCCATCTTTTCAAGTACCTTGCCTTGATCTTCTATCATCTTGTATATCTTTTCGGCAAGTGCAGCATCACTAGGAGGAGTCATCTCTTCTCGAGGTATGATATCAACCTTAGTCAAACGCCATCCATCACTTTGTCAAACCCAAGTTGAGGTTTACTTAGTCTCGATGGTGCAATGGTGCTTGAAAAGAAGTCTCATTTGTTAATTCCATGTCCCAAATTAGACGCTTCATTTATTTAGATGTTCTGAGAGAATCTTTATGTCCATTTTAATGAAGGCCCAAATACAAAGTCACTTCCTTCCCTCTCATGAGCCTTGCCCCTTGTTTCATAGGGCTCGGTCCATTTACAATAATGCTCTCATCTTACACCCATAGGCTTTCATTAGAATGTGCTTATAGATTTTTCAACCCTTTGTCTCAAACATAGGCCAACAATGTATTCATAAGCTTTGGGCTCTTCATCTTCATTCATTATCAATTCTCTTTTTTGTTTGAAGCAAGGAAGAGGTAGTTGCACAAACATACTATAGTGATTAGGAGAATTGATTAATGGTTATTCTTTTTAATGGAAAGAGTAGTCTGCCAAGCATGTGTGGACCTACCCCTTAAATCAAAGAATAGGCACCATTCAGAAAATGAAAAATAAATTTCATGATTAACTTTCTCATCTTGCTAAAAATTTTGGTTTTCTATTAATTAAATTTATGCCTATTACTGGATATCTAACTAGTTAATATTCTGGTGAACTTACTTTTATACAATTACATATGTTCACGTATTCGTGTTCATTTTTTCCTTAAAAAAATTGAACAAAATGGTGCATTTGCAGATTTGTGCAGCTCTATATCCTGGGGATGCTAAAGAAAATGAAAAGCTTCTTACAGCTGAAACAACAATTCTTTCTATTTAGTGCATCACTTCAGGTTGTCTAATTCCTTTTCTTTTTTCCTTTTTTCTTTTTTCTTTTTTTCCATTTTTTTCATTCTTTCTTTCAGTATGACTTTCTCACTTAGAATATGCTGATATGGTACTAAATTCTCATATGTCATAGAATACTTCTTCCAGTGATGTAATCTGGAAGCACAAGAGCACCATTTAGTGTAAGGGAAAATTGCAAACCAATCGTATGAAGGTCAGTGCACGAGGATGCATAATGTAGTATCCTTAACTCTCTTAAATATATGAACCAATGGTGGTCATCACTCTGAAAGTATGCTTCCAGGGGATTTATTAAAATAATGTACAGTTGTCTTGCATTATACCAAGTTAATTTTCCTTTCATTCACTGATAAAAAGCTATGTACAGTTGTTTTTCGATTATGCGATTCTTTCCATCTTTGGCTCTAATCATGGTACCAATTACAGGACATTATATTCAGATATAAGGAGAGGAAACTAGGGAAGGGATCACGGCAATGGTCTGAGTTTCCTAGCAAGGCAAGGTTGCAGTACAAATGAATGATACTCATCCTACACTTGCAATCCCAGGAGCAGATGCGATTACTAATGGATGAGGAAGGGCTTGGATGGGATGAAGCTTGGGATATCACCACAAGGTGCATTGTGTTTTATGTTTGTTAGCGCATTTTCACTGAGGGTGTTGCAGCAGAACATGCTTGCTTTATTGGTCTTTCAGCATGTTTTAGCTGTGCATTTTTTAGTAGCTCAATTCATATGTAAATGATTGAAACAGGACTGTTGCCTACACTAATCACACGGCGCTTCCTGAAGCACTTGAGAAATGGTCACAAGCTGTGATGTGGAAGCTTCTTCCTCGCCATTTGGAGATTATAGAAAAAATAGACGAGAGTATATTCCTTACTCATTTCTTCTTCCCCTATCTCTCCCCCCCCCCCCCCACCCTCTCCCCCCCCAAAAAAAAAACAATACCTTATGATGTTTCATGTATATAGTATTTGAGTTTTAAGTACGAAATTGTATATGTCATGCAGTTCATTGCAATGATACATAAGGCACGACCCGACCTTGAAAGTAAGCTTCCTAGCATGCACATTTTGGATAACAATCCCCAAAAGCCAGTTGTGCGGATAGCAAATTTATGTGTGGTGTCTGCACATACGGTAAGAGGTCTATTCTTTGGAAAATCTACATAGAGAGCATCTCATATAGGCATATAGCTTACTTAGCAGAGTCTATTAGTTTTCTTCAGAACTACTAGTATTTAGGATTACTCATACATCCTCCCCTATCTGCCAAAAGCTGCATTGTCTTTGCACCCTGAGATTGTCCAAACAAGTCGTGTTTTTATCACATTTGGAGATACTTTTTATTGGTTAATATAATTCAGATGCTTTATCTTTTGATTTTCTTTTCTCTATTTCTTTCCCTTTTTTCGTGGAAACCCCATCTGCTTTCATTTATTTAAGCATTGAATTTATTTGAATTTCAGTAACCTTTTGTTGTCTCTCTGTGTAGGTAAATGGTGTGGCCCAGTTACATAGTGATATCTTGAAGTAGAGTGCAAAATCTATAAAATACGAGTAAGTGTAGTATCCTCTCAGATTTTCACAACCCTTAAGGGTGTGTTCGTTTGGAGTGAAAATAGGGAGAATGGAAAATAAAGAGAGAAAAATAGGATGGAAAATGTTGTTTTCCACTGTTTGGTTGGAGAAGGAAAATAAGGAGGAGAGACAATCCGGGAGAAAGTTTTCTCTCCCAGGTTCACATTTTTTATCCTTCCGAAGAAAATCTGGGGAGAAAAGTGTTTTCACAGCACTTTTACACAAATGCCATCTCCCACCTATCCTCATTTATGACCTGATGACCCTCTCACCTACCCCACCTAATGACTTTTGCCCACAAATCATCTGTATCACTTTCCTCTTCTCATCTTACCTTCATGAACGTCCAGCGGTCCAGGCTCTCTTCTCTCTTCCATCCTCCCATTTTTCCACTCCTCTAACCGAACGGACCCTAATATTCTCTCTTTACCTGCATTTGGCATAGAAGCAGCATGCAGTACACTTCGTTCTCACCTTTTTTTCTTCTTCTTATTTTTCTTTTGGAAATTGGCAAATACCTTCTCCATTGGGATTTTAGAACTCAGCGAAAGTCAATTAACGTGAAAATTGAACTATAAATGAGCATTCCTTGTAAAGCAATATCAGACATTTTAAGACATGTTGCTGTCAAAATTTTTGGCATGCCATATGTCGCTTAATTTAATATTATAATCTTTCTTATTATTTTCTGCATGTTGTATGGGTGTTTATTTATACATACACATTGCTATCAAGGTCAATTCTAAACTAATCTGCTCATAACTGGCAACATTTTCCAGGTAGTTTTTGTACCAAATTACAATGTATCTGGAGCAGAAATACTTATTCCAGGAAGTGAGCTGTCACAGCATGTGAGCACTGCAGATTTCCCAAAGGAGCTTTTTGAACCTCTCATGTAGTATCTTAAGTTTCCAAATGTCCCAAACCAAATCTAACCGGTTCCGTAATTGTAAAACCCAGTTAAATATTCCTTTTGATACGTACCTAACAAACCAACACTACGTAAGTCCTGGTTTGACAATTGGATATGATTTAATAAATATAGAGAAACAATATTCTAAAAAGAGATGCATTACGTTCATAATATTTTTACAATATTTTCACAATAATTCATATATTGCAATTTATCATTGGTTCAAATTTAAACATAACACTAAAATTACTTTCTTACCCAATAATAACAACTAGTAACAATTTACCACTAAAAATTTGTTATAAAAATGTCATAACATTATAGACATTAGTTAACGCGCTAACAAGGTGGGAAATTGTGAGATGAAGATACTTGTCAACGGCAAGTAGGGCACAAAGGTGTCGCATAAGTTTTGAATCACTGGACTTCACATCCATTTGAACAAAGATCATCATTCGCAAAACTAAAAGCTGCCGATTATTTTTAGAAAATGAGTTATATAACTCATAAGTCAACATACAAACCATAAACTACCCAATATACAGTAATTTAGTTTGTCCGCGCCAACATTTCAATGCGAACATGCAGGACATTCACTCTTCACCTGGAAGGAGACCTAGAACTAGTAGACGCAGACCTTGACCTTGAAATCGATCTAGAACTTGGACTAACACTCACACTTGGACTCTTAGAGTAGCTTCTAGAGTATCCATGCCGGGCCGAACCACCGTGCGATCGACTCTTTGTGCTCCTTGGTTTAGGTGAAATGCTTCTAGAATAACTCCGGGAGGTCCTCCTTCCTTTAGGGGAAACACTGCGTGAGTAGCTCCTCCTAGAGCTCCTCTTAGGCCTGGGTGAGACACTGCGTGAGTAGCTCCGCCTTGACCTTCTTGGCCTAGGTGACATGCTTCGAGAGACAGATCGGTAGCGGTACCTTGAATCATAAGGAGAGTAAGACTGATCACGCAGGCTAACAGGTGACTGACTGTAAGGAGAGGCAGACCGAGAGTAGGACCTGTGTCGGCTGTAGTAAGGAGATCTGGTTCTGCGCCTTGAGTATGACCGCCTGCTGTAGTAAGGAGAGTATGACCGCCGGCTGTAGTACGGAGAGTATGACCTCTGCCTGACATAATAAGGAGAGTATGATCTGCTCCTACTGCGTTCAGATGAGTAACGTGGAGAGCGACTTCGGCCCCTTCGGTAAGGAGAGTAACTTGGAGATCGCCGAGGAGAGTGGCTAGGTGTTCGACGGCGCACTATGCCAAGACAAGCCACAGAAGAAAATAAGACCAAGATAGACCACAAAACAAGACAAAACAGATCCATTAAGAAACTTACTCAGAGTAAGAAGATTCTTACCTCGGATTGTTCTGAGTCCAAGATACCTCCCTGGAGTAGGAGTGCGTCCTCTCCGCCTCCTAGCCTGCAACAAATGAAAAATCAAAGCATTAGATCAGCGAAATACAAGACAAATCAAGATATAGGCACACAGCAAGATAGTATATAAAAAAATGTGGACAGAAAGAGATGATATAAGAATATAATAAGAAATTGAAACACAGCAAGATTTAATTGCTAGAAAAGAGAGAAATGCAGGGCATACAACCCCATGTCTGATACTTGTTGAAGTGTTTGATTTGTTTGTTTAGTTGTAGTTTGAGTTTGGTGAAGAGCTGCTACACACAGCTAACCTGCTGCCACAAAAACTTCAAGTGGAAAGAAGCAAACAACTTTCAAACTCAAAGAACCAGTAGAAACCATCTAATATTGAATAATCTGATACAATGTTGAATGGAGTGCTTTGACCAAGAATTAGCGAAGCAACAAGTGGTCAACAGAAAAGAAAATGTAAAGAACTATTACCTTTTCCACCGTAATCACACGGCCTTCAATAACAGAATTGTTCAAATGCTTAATGCAGCGATCAGCCTCCTCTAAGGTGCCCATAGTAACAAACCCAAAGCCACGGGATTCTCTGGTCCAGGGATCAACTACAAGATGAACATCCACAACCTAAAATAGCCACTCATAGAAGTGAGATCCCACAAATTATTCACAACATTCTATACCCAACAAAATAGGACTGCATACAAAAACATAACAATTCCTTAGTAAGTTTAGCTTCAATCATACCGTTCCCTCAATTGCAAAGTGCTTTTCAAGTTCTCTCTTTGTGACCCGAGGTGACAATCCTGTCACATAGAGATTGTTGCCAGGATTTTCCACATCACTTGAAGGACTCCTACCATACCTAGCCCAAAAAATGAAAAAGGAGTCCTGTCAGTCAGATCATGATCATATGAAACAATAACCAGAAAAATAAATATAAAAGAGCAACACAATGGGATCCACAAGCAAAGATAATGGGTGCTTATGGAACTACCTTGACCGGCTCCTTGACCTTGACAATGACCTCGAGACAGACCTGTATCGCCTGTATGGTGAAGGAGAGCGAGAATACCTAGAAATTTTGTTACAAGTAAAATATACAGCAATTAGAAACCAAGACAGTAACAAGACCATATCAATAAAACCACAATCGCATATTAGAACAAAACATACCTTGACCTTCTGGAGTACGACATCTGTGAAACCATTAAATAGAAAGCAAAAATTAGTTCCAAGAGGACAATATGAATAAAAATTCTACCAAAGAAAAGAACAGAAATTACAAACACATGCATCCATAACCAATGAATATAACCCTCCTAAATATCAAATTCAGCAAAAATAAGTCCAGATAATTCCTGGAAAGGTTTGTTTCAAAAAAAAAAAAAATTATTTTCCCCTAATATTTAAAATGATATCTTTTCTTAATAGCAGCACTGTTACACTTAATAGGTTCAACATGCCAAGAATGCAGTGGTTATTAAAATTTACTTTCCACCTGATGTTGACACATTCCCAATGAATTATTCTTAATCCCTTATCTTCCCTCTATCTCACATTTTTCATTTTACCCAGAATTCCATCCCCTCCTTTTATCCTCCCACAACTCTGTCAAGAATGGACATGTGGGTTGTGTTTGGGATGGTGTTGTGGCAATGTACAGTTATTTGATACTGTAGTGGATTTGTGAGAGTTTATTGATAGAGCAATTCTATGGTGGTGGATAATGGTAGCCAGTGGTTTTTAACAAGCCATTTTGGGTGTCCACTGTCCAGTTATCCGATCAATCCATCTGCCACTTATAAGGTGGTGGTCAATCCAGTAGAGAAAAGCTTAAAACAAACAAAGCCGTATGAATTCAAAATTTCATGACAAGTTGTCAACGACTTAAAGAGAACAATAAATTATAAATCTTAAACTTCTACAGTGCATTATCTTCTTGAGCAAAAGAGAGAATCTTCTCTCTCTTTTTTTTCAAAAAAAGAGTAATCTGAAATGTAAGAGTATCAATTCAATTCTCTTTCTAAAAAAGAAAAAAGATTTTACAGAAAGAGTAATCATTTTTTGAAAGAATTATATTTTTCATCACATCACTGGGCTGTAAACAAGCCAAGTATTAAAAGTTTCGGAATTTTCATTTAATTTTATTTTAAACAAAGTTGATCTACTTGGTTAAAGTTAACTAATTCTTTTAGACTAAATAGTCCTCACAAATCTCTACTAAAAAATAAAAATAATTATAGTTAGAATTATATTATTTTAGCTAATTAGATAGAATGATTTTCTTTATCAACACATAAAAATTAGATTCACCAAATTATATAAAAGTGAACCATTTATATATCAAGAAACTACAAATAATAATCCAATGTTTTAAAGACTTGGGCTGCGTTTGTTTCGACGGTAAACGGTTTCAAGAAATGGTTTTTCGCGTTTTCGGGTGTTTGGCAGGTGTTGAAAATATGGTCAAACGGAAAATAAGAACAGTTGACCGTAAAACTTAGGCCTCTGACCCGGAAATTGGTTTCCATTTGTATTTTACCTTCAAATTGGAAATTTCCAGAAAATTGAGAGACAGAGCACGAAGAGAGGAGAGAGAGAGAGAGAGAGAGAGAGAGAGCACAAAGAGAGAGTAGAGAGAGCGAGTCACGCCCCAACCCGCGCCGGCGAGTCGCGCCCCAACTCGCGCCGGCGAGTCACGCCGTCGCTTCTGTCTTCGTCAAACCCAGTCCCGGCGAGATTGACGTGCGATCTCGCGCCGTTGAGCTCGCGCCGGGCGTGATCGCGCCGGCGAGACACCCTCCCCACCGATCTCACTCTTCCTCCTCCCTGTCTCACCTCCCTCTCTCAGTTTAATTTGATTTGGCCGGTGATTTGATTTTTGTTTGTGTAGAAGTTGATAGATTTTAACGTTTTATTATAAAATTTGTTTGGAATGTGAGAAAATGGTTGAGAAAATGTGAAAAATCAGTAAAAAATTTACATTTTCAGAATATTACCAAAGACTTGAAAATATTTTCCAAAATTTTTTTTAAAATGCCACCAAACATCTAAAAATATTTTCCTTTCCCGAAAATATTCTCATTTCCTGAAAACATTTTTCAGAATTACTTTCCTGTCGAAACAAACGCACCCTTGATTACAAACTTAAACAATCCAATATCAAATCTATATATACGCCTATACATATAAACATATAAAATTAAATACAATTAAACCGAGCCTCATACTCGCAAGCTCGCTCATTAACATAATGTTTGAACATGGCTCTTCCAATATCCGAGCCTAAATATCTTAGCTCAAATTTCTAAATAAACAAGCATAAACACTCTTATATCAAGAACATGAGCTAAATCAACAATCAAGAAAATAATTTATCGTTTCTAAAATTAAAAATTCAACAATCGATCTATTAATCAATATTATCGGACACAGACACTTATATAAATCAAACACACAAAGAAATCAACGAATTGTTCTCTTAATTAATCTGGCACAAAATAAAACTCCTAAATCAAAAAATACAAACCGAAAGAAGAAAAACCTAGATATCGAGAATTTCAAAAAATTCAGAAGTGAAAGCAACACAAAGGTTGTGAAAATCAAATCTGCATAGAAATGTGGAGGTGCTTACCATAGGAATCGATGGAACAGAGTCTGAGAGAAATCGCAGAGGCTGTAATTTGATCTCACAGGGTATTGGAATTTGTGTTTGGATTAGAATAAGGGACGGGGGTGAGGAAAGTGGGTTTATATATGGGAGGGACCCAGTGGAAGGTTCTGGAGAAGCGGACGCCAAAGTAGATTTAATTCCGGTTAAATTTAACGTGGCGCGTCAGTTCCGTGGTTATCTGAGATTTGGGATTTGACAATATCAGCCAAAGCCGGTTTGGGTCTATGCGAATCCGGTTCGTGTTGTTGAGACCAGCCAACGCGCGACACGTCTTATAGAGGGACATTATCAACCACATTTTAAGTTTTTTACGTGTGGGCATCTAATTCGGATAACCGTTCACCACGTGTTGGGATAACAAAGTGAAAAATGTAATTTTAGAAGTGGAATCATACTAGAATTTCTTTTTTTTTAAGAGAAAAGACATAGAATCTTTGTTAAATGCATAACGACTATATCAGCCTGAATTACAAGGTAGATGTATGGTGGCAGCTAATCTCATCAATCTTTGAGAGTAGGGTAATTTAGAATACTAACTAAAAAAATTAACCGAGTCAATAAGTAACAAACCATGAGATGCCAAACTGAATTCTTCCATGGCCAGCGCTTTTACCACTACCTCCAATCCCCTTCAACAATAGCGTGGTTGACACCAAACTCTAGGGCAAATTCAAGGGCCCTAGTTTCTGCAAGTGCCTCAATCTCCATTGCTTGATATGCTGACAGTAGCTGCTGAATTAAAGAAGTGATTACCAGCCCATTGTTGTCACGAATAACAACACCTATACCAGATTTGTTGTCTCCAGCGAATATGGCCCCATCATAGTTTACCTTGAATAGGTCTTGCGAAGCTGGAATCCAGTCAATATGAGGTTGGTCTGATGGCAATAATTTGATCAATGTTGCTGCTAGGCTGGCTTAATTTGATCTGGTTCCTCTGTGTCCAGATTAACCATGCTACCATCACAAAATAAAAAATCTAGAGATTGATCATTTGCAATCAGCCATGCCATGAGCTCCTTGAAGTCTAAGAAATGTGAACTCCATCTCAAGTCCCTAAATTCTGAATTCTCCCACACGATATCCAGATTAGAGCATGACCATAGTGACTGTAAAATTGTCTCTAAAGTTACTAAGCTGCGATCATAGATAGGGTCATTGATTACTGTTCGATGAACCAGGTTCTCTTTGGTTGGCAATCCATTTCTGCAAGCTCTCCAAATGAAGTGTTTAACTTTGTTTGGAGAATCTAGTGCCCAAATGTCTTTCCATAATTTCTTGTCATGCTCACCGTGGTCTTCATGGAAATTTAGATCAGCTGCCTCTTTCAAAAATTTGTACCCAGTTTTGCAAGAGTATCAGCCATCTTGTGAAAGGGTCCAATGAAGGGAGTCTTGAGTAGTCACCCTTGCTAATGGAATTTTTATAATTAGCCTTGCCTCCTCCTCTGTAAACAATCCATCAACTTTCTCATCTATCCAGCATCTCTTCTCAGCATCTATCAAGCAATCAACCGTAGCTTCATCCATTGTCTCAACCATTGGGGATGCTATTTTGGTTGGGTATTTTATTGGTAACCTATCATGCTGCCAAATATTTATTGACCTTCCGTCACCTACCCTCCAACAAGAACCTCGTTGAATCTCATCCTTTCTACAAAAAATACTCTTCCAAGCATATGATCATGAGACCAACTCCTTTGCTTCCATGATTGAGCATTGTGGAAAAAACAAGTCTTGAACACTCAATAGAAAAAAGAATCTGTGTTATGCAGTAATCTCCAAGCCTGCTTTGCTGGCAAAGATTCATTAAAAAGAGCAAGATCCCTAAAACCTATTCCACCAATTGCTTTAGGTTTTCTTAACTTACCCCATCGAACCTAATGTATTTTTCTTTTGTCACCCCTCTGCCCCAAAAGAATTTCCTAATTAGAGCTTCTATCTCATTGCAAAGACCCATGAGCAATTTGAAGCATCCCATAGCAAAGGTTATGATTGCTTGAATAACCGCTTTAATTAGTACCTTTCTTCCAGCCTGAGATAGCAGCTTCCCCTCTCAACCTTGTAGTTTCTTCCAGATCCTCTCTTTTATGTAGTTAAAGCTTGTTCTCCTCCCCCCCCCCCCCCCCTCCTTCCCCACCAAAGAGGGAAGCCCTAGGTACTTCTCATAATGTTGGATTGCTTGCACCCCCATCATTTTCTTGATAGCTTGTCTATTCCCCTCCTAAATTGATTTATTGAAAAAGAGTGCAGTTTTATCTTTATTTATTTTGTCTTGAGCATGCTTCATACTAAGCTAGAAGTTCTAATACATTGCCACACTCCGTAGTATTTGCTCTACAAAAGAGCAAACTAACATTTGCAAAAAACAAGTGGGTTAACTTTGGCCCACGCTTGCACAAGAAAAAACCTCTGATATCACCATTATTTGCTACTCTTTTTATTAGGGCATGTAGTCCTTCAATGCAAAGAAGGAAAAGGAAAGGGGAGGTTGGGCCCCTTTGCCTTATACCTCTTGTAGGATAAATCAAATCCTCTGGCTCTCCATTAACGAGTATTGAATATGAGACAGTTTTCACACATAACATAAGCAAATCAATCCATCTTTTACAAAACCCATTTGTCCCATAAGATTTTCAAGAAAAATCCATTCCACCATATTATATGCCTTACTCATATCTAACTTAATAGCCATAAACCCATTATTCCCCGAAACATGTTTCTTCATATAATGCAAGGTTTCAAAAGCAACAAGAATATTTTCTATGATAAGGCAATTTTTTGCAAATGCCAATTGGTGCTCAATGATAAGGTAGCTAAGACCTTAGAGAAAATCTTTCATAGTACATTACACAGGCTAATAGGTTTATACTCAGAGGCTAATTTAGGATTTTTAGTTTTGGGAATAAGAGTAATAAAGTATGATTCACCAGGTGAGGCAGGGTACCTGTATTTAGCCAAGTCAAGATTGATTGGGTAACATCATGATCAACCACCTGCCAAAAGTATTGAAAAAACAGTGGGGGCATTCCATCTGGACCAAAGGCCTTTAGTGGTGCCATTTGTTTTAGAGCTGCACTGACTTCCATTCCATGAACTCTCCCACCAAACTTTCATTCATCTTTGCTGTAACCGAGTGTGCCACATGAGCTAAGGTCTTTGGATGATTACCCAACTTAGAGCTAGTGTACAGTTTTGCATAAAACTCTATCAACACCATAGTGTCATCCTTCTTCGTAGGAAGGACGCCTTGGCCTAGGGTGGACCATGGCAGAAGGTGTAAATGGAGTTGTCACCTAATTTAGGTTTAGGAACCATAAATATAGTGCTCTTTCATAGAATGACTGGTCTTTACTAGAGCACATATCCAGAGTTTAGGTATGGGGATGAGAAGGTGTTAGGCAACTAACCCTACTCGACCTATGGGTCAACTTCCACTCATTGCGTTCTAAGTCTTAATCTCATTAAAGACATGTTTAACACATTATTTAAACTCACACACACACACACACTAACATGCATCTAAAACATACAACATGGTAAAGTCATCCCAAACCTAATCATTCATCTATCATGGCATAAAGCAAGTATATCCAAGGGCAGAATCATCACATGGCATAATCAAACAAGCATATAATGGCAGTTAAATGAGCAAAAAACATGGCATTTAACCAAGCATATCCATGTTTATCAATCATATCAAACTCAAGACTCAACTCAATGCATGTTCATGTGAATGCATGACTTACCTCACTTACCTCACTACATCACAACACCTATACATTAGTGCATGTTCATATTCATATGCATGTTCATAGCATTCAAACAAGTTAAAACCCCAATAAGCATAAAGGAATAAACAAAATGAAACAGATCAAAATAGAGAGACATAAACTAAGGAACAGACAAAAACAAGTTAAACATGGGGTAAAACATGTGAAGCAATCAAAAGAAAAACAAGCAGAAAGGGTTAAGGTGTTCTAAGCAGGGATATGCGTCATTGTTTTTAAACCCAAACCGACCGGTCCGACCAAGTTAACTAAGAACCGGTCCTTGGACTAGTTCTATAAGCTATGGTTCAGCCATATCATTATTTTGGTAAAATGAAAATATGCTACTAGCAGGACTTGAACCTGCTCTCGGTAAGCGAAATAACACTTCCAGCATGCAAACGTATGGGTCACTCTCATCTTGTTGGTTAGGAATGAAAAATTAATAAATATAAACCAATTTAAATATCAAATATATTAAAAAATTAAATGACATACCACGGTTTGTCCTCGGTTAAACCTCGGTCCGACCTCAAAAAACTTTAAACTTCTTCCTTTCCTGGTTCATTAAACGGTTCGGGTTTCAAAATCATGATATGCGTGCTCATACATAGAGCATGTAAGGGCAACTTAGTTGTATGCATACGCATATCACAAGTATGTGTGCGCATGCATGAAGCATGCATATGCATACACACCTAGAACATAAAAACCCAGAAAGAACAAATCAAAAACTTAGAAGAAAAAAAAAATCTAACAAACTAACATGCTTTAAACACAAACACAAGATAACCTAAGCTAAACAAAAATATTAAAGCAATTAATACATATATATATATATATATAATATATATATATATAAACATGAAAATAAAGAAACAATAAACAAAAGCAAAGAGCCAAAGTTGAAAACTTTACCTCAACACTAGAACTCTCTATAGCTTGATTTTGACAATTCCCCTTAGTCAATCTATTCACAACCAAATCAAAGATAGAGTAGTAAACTTAGAACTTGAAAATCAAGACTGGAAAAGGGTCCCAATCAAATAAATTGACTTGAGAATATTTTGTGAAAAACTCCCTTTTTTATTCACTATTTTCTAGTGAATCTATGTGTTTTTCTGTCGGAATTCGTCCTCTCCAAAAAGAACCTTTTATGACTTTATATAGTAAAAAAATAGGGGTTTGGGGCGGCTCCCAAACAATGTAGAATTCATTCCAAACCGAGTTTAAATTCAGAAAACTTGCCTTTTACATAGGTTTTGGAACTCTAGCATGCACGCATGCACGTTTATGCAAACGCATGCGGAGAGCAAGCGTACGCACGTCTTAGGGTTTCTGTGGTCTTTCTTTTCCAAAAATAGCTTATTTGCTCATTAAAACAAGTTATATTTTCCATAATCATTTCCTCAGGTCAATTTCTATTTAATCGGGCCCTAAACCAACCTTGAGCTTTGGAATTCCAACAACATTGGAGAACAGGGGCCCGAGTCATAAAAGGTACAAAATGCGATGTCTACATCAGGCTGCACCAGCCACTGTGCCGAATTGTCTCTAATCCCTTTAATGGAGTTTCTCCTGTGTCACTTGGTGGCTTTACTATGGAAATAAGTGTAGTTACTGCCATCATGCTTTAACCACAGATTTCTTAATCTTTGGCACCACATTCTTGTTTCTTTATCAGTGAGCACAATTATCTCAGTTTTAAGTTCCCTAACTAGATTATTACAACCACTCCTCATGGCTTCATGTTCAGCTATCTTGAGAGCTCTCTTCTTCTCTTCCAACTCTTTTCAAACATTTCCAAAACAATTTTTACTCCACCACGTTAATTCCTTGCTACACTTGTCCACCTTCATCAGTACATCATTGCTTGAACCTAGAATTCCTCTTGCTAACCATGATGCTTCCACAATTTCTCCACACCGGTTGTCAAACAACCACATTTCTTCAAACCTGAACACTTTCTTTCTGGGGCGATTTTCAAGACCTAAAGGATTAATCAATAAAGGTACACGGTTTGAAGAAGTGCAAGATATATGAATTACCCTTGTACTTGGGAACTTTAGAAACCAACTGCTAGTGGCTAAGCCCTTATCCAATCTTTCCCATATTGAATAATCATCCTCAAAGTGTTTACTCCTAGTAAAGTTTTCGCTACATATCCCAAATCCATGAATCCACATTCATCAATTACATCCTTGAAGAGTTTCATTTGTACATGACTCCTTAGAGCCCTTCCCACTTTTTCCCCTTGTTTGTGATCTCATTGAAGTCCCCAACACATAGCCACAAAATATTGGGACGATTGTTCAAACTTATTAACTATTGCCAAGCATCATGCCTCCTAAAGGTATCAAGCTTCCCATAAAATCCTGTGAACCTCCACACTACTTCTGTATTTTTAATTTTTTATTAATTGAAGCATTAATAATAATAAAAAACTTGTGTGAATCCTCAACCAAAAGATTGATTGAAGGTTTCTAGAAGAGAACCAAACCCCCACCTCGGCTTACTCTTGGTACTTCCCATTTGTGATCAAAATTTATATTGCTAAGAATACGATCTAGCCTTGCTCCATCTGTCCAGGTCTCAGCAATAAACAGGACAAAGGGATCTCTATACATAGGTTTCCGAGCTCACGACAGTTCCACAGTAGGATACTCATTGTGATTGGCAAGGCTAGGAACCAGCCTCGACCAATGTATTCGCATATGACCCATCCCTCTTTGAAACCTTACTCTTTTTGTTAGGTAACGCAGGTGAGGTCATAATATTTTATTTTGCTTTCTTGCTCGAGCTTAGTGAGATTGCAATCACTCCCTTATTTTCCTGGTTTTCTTTCCTTACGTAGCGCTTCTAATTCCCTTGTAGGGGAGATGGTGATGCAAACCTCAATCGACATGTTTTGAGACTCAACAAACAATATTGGAATATTTGCTCAAGAAAGCTAAAATTCAGATTTTTGATAGAAACTCTGACCCAATGTTTATAATCGAAACGTGAACCAAAGGTATAATTATGACATCTTGACCCAATGATTATAATGAATCACAAACTGAAGGTATAAAGTTTGAATGTCACAAGGAAGAAACCCCGATAAGTTCACAGTTCTTGAAGAACCAAAAGAAGAGCAAAGCCTCACCTTTTCTGATTTTTATTCAATAATATCTTTAAAAACGTTTACAGACTTAAGAGCCTATTTAAGGGCTCCATAAAACTTGACAGGCAAGAAAATATATTCTAAAATAACTCCTAATTGATACCTTACCGTATCAGGAATCAAATTTGACCTAAAAAGCGTTAAATGCACCTAAAAACAAGGAAAAAAGCTAAAAAAACATTATAAATAAATAAATAAAAACCCTAAATTCAAGTAGATTTGGTCTGAAATAACAGCTCCAGAATAGGAAAAATCTTTATTAACTGATATAGAGCTGGAAAGTCAATTAGTCATTAACTCACGCCATAAATCAATCCTAATTAAGCCAGATCAGCCCTCTATAGCTTGAATTAAATTTATTACGCTTTCATTTTTCTTTGGGCCAAGTTTGGAATGTCCAACGTTAGAATCATCCCAAATCTCTTGAATCAGCCCATTAAGTGCTTCTTTGATCTTCTTGGATCTTGCTTTTGTAATAGGCCCAACTGAACATGCCATGGATCTTGAATGCTTGTTGATTCTCATCAGATGATGCAGTTTTGAACTTCTCATTTGTTACATAACTGAGGATACCTACATCCTCTCCAGCACGTGGGGGATTTTCAAAATCCTGACTTGCTAGGTTGGATAAGTCCAGATTAGAATCTACAATTGGATCAATGGATTATAATGCTATGGATATCCTTTTTTTCACGTAAGGTTCCTTATCAAATTTCCTAATATCCTAGTCAATATCTGATAATTTGGAAAGGAATAAATCATCATTAATAGCCTTACTTGAAATAAATGGAGGAGGAGTATTCAAAGTTAACTTGGATGCTTTTAAAGGTATGTCTGTGATTCTCTCCTCATTAAAAGCAGCAGCTAGATTTTTTTGAATTTGAAAATTCTCCAATTTCAATGTATCCCCCCAAATCCTCAGTTTCCATATCTAGCTGAAAAATGTTTGCTTGGATGCCTTTAGTTTTGACCATCACCTCCCCTGTAGGAACTGTCGTATCCACTACTTTCTCCTTGAAACAAGACCAACAATTCTTGTAGTATCCAAGGACAAAAACTAGAAGCCCTCAAGTAAGAACCAAAATGTTGTTTCTCAATTGACAGAGTCCCCTTGCATTCAATCCATATCATGCAATCTTTGTCATTGTGGTTTAGTCAACCACTCCAATAACAAAGATTAGGCAACCTCTCGTATCTAAAAGAAACCCAATTCTTTCCTCCATTCTCCATCATTCTAACTCTACCTCGGCATAGTGGTAATGAAATATTGACTGTAACTCTTACCTGGGTAAAATTTCCACCCTCTTCATCTACTACACTAGTCAACTTGTGCACTTCCCTTATTGTATCACATATCTCATCAACCACCTTCTTACTCATCAATCTGACAAGAATATCATGGATTTGTACCCAAAAGAGGGTTGTATTAAAAACTAAACTATGTATCGGACTATCATTCTCATACCTTTGCAGCACTAATAGGTATTTGTCAAAACTCCATGGCTAGTTCTGAAGAATTCTGTCTATGTCATTGGAATTGTCAAAGAAAAAAAGGACTCAATGGTCACCCTAGTTACAGATCTTAAACCCATTCGTTGAATGCCAAAATTGTTTAAAAGTCCTCACCATTGCTTCCATGTTCAAAAAACGGGTTGTTAGGAACTTTGCTGCTATGATGAACTCTCTTGATTGTTGGTCATGTTGTAATTTAAGACTAGTGGTTTCCTTCTCAGTAAGAGAAAGATTACTCCAAATGTTTGCTAAATCCTCCATAGTATTGTGGAGAATAAAAGAGAAAGAATAAAAAATTGTTTGCCCAACCCCGGAAGAAAAAACCCACAAGCTCGAAAGGCAATCCTGTTACCTTAAGAGAACAAAATCTCCTTCGACAAAAGGGACAAATAATTCTACTACCTAAGAGAAGAGGAAACCCTACTTTCTTAGCGACAGAGAAACTATAAAACTTGCTCGTTAATGAGTTGAAAAAACTCATACTAGAATTAGTAACAATTTGCCACTAGGATTTGCTATAAAAATATTATGAACATAGAAACTAGCAATGCTCAATTAAAAAATGTTCAATCACCTTATCCATTTCAAAATAGCAAAGTTTCTTACTAAATAAGTTTAAAATTATATTTTCTGACGTGGCAATTTATAAGAATGTTTGTGTGTATTATTTGAAAAAAGTTTAATCGTCACATCATGGGTTGTGATGATGCCGAAAATATCACCAGTGAGTTGCAAGCACCCTCCTCTTGTAATGGTTCCTGCAAAAAGAAAACAATAGACCTCAAGAGAGCACCGGTGTGGTGTCGGCCGAAAACCCTCCGAAGGTCAAGTTAGAATCTTGAGTCTTTTTTTACCCTAGAGTGCCAGAGTAAAGAATATTATGCGTACCTTTGTGTCTAGGGTTTCTGGGGTATTTATATTGAGTTGAGTCACCTTTCTTTTAGGATACAACTTCTTTCTCAAGTTTCTCTCCATATAGGAGTCTTACCAAACGTGTGCCCCAAGAAGTCCAAGCGCGCACGTTTGCGTGTCGATAAAGAGAGAGCCCAACCGAAACATATCAAACAACGTACACCCCGGAATCCGCTACCAACATATATATGACGGATACACAGTACACCTTACCCGTCATAGTAGTATTGCAAACAGTGTCGTCCGTCTTCCTCATATCCGTCCGATCATTTAGTTTCAATAGGAATACCCATCTACTATTTTTATCCCCTTCAGGTTGAAACAAGATAACTCCAAACATATTTTGAGTCAAACTTTGTTCTATAAAAATAAAGATGACTAATAGTAGCTTATTATTATAAATGTTGTGTTTATGAAATGCTTCATCTTACTTTTCCTTTTCTTTTTTTAATTATCATAATTTTCAATTTATATGAAATTCACCTTCTCTCACCTCTCCTCTCTACTTGATTATTAAAATTTACAAACAAATGGGAGGATATCTAATCCCCTTTCTCCTATTAAATTTTAGAACATTCATACAAAGTGAATGGGTAACCATTCTCCTTCATTCTCATTTCCTCTCCTCTTTTTACCCTCCTTATTCTCTAGACTTCTACTCTCCTTCCTCTCCCTCCAAACTTTCAAATATAGGGTAGATTCCAATCCCTTTCTCTCACTTAAACAAAGTTTGGCTACAAACTCGGTTGTAACCCAAAGCTACAAGTTAATTTTTGAAAAAATTAACATTTCTACATATTTTGAAAATATAATTGTTAAATTGCATGTTCTTTACACTCTTAAGACATATGTCAAATTTTGTGTAAATTGAATGTAATTTATTATATGACCAATAAACTTATTTTTTATGCTTAATTTTATATTACAAAAACTTGCAACTTTAACCAATTGATTGATGACATTTTTATTTTATTTTCTTTTACAAAACTTCAATTTTATTAAGAGAGACTAAGAACAACAATCTACCTTACAAACATTAACTAAGGCATAGGGCAGACTATGATTATTGAAACATGAAGGAGTAAGAGAGGTTAAAGAGAGTTTGGCAGTTGTGTGAGCAATGCGGTTACAATCTCTCTTAACCCATTGGAAAGAGCAGCTACTAAAGGATTCTACTAGACATAAAATATTTGTAATACTACTACTAATGGACCAGGCGGAGAGGGAGCTAGGGGATGATAGGCAAGTCAAAGAAAATTTTAGTACCTCCCCCAAAGATGATTATGTCCCAGCCTTCAGATAAAACATGTGATCACGAGCTAGATACTTTCTAAACCACACTTTAAGGACATCGCCTTTGTGATCACGAACTATAACAAAAAGGGTAGTGGAGCTTTCTGAGATGGCTGCATCCGAGTTTCTTGATCCAATCAGAGGGTGGAGGAGACTAGGTGAGCTGTGGTGGTGGAGGTGCACAAGGCTTCTTGAGAACAAATATGGCAAAGAATTCAGCAAGCTTTTAGATGGATATGCCTTACCGAGTCAAGGATGTCAATCTGGTTGTCCAGGTGGAACCCTTGATTCCTTAAAAACCAAATTTCATCGAGAGTGAGAGCCATGTTCAGAGATACCATCCACTAGACTTCCTTATAGCAAGGGGAGTAGGGGGGTTGGAGTTTCATCTTGATCTTTGATCTACTATAAATTTTGTAAGTACTGAAAATATAAGAAGATTTTGTAATCCAATGGTGGATTTCTCAAAATTCACTTCTAACAAAAAGATATTAAGTTGTAAGGCTACATCTAATTTTGTAGCCAAGCCTTAGCTCTCCCATTTTATCAAAATGAATTACATGTACATTATTATTTTAAAAATTGTAATATTATTGAAGTATAAATGAATTAATTACTTAATTTTAGTAAAGAGTTTGGTGCTTAACATGTACTCAAAAAGTAAAAATATCAATTGCCAATAACATACTCGTACAGAAGTTTCATGTTCATCATATTATTTGTTTCATTCAGCTGGGCGGGACTAATTGGATGGTTCAATTGGGTAGAAGAGACTCTACCACCGCAAGTTTAACTGCTGCTAATTCCAACATCCCTGCTCCAACATTGAATCCCAGTGGCCTTCTCAGTGCCTACTCAAACAAAGGTTTCACTGCCAAAGAATTGGTGGCCCTATCAGGTTGGTTTTATTTTTTTAAATCTTTAATGCTTTTAGAAATGGCTACTCTTAAATTGACCAAACATTATCTATATCTATATCTATATCTATATATACAAGATGTCGATTTCCCTATAATATTGTGGTTCAAATTAAATTCATAAATAACGTGAAGTTGTGACTTTTTCTTACTGCAACAATGGAATCTCTCGCAGCAATGGCTAAAATGTCAGCACAAAACATAAATTCTAGGTTTAGTTTTGTTCAAAGTACATTTTATTGTAAAATTGGAATTGAGTGACTGCAGAATTTATTAGACTAAATCTGCAATGCTCGATTAATAAAAAATTAGACTCAATCGATCGAACCACGTGCAAATTGTTTTTTCTGCAGAATTTCCGACTCAGCCCAAGCTCATTTAACGTGTAAGGTTTTATATTTTACTTCACATATAAAAAGAAAAACCCTACCTACTTTTTAAAGGCTTTTGATGTGTTGTGTGGTGAATCTCTTATGAGATCTAGAGGTGTTTACCTTCATACACACTTAGGGTTATCAAGATGAAGATTGATGTCAAGAACTTGGTGATCGCTTCAGTTGTTGCATAAAAAACTTAACAAAGACCTGAAATCTTTGAGTGGAGTCTTTAAGTCACAAGTAGGAGATCTTGTGGTTGCAGTAGATCAAAAGAAAGAAGTATTTCATGGATTCGGAGCTGTCATATGGCCGTGGTAATAAGTTTTCTACTCGTGGTAGTAAGTTTTCTACTCAAGGTAGCAATAGGATGTTAGTGGTCTAAATTCTAGTGTACAAATTTCAATTCTTTCAAAGTGGATCTGTTTTACCTTGAGGATAGTTAGGTTAAGTCCTCTCCAAGTTTTTTATCGGTTTGGTTTTTTTAGGTCATCAGATTTTTGTGTTCTTTATTTTTCCACATTATATTTATTTTACATATATTGGTTTGACCTAGTTTTAATTAACAAACTTGTTAATCAACTTGGCTTAATATCAGGTTAAACATATTGTGTTAAAGAGTCTAAAACTTTACAAAAATTTTAGGCATCGATCTCAAAATGAGATGTAATGTTCTTATATGATTAAAAGTTATAAGTTGTAAGAAGCTAAAAAGAAAAGCTTAAATGTTTTGTGACCATTTTCTTGTGGGAGGTCATATATGTTCATTTCTATAATTGAGATAGACCACTTGACTGAGTACTAGTTGTGTATGACTTGATTAAATTGATCATTGAAGCTTCACTCTAAACTAAGGATTATTTCACATTTGATACACACACACAACACACAAGTCTAATGTTCAATGAATGCTTATGTCATTTGTGTGATTGTACATGTTCAAATGTGATGTGTGTGTACTTAACCATATGTGAATCAAACCAAAAAGATTTTTATTCTTTTTGTTTTCTTTTGGAAGTAATTTATATCACCCATGTTTTCTTCAAAGTTTTTCAAGTTTTTTTTTTTTTTTTTTTTGGTAAAAAACATTTTTTTTGGGTGTTTTCGTGATCTATTTCATGTTTAAGCTCAATCGCAAGTTAAATGGTCCAATTCTCAAGTTTTTTGATAAGAACAAACCAAACAAGAGACCAAAATTGCAATTGGATGAAAAATAAATAAATGAAATCTAACTGCTTTGGATCAAGGTCAGTAGGACACCATATATCCTAAACAAGATGTAAGGCAAAAATAAAAAATGCCCAGAAAGGAGCCAATAGTTATAATGCACATATCATGAGATATAAGATACAACTCTTGAATACTTGAAAGTAGAAGCATCTTTGTATCCAAGATGCGAGCCAGTTTAGTCAACTTCATGAGAAGTGCATTACTTATAACCAAAAGTTAAAAAGAAAATACAAGGGGAAAAAATGTTTCACTGCTGAGATGACCCGGGAGTTGAGGATCCTGATGGTCCAGACCCTGCCTGGGTGGACCCTGGTGGTGCCGATCCTGATGTAGACCCTGGGTGAGTAGCAGATCCTGCTGGTGCAGATCCTGGGTGTGTACCAGACCCTGGTGGTGCAGAATGCTGATAAGGCTGGTTCATTGGTGGAGGCTGTGGAGTGGAGATGGCTGAATGATATGGTGGAGGGTATTGCTGATAAGGTGGCATTGGCGGCATATATCCATATGGAGGATAGAACTGCTGATGATATTGCCCATGCGGCGGTGGCATACCTTGATAGGGATAATGATGGTCATGCTGCTGCTTCTCAGGACCAGATTTGTTCTCACCTGACCCTGTGGGCCCAGTGGAAGGCCCCTCATGTGATGGAATAACGGCACCCATTCTTTGAGGATCCATTGAAGGATAAAAAGCTCTCTCCTGCTGAGGTGGAGGTGGAATATTGAAATAATGCATAGGTTGGTTTTGGTCCAGAGTGCCAGGTGGCTGTAATTGGCTCTGCTGCTGGGATATAACTGCCCGAGGCAACATCCCACTATGAGCCACTGCGGGCTGCTGCCTTGCTTCATCTGATCCCTCTGACTCTGGTTTTGGTGCTTGAGGTCTACCCCACATCAGCTTCAGCCTCAGACCCTTTATGACCAGTTTGTTGGAGAGCTCTTCTGCAGCCTTCTCTGCACCTTCTCTGGTTGTGTAGGTTACAAAAGCACAAGCTCGTAGGGGCACCATCCTTATGGATTCAATTTCACCATGGGCATAGAAGTTATCCCTCAGGTCCTGCTCTGTGACCCTTTCATTAAGCCCACCAACATAGAGGGTTCTAATGCTCTCATCCTCAGGAGGTTCCAGAGAAGGCATCTCTCCTGCCTTGTTGAGTAGCTTCATTGCAACCGGATCGTTCACTCTGCATATTTTCGAATTTTATTTATTTATTTAAGTTAGAATGCATATTCTTTAGAATATTAAATCAAAGACAAACATTAAAATCTCTTAAAGTTATGTATCACATGCTCAGGTGCACAGATGTACATGTCTGTAAGCGTGCAAGTGCAGGCATTTGTGCAACCATGCAAGTGATTTGTTGCAGGTTTTTGGCACTGGGAAGAACAGGGAATAGAGTACAAAGCACAAAGGTTGATTTGAGTCATTGATAATCATTGTAACACCATCCACCCCCCTTAGCGGGATGTGGCAAAACCAAGTAAGACCAAGCTCTTTCATTCTAACTGACAGAAGGTAGTGTTTTCAGCAAATAAACTCCTAGCCTATGGTAGGAGAGACAAACTGCAAACAACATATGTCATGGATACATGACTATGCCATTATCTAGAACTTCCATGCAAAGAATATTAGAATAATGACAATTGACCAACTAATGCAAGTGTATGAGTTACCCACATGACCCCAAAATGAATGGGCATAAAATGCTAATCTCCATCACATTTAATAAAAGCTTAGCATTCACACCCATGACATTCTAAAATCAAACCATACAGAGCAAGCAAGCCAGAGAGAGAGATACCAGCTTAAATATGCCTCATTTTACTCAAAAATGAAGAAATCATCAACCGCTGGACATACCCGTAGTAACGATCTTTGATATTCTGCTGTGACAACTCCCCAGTTATGGGCATCTCATGTCTGTAAGGGCACTCTGCACCTCTGGTGCATTCACCCCTTATGTAGAAACTGCAGACATGCGCTCTATTTCTTTTGTAATACGGCGTTGTTCTTTGAAGCTTCATAATGGTGTCATTTGCGCGAACCTTTCCATATGATGATTCATAATCTAAACCAGCTCTAGCCTGCATAAAGTAAATACTTAAATAAGCACAAAACAATGACAGAATGGAGAAGATGTAACCATTGCCATCTAATAAGCCAAAAACTAAAAAATGCAAATTAAACAGAAAAACTAAACCATCACTTATGCATCTCTCATGAGAACTAGAATTTTCCAAAGTTCTTGCATTCATTCAAAAACACAAAGAGGAGAGAGAGTAGTAACCTTACACTTAGTCTTGGGCCTTGTCCAAAGAAACAAAAAGGCTAAACCTTAACTTTTTTTATAATAAAAAATTATTCAACTCCAGAATATTGCAGTCCTACAACAGGTATAACTTTTTTAAATCCTAAATTTTCTTTCAGTTGTTACTTATGATTTCTTGCCAGATTAGTTAAATATTAATGATTGCTGAAGAAGGGGTTTTTTTCATGACTGCCGTAGAGGAAATAAAGAGCCAGAGGCAGATAAATCAGAATTCAGTGACCAAAGAGCTGTGAGAACAATACTGAAAGGAAATTTGCAAAATTAGATAGGAATGGAAGTTTACAGTTATTCTACTCCAGTTAGTCAGACAAAAGAACTAGGTAATGAAGGTAGATAACAGACCAAGGCACTGGGTAGATGAACAACACTATCAGCAACCATGTGGGAAGTGCTATAGCAAGAGAAGGTCAACGAAATCACAGGCTCTACCGGACACATGGAAACTGGCTATTAATAGCATCATGGCATAGATTTAAAGATATACTTAGGATATGCGTTAGAAAAGCACATGATGTTTTTATCTAACATTTTCTTTCATTGATATTGTGCATAACCCAATCAACCATGTAGAAGAAGGAAAAAAAAAAAAAAAAAAAAACTCAAACACCTCCAAAGCAGGAAACATCGGTATCTTTATTGCACAACTACATAGGAAACAATTTGGAGAAGCTCCATGGAGCCTGACTTGCTCTGAGTGTTAAAGCAATTTTCTCTATATTCATCCATCAACAAATGTAATTGTTCACCATGCAAATGCAAAAACAATAGCAGCATTACAAAGCCAAATAAAATTAGAAATTCATCAGCATATTCTTGTAAGCTTACAGATACAAATGAAGTTGTAATAGTAAGTAAATAAATTAACATTATTTCCCATCACCAACCACTATGCTACTCCATAATTCAGCATTTTTTGGCCACATAATCTAGGGCAAAAAAAAAAAAAGCATACCCTGCGGTCATGCTCCTCGGCAAAATATTCCCTATTCACGTCACTCTTGGGAATGGCATCATTGGAATTGATTGACAGAGCAGTGTCTCGAACCTGAACCGGCAAACCATATTCAAGATCCAATAGGCAAACTTGGCAAACATTTTTCAACTTACTGCATGTCTGGCAAATTTCAGTTTTTTTAAATCTGGCATCACGACCAGGCCTCCACCTGAAAACTGTAAAGGGTCGTGTACAAATCTTGCATTCCTTATCAAAGTCTGCTTTTGTCTGCATTCAAATACATGGGTACCAATACTTAACAACAGTTTTAATTGACCATTACTAGGAAAAAAAATTGAAATTTGAAACAGCACTGGCATTAATATGAAAAATAAGTGTATCACTACCCAAAAAATACAGTAAGGTTTATCATACAGTCATACTGTACTTTTTGCATACCTCTTTCTTGACAATCTGCCCTCCTATATTGCATTTAATTCTCAAGAAAATAAATGACAGAGGCATTAGCGACATATAGACTAGAGAGCATGAATTATCAACCAGTTCTACAATAGACTTACAAAGTATAATCGAGCAAAGAAACATGTAGATGGTAAGATGACAATCTGATCCATGTTTCAAGTGGAATAAATTGCTTAAGCCTCTTTAAATTTTTCTAAAAAGGCCAAACAACTATTAAGAAACCACTTTAGCCCATCACTACTTTTCCAAGGGACCTAATCCTGATTACACTCGTACCTAGTGGCTCTTGAACCCACAACCTCACCCTCCACTTAACACTTGCAAAGGGACGAAATTCCATTTGAGCTAAAGCTCATTGGCCGAATCCCAATTAGCCAATTAAATTATAAAACAATATCAAATTTAAATTAGGTTGTAATACACTTTCGACTTTCCAGACCAATCTGAAAAATGAACAAACGGAGACGCACCACTACAAAACACTCTGCAACTATTTCAACTCCAATCAAACCCGTGCTCTCTTCGGGACGCATCATTCCTCTATTTACCACATCAAATTCTACTAGCCTTGACATCCTTTCGATTTTTTTTTTTTTTTTTTAAGTTTGAAATTTCACAATAATTTTATACATAGAAGCCATTGCTAAGCCAAACTAATAATTACAAAAACACAACATATGACAAGATGAAGTTGCGCTATAGGGAACAAGGGATTTAGGGTTTCGCAGAAATTGAAATTGTAGTGGCAAAGAAAGAAAAGGTGAAAAGAGATTGAAAAAGAAGCATACCATGCGAACATAGGGATTGTCACCGAGGCAAGACTCGCAGATGATGGGGAAGTCGGAGCGTTCCCAGCCATCGGCCTCCAGATCTCTGAGCATTCTATGCGCCATTTTTGGCTCGGCTTTGTTGTGCCCTGGGCCTAAGCTCTATATATAGAGGTCTTCGCCGACTTTGGATTGGGTCACTGTGGCCGCCTCCTCTAGCGTGTGCTGGTTCCCAAGTCTCAAGGGCGGGCGTCGAAGCCAGATGCTCGCTGCAAGAGAATATGGTTTTGGCTTTTTTTTTTTGTGTACTCTCGGCTATAATGCCTAATCGCCAATTACTGTCGCTATATCCCTATCTTTCTATCATTTATTTTTTTTACCATACTTCCAGAATATAAGTGAAACAATTTAATGACCAAGGTAAATAAACCAAACTATTTATATAGATTTACTCTATAAATAAATAAATAAATAAAACTTATTATTATTTTCAAATTGTTTTTTCAAAAGACATATTTTTTAAAAAAAATATCATTTTTTAAACAGTTTATCCAAACAAACTTAAAAAAAAAAAAAAAAAAAACCAAGTCTAATCCTTAAATTTAAATATTTTTAATATACGGACTAGGCCGAAGCCAAAAAAATTCATTAAAAAACCCTTAAATAATAAGGGTTGATAAAAAAACAAGTTGAATCTATACTTGTTTTATGAGCTTGGTAATAAGTTTGATATGGGCTTGAAAATAAACTCATGTTCTACTAAACCTTTAATTAATTGAGAGATAGAACCACTTGTTCAAACCAAATGGTTTTAATAATGCACTTGTATTGTACCTCAATCTCAAAAGCTTGATATTGAGTTTGAGTTCAGCTAGATTGATGAATCATGTTGAGCCGAGACAAGCTAAAGCTTTTGGATTCTTTTACAAGCTTGAGTTCAAACATTGTTTGTGGATTTCGTTTAAGCTTAAGCTGAGCTTTAACATTTTATTTTTGATGTGAAGCCGAACTTAAATATTTAAATTATACTCGATAAAGATAGAGCTCATTTATAGCCCTAAGTTTGTAAATGGATGAAAGGCTTATCATGAAATATTGGGCACGTTTCAAGCAAACTGTTGAAATATGGGCTTCACAAGATGGACTTCGGCTTGCTGTAAATTTAGGGATAAGAAATCCTTTTTCTTTTTAAGAAATGAGGGTATCCTGACTTGAATATTTCCTCAAGCGTGTGGATTCTTTCCGTCCCACACACTAGATTATTATAAGAGGAATCTCGTGCATAGTAGCGCCAATGATATTTAGGTCAATTTTCACTTTCGAGTACTGTAAACAAAGATGTTAAGGCTTGAATATCCCTCACTCCCTTTAGAAATAATTATAGCATGCATATGCATCTTACTCTCATTGTGTGAAAAACCCACATGCATGGAATTGACACACTTAAATAAGCTAAATAAATAACCTTTTTATCAATAATATATATATATATATATATATATATATATATAACCTTTTATCATAAAAATAACAAATCACTTATACGATTTTAGCCAGTAAGAGCATCAACAACGAAAAGGGGAAATGTCAAATGTAAGCCTATTTTACCATTCAAGGCCAAAATGCCCATTCCATTAGAAGTTGTAACATTGTAACTATTGCAAAATAATAATAATAATAATCGCACTGTAGCTCAATGGTAAAAGATATGTTAATATTTTATGCATAAATATCAGTCATTTCTCTCTCCACGGTCTCTCATCTCTCTCTCTCTCTCTCCATCGCTGAAGCTTTTTCATCACACACCAAGCCTCTCGCTTCTCTGTCATCCCCTCTCTCTCTCGCCATCACTGCCAATTCACCCTCACCCATCTCCGAAGCTCTTTCACACCAAGCCTCTCTCATCCCCTCTCTGTTCTCTTTAAACCGAGATTCTCAAGGGTTTTTGGGTTTGGGTTAAGATCAAAATCAAATTAGCCAAACCCACAACAAAAAATGGATAGCCACAGTGGCAAGCAAATGGACTTTGGCAGCAATGATGGTTTTCTTCAAACCATCAACACATAACACAAAACCCATTTTCAAAGAACCCATTTTCTTCAAATCCAAAACCTATGCACATGAACACCATCACTAGAGCCACCCATGGCCAGACCCACTAAGCAGTGTTTATGTTTGGATTGATGGCAGCGACAATGATTATTTTTGGGTGATTTGGTAGATTTGCTGCTTCGTTCTTGGCTAGTTTTTTTTTTTTTTCCTTCTTTTCTTTTCTTTTCTTTTAAGAAAAATCTTGGCTGGATTGTTGGTGGTTAAATAATGGGTTTTGGTGTGGTAGTGCCTGTTGTTGGTAGCGGTATGGCTAAGAGAGAGAGAGAGAGGCAGTGAGGAAAGGTGACCAAAATTTGGGATAAAGGAAATAGGGAGATAATTTTATATTATTTTAATGTACTGTTTTGTAAAATAAAAGTTAGGATGCTGGAGTATTGTAAAATGGTATTGTATAAATTGATAAAGTAGTTTTTTGTGATGGTAAAGTAGAATATGATGAGATATTGGGTTGTGGATGCTTTAAGTACAACTGGGATGCCCTTCCCACAAAAGAATTGAATAAAATATGGGCCCAAAGTGACAAACTGTGAGATTTGCAACCTTCACTTAGAATTAATTGAGCACCTCGTCGTTCAATTCCCTTTCACCATTACCACTATGTTACTTGCAAGTTGCAAGTTGCAACATGATCTCTTAGCCTTTCAAAATTGGGATCCTTGTCTACTAGTGACACTGTAAAAAACTTGATCAATCCATCCAAATTCATTACAATACCTAAATAGGATAATCATCATTTTATTCTTTTAGAGTTACACTTCTTTTAAACTATTGGATTTAAGTAGATCCAGCGAAAAAAAAGACCCTCATTAATGCTAATATTCTAATTGATTTCATCTATTATCTCTTGTTTCATACATTCCATACTTGTTTTTAAACCCAAAAAAAAAAAAACTATACGCTCTCTCTCTCTCTCTCTCTCTCTTAATTGGTTTCTACACTATTTTGTTCTCTATCTCCGTGTCTCTGTCTCCAATTTCTATACTTTGGCTAGGATTTGGGAACAAATGGGCTTGTAGGACTAGGAGTTTATTACTATTCTATTACCATAATCATTGAGAGGATGACAACTTTCATCCTATTTACTCTTTTTTGTCACTGTTGTAGATATAGGCATGTGATTGTAGTTGTAGATATAGGCTTCTTTTTTTTTCTCACATGAATTACTGATAAGAAATCTTAAAAAATATATATATATATTAGACTTTGCTTTTATCATTCTCTATCATTGATATTTTATTCATTGCATCTATATTTAAACCTTGACGGAATTTGACAAAATTACAATTTTTTAGTCCTTTTTTTATGATTAATCAACTCCTAGACATTCATATAGTAGTAGATATAGACTTTAGTGATGTTCATATAAAAAAAAATAGCACACAACAAACTAGAGACGTTGAAATAGAATATTCAACAACATGGCAGAGAGAGAGAGAGAGAGGAGAGAGAGAGAGAGAGAGAGAGAGAGAGAACGTATAGTTTTTTTTGGGTTTAAAAACAAGTATGGAATGTATTAAATAAGGGATAATAAATAAAATCAATTAGAATATTGTGTCTTTTTTTTTTACTGTTGAATCTAATTAAATTTAATAATTTAAAAAATATGTAACTCTAAAGAGTTACATCAGGTGTAATTTGAACTCATCTTATATATATATAGATACCACTATAGAACCTAGATATGCAGTAGAATCCTTCAACAAAACCTATCAAGAGCACCTTGCAACATCGCCTAAGAGTGAGTTCAAAATCGGGTATAAAGCCTTCATACAACTTACAAGAGTTACCGGCTTTGTAAGGGGTAAGTTGTGTGATATTATGCCTTTGTCCCCATTCCCTATGTGTGTGTGTGTGTGTTGTTCTGTTTTATTTCCTTCTCAAAAAAAAAAAAAAAAAAGAGCACCTTGCAACATGGATAGCCCTAAAGTCCCCCCTAGCTTCTTTGTGGCATCCTCATGTAGGTTTGATGAAAATAACTTTGGACATTGCCATCAGACTTGACTTTTCTATGGTTGGTTTTATTGGTAGAAATGATGTGGGAGCCGTACTTTTTGCCCAATCATTTGTGTTGCCTCCTTTGGATCCTTTGATTGGTGAAACCTAGGTTGTTCTTTTGGCCCTAAAGTTAGGGGTGCACCACCAACACACTTTTTTTTTGTTTAAAGAATACTCCTTTCAAGTCATATAAGGTTTGAGTCATAGAAGCTTTCAACCCGACATCCTTAAACACTACAAAATTCCAAGCTCCATTTGTGCCATACGTGAAGGCTTCCTTAAGTTCTCTATATTGTTGAGTAGCTCAGTATAAGTGGGATGAATTTTTAAACATCTCCTCTCTTTCGCTTGGATCTTCTCCCGGGGTTATAGACTATGTTTGGCTCAAGTGAAAATAGAGAGCATGCAAAAATATGGGAGAGAAAATATGAGAGATTTTTGGCGGGAAGGGTGTTTGATTGAAGTGATTTTAGGGAAGAGAAAACACTGGGATCTGACTATTTTCTCCTTGGGCCCATCATTTTACAGTCCCCAAATTAGAGAGAAAATTGGGAGAAGGGATTGGATAAAAATTGCTCATCCATGGCTTCCCCTTCCCCCAAACTAAATTCAACTTTAAACCTTTTTTTTTTTTTTGGATTCCTTACTCTACATTTGGGTTGCCTATTTTATTCCAAAACAATAATTTTCTGTCCTTCATACCACCGCACACCTTTAATGTAGTATAAGTACTTGTAGCGTGTGTGGGGCAAGTGTCGGAGTTCAAGTCTCCAAGAAAGAGCTTCACATACATATGCACACTTAGATTAGGTTAAAATAAAATTCTATCTTGTATATATAAAAAAAAATCTTTACTTCATAAAATATGTATATAAAAAAAGATATATAATAGGATATAAAAGTAAATTTATACTAACTGTTTTCTACTCCATCCTTCTTCAATTTTTACCCTCCAACTAAATATAAATGGAAAAAATTGAAATATTTTTTTATCTTCCCACCTCTCCATCTTCTAACTAAATTGACCCAGTTTAGCGGTCAGCCCCCCTCCCCTGATTTTGTCTCAATACATAATTTTCCCGACCGGAATAACTTTACTATTGTCACCCAGCCAACGAGTTCCAAAAGCCCCCACTACACTCAGTACTCTACACAATACAGCACTACACACATGCACTCAGTTAAAAAAGTAAAAAACACTAGGGGACACGGCTGCACAGACAAATACAGTTTACCCCAAACCCAAAGGAACCTTAACCTTTCCCAACTCCTCACTCAAAACCCGCGAAAATCAAAACCCCCTAAGAAATTAAAAAAAAAAAAAGCACAACAACTAGTACTTCCAATAAGCACTCAACTTTCATTTTCAGTGCAATTAAGCGCCGTTACATGAAATGGATCGAATCGAAGCAGCAAACGAGCTCTCTTTCCGGGTCGGGTTTTCCGGCCACAGTGGCCATCTCAGGGTGGAGCCAATCTCCACCGTCGAGCACCCCGACCCCGTCAATTCTCTTCCCGATTTCATTCTGGTCAGTGTTCAATCTCATTTCACACCGCACTTTTTAAAAGTTATTGCTTCTGCTCTGCTCAGTTTGCTTGTTCAACTTCAGCCTTTTGCTGTGAACTCTGTGATACACTTCATGGCTTTTAGGGTTTGGCTAAGATGTCATTGTGCTCTAATTTTCCATAGATTGTTGTAATTTTTTTTATTGTTTAACTGAGAACCTTTATTGCCTTTTGGATTTCTTGTTCAGCAATTCTATTCAAATTTTGTTTGTTGGATCATTTTTTGTTTTGAGCATTTTGGTATCAATGCATTTGAATTGGCACTATGAAACTTTCAAATATTAGGAGCTAAGTGAAGCATTCAATGTCAAATTGGACAGGTTATTAGAAACCTAAAGTTTCAAGTAGCTAACTCCTTTTTGTTTACTATAATATAGTATTCAGTCGCTAAAGTTTGCATGAATTTCAATTTTCGTCCCTATACTGTTGAAAAATGTTACACTTTTTATCCCTAAACTAAGAAATATTCGTATCTATCTTCGCCCCTAAACTAGTGGAAAGGCACTTTAGAAAGTAAGTGTAGATGAAAAATGAACTTTATGCAATCTTTAGGGACGAAAACAATATTTTAGTCTTTTAATTATGCTACAAAAAGAGCACTCATTCTTTGCATTGATGACTTATGTAATTTCTGTTTCAGCCACCTGCATTTCCGAGGGAAACACCTGATTCGATTAAAACGTATGTAGAAGAGACATATCTATCACCTAGATTAGACCCTGAAGAATTTTCGCCTGAAAAGGTTGGAAGGCAGTGGGATTTTGATTGGTTTGGAAGGGCAAAAGTGCCCCTAGAGCCATCATTACCACGCTCTATTGTGGTTCCTACATGGGAATTGCCATTTAGACGCCAGAAGAAAGGGTCGATGCAAGAAATATGGGAACCCAAGTCTGTTCAGGTATGAGATTACCGCTTCTTCAATGTGTGTTATTGGTCACTAATACTTCATTTGGCCTAATATTGACAAATCAAGGATGGTTGTTGTTGTTTATACTGCTATTTTGCAATTGATAATGAAGCTTACCAAAAGAAATTTGGCAGTATTCTTCATTGCTGTCATTATTACCTCTTCTGTTCCTGACTTAGTCTTGGGAGTTGGTTTTTTATATTGTTTTAGGTGGATGTATCAGAATTAATTGTTGGTGCTCAAGACTCTTTGCCACGCACAGCTGGACCTGCAAAGGATTTTCTAAGGGGCAGCATAAATAATCGCCCTTTTCGTCCTGGAGGTTTGGATGAGTCCCAGTCTTTAGAAAGGATTCATCCTGAAGGTGCTTCAAATGGTGAATGGGTACGTGAAGTTTTGAATGGTGGCCCTGCTCAGGCTGTTACTCCAAGCTTGAAGAAAGGGATGGACCTTGGCAATCTCAAGGTTAATCGACTTATCGGTCATTCATAAAACTTTTGACAAATTAATCTAAATAAAGATTTTATATTGTAGACTTTTTAAATACATGATCTTTTCCCCTTCCTTCTTCTACAGGTTTATCCATCCTCATGGAATGTTTACAAGGACCAAAGTTCGATCAAGAGCACATCAGATGAAAAGCTGGTGAGTCTAGATTCCCTCTCAAGCTTGGGCTTCCTGCTGTTAGGATTGTCTAGAGACTCTAGACACCCACCCAATTGGACCCACTCGCTTGACCCAGACTGACTTGTCATGATTGATTGGTTTCGACAGCAGTTGGTGGTTGACGGCAGTTTGTTTGTTTCCAGTAAGTTTTCCACCCAGATATGGTGGAGATCTTGAGACCTCCACATCTCCCCTTCGCCGCCAACCCGATATTATACCATTGTCGCCAGATCTACAACTACCATTGTTTTTAGCCTGTTGCTACTGAATACACCCAAATGGTTGAGTTGCTGTTTTTGTTTAGTTGACAGCAGGTTTTGCCCTCCCCCACCTGATTTGCTCAGGTCGAGTGATGGGTTGAGCCCAAACCCGACCCAACTTGACCAGTGGACACCCCTAGTTGGTCTCATGAATGTATGTTATTGTCTGATATTTTATGCTTGGGTAATGATTTCTGTTACTTGAATATGCAGGGTGAGTTATCTGTACAGTTTGATGACTTGTTCATGAAGGCTTGGGAAGACGATGTTGTTCATGAATATGAGGGAGATGGTATGTATGATCTGCATTTTGATATTCTCTTCATGGATGCATCTGCTTTTGAAGTTATGATCTCATGAGCAAACTGACATGAAGGAGCAGAGCAAGGCTTGTCCAGCTTGGGCTTATGAATGACCCAGGTTGTCCTTGCATTGCATCAAGTAGATTGTTCTAATTTATACGTATAGAAAAAGGGATATTCTTAAAGTAGTTCATTTTCACTCAAAAGGCTACTAAAAGTCCTCTAAACAGAGATGGTTGAAGTGGCTTGCTCATTGTGATTTTTATATCCAGCTCAAGGACCAAATTTTAAACTGACTAGATCCAAGTGGGGCAAAGTGGGATTTCACAGAAGTTTTGCATATTCTGTGATCTGCGATTTGCACTGTGGATTCTAGTATGTTTGTATTCTGTCACAATAGAACTGTTCTAAAAGGACAATACAGAGGAGATGAGATGAGAAGTGAATCTGGTCCCACTACCTCTTGTTTGGTGATGATGCAGGAAGAGAAATTATAGACTGTGGGTTGCATGAAGGTTTTGTTATGAGTGGTTTGTAGCTGTGTGCATTATATGTTCTACATAGACAAATCTTTTTTTTTCTCTGCCAGAGAATTATTTAGAAAAGAATTTAATGAGAAAGATTAAGAATGACTACCCATACAATATTGACTCAACACTTTAAATTTCTCATCTTCTGGAGAGATTTTAAAAATGGCCCTCAAATTTTTTTTTTTTTTTTTTTTTCATCTTAATACTATCCTCTTTATTTTTCATTTAGGTAGTGAAAGGGGAGAAGCAATGAACTTCTCTTTGTTTCGTTTCTCATAATCCAAATACACTGTCCAACTTTTTATGTGTGAAGGATTGAAGAACTATGGATTTTTTTTATCATTATATATTTATTATTTCAAATATGCTTTTATGAATACATGGCTTTTATTGTAAGCTCTGTATGGAAAGTTTTAATATTTATATATTGAAACAATATTGGTGTATCAACTTTATCTTGGGAAAGATTGGTTTGGATGCATTTAGTCTTTTTTTCTTTCTTGAGCTAATGTTCAACACTGATTTTGAAGGTCCATTGTTGGAGGCAGAGTCTGTTAAATTGGAAGATGAATCAAATAAGACTGATGTGTCCAGCAGCCCAAATGAGCCTGAATTATCTCTATTAGATGATATCTTTTCAGTTGAATCAGGAGGATCAACGACAAAATTGGATGGCATAAGTGATGGTGGTGGACAGCAGAAGCAGCAGGTGAGTTCTCCAAATGTGTACAATATCATGTTATTTGCCTTGTGGTCTGCCCCTTTCGCTGTTGGTTGTGCCGTTCTTTTATATGTTTATAAATTGGCAGGCCTGGGCTGTTACTGGAGGTGGTGAAGGGATTGCAGAGCGCTTCCATGAACTTGTTCCTGATATGGCATTAGATTTTCCCTTTGAATTGGATAAATTCCAGAAAGAGGTATTGGTCAAAGCAAATCATTTCTGCCATCTGTTCATATATTAGTTTTCTATAGCTAGAATAAAATGGTTAACCTAAACTTGCAGCAGTTTTTTTTTTTAATGAAATGAAGCAGGGAGGAATATACTTTCCTCTAACTTTTAGGATTTTATTTTTCTCATGTTCTTTAATCTAATACCCTCTACCAGTCATGGTAGAAACCAGTACATTATAAATTTTGGGTCTTTTTTAGAAATTAATGTTGAGGCCTGCAAAAACCTTTTTGGTATATCTGTAATTTCATTTATTATCATTAAATCATCCATTGGATTTTTTTCATTGATTTAGTTCTAATTTTGTCATGTTTTAGAAGCTTAGGAGTTTTGGTAATATTTTGATTGTGCTACATTCCATTATAAATGGATTCCAAAAAAGAGGAATATAATTTGCATTACGCACATTAAAGAGGGCTGCATTGGACATTGCATTTTCTTCTTCACAACATCTACATATTATTTGTGATACAGCAGGTCTTCCTGGAAATGGCATCAAAGCTTTTGTGGTATAGTAGCATACGTGTTTTATTGACAAGTTTCATGCATGTGTAAAACCTTTGTGTGTTGTGCTGTCTATTATTTCTTTTCTTTTTAATTGTAGTAGCTTGCGGGGTTATCTACATCTTAAGTAAGATTTATATTTTGGGTAACAATGACAGGCTATATATTATCTTGAAAGGGGAGAGTCTGTTTTTGTGGCTGCTCATACATCAGCTGGAAAGACGGTCGTTGCAGAATATGCGTTTGCTTTGGCATCAAAAGTATGACATGAGCTTTGAACTAATGGTTTAATTTTTTAATTTTAAATAGTTAATTTAATTGAGTAGTTGAATGTAGCGCATTGATTTTCAGATCCCCTGAATGTTGAGGATCTACTTATGCGTTAGAATAGTTATATTCAAGCATGAGTTGTTGTTGAGTTCTACTCATTTTCTATGCTAAGCATTTTTACTTGATCCTAATGCCATGCAGCATTGCACAAGAGCTGTATATACCGCTCCTATTAAAACCATCAGCAATCAAAAATATAGGGATTTCTGTGGGAAATTTGATGTTGGACTTCTCACTGGTGACGTTAGCTTGAGGCCAGAGGCTTCGTGTCTCATCATGACCACTGAAATATTGAGGTCAATGCTTTACCGGGGTGCAGATATTATACGTGACATTGAATGGGTAAAGGGGCTCCTTTTTTTTTTACAGTAATTTCCCCTCGTCTTTTTACCAATTAAGTTCTTTCATTACTTTTAATTTTGCGATTCTAGGTATTTCATTATAAATTAGTAAAAATATTTTCTTTATTAATTTTTTTTTTTTGGCTTCATTTATGAAACAGGTTATATTTGATGAGGTGCATTATGTCAATGATGTTGAAAGAGGTGTTGTTTGGGAAGAAGTTATAATCATGCTTCCAAGACATATTAACTTTGTTCTCCTTTCGGCCACGGTATTTGCTTTTTCCTAATATACATATTGAATGAACTTTGATGATTTTTCATAGCTTTAGTAATCTTAGAGGGCTGGTACTGCCAGTTTATTTGTTTCTCACTTCTAAACCAGCTTTAAGCATGTGAAGCATTTCATTGGAATGTCACATTTGTTAGCTTGAGGCCAGGGATTTCTTGTTGCTATGTGTAAACTATTGGTCATTTAAATTTCTCTTATATGTACCTGTCACTTCATTTATTCCTTAATTGTACATGTAAACTCTGCATTTATTTGCTGGTGTTAATTACGCCAATTTTTGAATTTGTTTATCATCCTGTTATCATGAAGTACACAGCTAAGTTGTTGACTTTCTGATGATGTTAATGTTGATTCATATTTTGTGATAATTTACAGTTAAGCTTTGCATTTATGTACAATGTACACTATGTTAAATTCATTAAGTTGTTTTGGGTTCTAGTCTTGCTTTGCCGCTTGCTCAAGGTTTAAAATGCTACTTCCAGAACCTCCTTTTTCTGCTGTGAATGGAGGTTCATCCAAGTTAATTGTACAGATAGAAGCACCTTCAATTTTTGTGCTGGGTAATTAGTGAAGAGCTTACGTTACTTTGCCTAACAACATTAGAAGCAGATGAAAAGGAAGATTTTCTTGTTACTTGGGTTCGGCCTATCTATATATTGTAAATGCTTATTTCCTGAAATTGTAAGGATGAAAATTATATTGTTTTTCCAGACAAATGTGTTGGTTTACTGCATAATTAA
This sequence comes from Castanea mollissima, assembly GCA_014183005.1. Classification (NCBI taxonomy): domain Eukaryota; kingdom Viridiplantae; phylum Streptophyta; class Magnoliopsida; order Fagales; family Fagaceae; genus Castanea; species Castanea mollissima. Next base: position 27,838,269 of record JACAVU010000006.1, on the reverse strand, counting down.
ACTTTTCTAATAAAAGTCAGCTCATGTAAAGATATGTATTAGTTGCATATCTTTGATGTTTAGTCTTTGTTTCTGCTATGTCTCTCTTTTTCATAGCCTCAAGATGTTATCATCATTTAAGAAAGTAGTTTTTATCATTTTACAGGTACCAAACACGGTTGAGTTTGCTGACTGGATTGGGCGGACAAAGCGAAAGGAAATCCGCGTAACTGGGTAAGTAGTAAATCTGTATGCTTACTGGAGTTCTTTGTTTTTTTTTGGGGGGGGGGGGTTGTGGGAGTTGGGGAGGAGGAAGGTCTTACTAGAAGCCCATTGGGACTATGGGCTACACAACAGGAGGTACCCTCTCCCTTCGCTCAAACCCCCCTTCCCTGGTATAGGCAGGTGTCACTTTAGTTTCATGATCTTGAGAGCTTTGAAGTTTTTTGATCTTGAGAGCTTTGAAGTTTTTGAAATTATTGGTTTTTTCTTGCTTTCTTTTTTTCATTTTTACATGATTGCTTTTCTTAAATAAGGATACAGCAGAAAGGGGAATTATATTATGCCTTTCCTGTTTGCTTACCTAAATTTCTGTTATTAAGTATGTTTTTGTTATCAGGACTACGAAAAGACCAGTACCACTGGAGCACTGCCTATTTTATTCTGGAGAACTTTACAAAATATGTGAAAATGAAACATTTATGCCTCAGGGATTTAAAAATGCCAAAGATGCATTCAAGAAAAAGAATTTGACTGGTGTTGGTGGTGGTACTGGATCTTATGTTGGGGTCCCAGCTGCTATTGATGGCCGAGCTCAGAGACGCGAACATTCTAATCGTGGCAAGCAGAATAAGCATTCTGGGAGCCAAAATCTGGGGAACTTTACAGGGGCTGTTGGGGGGAATCGAAACTATGGGAACAGCCAAAATAACTGGGGGTCAAGGAGATCAGATGCTAATCTGTGGTTGCAGCTTATTAACAATCTATCAAAGAAATCTCTATTGCCTGTATGTTAGAATATATCTTCCTTCAGTATCTGATTGTTAATCATGCTTTTTTTTATTCTGGTGATTCTGAAAACAACACTGAGAACATATTTAGAATTTGTGGTTTTGTAGCTCTCTTTCAATGTTTTAGAATTAGTTGTATGCTGCTGATTTTCTTTCTTAAATAAAATGATATGAAAACATAAAACTGCCTTTGGAAGATAACAAAGATAGGTAGTTTTGTTAGAGCAGTGTTTTATAAAGTGTTCTGTTTTCAGCCATTGAATGTTTCCCTCAACAAGGAAAAAAAACTTTGCCCTTTTTGTTAGCTGCGTCACCTTCATTTTTATCAACGGAAGATAATATTTGTTTTTCCAACAAACATGAACTCATATTTCAGTCTGATACCTATGAATTACTAGACTGTTTTATACAAACAGTGCATTGGATATAATCAGTTGCAACTTAGTTTTCTTGAAGAGCTGCGAGGATTTAGAAGGAATTTTTGTTTTATTATTATTATTTTTTTAATGAATGATAATGTAGAAGTATTTTCTTTTGCTGATATGTAGCTGTACAATTCCCGCTGGGGATGCTAATTTGGGATTACTTTGGAATTGTTTTTTATATGATGTGCTTATGTTTGGATCATTTTTTACTAGATTAGGGTAGCTTAATTTGTGTGAGTTAGCATTAAATTATCTTGACTCTTTCTTTGTTAAATTTATAATTTTTAAGAAATAAGTTAGGAGCTTATTCTTGCCTTTACTCTCATGTGTAGGTGGTTATATTTTGTTTCTCAAAGAATCGCTGTGATAAATCAGCTGATAGCATGTATGGAACTGACCTAACTAGTAGTTCTGAGAAAAGTGAGATTCGTGTTTTCTGTGACAAAGCATTTTCCCGACTAAAGGGATCTGACAGGAATTTACCACAGGTTTGGTAGCTTACAGATTAGTTTCTTTCCAATTTACACCGTCATTTGGGTGGTGATAATAAAATAATGTGATGTACAGATTGTTAGAGTTCAAAGCCTACTTCATAGAGGGATTGGTGTCCATCATGCAGGGCTGCTTCCAATTGTCAAGGAAGTAGTTGAGATGCTTTTCTGCCGTGGTGTAATCAAGGTAAATATGCTTCTAGACTGTTTCGGTCTTGTATGACATTCAAATTTGGTTTCTCAAAATGATGCTTCAGTTATCCCTAATGCTCTTAGGAGGTTGAGGAAATGCTGCAATCATATTCTTTATAATGCATCAGAGTTGAGGTTTCACTAATGTTATTTTTGTGCATATTTGAGTTTTAATGGTCGGAGAAGTTATAGTGGGTTGATGCTTATCTCTGTTCTTATTTTTAGGTTCTATTTTCAACGGAGACATTTGCAATGGGGGTCAATGCTCCAGCTAGAACGGTGAGGCTTGTTTGATGGTTTTACTTTTACCATAATTAGGAGTTGTTCACTGCTCCAGTATCAATCGCTGTACTAGGTTTATAACTGACCTGTATATTTTGCATACATCTTTTAATTATTGAACCCTTGAGTGTTCAGATTTTTGAAAGTCAATCAAACTGGCTGCTATTCTGACCAATCAAGCAGTTAGTTCCATGACATTCTCGGTCATAGTAATTTCTGTCTTTGACTTTTTAATTGTTGTTGCATTAGTAACAAAAACGTTTTCCGTTTGCAATGTTAGAATCTAGCTACAGATTAGCTGTTATGCACATGCTAGTGTTCCTCAGCTTGATGAAGTTGTATGAAAACTCACATATGAAGGATAAAACATAGTTGGGCATAAGGTCCCCACTTCTCATCCACTAAATATGGCATTGTGTGTATTAGTGTATGGTTTTATGTCCAGAAGTAGAAACATCAAGAATTGCTAATTATGACGAATTAGTTTTTATTTTCCATTTCTTTATGTGCTATGCTATATCCGGTTGTAGGTTGGACATTTTTGTATCAGATTTTAACCTAACTGAGGTTTTTGCAGGTTGTTTTTGATACTTTAAGGAAGTTTGATGGCAAGGAATTTAGACAATTATTGCCAGGAGAATATACTCAAATGGCAGGCCGTGCTGGCAGAAGAGGACTTGATAAAATTGGTACAGTGGTTGTTATGTGTCGTGATGAAATCTTAGAAGAGAGTGATTTGAAGCGTGTTATAGTTGGAAGTGCAACTAGGCTTGAGTCTCAGTTTCGGCTGACCTATATCATGATTCTACATCTTCTCCGGGTTGAAGAATTGAAGGTACAATATTCAATTTATGCAACTCCTATCTTAGAATAAGGGTTTTGGATAAAATTCTCTATGAAAGCTGAGCCTCTTTCCAAAAGTTGTTGTAGCTTGGGCTGTCAGTACAGATACTAGTCATCCATACTTATGTAGGACATGAATGAGAAAGCAATACATAGATTTTTTTATGATATAATGGGCATATTCTTCAGGCTAATCAGTGAGATATTTTGAGTTTTATAGAGAAATGGTGATTGAGGATCTGTGTCTACAATAAACCTTTTTGGACTGACTTTCTGTTAAGGTTTTTTTTTTTTTAGGCAAAACCTTGCATGTTCTTGAGGATTCTCCTTTGATATTTACAGACCAACAGATTGTCTCCTGCATTCTAGCATCAATCATTTTTCTGCTTAAGTTTTTTCTCAGCCATTTCAACTAATCAAGGGAGTTTATTTAACCAATGTTGGTTGGGGAGACCCTAATTTCAGGTGGAAGACATGCTGAAAAGAAGTTTTGCTGAATTCCATGCTCAGAAGAAGCTTCCAGAGCAACAAAAACTTCTAATTCTAAAGCTTGCTCAACCCACAAAAACTATTGAGTATGTCAGGGCAGAATCTTGGTTATTATAGGACATATACTCTTCACAATAAATATTCTTTACTTTAGGCTTCAATGCATGCTAGTACTATCGATGTTTTGTCTAAATGTGTTTTCTCTAATTGTTCATCACTTAATGCGTATATCATATTGTCAGATTGGCCTCCTAGGCATGAGGATAAACTGCTTAGCCCGTTAGGGGTGAAAACCCTTGGATTACTTAGTAACTAGTTCTAGTGGGTGGGGTCTATTGCCCGTAAGAGTTTAATTAACAGTGAGGATTGTTGTACAGTATGTTTTGTGCAACTGATTTGAGTGAAGTTCTCCTATGTCATAAAAATAAAAATAAAAAGTTCTTAGATGTCGTAGTTGTGACAAGTGGATATCCTTCCTTTATGCCACATGTATGATAAAAAAGCCCTCACTGCACTATAAATATATTAAAATTATTAAGAGAATTTTTTTCTAGATGAAACTCTGTTACCAAAGTTTCAACAAGGTTGAAAACACTACTTCAAATAAAATTCTCTACCAAAAGTTTCAACAAATTTAAAATAAGTTTCACTATTTTTAAAAAAGTATTTTAATCATCTACATATTTTTATGTTTTATTAATAAAAGCTGGTCTTATGCGTCATGCTTGCACTAAGTGTTAGTGTGTCATATTAAAATAGTTTGCTCTAATTGAACTCTATTACAAAAGTCAATTTCTTGTACTTTCATCATTTGGTCATACCTAGTGCACAAAGCTACCACTTTTGTGAGGTTTGGGAAAGGTCATGGTGGCAACCTTATGGCCTTACCCCCAGTTTATTGGAAAGGTTGATTCTCGGACTTGAACCTGTGACCTGTTGCTCTTGGTGGAAGGCGCTTGCCATCACCTCTATACTTTCATCATTTGACTACATTAAAATTCATGCTTTGGCGACTTGCTGTATTTGTCTTGGAATTTTCTTTCACTCCAATTTTTGGATGTTCATTCTTTAAAAGATGGTTTCTCAACTTTTTTGAGTGCTGAAATAGCAATATATTAATCCTGGGTTGGAAAAAGTAACACTTTTTTTGGCATAATAAAAACTTTTATCATGAAATTAAGCACCTTGCTTTTAAGAATATGACTTTCAGAATCAGATGTGGCATTTCTGGCTGTATTGTGGATTTTACGCTGTCTTAATTGTGAAGGGGAGAGGGGACCATCTAACATGCTTGATTTGGTCATGCATACATCCTCTGGACATAAAAAAGTATCACTGATGACTGTAAAGATAATTTATAATTTCATTACATTTTCATTAATTGCATATGGTTTATCCTTTTTATATCAGTTTATCTTTCTTAGGGTGGATCGAATTTTTGTCACACACCTCAGGGAAAATAAAAGATTCAATTTTTGTCCTCTGTACTCGCATGCTTTTTTAGATGAATCCTATGTACTTACATTTCCATCTAAAAGACATGAGGGTTAGGGAAGGGTATTTGGGTTTAGTTGTTAGATTCCTACTTATGGTGCTCTTTTTTGTCTTCCACTGTCTGAAGCATGTCTGTTTGCATGTAGATGTATAAAAGGTGAACCGGCCATTGAGGAATACTATGAGATGTACTCAGATGCTGAGAAATATGGCAGTGCAATATCTGAACAAGTAATGCAGTCACCTGCTGCTCAACAATTTCTTTCTCCTGGAAGAGTGGTAGTTGTGAAATCAACATCGGTTAGTTCCTATTTATACTGTATCCTGGTATTCCAATACTTATATAATTGAGACTCCATTAAATTTACTACCTTATAATTTCTTTCTTCTTTTTGTTCTTTGTTTGGGGGAGGGGGGGTGGGTGTGTGGGGGTTTGCACTACATGTGTCCTGGACTGTGAAGCGTTGTTATTTTTTGCTTGCCTGCATGCAATTATGAATTCATATACGTTTGACTTAGTAAATTTCTTGATTGCTGATATTTATTCCAACCATTCATCGTCTTCCAGTACCAGGAACTAATTTGGACCAGCACTGATACTATCTTGTGATATGGATTGGTTTTGGTTGGTGTATGAGGACAATAAATACTTTTTGAAAAAAGTGCGACTAAAATTATACATAGATTTAAGAGAAAAAAAATGCATGAATAACAACTAGGATTAGACTCCAAAAAAAAAAAAAAAATTCTCAGTCGTAAATTTTCTTTTAATTCACACCTGAGGAAGAAAATCAAGGTGACATCTTTAACCTGTAGTTTGATGAGGTGGTACTTTATATGTTTATATAGCTGACTGGTTCTGCAGTGATGACGTTAGCTCCCTTGACCATACATTTAGTGGAATATGCTGTTAGATTCATAATAGCTGCATCTATATTAGCCGCATTGAACTATATTATGAAAAATCCTTCATTTAGTTGGTTGGATAAATATAGTTATGGGGGCTAAACCTAAATCATTCACAATTGGCAGGCCCAGGACCACTTGCTTGGAGTTGTTGTGAAAGCACCTTCTGCTAATAACAAACAATACATTGTTTTAGTGCTGAAACCTAATTTACCAGTAACTGCACAAAGTTCCCAGGCTAGCAGTAATTCACAAGATAAAAGAAATGCCAATTTTCCAGATGGTTATTTTATGGTACCAAAAGCAAAACGTGCCCTTGAGGAAGACTATTGTTCCTCTGTCACTCCTCGCAAAGGATCTGGAGTCATCAACATAAAATTACCTCACTGTGGTGCTGCTGCTGGGGTGAGTTATGAGGTTCGAGGAGTTGATGTCACAGGGTTTTTATGCATATGCAATTGCAAAATAAAAATTGACCAAGCTCGACTTCTTGAAGATAGTAGCAGTGTTGCTTACTCCAGGACAGTTCAACAGCTATTGGAACTGAAATCTGATGGAAATAAGTACCCTCCAGCCCTAGATCCAAAGAAAGGTATGACCATGTCAACAAACTTAAAATATCAGTTTTGGGGAAAAGTAAACCTTTTGACTTGTGTATTCACTCTATATTGAATATGAAGCAAATCATGTGTAAAATTTGATAGTGGGGTACATGTAAACACTTGGTGATTCTGTTTCAGATCTAAAGTTGAAAGACATGAATCTTGTGGAAGATTACAACAAGTGGACTGACCTGTTGGAAAAGATGTCAAAGAATAAGTGCCATGGGTGTATAAAATTGGAAGAGCACATTAAACTAGCAAAAGAGATAAAGAGACACAAAGAGGAAGTCAATGCTCTAAAATTTCAAATGTCAGACGAAGCACTTCAGCAGATGCCAGACTTTCAGGGTCGAGTATGTTCTCATGACATTCACCTCTCTTTTAATTGTTCAACTTTGTGGCAGTTTGATAATCTGAAGTAAATTGTGTCAATACTCAAACACAATACATTCTGCTGAACATTTTATGTCGTGCATTTGCAGATAGATGTTCTGAAAGATATTGGATGTATAGATGCTGACCTTGTAGTTCAAATAAAAGGCCGTGTTGCTTGTGAGATGAACTCAGGGGAGGAGTTGATTTGCACAGAGTGTTTATTTGAGAATCAGCTAGATGATCTGGAACCAGAAGAAGCAGTGGCATTAATGTCAGCCTTTGTGTTTCAGCAGAAGAATACTTCTGAGCCTTCTCTTACTCCCAAGCTGTCTCAGGCCAAAAAGAGGTTAGTTCCCTTTTCTTTTTCCCCATCATCTTTCTCCTTGTATCTTAAAGATCTGATAATTAGATTTCTTGCTGTACTTGGTAGATGGCTCCCCATTATAGTATGCTGTGGATGTATAGGGTTGGAGGATAGATCAGTAGCTTTGCCCTACGAGGAGATCATTGTGGGGGGTTTTGTATAATTTTCTTTGGTGATAGCCATGAATTTGCAAATTCTGAATTTATCCTGGCAAGTGGTATGTATGGGAGAAGTTATGTGCTTATAAGGATCTGGCTTTTTGAGTTTCATATTGAACAATTTTGCCCATGGAACTATTCTCTTTAGTGAGGCTATGTGCTTTGGCCAGTGTCAAGAAATTCTTAGATAGTAGCCTTGAAAATTGAGTGCTGATATGATGGACATTGAGGTTTTGCATTTCCCCCACTTTCTTCCTTGTCCCCCACCCCCACAAAATAAATAAATAATATAAAAAAATTTATATAATCATTGTATTTTGCCATTTTCTTTCTAGATTATATGACACAGCAATAAGACTCGGGGAGCTTCAAGCCCAGTTCAAAGTACAGATTAACCCTGAAGAGTATGCCAGAGACAATCTCAAGTTTGGTCTTGTAGAAGTGGTTTATGAATGGGCAAAGGTTGTCTTTTAGAGCACCAAAATTAGATTTATCCCTTGTTTTTTGAGTGGCTCACCGTCTCACACTGCCTTTTTTTTCCCCTCTCCTTCTGGCAGGGCACTCCATTTGCAGATATCTGTGAACTCACAGATGTTCCTGAAGGCCTGATAGTGCGCACCATTGTAAGACTGGATGAGACATGTCGTGAATTTAAAAATGCTGCAGCTATTATGGGTAATTCTGCACTCTACAAGAAAATGGAAATTGCTTCCAATGCAATAAAGCGAGACATTGTTTTCGCAGCTAGCTTGTACATCACTGGAGTGTAACCATATCATAAATATGGAAGTATGGAAGGGGATCTGGAGAAGCAGAGTATGGGGCTCTTACATGTGCATTAATCAATGACCTGCTCAATGTGCTGAAATTCAGCAGATTTTGTTGATCTTTCAACCATATTAGTTTCTGATGAAGAGGATAGTGCAATAGATTACCTATCAAAAAAGTGTTAGATCTATTAGAGCAACACTCACTCATTCTGCACTTTTTGTTCAGAATGCTTTACTTCATCTTAAAATCTCTGCCGCTTAGGACAATCTTGTTAAGAGCATTAATGTCAATGTACAGTATTCATATTTGTGTCCTATAGGTATATTTTGTTAGTAATTTGTTTATTTGTTTATATTGCTGACTTTTTTAGCTAATTTAGTTGTTGCAAAATTGACCCAAATTCTTAATCCAGTGTACTGGATAGCTGATTGTTCGTACTTCACGGTATAAAACTGAACATTTGATTCTTTTTTCTTTTCTTTTTGATTTATAAGACAACCTGGTCTCCTAAATAAAGGAAAGCAGGTTATAAACTGAACATTTGATTCTATTTGTTAAATAATAAATTTCATTATTAAATAATGTGGGCCATGCTCTTAAACATAACTTCTCAAAGATTGTATTGGTGGTTGGTACTGCAGTCCTGCTAGAATAAGCGAACATCCTTGAATAGAAGTGGCATATCTTGGTGTTTCCATCCTTCAATGTTCAAGGTTAAAATCCCCATTCCCCACCCCCAACTATTGGATTATCATAAAAACAGCTAGAATAACTAATAATTACCTTTTCTGTACAGATAAGTGACAGTTTAATTGCTAGAATAAGTAGGATTCAAATTCCAAGAACCACTCCCCTAATTTACCTAGCAAAATAAAAATAAAAATATTGAATTTCTATCCAAACCTCTCATCAATTGGAATATATTGATGTATTTGTGCTTTTGTGGTTTAACTACGTGTAAAGAATATTGAATAATTACCCTGTACTGATAATTATTATTTAATACATTGGAGGTATACATTATTCCTTTTCTTTAGTCTGTGAATCTCATTTTGAGAGAGATAATGTATATATTTGAGGGTTGTGGGGTGCTGAAAAAAAATATGTATGTATCTAATTATGTATGCATTAAATATCTTTTCTTAGCCTTGTTTGATGTAAATTTCGCTAGAGCTTGATAAAATGTTTCCCTATTAGGCCAAGAAAATTAATTTTCTTAAGCTTAAGAGCCAGAAGCAGAGTACAAAGGCTACATAGCACAGTCCAAACACAACCATCCGTACCTCTTAAACCCATGCAGGTACCACTCAGATACCATTACATATCCAACCCACATTTTCCATACGAAGTCACAATAAACATGCCTAGAAAATATGCAAATTCTAGATCCTTATTGAAGACAATGGCTGAATCAGAATGGCACCCATTCTCCAAATTTTTAATTCTCACTCCTTTTTGGCTTGTCTGAAGCATGAATTACCTGAAACAAAATTCATCCAAATAATTTAGTTAAAACCCAACTTGGAAATTTGGTGAAAAAGCTAATTACTTTTTAAGTACTCATAGAAGCAAGCAGACTTGTGTGTACCATATTAGCAGAACCCGGAATCCAATCATTAGTAGCTGGGTTACACTGGCAAGAGGTGTGGCAGCTGGTCACAGATTCAGGTTCTAGGTGGAAGCATTGGCCATTATTGTCCCCCATTTTGATGAACCCCGTTCCTGTCTAAATTACAAATATACTGGACAATCAGATTTTTTTTTCCCTGTTAGGGAAAGACCCAATTATAAATTTAATTGTTGTATTACATGGTCTTGCATATGTTATGTCTAAGCATTTGAACGAGTTATCCATATTATTTTATTGGTTTTTTTGAAGTTAAAGGAACACATTGTCAAAACTCAAAACATATAATAAAACTACTTGGGCCTTTTTCTGCCTTTAAAAAGGAAATTTTAATTAGTACAATTTTGTGAATGGAGGAACATATATATCTTTGGAACATTTTTTTTCTTTCTTTCTTTTTGGTTTATGAAACATTTTGATAATCATATAGTAGACAATTTTGTTAGATATTAGTGATGTATTGTACAAAAATGGCCAAATGGGCTACACTCTAGGTGATAGTACCGTGTGGTGCTGTTTGTCAACACAGTTGAGATCCTTGTAATACTCTGTCTCCACAAATTCCTCTGTCACTTTGCCTTCATTGTAGATCAGCTTCTGCTTTAGTCAGTTACAGAAGTGAGCATGACAAATTTTATAGACATGGGTAAATGATAATAAACAAAAAGACATTGCAACAAGCGTTTGTAGTCCAACGGTTAGGATAATTGCCTTCCAAGCAATAGACCCGGGTTCGACTCCCGGCAAACGCAAAAACATTTTTCTCATTTTTTTTTTCCCATTTTTCAAACAAACAAATTAAGAAATAAATAGAAGTTGTCTAAAAAGAAAAACCAACCTGAGGATCATTTTCGAGACGTTGGAACTCAACTAGTTCGGGGATGAAATTGTTGTTGTTGTTGTTGTCATTATTTGAGTTTGAGAGAGCATCGACATATTGAGTAGAATACTCACTACGCTGAGGCTTAGTGTGGCGCTTTGGAGCTGTTTCATCAAAGTACTCTCTTGCCTTTGCTTCCAATTTTGCTTCTTCTTCCACCGACAAGTGAGTGTCACTCCTATTTGGCCTTTCCCTGCAGCACTCCATTTTTTTTCCTTTTCTCTGTCTCTTCTTTTTCCTATAATTGAGCTACAGAATTCAGATCTGCCTATGCTTAAATAGTTGATATCAGATTTTTTTTTTTTTTTGTCTTTGATTTTGTCGTACAATCATTTTGGAAAAATATCAACCTTTTTTTATAAATATCTTGGAAAGCTTCTCCTTTGAGTCACGACTTTAAATCTGATGGGACTGGTAGCTGGGTGACAACTGACAAGTTGGACTTTTTCTCCTGACTGACTGGTAGTTGATTACAAGAGGATATTACATGGACATCTATATATAATTTTGTGCTCTTGTTTTTAAATTTATAAAATATCTAGATATCAAAATATTTTGTTTTAAGAGTTCCACTATGGGAGATTGAACCCTGCCTACACGTCTCCTGTAGGAGGTACCCCTAGACAAAGATGTTTGGTGGTTAGTCAATTGTAATATACAGTAAATGTTTTTTGGCTGAACTTCTAAAAGCTAGTACACCCCAAAATATTAATTTATTGACTCTTTAATAAGAGCTTAGGATAAACAAAGTATAATTTTTTAATGAAATTGGCAAAAAAATTATTGCTAATAAAAATATTTATAAGGAGTACATGTTGGGGGAAGACAGTGCCTCAAAGCAAATTACAAAGAAAATATAGCCAAATAATTATACAAATTGTAAATCATAAAGATGTGACCAATACAATTTTAGTCTATAAAAAATGTCTATAACAGAGAAAAAAAATGAAGATTATTAAAATCTTAAAAAAAAAAAAAAGAATATGTCTTTTCCTAACTTATTAATTTTAATTCTTTCATCTATCGGGATAAAATAAAGGCATAAAGGGATTTGTTAAAATAATTTTAGGAAAAAGATCTTTAAAAACAGCTTCAAAACATACTCCATCATTACATACCTAAACCTTAGGTATTTTGTAATTAATTATGAGCTTTTCTCCATTGACTTGAGTTAATCTTTCAGATGATTTTTCATAATACTTTAAAGGTATTAGCCCTTCTTGTATACAATTCATGTCAGTACTTGAGTCGATTAAAGCAATTTCTATCAAAGAGAATTCTTTATTAATTACTAAAGTGACTTTTGTATGCCATTTTTGAAAGACAACAATAATATGGAAGCATAAACAATGATAAAATAGATGATAAAGAAAAAAATAACAAAATAGATATATTCAAAATAAGATTAAAACGGAATCTGGAATATGAAAACAAAAACTAGTAAAATCTTACTTGAATAAAACTTTTGACTTTGATTAAAATTGAAAACTTATGTCTTTGATACAAGCTTGAAAATAAAACAATGTTAGAAAAGTTACAAAATTACAAAATAAAATCTGTCTGAAAGGTTACAAAGTTCTATCTAAAGGGAAATGTTACAAGATTACAAAAGGGGAAGGGTTACAAAAGTTTTTCTAAGGGAGAGAGGGGCTACCTTCTAGAGGTTGGAAAAAAAAAATTTTAACTTGAAAATCTTGTGAAACTTGAAGCCTGTCTTTTGTCTTCAGAGTCCGTCTCTTTTATAGATGAAGTGAACCATGGTAAGTCTTTCAAGTTAATTTGTCGGTGGAAACTTGTAGAAATTACTATTGATGAGCAGTAGTCTGTTTGGGAATCTATCAGGTCTTTTTTACGCATGCTAGTAAACATTAGTGACTTATGAATATCTGTCTATTTGTATTTGTCTGGACTGTCTTGGATGACTTATGAATATCTGTCTGTGATTGTCCTGAAACAATGTCTAGGTAAACCTAATAATTTCTCCACTACTATCTATTTTAATATCACTTGTCCTCTATCCTTTTATCTTCATTTATTTTTGGCTTTTATTATTCCTTTCCTCTTACTATAAATTTACAATTCTATATTTCATTTTATACATAGTTTTCCTACACATAAAAGGTTATTTCTCGCTCAAACTTAAGCTCTCTGAACCTTACCACATTAGCTCACAACATATGCCATTACCTATAAAGGATTATAAGTACGTTAAAAGGTTGGTTCGCCAACCCATTAAGGGTCCACTCTACATGGATTGGAGAACGAGTTACCCTAGTTATAGGTGGCCTGTTGAAGGAGGAGGAGAATGAGAAGTTGTTATCTTTACTCACAAATAGAAAACCCTAGAACCCAACTTATAGGGTTAACCCAATTGTATGTGTGTTTGCTTTGTTTGTTGGGATGACATGTAGCATTAGCCCAAATGTATTTGTATTGTTTATTAGGCCTATTAGAAAAAGTCAACCACTAAAAAAATTATACAAAATTTTTTTAATCTCTTTTCAAATAAATTCTTGATTAAGTTTTCAAAAAATATAAAAGAAGTTTTCAAGATTTTTCAAAGAAGTAAAAAAAAAAAAATGAATGTTAAAAAAAAATCCCAAACAAAACAAAAAAAAAAAAGTTTTTTTCAGCAAATATTTTTTTCCCCTACAAATTCAATTGGAGTTTCAAAAAAAAAAAATCCCTTACAAATAAATCTTTAAAGTTGTACTCAAAATATTTTTAGAGGTTGACTTAACTTGTGGCCTAATTTGTTTGATGATTTGAGTCTTTCTTTTTTGGTTTTGTGATTTTGACCAAGGGCTTGAAGCTCATCTCTTTTGTTCAACTTTTATTTGGGCTTAGCCAATATTTGTCGTCTATGGCATTAAGTCCATTTTGTCCTTGATCTAGTGGTTTTAGGTCCATCCTTGTTTTGTCTCGGTACCATTAGCCTATCTTTGTTTTGTTTAAGTGTTTGTTTGGGACTTAGCTCCATCCCTATCTTGTTTAGGGAGCTTTAGACATATCTAGTTTTGTCTTTTGAGCCTTAGGTCCATCTTTAGTCTGTCTAGTATTTGAGCTTACCTTATTGTTTGTCTTGTTCTATGTCAAGGCCCTAGAGTCACTCTAACTTGTCAAGTTGGTAGTGGAGCTTTTACCGATATAATAGATTTCTTATTTGCCCATTTCACAAACAAAGTGTCATTTACCACAGCTTCCTTAAAAATCCTGTAATTTGCATACCATTTAAAGTTTCACATATGTCAAATTTGAGTGCTCTCACAAAGAGAGACATGGTGTAAAGCAACAAAAATTGCACAAAATTAAAATGATTTAAATAAAAAAAAACCCTATTATTGCATAATTACATGTGATTCACACATTATGCATTTATGCCTATCCTGTAGCCTTTTTAGTTCCACTGTAAATTGTATCTAGGTTACTTAAGGTGTGGGTTTCTCAGGGAAATAAAAACAAAAAGGTCACTTAAGGTGTGGTTTGTGTCAATATTATTGACTCTCCAAAAAAAAGGTGTGGATATTACAATTCATAATTAATTTTTATATATGTTTTATTTAGATATTGAATATTTTATATTTTATTTTGTGTGGATATCAATTCTTTTTTGGTGAAAAGATATCGAAAAAAAGATATGCAATTTCTAAAAGTAATGAGATTAAAAAAAAAAAAAAACTCCCAACACTGTGAACATATGTACAACACCCATTTAATTTCTTGATCTTGTTCTTTTGTGGCCACTAAAGCATGAAGTGTTGTGATGTGTTGTGAGATGTTGAAAATTCCCCCAAGGCATCGATGATCACATTTGTTCGCCGCATTTGTAATGTGATCAATTAGCTTGGGATTTTTCTAGACCTTGTTTTCCCTTTTGTGAGGCTAACTAATAATTAAAATTTTTGATATTTGTACATGCACAATTTGTACCCGATCCAATCACTAGATAGACCCAGGTCCAAAGAGTCTTATACAATGAAATTTGTAGAGTATAGGTTTGAAATCTAGGTTAGGATATTGAAGAGTTGATAAACAAGCTAGAATGCTGCAATCTATGCAAATAATAGATGAATATCACAAAAAACTTTCTTCGGACGTAAGCTGAAGACCACGTGTATTGCCTTTCTCTCTTTAAGCAAAAGATTACAATTGGTCTTCAAGTTTTTCGTCCTCCTCTCCTCTTCATACGTCTCCAGTCATCTTATATCCATCTTCTTCTTTTCTTTATCTCCCACGTGTAGCACAGATTTTCCTTCTAGATATTTGTCCTATCTACCACCTTTTTGAAGTCTTCAAATAATAGCTGGAAAGCTAAATATTACTGTTTAGAGGTCATCTCTCCATTAATGCGGCCAGGGAGGTAGACACAAGGCCTTTAATGTAGTGGTAGCAGCTTTTTTCCTCAGATATTTCTCGCATGTTTCTCCTTCTAACGAGTGCTTGGATCACGCCTTTACCCAACAGATCTTCCAGAATTCTGTCTCTAAATCCTTTAGCACGTCCCATGGCCTTTATTGGGCCCGTCCGATGAGATACTCCTCCTTGGACAACTCATCTGCCCCTTGTAACGCGAACTGGCCTGTGGGCCTCGAAAACTTTGATTGAACAAACTTATACCAACAAACCAGGCCCAATGCCCAAATGTGTATTTAAGCAACTTTGCCCCCACAATATTGACAGACAATTCATGTAAAAATGTCAAATAAATAAAGTACTAACCAGTTGAGGTTGGATTCTTGGCCTACTTTTCTTTTTGGAGACTTATACTTCTGCTTTATTGGACTTACATTGGTATCTTGGACTAATAGTAAATAGCTTATTAGAAATAGATGTCATAAGTTGAAACTCACTAAAAAAAGAAAAGAAAAAAATGAGTGTGATTTATAAAGAATAGAAAATAATGATTAAGTCAACTGCCAAAATACGTCATGAATTTTGATGTGAACATCTCATTCTCATCATAAGATAGCGATTCAAAAAAATTAATACACGTGTTTCTCATAAAATTGCCATCGAAGTTATCAATAATATTTGAATTTATCCGATGAAACTCTTAAGAATATTTTTTGTTGTTCAATTGGTATAATAATTATAGAAATAAGGTAATTTTTGTTTTCTTAATTAGTTTTTTTTATTGTAAAATATATTCTTATATCTATTAAAGTTTTGGATAATTTATGTCTTTGAAAACTTCAATGATTTTATTAAAATGTTTTTTCATTCACTTTGGTAGATAATTTCTTAATTTTATATTAGAAGATGAATTTAATTCTATGAAAAATCATTATTCAGCATAATTTTCATATGAGTACTGTGTGGGTAATTTTTTGTACTCCAGGTAAACTTATTGCGTACTCCCTGGAAACTTGTTTTTGTCGCACATCGTAAAGATCTTCTCCTACTTGCTGCCTTATAAACTTGAAGCTAAAGGAGTAGTGTACCATCAGTTATTAATAACTGATGGTACACTCATTTCTTCGGCGTAAGCTTATAAGTGAGAAAGTAGGAAGAGCAATTGATAAGGTAGGAATAAGTTTCTCTGGAATACAAAAAATTGCACACACAAGTACTATGTTCTTTTAATTTGTTAATATTTTTGTACATATTTAATATCAAATTAGACAATTTTTGCATACTTACTGGAGTTATAAAGTTAATAAATTTTCTAAAATGTTATCTCATAAATATATATTTGTCAATAATAATAATTTTGCGTACAATATATTTATAAATATTACAGTTTTTATGTGTGATTTTTTTTCTTTGCATTTTTGATTTGTCTTAAATCAATTAATATATTAGTACCATAATTTGAAGCAAAACAATTATTTTTTTCCTAGATTAAAAAAAAATATAAAGAAATGACGTGACTCAATAACCACAAAAAATTCAAATGGCTCACATGACAAGTCTCTATCACACCTGCCACCTTTGGAGCTATAAATTATTATCACCTGCATATGCATGTGACTATAAATTATTATCCCTAACAAGTTTTTGTTTTTTTGTTTTTGTTGAGAATCTACGGAAAAAATCTTATTCATAAAGAAGCAAATTATTTTTTTTTTTACAAAAGTACAAGGGTATTTGATAGAATAGTTTGAAATATGATTTTTATAGTTTTTTGAAATTTGTGTGAATAAAAAGTGTGTAAAATGTAAAAATATGAGTTTAAAATTATTAACCAAATAGGCTTAAGTGTGAGAGATGAAAATTAAAGTAAGGAGTGTTTGATAGAGTAGTTTGAAACGTGATTTTTGTAATTTTTAAAAATTTATATAGATAAAAAATGTGTAAAATTATCTAAAATGTAAAAATTTGAGTTTAAAAGAGTTAACCAAACCATGAAAATTGAAAATAACTTTTTGTATTTTCAAATTATGGGATATGAGTTATACCGACAAAATTATAAAAAAATCAAATTTGTGAGCCTATTTTTCTGACTTGTCACTATCAAGTCATTCATACCACACCTTTTATTTATATATATATTTTCAAATAACTCCACCACCAACGTCCCCTTTTTTTTTTTTCCTTCTTCTTTCTTTCTTTCTTCTTCAGACCCACACCATTTTATCTGAAGAAGTACCAAGGAAAAAAAAAATGACAAGCATCAGGTCTATTTCCATAGTGGTTCCAAGCGAGCCTACTCCAAGTGGCCTTTTACGGCTCCCTGAGACTGATCAAGTGAAGCAATGGACTCATGCACGACTCATATACATTTACAGAGCCAAGTCCAACAACACCACCATCCCATTTTCATTTGAGGCAATGAAACATTCCCTAAGTCGTGCTTTGATTCACTTCTACCCGTTGGCTGGCCGGCTATGCTGGATTGAAGGTGGCCGTCTAGAACTTGATTGCAATGCCATGGGAGTGCAACTATTGGAAGCTTATTCTGAAGCAGAATTGGATGAACTTGGTGATTTTGCACCAACCGATGCAGTGCGAGATCTTGTTCCAAAGGTTGATTATACTACTCCAATAGAGGAGTGGCCATTGTTGCTTGTACAAGTGACAAGATTTCGCTGTGGTGGCCTTTGTGTTGGAGTGGCAATATCCTTTACTATGGTTGATGGACAATCTGTAACTCACTTCATCAACTCATGGGCAAAGTTGTCTCGGGGATATGATCTGGAGGACGTTGATATGCCATTTCTTGATCGAACTGTTTTGAGATCAAGTGAACCAATTAAGACTCCACGCTTTGATCCCATAGAATATACCACAAAGCCACCAGTCTTGATTGGGAGGATGGATGCAAATGAAGAGAGAAAGAAGGAAACTAGTGCGACCTTGTTAAAACTTACAAGGGAGCAAGTGGAGGTTCTAAAGAAGAAAGCCAATCAAGACGTCATCGGGGTAACAACAATAAGGCCCTATTCTAGATATGAGGCCATTGCCGGCCACATGTGGAGATGTGCATGTAAGGTACGTGCAGTTGATAGTCATAATAGTCAATCAACAAGAGCTCGCCTTGCAGTTGACATTCGTAATCGGCTAAAGCCATCTCTCCCTGAAAGATATTTTGGGAATGCAACTTTAGGTACTGTGACACCAATATGTCTTTATAAAGACCTCTTGTCCAAGCCATTGAGTTATTCTGCTGGGAAACTAAGAGAAGCCACTGAGAGAATGGATGATGAGTATATAAGATCTGCTCTTGATTTTATATCAAGTCAGAAGGATGTGAGTGGGCTAAGGTCTAACTTTCAGATTCAAGGATACTCGGAAGCACCTTTCCTAGGGAACCCTAACATTTCTCTTGGCAGCTGGATAGGTCTACCATTCTACAATGCAGATTTTGGATGGGGAAAGCCTATATACGTGGGTCCTGCGGCGTTGCTACACATGGATGGTATATCATTCATTATGCCAAGTCCCACTGCCGATGGATCTCTCATTATAGCACTTCGTTTGCAAACACAATACATGGATTCTTTCAAGAAAATCTTTTATGAGGATATTAGTGTCAGCCCAGCCAAGTTATGATCATGATATACCTAATAATAGCTGTAAAATGCAATGGAAAATTCAAAAACTTCAAAGGCTTTGAGGTTGATGGCTAAGATGTATTGATGTTTATCATGTGTGTTTCTATTTTCAGTAGTTAATTAATGTGGTTATTTTGATCTTTTTTCTGAGTTCTACCCTCTATATTATAATTTATTTAGTGCTCTTCCCACCCAATAATTGAGTGCCATCTGTATCGATGTTTCCAACACCGTTTTACATGGATTGAATTTTGCATAAAGCATACAATATAAATTTAAACTACGTACCCACTCATCAGTACTGATGAGACTCAAGTCTTCAATCCCCTCCACCCTCTTTAATTTCATGGGTGGGAACAATCCAATATTAGTGAGAGAGTGGAGAGCCTGGTCATCTTTTCAAAACCCTTCGAGAACTAGCTAGTGCCAGTGCAATTTATCATGGAGCCCAGTAGATAATACATTCGAAAGAAATCATCTACACTTTCTTCTATCCTTATCTGAAGATTCTAAACCAAGTGGTTGTGGTGCTCAAAGGTGTACCCATCAACTTTATGATCATTAAACGCTGGATAGGCTTACAAGTATGGCTTGGTTTGGATAGCGTGTCCGCTTTCAGCGCTTGCGTTCCCTCTTTTTTTTTTTTTTTTGCTGCGTTTCACAGTTCGAGGGGGATAAAAAGTACTATGCGCACATTGTATACTGCTCGTACTTTTTGCGCACTTTTCAACCATTTTTTATTAAAAATAAGTTTCGCAATACTATTCACGTATTTAAAAGTTATTTTACTTCAATTTTTCGTTTTCAGTTTTCAATTTGCTTTTTTTTTTTTTTCTGTCCCATTTCACACTTCGAGAGGACAAAAAACACTATGCATCGCGCACTGTTCCCGTACTTTTTTTAACAATTTTTTTTATAAAAAATAGGTCCCGTAATACTATTCAAACATTTAAAAATTATTTGCAACAATATTTTTAGTTTTCAGTTTTCAACTTTATCCAAACGAATCCATAGAACGACCAGCCAAGCTGAGCTTAGTAACGTGAATTTGTAACAAAGTTAAACTTTATGGCAGTTAAAAGTGTTAGGTTCATGTGTTTTTATATTGTCAAACCATGCCAAATTACGTGTCTTTTATTGAGTTTTGATATATCTTAAAGTTGTAATTAAAGAGCAAATTGAAGATACAAAGTTTGCTCAAGAAAAACACATTTTCAACACATTTTACTCATGTGCCTAGATAGTAGCTTGATAGAGGCTACAAATAAATTTTTACTATTTTGAATTCTTATAATAGTAGTCTTTTACAAAAAAATCCATTTGTTTTTAATATTATTACCTTTTTTTTTTTACTGAATATTATTATTATTACCTTTTAGAAAGAATAAAAAAAGAAGATGAATTTTGTAAGAGCATTCTTTTCAAGCTTTCTATATGCTATAAATGCTATTTTTAAGCATTTTAAACCCAAAAATTCACTCCATCAAACCCGGTAAATGTTATAAAATTTGCAATACTGCTACAATGCACTCTCATTTTTGAGAGCACACTGTAGCAGTATTGTATAATATTTTATTAATATATTTATTCTCTCTCTTGAGCTCTGTCTCCCACATCCCTCTCTTTCTCTGGTTCTCTCTTTGTCTCCCACATCTCTCTCATTTCCTCACTGGGCTCTCTTTCTCTCTCTCTCATTTCCTCACTCCCTTATAACAAGTTCGTACATTTAAGATCGGCTTGGTGGCGAGGAGAACAACGTGGAGACTGGTGTGGAGATCGGTGTGTTATGTGTTTTCTTGTGGTTGTTGTGGCCGGTGTCTTATGGTTCTTGTGGTGGTGGTTTTTTGTTGTGACTGGAGCTGTGGCTGTAATGTTTGTTGGGTATCGATGGTGCTTGACAACGATTTTGGCTGGGGTTGAGATCGGGGTGGTGGGTTTTGGTTGGGGTTGAGAACGAGGTGGGTGGGTGGTGGTGGTGGAGGTGGGTTACTGTGGCTGAGGCGTGGGTCTTGGGTTTGATGGGTTTCTCTATTCTCCGCCTCCCTCTATCCTCTGATTTGCCCTCATCGGTGGAGTTTTTTTTTTTTTTTTTGGTGGTTGGTGGTGGTGAGTGAATGTGGTGGTTGTGGGTGGATGTGGATGTGGAGGTTTATTTCTGCTATGATTTTCTTTTTCTTTTTTTGTTAGTGTTGGTTGTGGTGGGTTTTTGGTCGGTGGTTGGTAGTGTGGTGCTGGCGGCGGTGCTGTGAGAAAGAGAGAGATAGAGGAGAGAGGAAAAAATAAAAAATTATTGAAAAATAATAAAGAAACAATATTTAAATGAAATTGTAAAAAAAATAGAAATTTTGATATAAGTTGTATTGTTAAATAGTGTGTTATATATTATAAATATAGATTTTGAGAGTATAAATGCTAAATTTTTTAAAATGTTCCATAAGAATGATCTAAAAGTTGGATTTGGAATTCAACCAATAAAAAAAAAAACAGCAACAACATATATGGGGTTTTCAATTTTTAACAAAAACGAATAGGCAATTTTGTAAAAAAGTGGCAGTTTTGTAAAAAACCCAAAATTTGTGGGCCCGCACATCGGTTTATTTATTCATTTAAACTCACACATCCCAACGGCTCTCTTACTTTCACTCTCCACAAATCCCAGAGCGCTCTCTTTCTCTCCCTTCTCTTCTGTACCAGCCACACCTCCGATTTCCCTAAGCCGATTGTGTTTGGTGGTGGGTTTGGGGGTTGGTTTGTCTGCGGCTGTGATGTTGGGTGTTTTGATATTGTGGGTTTGCTAAACCTTAACTTTCTCTTCTCCGTTTGGTTCCCGAGAAAGCTCTGGAAAATTCAATATTAATGTAGAGAAAATAAAGTTGAGGATTCTTTTCCCATACTATTTGGTTGGGTGTATTTTGAATTTGTGATTCTCGTGTTTATTGTTTTTTCCTGCGTTTTCTCGGCAACCAAACGGAACATCATCGGTATAGTTGTTTCTTGGTTTATTGTCATTACTGTTTCTATTTGTTTTATGTATCTTTTTTTGGTGCTTTCGTCCTTGAAAGTAGAGAGCTTTTAGAATTACTAATCATGTGCTTGTTTATGTGTTTGTGGAGGTTTTAGATTCGAATTTCTGGGTGATGGGTGTTTTGATTGGGGTTTGGGCGTGGGTTTGGCTGTGGTTGTTTTGAATGGGTGTGACTGGGTGTGGGTGTGGGTGTGGCATTGTAGGCTTAAACTTGTGCATTGTAGGCTTCTTCGCCATAGGCGGTATGTTTGCATTTGCAGTTTGCACCAGAACCTAGCACCTATCTTCACAACCCTTCAAGGAATCATTCCTAGAGGATTGAGGGTTGAAGCATTGATAAAATTTATTCATGAAAAGGTGATTCATTATTACAGTTTCTTACTGATATGGAAAAACAAAAACTATTTCTGTCAAATTCAAATTCAAAATCTTTTATATTGGTCTCATGTTTCTTACCAATGTGTCGATTGTTGCTAATGAAACTTTTTGTTCATAGATTTGCACTCTTTTTTTTTTCTTTTTTTGCAAGAAAACTTTTTATGTATCACAAAATTATAAATCCTATTAATAATCATATATGTCTTCTGTATTGCTCTAATTCATGTTGTTATCCTCATACTGAAAAGTTAAAACTAACTTTTTTTAAAAGAAAATTTTGCAGTTTGACTGTAGTTGGCAAGTAATATGGAGTTGTCTCTTGCATGGGATACCAATGTTCAGCTCAGTAACCGCAGTTGTAAGTTTTGTTTATGGAATCTTCTTTCGTATTGTCAATATAGCTGTTGTAAGTTCTGTTTGTATAATCTTCTTTGGTAGTGTCAATCTTCTTTGATAGTCTCAGTATAGTTTTTTTTTTATTAGTGCCTTTCTGAATTATAGTTATGATGATAGACAACCTTTCTCTGGTTTGTTGATAGTATGAAATAAACACAGCCTAAAAGATCTAATTGTTGGGAAATTTACTAACATAGAATGCAAGTTTTTTCTAATTGTTTGTTTGAGCCACCACTTTGATGTTCATTTTAATTTCCATGCAGGTAGATGCTGTTTTGATGCTCCTTGGAAGCATAATTTCATATGTGAGTGCCAGGTTACTTATTCTCGAACCCCATAAACCACATTGCATGTTATACGTTCTTATTGCGTGTACTTCTTGCGTGCAGGGTGATGTTCATATTTTTAATAAAGTCTTAATTATTCAAAAAAAAAAAAAGTTTAGCTCCCAAACAAGCATCTAGATATTATTACTACTTCTCCTCAGTCTATGGAGTAGTTTTTGCTATGTTGTGGTATGACATATGTTTATTATCTTGATGCAAGCTCTTATAAACTACTTTATCATTAGTCTATTCCCGGTTAATCACCTAGTGAGGGTGAAATTTCCCTTGCAATTCTTGTACCTCTGTCTTGTCTTGTTCAATTTGAATATGGTAATGCCTCTTATTTTTGTGGGACAGGTAAATTACAAAGTTTGTGACCTTAAGATGGTTGGCGATAAACTCTCTTTTTCTCTCCTTCAAGCATAAGAATTTTAAGGATACATTTTTGTTGTTTTAATTCGGTCTAATACATGGGTTTGTGAGTGAATTTCCTAGGTTTCATTTTTGAGAAGGATTATAATTCCTGGTCTTGCGAAGTGAGGGTTTGAAATTTCTATTGCATTTCTTCTCCCTTTATCTTGCTGTCTTATTTTATTTTTGGTCATTATGTGTTGGCAACCTCAATAGTGAATTCAGAGCTTAATCCGGCAATGCCTTTTATTGGTGTAGGCCAGAATCATAAGAAAACTCTCTTTTTTTTTTTGGTCTTAAATTTTACATTTTGCTTATAGGTCTTTTAATATAGTGTTCCCAATAATGTGATACTATACTATTCTATGAAGGCATTTGTTTCTGTGAAGTTGGCTTTTCTAGAGCGATTTGGTTCTTGTCTATAGGAGCAGAATCCCTTATTGTTGGCTGGCTGGTAATGATGGGTTTAAAAATTAACTTTACATTGTAAACAAAAATTGGTGCTTGCATTGTGTGTTTTTCAGGCTTCATTTGTTTGGTTTTAATTAATCCCTGCGCTACTTGGCATTTTTGTTGTGGTTCCTTTTTTTACTGCTGTCTACTTGCACTTCTTACTACTTTTAGGAACCTAAGGTCATCAATATCATCATTGGGCATCCATATAAGATAAAAGCAGCCAGCTTCAAATATAGTTGTTTTGAATGCCGAAGAAGTATAAGATTTACCTTGTAAGGAAGAGTTCTTCTTGTCGTTATTGCAACTATTGAAATTCTGGGCGCTTATGAAAAATTCTCACTGGATTTTTTTTTCTTGGTGCCAGGCAGCTTAAGTGGTGGAGTTTGGTTTGTCGATAAGCTTTCTTTTTCCCCCTTGTTTTCTTTATTCTCTCCTACAATCAAATGAATTATAAGGATATTTTTCCACTTGTTCTAATTCTTTTTAATACTTTTGACATGTATGCATTTCTTAGGTTTGGTTTCCTTGGGGATTATAAATTCAAGTCACACTCAACAAAGGTTTGAAAATTCCATTGGAATTCTTGTCCCCTTGTCCCGCTTTCTTTTTTGATTTTTTTTTTTTTTTTTTCATTCTGTTTTGGCAAGCTTATATCTCATTTGTATGTAGTAATGACTTTTATTGGTGTGGGCAGATCACATGCCATAGTGATTGGTATGAGTTGGGCTTTCTGGGAATTAAATGGAGAATTTGCATCATAATTGTAATCTTAGGTTATTGCCGATTGATTTCCTCATATTAGAAAGTTTAAAATGTAGAGAGTCATTGACTCTTAAGATCATGGAGAATGAGTTCCATTATTTCAACCACTGAAATGCCATATTCAAGTAGTCCAATTTTTAATTTTGAAAGAAGTTCATAAAAGGTTACAAATTGTATAGCATAAATTCTGTTATAAACTTATATATGGGTCAGTGAATGTCATACTTACGCTTTTCTTATTTGTGTCTGTGTTCGTTTCCTTTTTTGTTGTTTTTTCTTTGTTTTTCCTTTTCCGGGCATGTCTTGGACTGCTAATTTTGTCCTTTTTTTTCTTTTTTAAAACCAAATTGTCCTGTAAGCTGTGGTCTTTTTTTTTTTTTTGGTGTGGCCTTTTGTCCTCCATATGATGGGCATGTCTTGGACTGCTATGTCCATCTAGCGTTGATTCTCTTTTGTTTTGTTGGGGAAGTCTCATTAACACTCTTGTGTAGAATAAATGCAACAGTTCTTGTTATTTGCCTAGTCACAAATTTGGGCATACTATTAAGTGGTCTGATGTGATGTCTCTTGAGCTCCTATACTTTTGTTTTTTTGGGCCCCCTTCTTTCTTTCTATTTTTTCAGGTAATCTCTCTGTGTTTCTCTTATTGCTTTTGAAGTATAAGTTTTATCTTGCAGAGAGGAGTGATGTTCTGTTTTTTTGCTACTTCTGCAATTCTGAGTGCATGTTTCAATCCTAACATATCTGCAGGAAGCAGATTTTTTTTTTTTGGGCTGGGTGAAGTTCGATTTGGCGAGAAGCTCACCTTTCTTCCTGTTTTTATAACTATGTAGTTGCGATTCTTTGTTTTTTAGTTGGCTCATGTGGGAAGTCAATGCCTATGCCACCAAGGGTGTGAGCTTTCTACATCTGTCTTCTTGTCTTTGTTTTTGTTGATGTCTTTTTGGCTGTAAGTGGAACTGGTCATCCTATGTTAGTAGCATCATATCCATTTTGGTTTGCAACTTATTGGGCTTTTGCAGGAAGTTGGATTTTTTATTTTATTTTTTTGGTCCTTTATAGGTAAGTAGTGGAGTTTGATTTGGCGATAGGTTTTCCTTTCCTCCTTTTTCTTCCCATGCTACATTGATAAGAGTGTGAAGGGTATATTTTTCTTGTTTTACTTCTTTCTTAAAATTGGGTTTGTGACTGCCTTCCCTAGGAGGATTATAAATTCTACTCTCACTGAGTGAGGGTTTAGTTTAAAACTTCTATTGCAATTTTGTCCCTTCTTCTTGATGTGTTATTTTATTTTTGGTCATTCTGTGTTTGCAACCTCAATAATGAATTCACAGGCTAATCTGGCATCGCCTCTTATTTTTGTAATCATGTTATAACCCTAATATAAATTTATGCTATGTGTTTGGGTTAGTTCTAGTTTGATTTAATGTGCTTTTTGGAATTAATTTATCTCTCTGGATTTGCAATCATAATTTGTAATCTTGAATTGTTGCTGATTTGATTTTGTAGTCGTTGAAAATGAGAAAGATACTGTGAGCATCCTGCCTAGTCCAGTGTTAGTCCAAGGATTTTCTATTTTGGACTCAAATTCACTAAACAACAATATTCTTCTTTATAAGCTGCCAATGTTTGTTTTGTAAATTTGAGGGTGATGTTTGGTGTTATTGATAACAATATGTCTACAGGGGGGAAAATTGTGATTTGGACTTTAACATACTTGAGCAGGAGCTTGTGCTGTGGTGACTGCAACAATAAGCAAACTCTTCCCTTCTCTTGATTTCTCCTTTTGGTTGTGAGTCTTTTAAAACACTGTTTGCCCAAACATGATACTATTCAGTATTTTTTTCCTTTTTATTTTTATTTATTTTATTTTTATAGATTTTGGTGCTTGGCTGCTTTTTAAGGCGTTTGTTGTAGCAAAATTGACTTCTCTAAATCAATCTGGTATCCTACTTAAGATATATTTATGAGTGAGGAAAACAAATTGTTGGAGTGACATCACTCTTTTCTTTGGTTTTCTCAGTTATTTCATATTGCTTCTTTTCCCATTGTTGTGACTTAAAAAGTTTGATCTTTGTTCTCTTGTACCTACTTGCCTAACTTTTTTCTTTCTTCAAATCATTTTTTCTAAAATAATAATGCAGGTTTTTTTTTTTTTTTCCTAGCTTGAATTTTGTGCTTCCCAGGCTGCATTATGAGAGATTATTTAATTCTAGGGGTGCTGCATTTGCTTGTGGTGGACCTAAGGTTGATTTGGTTTTTTTTGCTTTTGAATGAAACATGCTTTTAAGTAGTATTATGTAATTTAAATGTTGCCCTGAACTGTGCAGTTAATTAGGATTCTGTATTATCCAGTTTGCTCATGCGGGAAGTCAATGCCAATGCCAACAAGGGTGTGAGGACTTACTGTGTTTATGCAGGAAGCAGGTTATATATATATATATATATATATATATATATACATATAGAGGTACTTTGCAGGTTAAGCAGTGGAGTCTGATTTGGCAGTAGGCTTTCCTTTCCTCCCTTTTTATTTTTATTTTTTAATTTTTTTTTTCTGCTACAATGATAAAAGTTTGAAGGACAGTTTTTTCTTGTTTTAATTCTTTCTAATACTTGGGTCTGTGACTGGCTTTCTTAGGAGAATTTTTTTATAGGTAATAAAAGTTTTATTGATGGCAAAAGTACAATTTGTTTACTATAGTAAACTCATAGCAATGAAAAAAATACATTCAAATCAAAAGGAAAATCGAACGAAAATAATGAAATCAGACAAGAAAATACAATGTGTAAGACCCCAAAATTGAGACCACTCAAAATAAAGTCCTGGCTAGCGAAGTCTTCAACAAATCAATAGGTCTCTCAATGTCCTCAAAATTTCGCATTGCATGAGAGGATTAATATACCAATTATAATTCCATTTTCACTGAGTGAGAGTTTTAAACTGATATTGCAATTCTTGTTCCTTCTTCTTGATGGCTTATTTAGTTTTTGATCAACCTTAATAATGAATACACAGGCTAATCCAACAATGCCCTTTATTTGATTGGGGCAAGAATATAACTGTTACTTGAATATGGTTATAGAGGGAAAACAATACTGGTTCTGCTCTTTTCTCCTAGATTAGTTGGACTTTTTGGGAATTACATGGAATTAACATTACATGGATTGTTGTTGATTGATATCACTGTCATCAAATATTAGGCAATAGAGAAGACCAGGGCTTTCAGAGTTGGAATAATTTATCTTTATAATTGCTGGTTTCTACTGAAATATTGTAGTCTTCTTATTAATTGTTTTGCTTTCTTAGTGTCTACAAAAATCTATTCCTCATATGTCTATAGGAAATTTTTTTTGGTCCTTAGCCTCTTGCAATCATAAGAACTATACAATTTTTGGCTTGACTTAATTTTCTAATTCATGGACCTGTAACTGCTTTTATTAGGCTTTGGTTTTTTGGACTGCTATTAATACTGTCTCACCTAGTGAGGTTGGTTTTTTGGACTGCTATTAATACTGTCTCACCTAGTGAGGGTATGAAATTTCCCTTGCAATTCTTGTTCCTACGTATGAAAAAGTTCTTCTATTTGATATGCAACTTTTGCAATTGTAGGAATGTGAAAAAATCTAACTGGGAATTTTTTTGGTGCTTGGTAGCTTAAGTGATGGAGTTTAGTTTGGCGATAAGCAATCTTTTCTTTCCCCCTTGTCCTCTTTATTCTCTCCTTCAATCATATGAATTATAAGGATATTTTTCCTTTTTTTATTATATATATCTATATATATATATACATATATTGGGAAATATATGGTTATTTTAGGATTTGGTTTCCTTGAGGATTAAAAATTTTAGTTTCACTCAATGGGGGTTTGGAAGTTCCATTGAAATTCTTGTCCATTTGTCTTGCTTTCTTGTTTGACTTTAGTCATTCTATTTTGGCAAGCTTATATATAATTCGTATGTGGCAATGCCTTTTATTAGTGTGGGTAGTTCTTGTGGTGATTTTTGCATGAGTTGTGCTCTGAATTTGCATCATAGTCAATGGTGATTTATTATCATTGGCAGCCAATATAAGATAAGATCTTCATGCCTTAAAAATAACTGTTTTTTAAATACAAGAGAAGTTTAGGTCTATCCTTCCTTATACCTACTTTGAAAATAACTGTTTTCAAAATTATTATTATTTTATATATTTTGGTGCTTGGCTGCTTGTTAAGGTGTTCGTTGTAGCAAAATTGACTTCTCTAAATCAATTTGGTATCCTACTTGGGAAACAAAGTTTTTAAGGCATTAAGCTCTCTTTATCTCTGTATTTCATTATTCTTATCCTAAAATTTGAAGATATAAGTATTGGATTAAGATATTCATGAGTGAGGAAAACAAATTGTTGGAGTGACATCACACTTTTCTTTGGTTTTCTCAATTATTTCATATTGCTACTCTTCCCATTATTGTGACTTAAAAAGTTTTTTATATTGGTTGTTGTTGTATATCACAACCTTTTTGCCACCATGTTTTAGATTATACTTTTCTAAAATAATAATGTTGGTATTTTCTTCTAGCTTGGATTTTGTGCTTCCCAGGATGCACTATTAGGGTTTATTTAATTCTAGTGGTGCTGCATTTGCTTGTGGAGGACCTAAGGTTGATTTGGTTTTTGCTTCTGAATGAAACATGCTTTTAAGTAGTATTATGTAATTTAATGTTGCCTAAACTGTGTGGTTAGGATTCTGTATTTTCCAGTTTGCTTATGCGGGGAGTCATTGCCAATGCCACCAAGGATGTGAGGTTAATACATCTGTCTTCTTGTCTTGTTCCTGTTAATATTT
The DNA here is from genome assembly GCA_014183005.1 of Castanea mollissima. Classification (NCBI taxonomy): domain Eukaryota; kingdom Viridiplantae; phylum Streptophyta; class Magnoliopsida; order Fagales; family Fagaceae; genus Castanea; species Castanea mollissima. The sequence goes on along the minus strand of JACAVU010000006.1, from coordinate 27,808,803 downwards.
TTGGCTTTAAGGGGAACTGATCATCCACCATATCCAATTTGGTTTGCGACTTATTGTGTTTATGCAGGAAGCAGGTTATATATATATATATATATTGGTACTTTGCAGGTTAAGCAGTGGAGTCTGATTTGGTAGTAGGACTTCCTTTCCTCCCGTTTTATTTTATTTTCTACTACAATGATAAAAGTTTGAAGGATAGTTTTTTCTTGTTTTAATTCTTTCTAATACTTGGGTCTATGAGAAGCTTTCTTAGTAGGATTATAATTCCAATCTCACTGAGTGAGGATTTTAAACTGATATAGCAATTCTTTTTCCTTTTTATTAATGGCTTATTTAATTTTTGGTATTCTGCATTTGCAACCTCAGCAATGAATTTATAGGCTAATCCGGCAATGCCTTTTATTGGATTCGAGCAAGAATATAACTTTGTGTGACCTGAATATGGTTGTAGAGGGAAAACAATACAGGTTCTGCGTTCTCTTCTCCTAGATTAGTTGGACTTTTTGGCATTTATGTGGAATTAGCTTTATATTTCTGGATTTGTGTCATAATTTGTGCACTTGGATTGTTGCTGATTGATATAGCTGTCATCAAATATTTGGCAATAGAGAAGACCAGGGCTTTAGAGTTAGAATAATTTATCTATATAATTGGTGTTTTCTACTTAATATTGTAGTTTTTTAATTAGTTTTTTTTGCTTTCTTAGTGCATGACTTAAATACATACCTCGTGTGTCTACAGGAATTTTTGTTCTTGGTCCTTAGTCTCTTGCAATCATAAGAACTATACAATTTTTGGCTTGTCTTAATTTTATAATTCATGGACCTATAACTGCTTTTCTCAAACACTGCTATAAATTCTGTCTCACCTAGTGAGGGTTTGAATTTTCCTTGCAATTCTTGTTCCTCTGTCTTGTCTTGTTCAATTTGAATATGGTAATGCCTCTTATTGTTGTGGGACAGGTAAATGACAAAGTTTGTGACCTTAAGATTGTTGCTGAGGGTAAATAATACAGAATTTTGCTTTATTTTGTCTTCATGCCTTAAGAATAGCAGTTCTCTAAATGCAAGAGAAGTTTTTTATGATTTTGTTATCCCTAAATTAATCTGTTTAATATGTGTAGGTATGGTAGGTCTACTTTGGATGGAGTTTTATGAGAACCTAAGGCAATAATCTCTTTATCAGTTGATTTCACTATTCTCTTCATAATAGCTGAATGATAATGTTTCTGCTTGTGTGTTTTTTTTTAGTTCATCGGCCTGCAGCTTCCTTTTGTTAATTGAAGTCTTGCTATTTGTTGTCTATTTCAACGTCGATGTCATTTTTTTTTCAGCCTTCAACTGGAGGTTTATTATATAGTTAGAATGATTGAAGGTTGATGTGTCTACTGATGGGGAAATTGTGATTTAGTTTACAACAGAGTGCTTAAGTCTTGAATTTTTATATGAGGACCTATGGCAATAATCTCTTTTATTAATTTATCTCATCATTCTCTCCCCAACATGTGAAGACTAATGTTTCTGCTTGAATGTTTCTTTAGTTTGTGCTAAACACTGGAGTTTCATTATGTCCTGCTATTTATTACTTGTTCAAAGACTTTGACCATGATGTGTCTGCTGGAGGAAAAATTATGATTTACTTTTGTGGACCTTGTGACAGCTGGTGGTCAGTGGTTGGTGGCACTGATGGTTGGCAACTGGTGGCCAATAGGTGGCGGCAGGGGGCAGTGGCTAAGCTAATGGCAGCAGTCATCATCCCACAGATTGGGGGGGGGGGGGGGAGTTGCAGCATAAAGGAGTTAAAAGGGTTAAGGATGGTAGGGATAAACGCAAGGCTTTTTTGAAAACAGTCAATGTTTTTTAAAAGTGTAAATGTTTTCGATTTAAAAAAAAAAAAAAAAAGCGTAAATGTTTTCTGCCAATTTGCTGTAATTTTCCGTTGACTAAAATTTTTAGACGCACCAAATACCTGAAAATGCAAAATCAGTTTATGCCAAAAACAAATGAAACATTTTGTTGATTTTTGGATTGGTTAATAGTTATACATGCATTTGACTGTTTTTGAATCATGACCTCACACTCCTTTCATTTATCGTTGGAAGCAGTAGTGCCATTTAAACTAGAGCTCATTGGCTAGGAACTTAAAGATTTTGGGATGCTTTGTTTGCCCAGAATGGAGCAAGTGTAACCTGCTAAGATTTTGTGATGCTTTGTACTGTTAACCATATTATGTTTCTACATGCCAAAATCTGTATTATATATTGTGTTTCTCACTTCTTGTTGTATTGATTCCCAAATGCTCCAGCTCAGCCTGTGGTCCTTCAGCTTTCCTTTGCAAACTCAACAGCTTGCAACTCATGAGGTTAGTTTTTTGTCAACCTATCATAACTTGTGTGCCAAGTCTTGCTGTCAGCCTATTGTAATAGTAATGGCATATGATTGTGCTTCTGATTTTAATGGATTTTATCTAGAATTCACCCATATGAAAAATAGAATTCCGTTGTACTTGGCATAGAGGGGCTCACTATCGTGACATTATTTAAGCATGGAAAGCGTGAAAGCTGCTGTAAAATATTCAGAAACATGTGTCCTCTTTCATTGGTACTTTCTTGTTTTTGGTTGATGCTGCTGAAGTGGATAGTCATGTCTTGCACCATCGCTTTATTCTTGAGACTCATTACCTTTATAACTGAATTTTCTATTTATCTTGTTTTCTATTTTTTTTTTTGCAGCTAAGAAACTAAAAAGGTGAATTAATATTTTGTATTTTAATTTCACAAAAAAAGTTCTATTTTAGAGCTCTGTTTTTGTTGGTTTTGTTGAAATTTGCTTGTGTGTTTTACATTAGTCTACTTTGGTAGAAGTCTTGGAGGTGGTAAATATTTGTTTGTCAAGTTTCAACAAATATGTTTGTGCGGTGTGGAGTATAATTCTGCTTAAGTTCTTCCCTTTTTGGTTTGATTTTCATGTTTGTGAGTTCTTATGAGCTGTCTTTTGAATTGCTTAGGGTGTTGTGGTGCATAATCAGCCAATGGCATCAGATATTGGATTGAAGCTAGGTTGGGATCTTCATCTGGTGCATAATTAAACACCATTTTGGATTGAATTGGATGGATTTGGAAAATTAGGGATTTTTAAATTGTTAGGTTATACACATACACCAAGTGGATTGTGAACTCATTTCCTCACCTTACACCTCACCTAACACCTTGCTCTTACTGGGGAAGGAGGTGCAGTTTGAGTTAGAGATTTGTGATTTCTTTCTTTTCTTTTCTACTAACTTTATAAAATGCACAAAGACCCTTATCTACAGTTGTCTTGTTTTAGTCAAGTTTTGGTCTGTGTTGAGCAAAACGGTTCTTTTGGAGAGAATAGCAAGAGTCACCATTTTAGTCATAATAGAATACAAGTCAAAACTAAATTCACTGTTAGCTGCAGAGTTTGGAGTTGGTGAGTGGGAGATGGAAAAGATGGCAACAGAGAGTAGGTGGTTTTCCATTTTACCTGCTCGGTCTGTTTATTTTTTTTGGGATAGGGGTTGTGTGTTGGTTTGTTGTAGAATGAGAGAGAGAGAAGCAGATTAGAATATTTTTGGTTTGATTTTTTGGCTCACCTACAAACCAGGTAATCTTTCTCTCTCTCTCTCCCTCCCTCTCTCTAAATTTCCATTGCCATTTATGTTTTGATTGTTCGCTTACCAAAATTTCTGCTTCTTTTCTTTTTGTAGTGGCTTTAGTGATCGGAAAGGGCGAATTCCCCCATCATTCCATTTGCCATGATTAGGTATTCACCCAAATTCTTCTTCAATCTTATACTCTGTTGGGTTGCTAGTGGAGTCCGTAATTTAAATTATAATAAAGGGAAAGCATTATTTGATATCATCTCACGCTATTAGTGTTTGTTCTAAATGATTGTATCTGAGATTGTGTTTGTGCTTTACATACAGGCTTGTTCCATTTAGATTGTCCCTCTAATTTTTCTTGCTATGAATTTTAAACAAGTAATTTTATTCTTTTTTGCATAATTTCTCGACCACAATATCCCTGATCTATGGATCTTTGACAAATTCCATGAACCTGAGGAGAGTAACACACTGTTAGTAGTAACATAGGAAGGAAAACAAAAGTTTTATTTTTGGATAATTGCTGGACTACATTGTCACTAATCTATAGGACTTAGACAAATTGCATGAACCCGGGAAGAGTAACACCCTATTAGGAGAAACGTAGAAAATGGTATGCAGAGAAACAACCATTTTTCTAAGAGAGTGAATCTATAAATTATTGTTTCCTTGCTGGCATAGAAGCTTCGTAGTTTGCTCAGACCAAGTTGACTCCTTTCGGGAAAGTGCAAAAATATTTTGAAAAACTTTAGGTATGTTTCTTCCTAAGAAATCTTTTTAAGTCATTTCCACATGTATCTGGTTTTTCATTAGAATGAAATGAATATGTTATTTCTGTAGGACTTTATGGCCCAGCTTGGATATGAAGGGCTGAATAAATTCCCAATGTTTCATCTACTGGAACTTTGAATTGGGCAATTCTTGGTGATAAAATATATGCTAGCCGAATAGAAAAACCAAATGATAATAATATATTTACATGTTTGTTGAGATTCTTTGAGCTGTGAAGCTGAAACTTTCTATCTTTTCAAAGACCACTAATCACATAGTCGACAGGTAAGTCCTTGTAATCTTTATTGGTCATTTTCACTTCCATTCATTCCTTTAATTCAATTGTGTTCTCCTGAACAACTTTATCTGTTTGCTTTGTCCTGCATATTCATAGAATAAATTTTTTTTATGGGGTTTGAGGTTTGAGAACATGAAAGTGAATATCCGTAGGGTTCTTTTCCTCTCTTTTTTTTGATTTTGTTAGTGGAAATTTGTTCATTTGAAATTGGAGTCTCTGCTGAGTGCATTCGCATTTTAATGTTTGTGAAAATGCCCAATAATATGAAATATTAGAGATTGCTTTAGTCTCAACTTTGGTTAAAACGGTGAGTAGAATCATTGTAATTATGTGGCAATGATTTAATACCAGTTCTATTGTAATTATGTGTGTATGAACTTTTGTTGGGTTTTTTTTTTAGGGGGGGGGGGGGGGGGCTGGTGGATTTTTTCTTACGAGAATCACGATCTTTATCACTTGTAGTCCCTACATAATTTCTGGGAGTTATTTTCTTAGTATGTTGTCTTATTTTTGAATACTCAGCAATAGTTACCTAATTTTTTCCTTTGGGCTAGGTCTATCTTTTTATTGTTCTCTGGGCATTGTAAAGTTCTATAAATTTCTTGAAGGGATCCTCCTATGCACCTATGTGTGGTTGAGTTCCTTTTTTTGCGAGAAAACTTTTTACGAGTCACAAAATTATAAATCCTATTAATGATCATATATGTCTTCTGTATTGCTCTAATTAATATTGTTATTCTCATTCTGAAAATTAAAACTGACTTATTTTTTTGAGAAAATTTTGCAGTTTTGACTGTAGTTGGCAAGTAATACAAAGTTGTCTCTTGCATGGGTTACCAATGTTCAGCTCAGTAACTGCAGTTGTAAGTTTTGTTTATGGAATCTTCTTTCATAATGTCAATATAGCTGTTGTAAGTTCTGTCTGTATAATTTTCTTAGCCAGTGTCAATCTTCTTCGATAGTTTCAATATATTGAGGGTTCGAGTTCTTGTATATTTTTACAACTTATTTTTCTTTGAGCAACTTAAATTTTCACCTAGCTTGGCTCTTCTTTTTTGTTTGTGTACTTTTATTTTTATAAGTAAGTTATGCCTTACTAAAATATTGTTTTTTTTTATAAGTGCCTTAATGAATCATAGTTATGATGATAGACAACCTTTCTCTGGTTCGTTGATAGTATGAAATAAACACAGCCTAAAAGATCTCATTGTTGATAGTATGAAATAAACATAGCTTGCAAGTTTTTTCTAATTGTTTGTTTGGGCTGCCACTCTAATGTTCATATGCGAGTGCCAGAACATGTATAATCTTAGACTGTGTTCTCACACTTTATTCGCATTATCATTTTTTCTAAGCAATTAGGTGATGCCTTCTATAATAGTCCATTTACAAAAATATATATGCTTTTATTCTGAAAGTGTTTTTAGGTCACCTATTCTTCTTCCAGGATTTAATAAATAAACACATTGTCATACCCCAAGATGTGTGGGATCTTAGGTTATTTAAAAGAATGCCATCAATGTAAGTGCATTTTGCTTTGATTACATGTCAGTGGAAACAAATTCATTTTCATTCTCTATGCTTGCTTCTTTATGGTCTTTTAAATAGAGGAACTAAGGAGAAAACATTTGCATTACTCAAGATGTTTGTATGTTTTGTCAATTTTAGTTGGCTGTTTAATTTACGTGATATGTGCAATAAACACTTTTTTGCAAGGTACAAATGTGCATGTAAGCACTCGTAAATTGTTGATTCTCTATTAAATGGCAGCCCCATAGTTTGTTTTATTCTTGTGCAAGATAGAATTTGTTAGCATGATGTGCTCATTTTAAAGGTGGAGGGTTGAAATGATGCAGTTTATTTTTAAATCTAGTACAAACTAACATAAAAATTTGATCTTTATTTGCATTAAAGGAGCTGTTATGATGGTGGTAGTGATATTTAATTATAATAACTCTTTCCATAAATTTTGTATTCCAATTTATAAAATGGAGGTAAGTCATTTGTTCAACTTAAAATGCTGGAATGAGTTTTGTGGCATTTCTTCAACGATAGGTAGCTTATTTGATTGCCTTTGTGGACTCAGTGAGCCCTTCTTGCTATAGTTGAAGTCAATGCCTTGCTGTGTTTAGGTATCTTGGTTTGCCAAACACTGTTATTCTGATTCCTGTATGTTCCTTCATTCTCATTGTATAGTTATGAAAATTTTATAGATATAATTTAGTTTTTAACTTACTTGACATTAAAAAATCAATGTTCTTTATTGCCTCTAGGACCTGCTTACTGAGCTGAGAACAAGACAAGATTAGAAGAAGATGTGTATATTGAGTCTTGCTTCAGAATTTCCCAAGGACTGTAGGTTTTTTCCTGCAAATACAAAGGATGATTTGCACAAGGTAATTGTCTGGAACATTTATCTTGAAATGCCGTTTTGCATTATTTCTCACATATTATTGCACATTATCTGCAACTTGTCTCCTTGATGTTATTTTGTAGTTCATGGGGCTTTGAAGGCGCAGAAGCTCACCGTTCCTCACTGGTGAAATCAATGGCCCAAACGGTGCTCATTTATTTCTATTATCTTTTCATAACATTCACTTCCCTTACAGATGGCACCAGTAGGGAGCAAGATAGATTTTAGGTGTCTAAGATAGTTGCATTGTAAAGGGGTTACCATAGACCTATTGAAAGGGAGAGACAAAAAAAAAAAAATGCATACATACATATGTATATAGGAAGAGTGATTTAAGTCCTATAATTCAAGAGATTAAATTTGATCGTTTCTGCTCTTGAGGGTGAATGAAGAGAGGAATATATGAGGGTTGTGAGAGGATAGAGGATCAAGAAGATAAAACATTTCTGAAATTCTTATTCAATTGACGACTTTTAGGGCGCTCATCTTATATTTAGCACAGCGGATTAAATTTCTGCTTTCTCAATTAAACTTTTCTTTTCCTTGATTGCAAGTTATACATTGCAATTTGCTCAATGGTTGCTTTGTGCTGTACAAGTTGACATGCCAATGTTTACACTAGTGGAACTCATTCAAGCTAAATCATGATATTGATGCTAATTTTGTTAGTTTCAACTGACAATGATGAGGGTGTATTTATCTATGGATCAAGTATGTAATTCTACATATTTCTTGGGTGCGTGATTATGTTTTTAGTTTCGTCTCTTAGATTTGAAATAAAATAGGCTGGGGTTGCTTTCTTGAAGAATTTGTATCCAATGTGAGAGAGAGAGAGAGAGAGAGAGAGAGAGAGAGATTTTCTTCACTTTATTGTATCTTGTTTTGTTGTTCTGGAATGGAGTAACCATTTACGGTACTATGTTATATGCGAGGATGCATGGACACCCTAATTTGGAGTAAGCAACTCTTTGGAATGGAGTAACCATCTCTCTCTCTCTCTCTCTCTCTGTGTTTTGCGGCTTACAAGCCTAAGATAAGAGAAATGCATATATATGATTAACTGGTTATAATATTATCTAATTTGAATGGCAGGGCAAGCAGTGGAGTTTGATTTGGCGATAAAGCTCTCTCTCTCTCTTCCTTTTGCTTTTGTTTATATCTTACAATCCTTCATTTATTGGACAACTTTAGTTTGTTTTAATTCTTTCTAATACTTGCACAGTGTTTGCTTTTCAAAGGCTTCATTTCCAAGAGGTTACTGTTAAAGTTGTTCTGTATATACAGGTGCTGAAGGAACTACTGTGGCAGCTGCTTCTAAAGACAGCACCCTAAAGCTGTGGAAGGTTATTTGAAAAAGGCCATAAGCTGTAACTCAAATGTCTTTAAATTTATTGATTGTTTTACAATTTTAACTTAGGTTCATTTGTTCAATTTCTTTATTTGAAGAAGACGTATTAATAATTTAAGGCAAAAGACTTGAAAGATTAACAGGTCATACTGGACCAAAAGGATTTCCAGACTTTGCGCCAAAGACCACAATGTTGACATGGTGCTTCCTTCTAGACCGCCTCCTCCACTGAGGATACCAACCAGACTCTCTCAACATCAAAACCATCTTTCATGCACTCTGCCACTCTAACCGCTTCTCCGAAGCTCTCCACCGCCTTTTTCTCTTCATATCTTTTCATTGTGTCCCCAACAAGCTTACTTGCAATGTTCTTATTGCCAGGTTACTCAATTCTCGAACCGCATATACCACATTATATGTTGTATGTTCTTGTTGTTCTTACTGCCAGGTTACTTGATTCTTGAACCCCATATACCACATTACATGTTATATGTTCTCATTGCATGTACTTATTGTGTGCAGGGTGATGTTCATATTTTTAATAAAGTCTTACTTATTCAAAAAAGAAGAAGAAAAGTTTAGCTCCCAAAAAAGCATCTAGACATTATTACTACTTCTATCTCATCTATGGAGTGGTTTTTTTTGGGCCTATTACTATATATTCTCTGTTTATTATTCACTCTCTCTCTCTCTCTCTCTCTCTAAATTTCCATTTCCATTTATGTTTTGATTGACCTCTTACTAAAATTTTTGCTTCTTTTCTTTCTGTAGTGGCTTTAGTGGTTGGAAAGGGCGAATTCCCCATCATTCCATCTGCCATGATTAGGTATTCACCAAAATTCTTCTTCAATTTTATACTCTGTTGGGTTGCTAATGGAGTTCGTAAATTAAAATATAAAAAAGGGAAAGCATTATTTGATATCATCTCATGCTATTATTAGTGTTTGCTCTAAATGATTGTATCTGAGATTGTGCTTGTGCTTGTGCTTTAAACAAGAAATTTTAAAGGGAAAGCATTATTTGATATCGCCTCAATCTGTTTGTTCTTGCTATGAGTTTTAAACAATAAATGTTATTCTTTTTGGATTTTTTGGACCACAATATCACTGATCTATGGGTCTTTGACAAATTCCATGAACCCAGGGAGTGTAACACACTGTTAGGAATAACAAAGGAAGGAACAAGAAAGTTTTATTTTTGGATAATTGCTGGACTACATTATCACTGATCTGTGGGACTTAGACAAATTTCATGAACCCAGGAAGAGTAACACCCTATTAGGAGTAACATATAAAATGGCATGCAGAGTAGCAACCATTTTTACAAGAGAGTGAATCTATAAATTATTGTTTCCTTACCGGCATAGAAGCTTCATAGTTTGCTCAGACCAAGTTGACTCCTTTTGGGAAAGTGCAAAAATACTTTGAAAAACTTTAGCTATGTTTCTTCCTAAGAAATTTTTTAAAGGCATTTCTACAACATTTATCTGGTTTTTCATTAGAATGAAGAGAAGTTTATTATTTCTGTAGGACTTTATGGCCCTACGTGGATATGATGAGCTGAATAAATTCCCAATGTTTCATCTGCTTAGCCTGGATTACTGGCACATAGCTGCTGAAACTTTGAATTGGGCAATTCTTGGTGATAATTAAACACCGTTTTGGATTGAATTGGATGGATTTGGAAAATTAGGGATTTTTTATATTTGTAGATTACACATACCCCAAGTGGATTGAGAACTCATTTCCTCACCTTACACGTTGCTCTTACTGGGGAAGGAGGTGCAATTTGAGTTAGAGCTTTCTGATTTTTTTTTTCTTTGCTTTTCTTCTAACTAATAAAAAAGCACAAAGACCCTTATCTACAGTTGTCTTAATTTAGTCAAGTTTTGGTTTGTGTTGAGCAAAACGGTTCTTTTGTAGAGAATAGTCACCATTTTACTCAAAGTAGAATTCAAGACAAAACAAAACTCACCCTGAACTCCAGAGTTTATAGACACTGTGAGAGAGAGAGAGAGAGGACACAGACTTGGTGAGTCAAAGAGAGGACACAGTTCCCAAATGCTTCAGCTTAACCTGTGGTCCTTCATCTTTCCTTTGCAAACTCGACAGCTTGCAACTCATTAGGTTAGGTTTTTGTCAACCTATCATAATTTGTGAACCAAGTCTTTTTGTCAGCCTATTGTAATAGGAATGGTATCATTGTGCTTCTGATTTTCATGGATTTTATCTAGAATTCACTCAGTTGAAAAATATAATTCCGTTGTACTAGGCATAGTGGGGCTCACTATCATGACTTTGATCATTTAAGCATGGAAAGCATGTAAGCTTCTGCATATTATTCAGCTTGAGTTCCTTCAACCAGAAACATGTGAACTATACTGATATCCCAACCCCCCCTCCCCCCCCCGGCGGCGCGTGTCCTCTTTCAATGTTTCTTGTTTTTGGTTGATGCTACCGAAGTGGATAGTCACATCTTGCCCTATCACTTTATTCTTGAGATCTTAGGACTACCTTTTCTGGAATCATTTTTTGTTATTATTTTTTTAGTTTGAGTGCATATATATGAGTTTAATTAGAACATTTCTGCCAATGTCTTCCCCAATCCTCAAGCTGTCCACCTTCATCAGCAACTGCTCCTCCAAAAGGTCTTGGCATATGCAGCTTGGTAAAACATTTTACATTTGACAAAGCTTACTTGTTTTAATTTTTTTTTTTTTTAAATTAGTAACAATAGTTCACTATGGCAGTTGTTACTCACATTTTAAATATTTTCTTCTTTCTCCTCTCTCCTATCCTCTCCTCTCTCTCACTTGCCCCAATCCTTAGGCTGTTCACAGTCACACCCTTCAAACCCTCACCACTACCATCCAATCTCAACCAACCTCCACGGCCACTGCAAGAGCTTCCCCTGGGCATTCAATTGAATAGCAATGGCAACTACAGTGAGTTCATCTTGGAAACTAACTCCATGCCGATAAAGAAACAATTTCGATCTGGATGGTTTTCGTTTTTTAGCATATTTGGGTTGTCCTTGTGAAGTAGTTTGATCTGATCGTGTTTGATCATCAATATCCTTGAATGTAAGTGTTTTTGGGTTTGCGGTGGTGTTAGAGTTCAGGAATGTTTGCATATGAAAAATGTTCCGCTTCATCACCCCATCACCAATGATCCCCAAGACCATAATCTTACCTCTTGCTTTCCTCTTCACTCACATTATACCAACCACCAAAACATGAACCACGACAACCAGAAGATAACATCAGCATTAGCATCATCAACAGGTCATACTGGACCAAAAAGATTCATAGACTTTGCACCAAAGACTGCAATGTTGACGAGGCACTTTGCCTTCTAGACTGCCTCAACCTCTGAGGATACTGGACCATCATTCATGCACTCTGCCATCTAACCTCTTCTACTCTTTATATCTTCTCATTGCATCCCCAACGAGCGTACCTGCAATGTTCTTATTGCTAGGTTACTTGTTTCTCAAACCCCATAGACTGCATTACATGTTATTCATCATCTCATTCATCATGGGGCCTCAAGGGTTGTTTACATAATGCGGAAGAGGGTGTTTCTTCCAAGTTTAGCGTTGTACCATACATATGAGCGTAACAGTTGTTGGAGGAAGGAAGTGAGTTTGGGTACTTTCCATCTGAGTATACATATAAGGTTCTAGTAGAAGGTCTTTGTGGAGAATTGAACCTCTACAAGGCAAGGAATCTTCTCCAATATATGCTGAATAAGAAGGGTGTGGACAGAACTAGAATGTTCAATATATATTTAAGAGCTCTTTGTCTTATCAAGAACCCAAATGAGCTTTTGAATACATTTGTTTTTATACTTCAAAACCAGTGTCAGCCTGAAGTAGTTACCTTGAACACAGTTATAAATGGGTTTGCAATATGGGGAGGATTGGAGAAGCTTTGAAGGTATTAAATAAAATGATAATAGGCAAACTTTGTGCCCCAGATGCTGTAACCTTCACTGCTATCATACAGGGTTTATTAAAACTTGGAATAACCCAGGAAGCTTTTGAATTTTTGTATCACGTAATGCCAGAACGAGGTGTTAGGTCTGGTGTTGTTACATATAATGCAGTTCATCATGGCTTGTGTAAACTTCAGCAAGCAAATGAAGCAATGGGGTTTTTTAATAGATTGGCAAGTGATGGTGTCTTGGTGGATAGTATCGCTTGTACTATAATAATGGATGTCATATGGCCATCAAAGTATCATGATAATTATGTTCGTGCAGCCCTTGTCATAGGGCCTTGCTGCTTGTGCAAATTTATTGAAGCTTGTCATTTCTTATATGAATTGTTTGATTCTGGGGTCTTTCCAAACATTTTCAATTACAATATTTTGATTGACAGTGCATGCAAGTTGGGATTAATGAAAGAAGCTTATCAAGTTGTGGGAGAGATGAGAAGGAATGGGCTGGCCCCAGATGCTGTAACCTGGAGGATTCTTGACAAATTACATGATATTTGAGAAACTAATTCTCTGTTGAGGATGCAGCTTTGCAGTCAAGAGGTGAACAACAGGATATAATTACAAAGAAAACCTGATGAAGAAAATCTTACTTGAATTTAAGTAGCCATAAGAAGGAGACATTTTTTAATAGAGGATCCAGGTAGTATCAATGAAGATAAACGTTTTAACCTTGTTACAGAGGTGGCCTCCTTGACTTCAACAGGAATCATATGAAGGGGTTAATAAAATGCAAATGTAACAGAGCTGTAGCTCCAATATACAGAAGCAGTCATGCGAGGTTGAGATGCCTAATGGGGCTGGAAAAGAAACCATGCCTTTCACAAAAAATTATTTTTTGGTGAAGGATGTCAATATAATTCAGGGGCATTCGATGAACGGAGAATTTTTCAACAAGGATATTCCAAACACAGAGAGTTTTTTATGATAGAGAGTACTATCAAAGGATTAGTGAGTTGATTGCTGTAGGTTTTGGATATGTTGTGGATTAGTGAGTTGATAGATGTATACAGGAATTAGATAAAAGCTTCAAACAAATCACAAATTTTGGATTTTATATGGGTTGTTTACAGTCTACAAGACCATTCTTTAAATTTTTTCGTCAATGAATTGAGATTATATTGATTATATAGGATCAGAGAAGCTATGGAATGAACTGATTGTTTCCCTATTATAAAATCAAACTTGTTCGCTCACTGGTACTTTTTACCTCATCTATCCAAGAAATTGGTCTGCATATGTATGGATCTATTACTTCCCATTTTTATTTGTATTTTTTGCTAAAATCCTTCCCCTTTATTTATGTAGCATGTCTCAACAAACATTTCTTTTAAGTTAGTTACCACTTACCATGTATTATCCAGGCAACATTGCTATTTTTAGTGATTTATGTTCATGTTATAGAGGATCTAACTTAATTTTACTTGGTTGGTTATGATTACTTGTCTCTTTTAGAGATTTCACAGGCCATCCCCCTGATACTCCAACTGGCCGTGCTACATTTTCTTTATAAGAAGGTTGGTGTTTTCCTGAACTTATTTACCATACTACTAATCTTTAACATTTTGTGATTTTCATGATGCTGTAGCTTCTCATTGTCTTATTTGTGAATTTGGACTGTCTAAATACTTTTTATTATTTAGGTTACTTGTGGAAATGATTATTTTGAAGTGTTGGTTTTAGAGTATGAACTATCATATAATCATGCAAGGTATCCTGTCTGTACTTAGCTCTATGGAGAAACCAAGTTATCTCCAGGTGGGGATTGGATTTGAGGAAAAAGTCGAGTTTTTTGAACAATAATTGTTAATATAAATTGCTTCATATGAACTTAGCAACATCTGATGATTTAAACTTTGCATATTTCAATAAAACAAGAACACTCGTGATATTATGGTTCTAAAATGATATTTTTCATTTATTTATTTTAAATCAGCATATTATAAAACTCAATTTTATACATAATTTTTATCAATATATTTTTTCCATACTTTATTCAAGTCATTTAAGTTAAAAAAAATACTGCTATTCAAATGAATGGTTAGGTTATTCCATAATGCTTTGGGTTTTCACTTTTCAATTCTTATTCATTTTTGTGTCCATTTTACAATTTCATCCCTTGGGTTTTGAATGTGATGCAGGACTCTTAGTTCCAAAATAATTGCCCTAGTTTTTTTTTCTTTTAATGTCATTGTATTTCCCAACTGTTTCTCATTAACTAAACATCAATAACAGAATTATTACATACTAGTAGTCTATTACAAATTAAGTTTAAAGTGGGTCCTAGACCTATATCCAGGGTGGTGGCTCCTCCTCTTTGTCCTGGCCCATGAGGTATGCAACTACTCCTGAGGTCGATGTATAAGATGGCGTACTTCAGACAACACCTAAGAGGTGATTCAGTTGGCGTAGATTGGAATAATTTTCCAAGTGTGATCCTTGACCCCCGTTGTCATGGTTGAAACACGACTGTCCCTCATAGTTACCCCTCACTTTGATGGGATAATAGTGCCTATTAGAAGATTCACATGAGAGGGTTTTGTAAATCCTTAGATGAGTGAGTGTGGTTTGTCAATAAATATAAGTTGGAAGAGGAAGAGGGAGAGGGGAAGAGTCAGAGAGCAGGTGGAGTTGAAAAGAGAGAGAAAGAGAGATTGCGGCAAATATGAGCCGGTAGAAAACACACTCAAAACGGTGATTTTTTTTTTTTTTTTTGACGATGTAAGGTTATCTTCAGCCAAGCAAACTATTTTGGCTGAACAAAAACACTAAGAGTGTGGTTTGCCAATAGAAGTGTAAGTACTTTTCTAAGCTCTCAATGTCTTCTTCTATGCCCTTGGCCTTCGAACCTTCAATTTTTGAAACTTCTTTTTCTTCTACTCCTTCATTTTGTTTTCCTTCTTCCTCTTTCTTCTTCTTCTTCTTCTTCTTTTTTTTTTTTTAGTTTAGACTCTTATCCTGTCAAAATTATCTTTTTCTCTTTTCTTCATTTCTTCATCTTCTCTCTTCTTTATCTCTGCTACATCTCTTCCTTTTCCTCACTTCTTTTCTTTTCTCTTCTTTTCATTTCTTCTTCATCTTCTTTCCTTCTCTGCTCTTCTTGGGTTTGTCTCTCTTTCCCTTCTTCTAATCTCCTAAGTCTCTCCTCTTCAACCATCCTTGCTTCTTCTAGATCCTCTTGCACTCTCTCCTCTTTCTGCTGCTCTTCTTGGGTGAGGGTGGGATTGTGTAGGCCCCAATCAAGCCTAGCTGAGCCTAGTGTTTGGCTCTTGGGCTTAGCTTAACTAATATATGGGAAAAGTTAAAGGATTCCCTTAGGGCATTAGTTTAGAAAAATGTTTTAGAAACTTTTTATGGGAAGAGAAAATAGTAATTAATTTTTTTGACAACCTTTTATATTTCCCATAAAAGTAGTATAAATTTTTTCCTGAAACGGTCTAGTAACAAATGCCCTAAGGACACCCGTTAACCAGACTCTAATATTAGTGTGTTCAAGCTTCACTTGAGCGCTTTAATCAAGTCTGGATATTCTTGTTTAAACCTGGCTTTTGCAGCTGCTGAGAAAGCTCATGAATCATGGGCTGGGCCGCCTGGCTAGATAATTTAACTAAGTTGCATGAAATTATCTTTAGTCCTCAATGAGCTGTCTAGTTTTGATTTAATATTTCAGAGGTCATAGAGAAAAAGATGATATGATGTGCAGTGATGGAATCATCATGTGAGAGGTTGTGCCATAATTGTTTGTAATCACTTTAAGGCAACTTTTTGGTTAGAAAATGCTTATATTTATTTGGCAGAGGATGTGTGTTACTGCTAGAAGAGTTCTTCAGAGTTATAACATGCTAAACTTAAAAAAATTGTCATACCCCAAGGGGTAGCATAATTGGCCAGGGACCATGCCTTATGAAGTGGAGTCACTAGTTCAAATCCCGCCTTCTCCCTCACCTGTAGACCAAAACTTGTTCTTGAACCTTATTTGAGTTTGAAAATGTG
Organism: Castanea mollissima; assembly: GCA_014183005.1. Lineage (NCBI taxonomy): Eukaryota > Viridiplantae > Streptophyta > Magnoliopsida > Fagales > Fagaceae > Castanea > Castanea mollissima. Next base: position 27,792,362 of record JACAVU010000006.1, on the reverse strand, counting down.
ATTTTAGCTTGGTCATGTACTAAATCAGAAGCTTGTCCTAAAGAAAGTCTTAGGCATTCTGCACCTTGGTTTTTTTGCTACTCTAAGATTGACTTTGTGCCTTGATTGAATGTTTAAATATCTTGTTAGTGCCCCCATTGAAACGTGTCTATATCGTGTGAAATTTGTGTAAAGAGAATATGTTGAAAATCTATGTTTAAACATGCATGTTCAACAATAAAATTTTGATAAAACCAAAGAGGTGTATGACATGTAATAATAGAAATTTGTCTCCATTAGTCATTATTATCGAATAGATGACTAACTTGGTTTTCCTGTTTTTTACCTTAATGTCACAGTAATCATTCTTATCTTATTGTTCTTTCACTCATGTTTTGTTCATTGTTTTAAAAACCGGACTAGACCAACCAGTTAGACCGATTCAGCCGTGAACTGGACACCAATGCGGTACTACTTGTCCTTAGAAACATCAAAAAAGAAAGTACAACTACTTGATCTAAGTCACGTGAATTTAGCTTCTTCTTCTTTTCCTTACGATAATTATGATTAGAAAGAACTAGTAGTCTTAGTTAATTAAGGGAATTAACTTAAAAGTCAATTAATTTTTATTTAACTTGAATTCATTATATATTATAAAAATTTTCTTTTCTTGATTACAATTAAACATATGTTATGGTTCATTTTGAGAAAATAATTAAATCAAAACGAAAAGTTCACTAAATGTTATGTTTTTAGGATGATTTTGTAGTGGTTATATGTTTACATTTGGCTATTTTTATTTTCTAAATATAAGATGTGAAAATTCACATAAATTTTTTGTTTATTTTTTACCTACTTATTATTAGTAATTTAAACTTATTATATTTATATTTTATAAATTTAAAATTATTAATTATTTATTTATGACATCATTATTCTTTGGTTTTGATTTCTAGAAATTGTTAACAGAGAAATACTGTCTTCTTTAATTGCATGGCAGCATTAAGTACAATAAGATCTACATGATTGATGTTTACAGTACTTTCCTATTTTAGTCGGATTGTTGAAAAATGTGTAGCGGGGGAATTCAGCTTTTTCACTTTATTTGGTTCAATTGCTGAGTCCCGTTGAGAAATCCTACACTCACCTGCAGAGGAATGGTGCCAAGAACATAGAAAAAAACCCGGCCATAGTAAGTGCCACATTGGACTCCAATTGTGTCACTGAGGTCTTACATAGATGTCAACCAAACCAATCTCAAATGGGTCTTAGGTTATTCATCTGGGCTGGCCTTCAATCCAAATATAGGCATAGTTCATTCATGTACAGAAAAGCTTGTCAATTGCTTCAAATTAATCAAAACCCAGGTGGTGTTGTTAATATTGTTGAGGTTTATAGGGTTGATGGGTATGTGGTCTATGAAGCACGAGTGCATTTCCAGATTCAGGTGCGGGTGCAGGATTTGGCAATTTTTGAAAAAGTAGGGTAGCGATTAAAATATTATTAAAAATATTTTTATATAGTGAATTTAATATTTTTTATATAAAAAATTCAAATAAAGGGGTAGAGTTTATTATTAAAAAACAATTATTTATGATTTGTTTTTAATAAAATTGATATTTTTGGTAATTGTAAACAAAAAACCACCTTTCAAGAAGGTTCATTTACTCCTTTTCCAATTCCCAAGCCTACCCACATGAAATAATGACTTTCTCACCTACTTAATTTATATTCTTTTGTTATATACCTTTATTCTTCTTCCTCACCTCTTCTAAGTTCTAACCATTTCTTTGTGCCTTCTCATCTTCTTCTTCCTTCTCTCTTTTTTTTCTCTCACAAGGCCACATGAAGCAGAAGAATGGCGGCCTGCAGCCATTTCGGCCGGTTTTTACGGCCATATCGGTCTGTTTCGGCTGGAATCGGACCATTTCGGCCGGAATCTGGCCGAATCGGCCGGTTTCGACCCGAACTGGCACGAATTTAAAAAAGAAGAAAAAAAAAAAGAGGCGAATCAGCACGTCAAACACCGGATGCCGCGTAGGGATAAGTCTGGTGCGGGTGTGGCGGCTCTAGAGCTGCACCCGTGCTTTCTTGTATGTGGTTAGTGCTAAGGCATTGAAGGTGTTTTTGAATTTGTGTATTGAAGCTAGGCTTGCTAATGAGGCTTTGTGGATATTGGGAAAAATGAATGAATTTGGTTTGCAGGCTGATACTACAGCGTATAATGTGGTTATAAGGTTGTTTTGTGAAAGGGATGATATGGCTATGGCTAAAGATTTGATGAATGAGATGTCTTTGAGTGATATTTATCCCGATATGATCTCGTATGTCACCATGATTAAAGGGTTTTGTAATGTGGGTAGGTTAGAGGATGCTTGTGGATTGGTTAAGTTTATGAGGGGGCTTGGGTGTATTCGGCCCTTCTTGATGAACATGGAAATTGGAAATTGCAGTCCTCATGTTGTTACATATACATCTATGATTCAGAGCTTTTGTGAGAAAGGTCAGACAATGGAGGCATTGGAAATTTTGGATAGAATGGAAGCTTTTGGGTGTGCTCCTAATCACGTTATAGTTAGTACTTTGATAAACGGTTTCTGTATGGAGGGGCATGTCGAAAAAGCTTATAAGGTGATTGATAAAGTTGTTGTGGGAGGCAATGTTTCATATGGTGATTGCTATAGTTCTCTAATATTGTCCTGTAAAATTTCAAAAACTTGAGGAGGCAGAGAAGTTCATTAGGAATATGCTTGCTACTGGGGTGAAACCTGATAGTTTGGCATGTAGCATTTTGATGAGGGAGCTTTGTTTGGAGGGATGAGTGCTAGATGGATTTTACTTATCTGAAGAAGTTGAGAAGTTAGAGTTTTTTACTTTTATTGATTCTGATCTTTATTCTATTCTTTTAGTTGGGCTTTATCAACAAAGCCATTTGGTAGAGGCTGCAAGGCTTGCGAGGTTTATGCTCAAAAAAGGAATTAGCTTGAAAGCTTCTTATGTTGACAGTATAGCTGAACACCTGAAGAAATTTGAAAATGAGGAGCTAGTTAAGCAGTTGAGTATGATTGAAAAATAGCTTTCTGTCTCGGAGGATCTTGTTTATTGATTTAAGTAGGTTTAAGATTACAGGGTTCTAAGTGTCCAGTCATGACGAAACAAGTCAGTGAGTTCAAAGCATTTGCAATAATTCTTGACAGTCATCAACCAATTTTTTATTAAGCTGAAGTATACAGTGCTTGAGGTTCAAATGAAAACAATGCCTTGCTATTATTAGTTCTCTTCCTGTTTTATAACATTGCCATGGGAAGCTAAGTTTGTTTGAAATGTCTTGATTCTTAGAGCAAGCATTGTTTTATAATGCCTCCACTTTTTAATCAACTGGTTTAAGGTCTGCTAGAGAACTGGAAAGATGATTTCTAGCCCTCCAAGTACTCAGAGATCTCAAAAGGGAAGAAAAGGAGAAGAGCGTGAAACAATTGACACTGGAAACTAAAGAAGTTGGCCAAAGTGAAAAAGAGGATGAATCATCAGTGAAACAAAAGCAAATGGATGCTCGTGCTTATAGGGTGTTCTTCAAAAAACAACTAAGGAAGGTTAATGCTTCAGGTAAATGAATTTTCTCTTTGCCCTTCACTTAACTTTTTGATTACTCATTCTTTAAAGTCATGCTCTTTTTTAATCTCGGGAGTAAGTGTACTGCAAATACAAGGCATTAGTGGAATGAATGCAACAGTTGGAATCTATAATATTTTGCGACTATGGTTGTAGGGCACACAGTTATCTTGGTGGTTATAAATTCCAGTTCTCTTATCAGAATAGAGCAAAGCTATAGCAATATATTCTAGACCAAGTGCACAATTATACCACAATGTATAAACTTCAACAAAGAACTACTTAAAATGCCAATTTTATAGTATGCACTTAAAATTTTTATTGGTAAGTTACACAACTAGTGCACTCTTTTAAGTCCATGAACTTACCTTCTGCTTTTGCTCTAATAGGGATTAAAGGGACAAGGTGCCATTCAAGATAAAGTTCATTGGCTCAATTATTTATTTATTTTTTATAAGAAAAATTTTATTTAAAAAAAGACTACTTCATGTAAAAAATTACGAAGAAGTTGAAAAAGATATAAAAGAAACAAAAAAGATAATGTTAAAAAAAGAAGAGAATATGTAAACATTGGGAAGGATTTATTAGACGGGAGACCCCAAGCTTGAGACCAATCAAACGAAGTGCTTACAAACGAGTTAAGAAGCCGATCCCCCAAGTTCTCCACATCCTTGAAGATGCTATGCTCCCTCCAAATGCACCACATCAAACACAACTGTGCCATAGTCCAAATACTAGACAAATACTTCCCCAACTAGTTCCTCCACCCAGTCAGTAAATCTAGCACTCTTTCTAGTAAGACCCAAGAAACCCTAAATGATATAAAAGCAAAGTTCCACAACTGATCAGCCCCCTGATAGAGGTGATCCATCATTTCCCTACTACATTGGCACTTACAACACCAATCCACAAGGACAAACCCTCTTTTCCACAAATTTTTACTAGAGAGTATCTTCCCCCTAGCCGCCATCCAAAAAAACAGGATACCTGCAGAGTAACCTTCACACCCCAAAAAATCTAACTATACACCCCTGAAAACCCTCTTCTCCTCAAATTTTCACTAGTGAGTATTTTCACCAATCCATTGGCTCAATTATACACTAACAAAGAAACTAAAGACTTCTGGTATTTGGTAGAAGGCAACGAGTATCAGACAACTTCCACAAGTTTCAAAGTTCTACTTCTCAAAAAAAAAAAAAGTTTCAAAGTTCTATAAAAAGAATATCTCACGCTAAGTGTGATGACAATGGCAGATGAAATTCAGAATCCTATCCTCTTGCATGTAGTAAGAGCAAGCATATACCAATAAACACTGATTGACATCAGTCACCATAAAAATGTAGGAAACTACCACCAAAATGAAAGATGGATGACAGATAAGCACCTTTGCCTCTTAAAACATGTGCTACATGTCTCAACAAGATTGTTTCATTCACATGCAGATGGCAATGAAGAGACGGCAACAGCAATTGGGGTGCAAGTTTCTTTACTTGCAAGTATTGCAGAAGCATCAGAATCCATTTCCTGACTTTCTTTTTCTGTTCAGACGTATGACTTCCTGACATTTTCCCGAGACATCATCAAGTGACCCTCCATTCATTGTGGAATCTATCAACTAAGGTACTTGCAACTTTCCTTCACAAAGCAATCCACCCATACCCTTTCAGGGTCATCACTCATCTCTTTGGCCATGGCATTATAAGAGGATAGAGAATCACCACTCAGCAAAACTTCGATGCGATCACCATCATCAGACCAGCAAGTTTTGTCCGCACTTCACAGGGCTATGCCTCTGGCTTGGGTGGGACAATTACACTCCAGTTACCTTCTAATATTTGATGTTTCCTTTGTGAATTTATGTAAACTAGAATCTGATCCGACCAAAGCTCTCCCAAAAGATTCTTTCCTCAGTTCCTACTCCCACTATAACGTCTATAACTGCATTTATCATCCCCACAATTGCTGCTACCTCCCAGAGAGAACTTCCCTTATCCAGCCTACTATGCTCTCCATGATGAGCTATAACTCAAGCCAAAAAAGTACAAATGAACAAAATCACTTATTCAGCATTTTTCTTGCAACAATATAGTTTTATACAAGCAAACAAAACAGAAGTTGCTATTATTGAACATCATAAGCTATTCATGTGGCAAGCATGTGGTTCAATGTTACCCAAGCTATTTTATGCCATTGCATAAAATACATGCGTCCTTGTATGATTTTGCTTTTCTTATATCCTGTATATTTTGCAGAGTAGATCATGATTCAACAAAGCAGGAGTTCTGCTCTTGCAACATGAAGTTGAGCCGGGGTCGGGGTCGGGGTCGTGTGATGTCTTTATTTATAAAATCAATTTATTTTCATTTACAGAATAAAATAAGATGGAAAATGTCTATTTAATTTTCATTTTCATTTAGAATTGTAAGGTTTAAGGTACTAAGTTAGCTATGGTATGAGGTTATATATATATATTTTAAATGGTTATTTGTTAGAAAAAATACATGGGGTTTTAGGGTTTTGACTAGTAAGAGGAAGAAATTGACTTAAAATTATAAGTAGGAAGTAAAAGGGATAAATTCTAGGTAGGACTCTACATATTTAGGGCTCCAAGTTAAACTAATAAACTAAAGAAAAGTTAATGAATGCCTTAAGGGCATTGGTTTAGAAAAAAAATTTAGACACTTTTATGAGAAAAAAAAAAGTATTTGACTTCTTTATTTTACAACCTTTTATATTTTATATAAAAGTAATATCAAAACTTTTTTAAAATGATCGATTTGAGTGTGTCTAAGAGTATCCATTAACCTAAAAAACTAATGGGTTAATAACCTATAAAAGACTACTTTGGACTTAAAAGTAAAGAAAGCCCAAGATATTAAAAGTAAAAAAACTAAAATGAATCTACTTGAACAAGTTTTTGGTTAATTTTTAATATGTAATCTATATGTCCTTTTACAACATATGTTTCAAACATTGCTTCTTACACAATTAAAATGAAAAGGTACAAAGCATCAACACATCTAATTTTGATTTATATATCTTCATCATTAATAAAAGTATTAAAAGGTAAAACATATTTACACGATCACATGGTAGCAGCAGTGCAAGTGCGACAACAATAGTTCCTGATATGACATGCGTCTCAAGTGGGGAATTTTAGGGTCTTAACTAACGGTTTTAGCAGTAATAGCAATTGTAAATCGGAAAAAAAAAAAAAAGTTTTAATTTGAAGTTATATATGTTCAATTTTTTGATCATTCTCTGGATTTTGAGCTAACTAAAAGTTTCTTTTGGACCAGACAACAAACTCCTTGATCATAACTGTGTAATTCATTCTTCTTTTTTTCTTTTTTTGATTGAATGTATCATTCATTCTTAATGCATCCATCCTATTGATTACCATAATGGCAAGATTTCCAATTAACCATAGTTTCTAATTGCAATAAAGCCTACAATAAGTCAATAACTCTCAAGGTACAAGAGTTGCTGTAACGGGGACAATGGCAAAAATGAGAGAAATAGAGGAATCAATAATGCCGATGACGATGAGAAAATAGGCCGGATGATATTGACATCAAAGGCCACGAAGGAAAAGCGACCTTCGCTAGATTTCCTTGATTCCGGCATCGTATCCGAGTCCTTTATGGAATAAACTAAAATTTTACCTGTCAGTGTGAAAAACTAAGTTGGAATCATTATAGCTGAAGTGGGATATATATTTTTAGGGTTTTTCAGTGGATTGATGACATTAATTTGTTTTTTTATAAAAAAAATTCTAATTTGAATCATTTATTATAGAATGTAAAGTTAAAATTTAAATTACTCATGTCCTAGAGTATCTTAAAAACTTTTAAGGATCTTAATGTTTTTACACCTCAACCAAACAAGATTCTATGTTTCTGTTTTTTTTGAGAGAGTGATTCTATGCTTTTTATTACTGGTCATTGTTTGGGTTGGGAGTGGGGACAGTGGGCACTGGCCACTTCCAAATCCTTCTTCACTCACAATTTAATGTTCAGTAGCGTCAGTTAATGTTCAGTAGCGTCAGTTGAGACCCACACTTCTTTCCTTCGTAGCCAAGCCACAGAGAGACTCACAGTCACAGGTCCACTACTCCACCACTCAACTCTCTAGAAGCAAACATTGTTTTACTGTACACCGCACAGCAGAGTCAAAAGTACACAAATAGATTAGACTTATTTTGAGGTTGGCTAGCTATTTTTAAACTTTAAAGTCTTAAACCCGTCTAGTTATTGTTTATTTTTCTTTGTTTTAATGACATTACTTTTCTTGACTAAGTTGTTTACTTGACATTTGTTTTATATATTGACAAAGTTGTTTACATGTTTCAATGATATTTCAATTAAATATTGCAAAAAAAGGAAATTAGACTTTGATGTTAATTAAATGAGCTTCATTAATCAATTGCACTTGCATGTTTCTTTTGTGTCCTGCTCTGCTCAGCTCATTAATTATGTATAAATGTATAATAAATAATAAAGGGTCTTTGTTATCTTAAATGCTGGTGGCCTTTTATATTATCATATATAATAGTGCATTTGCGAGTGGATGGTTTTGCGTTTGCGTTTGGCTGGTTTTACTGTTCATAGACCAATCATAGGCTAAGAACACGTGAACAGCATTTAAAAAAATGTATATATTGTTACAGTATTTTTAATAATAAATTTTTATAAATAAGTGTCATCTAAACCTACCTTACAAAGTTCTCAAAAAGGAAAAAATAAAATTATAATAACAGTGAGCGTAATGCTTGAGCCTTTTGCTTATCTGATATGCTGCTTCTTTCTTCTCTGAACTATTTATTAGAGAAAATGACGAGCAAGGTGTCAAATTTCTCCGATCTGATCCAAAGAGTCGCCGCCTCTTGCCTTTGCTTCCAACTTTGCTTCTTCTTCCACCGACAAGTGAATGTCACTCCTATTTGGCCTTTCCCTTCAACACTCCATTTTTTCTCTTATCAAAATTTCTCTATCTCTATCTTTTTGCTATAATTGAGCTACAGAATTCAGATATGCCTATGCTTAAATAGATGATATCAGATATTTTTTGTCTTTGATTTCGTCGACTTGATGTAGTACAATCATTTAGGAAAAATATATTGGAAAGCTTATCCATTGAGTCATGACTTTAGATTTGATGGCATTCCTCCTGGTCTGAGGGACTGGTAGATACTAGTTAGGTGACAAGTTGGACTTTTTGACCGACTAGTAGTACTTTTTTTTTTTTTTTTTTGAAAAAGGACTAGTAGTATTTGATTACAAGAGTATACTACATGCACATATTACATCTATATAATTTTGTTCTCGTGTTTTAAAATATTTTTTTTTAAAGTAATAGACAAATTAGAATGTTTAATGGATAGATTTTAAAACTTTGGTAAAATTAGTTTTTTGAAATATATGATAGAAATAACTAGTTGAAACCCCAAATAATTAGTTTTACTAGTTAAAACCCCAAATCTCTTATTAGATATAACTTCTATAGGTAAATACAATTTTACATTTTATCATATACCAATGTAGCCTCACGAGGAAATGGTAAAAATTGTATAAAAAAGTCTCTGGCAATATGACAATCATATGTCTCAATTATAAAAATGTGTAAGATATTGTCTTAATTTTTTTTTTGTTACAGTAAGAGTTCCACTATGGGAAATTGAACATTAAGTGTCTCCTATAGGAGGTCCCCCTAGACAAAGATATTTGGTGGTTAGTCAATTTTAATCTAAATGTGTTTTGCTGAACTTTCAAAGCTAGTATACCCCAAAATATTAATTTATTGACTCTTTAATAAGAGCTTAGGACAAATAAAGGGTAATTTTCTTAATGAAATTGGCAATAAAAATATGCTAAAATTCAAAACTAACCCTTTAACTTTCTTCATATTTTATTTCAACCATCTATCTTTACTTTTGTTCATGTCAATCTTCTAAGTTTTAAATTTATTCAATTAAGATCTTTCTATTAACTTTTGTTAAAATTTTTTGAAAAAAAAAATCTAGAAAATATTTTTCAATCATAAATTGAAATTTTTTAATTTAAAAACTTTGAAGAAAAATTTATAAAATTGAAAAATGAACCACAACATATAACAAAATTGATGAAAAATCCTTAATTAAATAAACTTGAAAGTTAGAGGACCGAAATAAATAAAAGCAAAGTTAGCGGACTGAAATGAAATATGAATAAATTTAGAGGATCAATTTTGCATTTTATCCATAAAAATATTTAGGGTAAGTTTCACAAACCTACTCTGAGGTTTATGATAATACCAATTAGGTTCCAAACATTCTAAAATCCACCAATTTAATCCTCACAAGTCAATTTTGTCTCTATCAGCCAAACACTGTTAATCTCATTTTCTCATCTTCCTCTCTCTCTTCTGTCTTGTTCCTTTCCCCTTCTTCTCTCTTTGTTATTTGAGTTTTCTTTCTCAAAAGTCTCTCTGACTATGGGTATGATTGGTTGGAGTGAAAATAAGAAGGATGGAAAATAGAGAGATGAAAATAAGGTAAAAAATGACATTTTCTACTATTTAGTTAAGAGGGAGAGGGGGCGAGAAAAGTGGTGAAACCCACAAGTTTTCTCTCCTCCTCCTTCAAAATACTATCTCTTCAAATTAAAAAGAAAATTGAAGTGAAAAGAAAAAAAAATATTTGGACAAAACTGGCCCATCTTTTTTAACGTTTCTGGCTTTCTTTTCTTTTCTTTTCTTTTGACTTTTCCTTTGATTTTTTCTTTCTTTGTTTACGTACTTGGCTTTTTTTTTCCTTTGATTTTTTTTTCCTCTGTTTACTCACGTGCCTAGCTTCTTTTTTCTTTAGATTTTTTTCTTTCTCTGTTTACTAACATGCTTTGGCTTTTTCTGTTCTTTTTTCCTTCTCTTTCTTTGATTTTGTCTGGACGTGTTAGCTTTTTTCTTCTTCTTCTTCTTCTTCTTTTCTTAATTTTTTGGTGCTCATATGTTTATTTTCTCATTAATTTTGGTTTGTTTTTGTTTTGTTCCTTTTTTTTTAGAAAACAGTTTTGGGTTAATTTTTTATACTATTTTTTTTTTACTTTAATGAATTGTCCAGCTATACACAAATTTTTAAAAAGTATAATGTGATATTTTTTGTTTTATTTAATAGGGATATAATGGTAAATTTATACAAACTTTATTTTCAATCAAACAAAAAAGTTTTACATCCTCCACTCTTCCACCCTCCCAACCAAATACAAATGAGAGAAACTAAAATCTTTTCTATCCTCCCACTTTTTCATCCTCTCTCTATTTTCTATCCTCCACTTTTCCACCCTCCCAACCAAATACAAATGAGAGAAACTAAAATCTTTTCTATCCTCCCACTTTTTCATCCTCTCTCTATTTTCTATCCTCCCACTTTTCCATCCTCCCAACTAAACGAACCCTAAAGCTTAGCTCTGGTGAAACTCATGGCTTGGTCACTGGCATCAAAAAAACCACCATGCAAGGATCTTCCCGATTCCCACTACAATCAAAGTCGTTGATGGACTCTCGTCCCTCTCTCTCTCTCTCTCTCTCTCTCTCTCAAATCGGAACCTACGCAAAAGTGGTGGTGGTGCTTTGATCTAAATCTTGCCTTCGACAGACTCTCGCAGCGGCAGCGTGGATCGCAGCATGGTCGATCTTGTGATATGGTGTGTTTTTTCTGATTTCTCTTATGAAGATAGTTGGGATATGCTGGTATTCTATGTTGTTTGGTTGGGATTTTTGGGTTTTCGTTGGGATTTTTAAGGAGATTTCATTAGGAATTTAAAAAAGGTATTTGTGTGTTGTTTGGCTGAGATTTTTGTTGGTTTTCTTGGGTTTCTATTGGTTTTGAAAGTTTTTTTTTTTTTTGATAAAGTTTAATTCCAAAATTGGTTGTAGCCTTAAGCTACAAACTCACTCAATATCTTTTTATTGGAGGTGAATTTTGATAAGTTCACAATTAGATTACATCTTCTTCTTATATCCTCTATGTTTGCAAAATTTCAAGAAAATTAAAGATCAATAGTTATGTCATCAATACATTTTTAAATTGCAAGGTTTTGTAATGTAAAAGTATGCATAAAATATAAGTTTATAGATTATGTAGTAAATAATATCCGATTGACATATGTATTAAGAGAGTAAAAAACATGCAATTCAACGGTTAGATTTTCAAAATATGCAATAATATTTACTTTATTGAGTGAGTTTGTAGCTTAAAGCTACAACCAATTTTGTAGCTAAATTTTGCATATTTTTTTGTGCTTTTTTGTGGAGATTTTTTTTCTTAAGAGTTTTTTATACTATTTTTTATGGATTCAGAGATTTTTGTATTGTTACTATGCTGATTTTTCTGGTAATTTGGGATTATTTGTAAAACGTATTATGAAAGTAACGGTGTTCAAGACTTCAGCTATTAGGGATTATAACCACTCAAATAAAATTGATTTCTGGCAAGATTTGCTAAACAATTAGCCTGAGGTTAGAGAGAGAGTTTTTGAGAAAGAGAACTCAGAGAACAAAGGGAGAATAAGGGGAAAGGAAGACAGAAAAGAAAGAGGAAGAAGAGAAAATGAAAGTAACGGCATTTGGCTATCAAGGACAAAATTGTCTTTTAATGACTAAATTGGTGGGTTTTAGAGTGTTTTGGACCTAGTTAGTATTATCACAAACCTCAAGTAGGTTTGTGAAATTTATCCAAATATTTATAAGGAGTATATGTCAAGGGAAGGCTGTGCCAAAGAAAATATAGCCAAATAACTATACAAATGGTAAATCATAAAGATTTGACCAATACAACTTTAGTCTATAACAAAAATTCTATAGCAGAGAAAAAAAAATGAAGACTATTAAATTCCTAAAAAATTAATAAAAAATAAAAAAGGCTACTTCCCAAGTTAAATGTATGGGGAGTAAGGGTTGACAACCCCTAAAGGCTGAAAGAAAAACTCTAAGCGAAGTAGCAAGAGAACCATGACAATAGACTCCATATTTGGAGTGGTGCAAAAGCAGCAAAACCCACAAATGAGGCAGAGAGATCGATAAGAAAGGTAGGGTACGACTCTTGAGGAACGCACGGTCTGACACTTGCAATGACAATCGATAGAATAGAAGCTCAGGCACATATCAGTAGCAAGTAGCTAACATGCACCCAGAGGAGTCTAATTCTCACCCGTTCCTATGATCCCTTTATTGCATTTGGCATATGCATTCTTTGCGAAGAGATCTAGATCTCATTATTATTGTGAGCAAATAATGTTTAAGATAATTATTGTAAAATCATATTAAAATTTTCAGTAAGAATGAGGGGAATGTATGATGTTCGAGATAATTATTGTAAAATATTATTAAAAAGTCTAATAGGAATGGAGTACACATTAGATATTTCAATTTTTTCATTTTAATTCCTCATACTTAATTTTGTTTTCATATTGGCCATACTACCTATTTTATGTTAGTAACAATAAGAGCAACCACATCAGATCAGTTAAAAATTTCATCTATTTTACACAAAAAACCTCCTTTTAAAATTTTACACATTCATTTTTACAAATCACCCACATCAGTTCATCTATCCTACCACCTCTATTAATTAAATAATAATTTTCTCTATTTTTTTTACTTATATCTCTCAACTACCGCGCCTACTGTTTACTTTTTGGTAACTTATCTCTCTCTCTCTCTCTCTCTCTCTCTTCTCTTCATTTCTGATTCATGTCTCTCTCTCTCTCCTTCTCTTCATTTCTCTTTCTCTCTCTCTCTACCCATTTTCCAGCTTCGATCTCCGATCTCGCACTGCCGAGCCCAGCGGCGATCTCCGATCCATGCCGAGCCCAGCGCGATCTCCGATCCTCGCACCGCCGAGCCCAGCGCGATCTCCGATCCACGCCGAGCCCAGCGCGATCTCCGATCCTCGCACCGCCGACCCAGCGCGATCTCCGATCCACGCCGAGCCCAGCGCGATCTCCGATCCTCGCCGAGCCCAGCTCGATCTCCGATCGGCGGTGCATCTCCGATCTCGCACCGCCGAGCCCAGCGGCGATCTCCGATCCACGCCGAGCCCAGCGCGATCTCCGATCCTCGCCGAGCCCAGCGCGATCTCCATTTTAAGTTTGTGTATCTGTGTGTTTTTTTTTTTGGAGCAAGTGTATGAGTTTTTTGGATTTGTTCTGTGTTAATTTCTCTGTTGATGATATAGAGTTTGTTGAGTTCGTTGAGAACGGAGTAGAGAGAGGAAAAATGGAGCGAACGGAAAGATTAAAATAATCCATACACGAGCTACAGTACTCGTGTATATTTACACGGTACTGTAGCTCGTTTAAGGGTTTTTACGTTTTTGCACTTTTATCCACCCACTGATGTGAGTAATTTTTTGCATAAAATATGTAAAAGTTGTACTTTTTTTATTTTACACAATTTTAACTGAAAAGATGTGGTTGCTCTAACATGACCATTAACGGCAAACACGCACCCAAAAAAAAACTTTGAACCCTTTTTGCCCCCACATTTTAGACACTCAACCAAACAAAACATAAGTGCTTGGACCCAAACCAAAAGGTAATAATTAATGATGATAAAGAGATGGGAAAGATGGTCCACGTGCGTAACCGGTTCACAGAGTCAACTCAGTGTCACAGATTCCAACTTTTTAATTTTTATCTTCTTAATTTTTTTTATTTTCGCCGTCTGCTTAAAAAACCACACAGTCCCGATCTCGACCATACACCTGTCCCCCAATAACATTATAGTATGACTCAGATTGTGAGTTTCCCAATAGTCATTTTGGGTGCTTGGCAACGCTGTTTTAGTAATTTTATTTGTATTTTTTAAAACGAGTATGAGTAAAAAAATATGTAAAAATATATGTAATGTTATTTAAAAATTAAAAAGTATTACTTAAATAACTATTCCGAACTGTTCTTAATTTACACCTACCAAGTTGTATGACTATTCTAAAAAAAAATATTTGAGGGACTAAGTGTCTATTTGAAATTCGCTTAGTTTATTGAAATTGTAAATTTAATCACTTAACCATAAGTCTAACAATCTCCCTCACTTGTGGGTCTAAACTTTTCTTTAATAAATAGGGTCCAATAAGTGAGAATTTAACAATTTAAATGTGAGGTAGAGTAAAACCAGAGATCAAACTTAGGATCTCCTGTTCTAATACTATATTAAATTACTGATTGTCTTAAAAACTTAAACTGTTAGAAAATGGTGAATTTAACTACTTAACTATAAAACTAACAGAAAGTACTGTAGATAAAGGTAAAATTTAGCTGAAATAGTACAATAAGAACCATGAATAGTATCAAAAGTGTAGTGGGCCCATAAATAGTAGCAAAAATAAGCTGACTTTTTAAGCTGGAGCCAAACACACACTAAGAGTTGGTTTAGAATCTACTTATTTTGTTGAAACTGAAATTTCTGAAAATTTTTTGCTGAAAGTATTATAGATATAGGTAAAAGTTAGCTAAAATAATACAGTCAAACTTATAAATAGTATAAAAAATATAATGAAACTCATAAATAATAGTAAAAATAAACTAAATAATAAAATAAGTCTGCAAAAATAATCTTCTCCCAAGCTTACACTAAGGTGCGGTTTGGATTGCACTGAACGCGTTCAGCGTTCAGCGCTTTCCTCTTCTTCTTTTTCTTCTTTTTTTCTCTTGCTGCACGTCTCATCTTAAGAAACAAATTACTGTGCACATACTGTGCAGTACTGTGTAATCACACATGCTGTGCAGTCACTGTTTACGTACTTTTAAAGAATTTTTTAATTAAAAGTGGGTCTTACGGTACGATTTACACATTTAAAAATTATTTTTTTACAGTATTTTCAATTTTTAATTTTCAGTTGTATCTAAACAGAACTATGATTCTAATTGGCGTGGTTATTTATTTTTTTGGTGGAGTGATTCTATTCTTTATAATAAAAGTAATTGTTTGGGTGGGGACGGTGGGCACTGGCCGCTTCCCAATCTTCTCACTCACAATGTTCAGTAGCGTCAACCGTCAGTTGAGAGTTGAGGCCCATAGTCCTTTATTATTGCAGTACCTTTCCTTCCTTCCTAGCCAAGCCAGAGAGAGAGTCACAGGTCCACTATTCCACTTGCCACCACTCAACTCTCAAGCTCAGCGCTCTCCACTCTCCACTCTCCAGGAATGATAAAAATAAAAATAATAAAGCACCCCCAATTTGAAACCATAAATTGACAGAGCCTCTTGTTCGTCGACACACAGAGAAATCCAGAGAAGCAAACAAGATTGTGTTTTAGTACACATTGACAAACAAAAGTACACAAATAGGTTAGACCTCTTTACTAGAGGATAGCTATTGTTGAACTTATTAAACCCCTGTAGCTGTTGTTTATTTTTTCTTTGTTTTAATTTGATGACATTCCTTGTTTTGACAAAGCCTTGTTTTTGATAGGTTTTTTTGACAAAGTTGTTTACTTGTTTTAATGACATTTTACTTTTTTGACAAAGTTGTTTACTTGTTTCAATGACATTTCAATTAAATATTGCCAAAGAAAAAAAGAAAAAGGAAATTAGACTTTGATGTTAATTAAATGAGTTTCATTAATCAATTGCACTTGCATATTTCTTTTGTGTCCTGCTCTGCTCATTAATTATGTATGTATAATAATTAATAAATAATAAAGGGTCTTTGTTTTCTTAAATGCTGGTGGCCCTTCATTTTTATAGTACTAAAAAGCTTTTAGAAACAGTGAGGGAGTATAGTGCTTGAGCTTTGAGCTTATCTGATCAGCTGCTTCTTTCTTCTCTGAACTATATATATTAGAGAAAATGGCAAGCAAGGCGTCAAATTTCTCGGATCTGATCCAAAGAGTCGCCGCCTCTTGCTTGCTTCATCCACTAGCCGCGACCCGCCACGAGAATCGAGCTGGAGATGAGGAAGACGAGTCGGAGTCCGAGACAGAGTCAGAGGCAGAGGCAGAGTTCAAGTCCAAGGAAGAAGAAGAAGCAGAAGAAAAAGAAGAAAAGGAAAAGTACAAGGAATGGTGGGAAGGGACGAAGGAAGAGGCGAGGATAGAGAAAATGATGGAGATGGAGAGAGTGATGAAGGAAGTGTTCGAGGCAGTGTCGTCGATGAAGAGAGCTTACGGGACCCTACAACAAGCGCATTGCCCGTGGGACCCGGAGAGGATAAGGGTGGCTGACGTGGCAGTGGTGGGTGAGCTGAAGAGGCTAGGTGTGTTGAGAGAGAGATTTAGGAGGAGTAGCTACAATGGAGGAAGTAGTAGAGGAGTAGTGGGGGTGAGAGAGGTGGTGGCGCCGTATGAGGCGGCGCTGGAGGAGCTGAAGAGGGAGGTGAAGGTGAGGGAAGTGGAGGTGGAGAATCTCAAGGAGAAGCTTAGGAATGTTGCTACACTCACTACTACTACTACTACTACTACTGTTACCAATGGAAAGAAGGGACGGTCTCACTCTCACTCTTTGTCAAAAAAGAAGCTTTCTTGCACTCTTCAACCTCAAGGTCAAGCTCTAAAATTTTATCCTCTAGTGTTTTTTTTCTTTCCTAACTTTTTATCAATTCTACTACGACACCTCGTTTTGTTGGGTAGTTCATGTTTAGGTTGTTTTTAGTTTTCACAGTTACCCCCCATATTTATTCAGCAAAAAAAAAGTTACACCCCATCATTGCACACTGCACACTTCATAGTCCTTTTAGTTAATGCAGCTTGTGTACATTAATAATATGAGATATAAATTTCTTAATTATATTTTTGGATAGTGTTTAAAAAATTGGCACTTCAGTTTGTGAAGCTTGTTAAGTAAAATTGCTAATAATCCTAGCACAAACTCTTTAGATAGATGTGTGTTCAACTGTTTACTTTAATTCTAAACCAATACTATCATCAACATCTCCTGGCATTGGAACCAAAACTAGTAATTATTCAGCAATTCAGAAGTACTATGATGCTATACTCCTTTCTCTCACATGAATAATGAAACTTACCATGAATTTAATTAATAGGACCATCATTTAGGTGAAAGGAGGGAGTACTAGTACCAAATAATTTTCAGACCAAAATTGTATCCCCTTCCCTTTTTATTCCAAAAAAAGGGGGGGGGGGGGGTGGGGGGAGGGAAAGAAAGTATTATCTTCTCAGTTTTGACTAGAACTCACTCAATTTAGTTCTCTGATTTTACTTCAATTGTTAAATTAATCCTGAAAGTTTGAATCTTGTCAATTAGTCCCTCTCTTTATCAAAATGAATTAATTTGGTCATTTGGTCCAAGACTGTTAGTAAACGACATTGTTTGAGCTTTTTTTTTTATTATTAAAAATTGAAAACATTCATGATGAGTGATTTTTCTAAAGATTTAAAAATGTTTACATAGCTACATTTGCTAACAAATTTGGACGGAAGGTCTAGATTGTCTCATTTTGACAAAGTAAGAAACTAAAATTGACAAAAATTAAACCTAATGGCCTAATTTGACCATTGAAGGGGGGGAAATTAGGTAAAGGACTAATTAAATTTTAGCCTAAATTGTAGGAACTAAAACAATAAAATTTCCTAGAAGGTTTTATGTTCTTCTGGTTGCATTGATAATATGTAAGGAATCTGATAACCTACTTTTAATTGTAACAGTTGCAGTAGCCCCAACTTCTGAGCTCTTTGAAACTACAATGAGCCAGGTTAGAGAGGCATCCAAGTCCTTCGCATCCCTCCTCCTCTCCCACATGCGCTCTGCCCACTGGGACATTGCTGCTGCTGTCCGTTCCATTGAAGCCGCCACCACTGCCACTGCCACTGCCAATGCCACTGATAGTATCACCTTTACTAACAACACTCCATCTGTCATTGCTAGCCACCATGCCAAATATGCTCTTGAATCCTACATTTCCCGCAAAATCTTTCAAGGATTTGACCATGAGACCTTTTACATGGATGGCAGCCTCTCATCCCTCCTCAATCCAGACCAGTTTCGCCGTGACTGCTTCACCCAGTACCGCGATATGAAGGCAATGGACCCTTCTGAACTTCTTGGGATCTTGCCCACCTGTCACTTTGGCAAATTCTGCTCCAAGAAGTACCTTTCCATTGTTCATCCCAAAATGGAGGAGTCCTTGTTTGGAGACTTGGAACAGCAGCGCCAGGTATTGGCCGGGAACCATCCTAGGAGTCAGTTTTATGTTGAATTCTTGCTGCTTGCCAAGGCTGTGTGGCTGCTTCACTTGCTGGCATTCTCACTTGACCCAGCACCTAGTCAGTTTGAGGCAAGTCGGGGAGCTGAGTTTCATCCACAGTATATGGATAGTGTTATTAAGTTTTCAAACGGGCGCGTGCCTGCAGGTCAAATTGTGGGTTTCCCAGTTAGTCCTGGATTCAAGCTTGGAAACGGTTCGGTGATTAAGGCTAGGGTTTATCTGGTCTAGGACGTAAGGCAAATAATTGAGGTTGTTATATGTCAAGCTGGCTGTTCTTAAACAATTAAAGGGCTTTTTGGGATTGTTTGTTTATTACTAATGCTGTTAGGATATCATTAGGTTATTCTTGTAATTAAGATGGTTAGGTCACTAATGAGAAGGTAAATGTAATATTAACATTTGCTGTTTTCGGAACTGGATGTAGCCGCTTCAGATTCTAGACCTGAAATCCGGAACCACTTTAATCAGTCTTAATTGATGTTTTCCATTTTGTTCCAGACAATGCAGGCTTATGTTTCATTGTTAGAGCTATTGCCATCAATGGAGGACCATGTTTATGCATAAGAAACCAAGATACATTGCAGATGAAACAAGCGTGTTCTGATATTCATTTCATTGCAGTTTCAAATATGCCTTGCTAGTCCAATCAGTCTGTATTTAAAATTACGGGTCACCAGGCTATAAAGAGCTAAATGTACAAGATGTTCTGCAAGATATCACCATTGGCTAGTAAATTAACAATGATATCAATCTGAAGTCTAGATGAGATCTAAATGAGCAACCGGCATAACAATTCAGTAAATTGATCCAAAAAAATCTATACAGGTAACATCGAGAACAACTCAACCCCCAGATCTTGCCACGGGAATAACCACTCAATTTCTTTTCCATTCAGGCCGGTAAACAAGTACACAATGAAGATCCCACAATATAGCGGATTATTTTCATTAAATTTACAACGTAATAATGTATGCAATGTCAAATTTGAAGGAGAAATAGCAAGGAAAGCAGCTTGCAAACTATCACAAAAGGATCAATAATAATGAATAACTTTTCAAGTCACTCTAGTTTGACAGTCTATTCAATGTTACATACACTACCCTATATATATATATAACTGAGTGGTGAACCAAAAAATGTAGTGGAATCTTATCTCTCCACAAAAAATCAGAAACAGATGAAGAGGCAATTTCCAAGCAAAGGCTGCACCTTCCTGCTTTACTAATTCCAAATCAGGAAAGCTACAAAGTTGGACTTCACCTCAGAAAATTCTCTTGGCCTGTCATGGAGATGATATAATGAGCACTTTCAAGATTTTCAATTACAGAGTGGTTAATTGACTCTGCAAACACTCAAAATGATTATTAAAATTTTTATATTAAAAGATCACTACTTTCAAGCTTCACAGAGAATCATGTACACAAAAAGATCTACCAACCTAAAAAGATTTTTTTTTTAATATTTCTTAGTTGAGGATAATCCATAAGGTTCAAAGACATAATAACTAACATAGTAGTCTACTAAAGTCTAATGTGAACGGTCATGCAATTCCAGAATTGTGCCCACTTCATATGTGGAGAGTGTCATCGGGCCAATTCAGCAGTCCTGCATTAGAAATGGAACTCTAGTTTGCACATCTGGACCAGTGAAACTCATGGTAGATCGAGTGAGACAAAATTTCAATAGCAAATCCACATTCCATGAATGAAAAACCATAAGTGGATAAACTGAAGGGACCTGGTGCACTATCTTAACACCAATTTACAATTTCCTATGAGCATATGCAATTCTTCTAGTCTAGAAAAAAGTTGTTTTAACATTCCAAATTCTAGTACACTTTCTCTACGTCTAAAAGGATGAAATAGTAAACTCCATTGCAACATATGAATGAAACTGCAGGATGAATAGCAATCCCCAGAATCAGGTGCATGCAAGTACCTAGATTTAACTCAAATTCAATACCAAGATGCATTAACATAATTTTAATATCTTACTTGCTCAAAAGTTAGAAACATAATAGCATTCCAAGAACCCAGCCGGCCAAAATTAGGGAAGAACCCTTTATAAAAGGCAAGAAATCCCTGCAATATATAATTTTTTATGAGTTAGTGCTTATTACTGAAGTTGACGGTCCATGCAGACATTTATGTCAAGTTATTAATCAAGAGTAAGAACTTGTTTCTCATTTTAAAAGGAAAAAAATCCCTACAATATATAATTCAATTGATTTTATTTATTGTTAAGTTCCACGTGCATTCAGCCTCCACCCTATATTTTAGGCAGAGGAGATCACTGGCTTCTCATTATTTTCCCTCTATCCCTTTTTCTTTTCATTTTTTCTTTTTTCCTTTTTTTTTTCTGATAAGTAGATAGTAGGGGAGGGAGGTGGTGCAATTTGAACCACAAATGTGGGACCCCACAAAGGATGTCATTGCCGTTGAAGTATCACTTGAACCCCTCTGTCCCATTTTATATGTTCACTTTGGAATCCAATGTTCTGAGGGGATGTGTTACTTTATGCATCATCTTTTAAATTAAAAGGCATAAGTTTTCAATATTATCATCTTTAATTTAAACTCGTACAAAACAAGAGGACAAAAAATAGTAACTTTTTTCAATACAATAAAAGGCAATTTTAGGTTTTTTTTTTTTTTTTTTTTTTGATAATTAGAAAGATTAATAATAAGAGGTGTACAATTTTTTTTTAAAATTGAAAATTTGATAGTTAGAATTGGAGAGAGAGATTTGAACCCTAGATGTCTCCATGGAAACACCAAGAGATGCTAGTTGAACTACAAGTCTCTTGGCTAGGAAAATTATTAAAATTGTTCTTATTGACTTTTCAAAGTAGATAATGTGTTGGGATATTCCAAAAAG
The DNA here is from genome assembly GCA_014183005.1 of Castanea mollissima. Lineage (NCBI taxonomy): Eukaryota > Viridiplantae > Streptophyta > Magnoliopsida > Fagales > Fagaceae > Castanea > Castanea mollissima. Next base: position 27,770,695 of record JACAVU010000006.1, on the reverse strand, counting down.
TAATAATGGACAAAAAAAGATGGAACATAGAAGAGTTTTTTTTTCCTTGAATGATCTCCTTTTTGAAAATCGGTAGCCTTTTAGAGAGTCCAATCTAAAGCATCTTTGTGAGGTGCGTGTGTGAGAGTGAGAGAGAGAGAGGGAGGAGGGGGGGGGGGAGAGGAGAGTAATATTCACAAATACATAAAAGAAAATTATAAACTTCAAAGACAAATCAACATACCTCACTCTTCAAAGTTTTGATGAAGCAATCAAGTGTATTTTTGTAAGTTGAATCTCCCATCATTCTAGATTTCACCTGGAACATAACAAGCATGGCATCCAAGCCAACATTGACTGACTAGCTCATCCTTAAAAAACTATATAAAATTGCTTCATATGATAAGAAACAAATTTTGATCACAATCTTTCACTAGCACAGCCGCGTTAAAGCCTGCAGCGAATAATTTTGCAGATTATGCTACAACAGGAAAACAGCTTCAACAGCAATAAAAAGTTAGAAAAGCAAGAAAGCTTGCACAGATTCACTCATATAAAAAAATATCATCTCATATTCAAAATGAACTTATGAAGATATCTAAATGTTATTAGTACTATTTACAAGGTTACACACATGAGAGACAGCATGTGACTCTTTTAAATCCAAAATAGTTGGTTTTTATAATTATCATGCCGTGCCTGTTTTAAATTATCCAAGATTTGCATCATGTCCATCATATTATCAATTTTTCCAACAGTGTTGCAAAATTTCAACAAAGTTCAACGGAAATTTTCTTAAATGAAAATAGTTCTGGAGGACTGAGTCTGATATAAAAGCTTGAATTTAGAGCTGATTTGTCAGAATTGTTGAAACAAAGAAACATCACAGAAATAATGACAGAATAAATTCCTACAATAGTGAATGTCAACTTGTCATATACAAACATACAACTATAAATCAAAGCATATGAAGATGAAAATAGACTATTGGAAGACTGTAAACCATACAATTCGTGGCTAAAAGTAGAGGAAGCAGAAAAAGAATGCCTACCACATCAACAGGAGAACCAATACAGACAGCAAAGAAACCTGCACCTAGACCAGCTAGCAGATGAGTTAAGATATTGTCCATGAACCCTGGAATGTTCAAAATCATCTGCATAAGTATAGTGTGTTAGGACATTTTGGAAGTAACTTAACGTAGCAACAACTTCGAAATACAAAACAAGCTCAACTTAAAAGACTTAATACTTTTATGTTACCTGTTTCACTTGGTCATAACTGGCTAGTTCAGCAGCATTTACTATAGCATTTCTTGCTACATTGGGGCCAAGGCCAGTCCAAAGCGCCCCTAAACCTTCCTAATTTTTATATAGATATTCGAAATGATACACTGAGATACTGGGAAAAAGAAGAAGAAAAGAAAAGCACAATACTACTGCAAGAAAACTGACCTGCTTCACTATGGTGAAATAAGCATCCCAAGCTCCAGAATAACGCCTAGGCACGCCGGCCGGCAATTTTCCTTCTGCTTGAAGTCGAACTTTGACAAGATCAGTTGGATTAGCCACAATAATTGCTATAGCACCTGTCAAGTTTTTTTATTTATTAAAAAAAAGTTTATTATGAAAACTAAAGAAGCAATGGGAATGGTGACAATAGTTTGAGAAAGTTAATGCAGGTTGTATGCAAATTCGAACAGCAGGCAGGGAAGTGAGAAACATTCTCACCTGTTAAAAAAGCAGCAAGTATTTTGTGGTATAAAGGAATTTCTCCACTAAATTCACTGCCAACTAGATATCTTTTGACCTGTTCAACATGCAATTAATGAATACGCATAAACTTGTGCCACTGAGAAAGCATAAGAATTAATTGTATTCATGAAAAGAGCATATAATAAACTCACAGGACCATATAAGCCAATCCGTAAGCCTCCATAAAGACACTGGCGTTGTAATCCTGGAATAAGGCCTTTCCAAAGTGCCGACAAACCTTCTTCCCTGGCAATGGTGGCCATAGTACCCAACAAGCCTCTATATTTGGGAAAACCCACTCCATCCACCCCAGCTGCTGCTGATTTCTTTTGAAGCTGAAGCCTGACTTTAGCAGTGTCCAAAGGAAGAGTACAGAACTGCAAAAAAAATCAATGAAGATAATGACAAGTGAAATCCACTCATATTTTTGTGAGCTCCAATAGGTGTGTGTGCTTGTGTTTTTAGAAGAAAAGAACTGTGACATTACTAAAGAAAGCAAATGCATTATGCATACTGCATAGAGCATGAACCATTATATCATAATGCTTAACTACAAAAACAGATTATGGAAACTAAGACCTTAACTCAGGCTAAGACAAAATCCATCACTTTGACATCATGTACTCCTGTTTTGCCTTATTAAGTTAATGCATCAATTTTACAATCAGAATACAATTCTTAAATAATCAAGTAATGTGTTTCTTTCATTGTCATAAAGGACAATTTTTATAAACGAAACAGATTTTCAAAACTGAATTTCAAACTGCTTGAGAATGAGGAGGAATTATCTGATGTCAAATAAGCTTAAACAAGTAAAGGGGAAAAAAGATAGAACCTAGCACATAATGTAGAATAATACCATTACTCATTGACTAAAATCCTTCAACAGTAAACTAGGGCAATGCTGTCTAATACCTATAAAATCACATTTTAAAAAGAAAATCATAAAAGAATATAGCTGAAAGCCAAACATCAATTGCAAAATTACCAATTATCCTTGGTAGGCGCAGTCTCCCCCTTTTAAATGGGGGTAAGAGTAGAGACAGAGTTCAAACTCGTGTCCATCTATGTTATGAACATGATAAATTAACAATTATTCCAAAAGCTTAAGTTAGTAGAAAATGGTAACTTAATAATTTAACCATTTTTCTAACAGCAATATTACATTAATAGTTAATAACAAAACTCTTCCACCCAGATCACGTTTTGGTAGTCACCAGCAGACAAACACATCAAATTCAAGTAACAGAATTTCATAAGCTTTGATTACAACAGACAGACCTGTTTTCAAAAAAAGAAAGAAGCAGTAGCTTATTTGCTTATTTGTCGATGCTTGATCGAATTATAGTTGTAGCTAGAAAAAAGTGAAACTTTAAAAAATTGTACATAACCTAGAACATGAAAATTAGTAATAATTTAAAATTAAAAAAAAAAAAAATTGATGACAGATAGACACATGGTTTTTGAAATTCAGCTGTACCACATTTCCTAGAACACCCAAATGAGACATATAAATCAAAAGAATCACACTACGCTGATAATAATAAATCTCCTTTAAAACCCAGATTAGTAAGCAAAGCATACTCTTTGAGCTCAAAACACGAAAGAAAAGTCAAAGATTATTAATACCCAGATATCAAATTAAGTAAAACGCATTAATGAGAATTGAATGAACACAATTTTAAGTCAAAATCAGGAAGATCAATGGTACCTCGGCAAAACAAGCCGCGAAAGCGCTGCACAGGAATATTTCAGCGAAAGAAATCTCGGTCACAGGCTTGAGATCTGCCATTGGAAGCTGCAAAGGGTATATAGTATATACTATATAGACTAAAAAGAAAAGCTAGAAAGCAAAGAATTGGCAATGGAGTGGCAAATATTGAAAAAAAGAAAATGTGGGTTTTATTACTTTATAGAGAGAAAGGCTATTACTAATGTGTAACAACGAAGGAAGAGCACGTGAAACATAAGCGCCTACAAAACATCGGACACCATAGTCATAGGATAAGAAGCCTGTGCAACTGGGTTTTTTCACTCACTTTCGTTGTCACTTTCATTTCAATTATTTATGAATTATCTTTTGGTAAGTGGGAGTTGTTATGGCAGTTAATCGTTCTTAATATCATTCTAATATTTACAGCGATACCAAAAAATAAAAATCCTAGTATAATTTTTCGTTACATTGAATCAATGTTGAAAAGATAATACTTGATTTTCTAAATGATTTATATAAACAGTGGATCTTGATCTGATATATTCAAAGTGTACTGATGCAATTCATCCACGTATAACGTAATAAAAAATTAAGCATCCAATTCATCCACATATATTCAAATGGAACCGATATCTTATTTAGTTATTACCGATAATCTCGGATACTTTAAAAGATATATTCAACCTCCTAGGTCCTAGGGTACTTAAAGTTTTTTTTGTTTTTTTTTGAGAGTCACTTTGCGGTGGTTATTTTATATACGTATGTAAATCAAGAAAAAAGGTATACTTTAGATGCTGGAATCACTGTACTAAAGATTCTTTGACGTGTGAGCTGTAGAAAGTAGAATTTCTATATTTCCTACATTTATTTATTTTTGTAGAAGGTTGGAGGGTTGCTTTATGTGTCACTATAAAGTCTATTATCAGTAATTCCTTTGTTCCTGTCATGCAGAAAGTGTCTGGATTAAGTTTTTTCTTTTCTTTTTTTGAGATATAATTACACTTTAATTAACTAGCAAAGCCTACTAATTAAGGAGTTTCCGTCTATAAAATACAAAAACTAGAAAGGCTTTTTTTTCCTCTCTCTCTCCCTCTCTCTCTCTCTCAATATTAGGCTCACTTTGAGAGGAAGAACAAAAAAAATTTTAAAAAAAATGGCCTGTGGATGGCATTATGTCTAAGAGCATTAGAATTGGTGGAAGCAAATTGCTAAAATGCTAAATTTATCAACCAAACATAACAAATGCTCCTACATCATTGGAGGGAAAGCCAATTTTTTTGACAGTGCACTGTAACTTAGATGGTTAAAAAAAAAAGGTATTACGTCTACAATATTTTCACAACAAATTATAAATAGTTAATCATCATTATTTCTAATTTAAACTTATCACTAAAATTACTTTTTTACCCCATAACAACCTGCCACATAAGATTTGTTGTAAAAATATCATAAACATAACATTTCCTTAAAAAATAATATTTTTATTAAAATATTATTATTTTATGAGAATTGCTACATCCACAACATTTTCATAACAAATCATAAGTGGTTAGTTATTATTAGTTTTAATTTGAACTTATCATTGAAATTACTTTTCTACCTCACTAATAACCACCCATAAGGCCGTAACAACCTGTCACATTAGATTTATTGTGGACATAGCAATTTTCTTATTTTATTGTGTTGACGGTGGTGGTTGTTGTTTATTGTAGTAGATATATTATTTTATTGTGTTGTTTGTATCATTTTATTATATTGAATGCTAAAATAAAACTATTGAAGTTAAGCGTTTTGAAAAGTGCGATAGTAAGAGTACTCACAATAAAAATGCTAAAATAACTCAAAAGTTATTTTAGCATATCAATCACAAAAAATGCCCTACAGCAAAGTTGGTATAACTAAAAGTTTTAACTATATTTTACCTTCATGCTACAATGGGTTGCTATCAATAACGGCTCACTATAGCATGTAGGTAAACATAAAAAACATTTTTTTATTCCCTCCTCTCTCCTTTTTTTTTTTTTTTAATTCCCTCCTTTCTCCCCCCCTTCTCTATTGACTGGGTTTGGCTAGGCATTGGCGTGGTTGTGAGATCGGATTCGTGGGTTGGTGGGGCAACGGTGGTGGTCAAATTCGTTCGTGGCGGTCAAATTCATTGGTTGGTTGGATTTTTTTATTTCTACTATTGTGGTTTGTAGTTATGGCCAATGGGGCGACGGTGGAGGTGGTTATTGCTATATGTTGGTTTTTATGGTGGCAGTGGGTTGCTCTGGGTGTTTATGGGTTATGGTTTATGGTGGCAGTGGGTTGTGGTTGACAATGCCAGTGGGTTGTTGAGGTTGATGGTGGCTATGAGTTATGGTTTTAATATATTTATTTTATTAGGTTGTTTATATTATTTTAACGTGGTGTATGTTAAAATAGAAGTTTTGATGTTAGGTATATTGTAAAGTGTGTTGTTAAAATAAGTAAATTATGTTTTTGAGTTGTTAGAAGCTAAAATTTTCAACTCTTCTACGGTGAAAGCTCTAAAATAGATAAAGCCGCTTTCTATGATGCTAAATTGCTAAATTTTTTGCACCACCAGTGATGTTGTAGGCTGTGTACATGTCTAGTCAAGGTTTCTTTTTGTTTTTGTTTTTTTTAGAAGAATGTCTTGTCAAGGTAAGTGTATTCAATTACATAGATCAAATCTAATTCAATTTATGTAATAATTGTCTTATGGCAAACAACTTCCTTTGCCACTTCACAAGCAGCAATATATTCAGCTTCCATGGTGGAGTCCGCAATACAAGATTGCTTAACACTCCTCCAACTTATAACTCCACCTCCCAAGGTGAACACACAACCTGAAGTGAACTTTCTGAAATCAAGATCTGATTGAAAATCTTAATCTTTATAGCTAATGGGAATCAAATCCTCACTATGGTAAACAAGCATATAATTTATCGCTCTCCGTAAATACTTGAGAATATGCTTTATAGCTTGCCAATGTTTTGGTCATGGATTTGATTGATATCGGCTGACCATGCCAATTGAATAACAAATATCCGGCCTAATATATAGCATAGCATACATGAGACTTCCTACTGCAGAAGTATAAGGAATTTGTGTCATCATATTTTATTCCTCAAGAGTCTTAGGCCTTTGGTCATCAGATAGAGGAACTCCATATCTAAAACGAAGTAATTATTTCTTGGAGTTTTGCATGTTAAACCTTTTTAAAACCTTATCTATATATCCAGCTTGTGATAAACCTAACATCTTATTCTTGCAATCTCGCCAAAGCTTGATCATAAGAATAAAGTTAGCTCCATCCAAGTTCTTCATATCAAAGTGGTTTGACAACCAAACCTTTACTAATGACATTACCCCTACATCATTTCTAATGAGTAGAATATCATCAATATAAAACACTAGGAATATTACTACTTTGTCTAGATGTCTTTTGTACACACATGGTTCATCAAGATTTTGTTCAAAACCAAATGACTTGATTGCTTGATCAAATTTGATGTTCCATGACCTAGATGCTTGCTTAAGTCCATAAATGGACCTTTTCAACTTACATACCATATGTTCTTGGTTCTTTACTATGAAACCTTCCAGTTGCATCATATAGATTTATTCTTCAAGATTGCCATTAAGAAATGCAGTCTTGACACCTATTTGTCAAATCTCATAATCATAATGAGCAATGATGGATAAGAGAATTTTGATAGATTTAAGCATGGCTACTGGCGAAAAAGTTTCATCATAATCAATATCTCCTTTTTGTGTATATCCTTTCGCCACTAGTCTTGCTTTAAAGGTTTTAACTTTTCCATCTATCCCTCTCTTCCTCTTGTAAACCCATTTGCAACCAATATGTTTAATACCATTAGGCACCTTTACAAGATCCCAAACTTGATTGGAATACATAGAATCTAATTTAGATTTTATAGCATTAATCAAATGATGTGCATCTATATCATTTATTACCTCCTCATAAGAGTAGGGATCCGATTCAGCCTCCTCTAAGATAGTTTCATAAGTTTCTCCAAAGCCTATAAATCTTATAGGAAGCCAGACAATTCTTCCACTACGACGAGGCACATGTGTACTAGTCATCTCATGAGTAATATCGTTTGGTGTATTTAATACAGCCACATCATCCCTAGTTTCGTTCATTGATTGTTCAACTATAAGTTCATTCATTTCAGCCAAAATAACTCTACTTCTAGGATTATAATCATTCATATAATCATTTTCCAAGAATTTGACATTTGTGCTAACAAACACTTTATTATCCTTATAACTATTGAATAAACCTCCAATAGTTCATTTTGGATACCCTACAAAGAATTCCACTTTTGTTTTAAACTGTAACTTGTCAAACTTTCCTTTCAACACACGTGTTGGACAACCCAAATATAGAGATGTCTCATTCTAGGCTTACACCCAGTCCACAACTCTACAGATGTTTTAGAAACAGACTTCGAAGGTATTAAATTCAGAAGATACATTGCAGTATTGAAGGCATATCCCCAAAAGGAATTGGTAGAGTCGAATAACTCAACATGGATCTAACCATATCTAAAAGAGTCTTATTACGTCTTTCTGCTACACTATTTTGTTGTGGAGTTTCAAGTGCAGTCAACTAAGATATAATCCCATTTTTAGTCAAGTAATCTTTAAAATCCCCAAGAAGGTATTCGCCACCTCGATCATATCGAATGGCTTATATGTGTTTACCTAATTGATTCTCAACTTCAGTCCTAAACTCTTTGAATTTTTCAAAAGTTTTGGATTTCCGTTTATTAGGTATATATAATCAAATTTACAGTAATCATCAATGAAGGTAATGAAATACTCATAGCTACATCTTGCTTAGATTGACATAGGACCACATACATTTAAATGTACTAGTTCTAGCAACTTTTGGGCTCTTCTACCTTTTGCATTAAAAAGTCGTTTCGTCATTTTACCCTCCAAACAATATTCACAAATTGAAAAACCATCAAAGTCCATGGGCCCTAAGAGTCCATCTTTGATAGGTTTTTGAATTCTATTTGAATTAATATGACTCAAACGCAAGTACTAAAGATATGCATCACTTGTAAAAGAAAACTTTCTCTTTAATGATTTTACATGAGAGTTATTATTTAATTCAAAATTGTATAATTCATGCTTATCAAGAGTTAAAATATGAAGACCATCAATAATATTGTCAGTACAGATAAACACTTTACCTTTCTTTATTACAACATTGTCTTTCAGGATAACACAATATTTATGTTTAGCTAAATAAGTTGTAGAAATTAAATTTCTACAATATTAGGTACATACAGACAATCTTCCATTATTAAAACTTTAGATTCAAAACATAATTTAAACACTCCAATAGCTATAACTGGAATCCTACACCTATCAGCCAAGGTAATAAATATTTCTCCTTCATTTAGCTTTTTGGTCTCTTGGAACCCTTGCAAAGAATTACAAATATAATTAGTACAACTTGAATCCACACACCGAGAATCCGTGGGATTCTGTATCAAACATATTTCAAGAAGAAATAAACTTTTCATACCCTTATTCTTGACAGCTCTAAATATTGGACAATTCTTCTTCCAATGTCCTTTCTCACTACAACGGAAACACTTTTCTTTGGTTTTCTTTCCTTTATTGGCAACTCCTAAGGCAACTTGTTTACCATCTTGCTTGGCGAAGTCCTTCTTCTTCTTTTTCTTCTTCTTACCCTTACCTTTTGACTTAGGTTGAGAAGTAGAAGTTTCAACCATATTGGCATCAACACTAGAAGTACCAAAAATACCTTTCGCCGCTACCATCTCATTCATTAATTCAAACAATGAATAAATCTTGTTGTTCATATTATAGTTAAGTTTGAATTTCTTGAATAATTCTAGTAGTGAGTAGAGTATCATATCCACTCGGGATTCTCTATCAATATCGGCACCTAAAATTTTCAATGTATTCAAATTGGAGATCATCCTAAGACAATACTCCCTCACTGAAGTACCTTCAACCATTTTGGTATTATAAATCTACTTCATAATCTCTTGCCTTGCAGAACGGCCCTGCTCACCAAATACCTCTTTCAGACTTAGCAATAATGTCCGAAGCTAGTTTTACATCTTGCATTTGATGCTGTAGAACATTTGAAATAGATGCCAAGATATAGCACTTGGCCAAATTTGTGCATTTGACGCTATTTTTTTTTTTCAAGAGGAGCATCTAATAATGGAAAGCTAGGTCATGGTTGAGTAAGCACATATTTGTGCACTTCAGTAGTAAGAACAATATTCAAATTTCTTTTCCAATCAACATAGTTGGATCCAGTTAGTTTGTTTTGATTAAGAATAACAACAAGTGAGATAAACGATGCCATGATTTCAATCTAAAAACAATAAACATGAATATAATAAGTAAACTGGACATTATCAATTTAGCATATAAATATATAGTATGGAACTTTAATAAAACCATAATAAAATATATGCAACAACAACCCAATCCCATATTCAATATGCCTCAACATAGAGTGAATATAAAATACTATGATTGATTAAGAACTATTCTCATTATTAGTGCTATCATGATAACTCTTATCAAATACAAATAATATGTCGTTTTACATTTAGCCTCTAAGTAATAATAGTAAGAACTCAGTATAGAGGATACTGTGATACTTAGTCTAGTGTATATCATTGTCTAGAATCATGTGTAGCTACATTTCATCCCCTTAACAGGCTTACTTTGTAGTACTATGATACAAAACACCATCCACATGGAATGCAAAGCTCGAAACTAAGACAAGGTATTTGATCAAACCACTATAAACAAAAAATTCAATATTGTAGGACCATGAAATAAATACTTTCTGCATGGAATGCTAAGTTCGAAGTAAAGACAAAGTATATATTTTACATTACTATGAACCGACAATGAAGGCCGTGAGATCCAACCCTTGTATCTCTCTCCCACTAGATGTTTTAAAAGAAAATATTTTATTTTGTAAATATGTGTAATCTAATTACACACAGACTTGCACTTTATACATTTAAAAACACTTAGAAAAAATTCAAAAAATTCCCTTTTAGAGGCATTTTCACGAGAAACTCAGGACTAAGCTGTTCTCGCGAAAATGAGTTAAGGCAAAATAGTGATAACACAAAATTCAAACAAAAACTTTTGTGACTGTCTCGCCACTGTTTCGCGAGTAAAGCTTAACTGCGAAAAGTTTTGTGCTTCAGAGGCATTTTTTGCGAGTAATTTCGCGAGAAGGTAACTGCAAAAAACGCGTGTTTTCAGTTTTTAAAGGGAAGATGTTGACAGTTTTCAACAGTTTTTCATGAACAAACAATCACCATATGAACATAAAAATTAGAATTTGATATCAAAACTGAATTCCATTGATGTTATAGCCTTAAAGTTCAATTCAACATACTTAAATTCAAATTTAAACAACATCATAACATCAAAATCAGTTTTCATAAAACCATAGTTTCAACAACTGTGCAGAAAATTAAATATATAATCTTCTAACATCATGAAACTATTATCTCTAATTTCAAAACTCACAGACATGTTATACAGATTCGAAATTGAAGACTGCTCTGATACTAATTGTTGGCTAACTACATGTTTGTATTGCATACAAAATATACGCAGTGGAAAATTAATTGATTTACTTCATTCGCAATTGTTAACATATACTATGCAAATTTCAAAATTCAAGAACAAAAAAACGTACCTTGGTGCGATAAAATTTTAAAAAAAAGATCAAAAGTACTCGGGAACACTTTGATCTTCACTCTAATTCCACTTTATGCCTAAAAAGTGTGGTCTCTCAATCAGTTTTTTAAAGGGAGAATAAGAGAGTGCCCATACTCACATACACAACATTTTACAATGATGTCATACTATATCAAAATTTTGTATGTTTGTCTATTTATATCTAACTGATTATCTAATTAAACTAGCCTTTTGGGCTTTTCTAATTGGGTTTTAGTGTGTGGTTTGGATTGAGACCAAAAGGGACCAATATGACACTAGCTTTAATGAGCTTTGGGTTTTTCTGTCAACTCTTAACAGGTCCAAAGTTACCATTAAATATATTTAATACCACTGTATAAATATAGTTGTACTCTAGGTCTTATTTATAAATTATATTCCAAGACTTTATTATACATACAACCCGTTCATAAAATATTCGTAGTAATACAAAATTATGAATGTAGACTGCCACTTTGTAAATTACTACATTTTAATCATTGAGTATCCGATTTAATTCTCTGTGTTATTCACCATATAATTATGAAATCCAATTTCATAAATATATACTTTAGTAACTCCTTACTAAAGTGGTTAGGCCTAACATTTTAAATAACATTTTGAATAACCAAATCCATTAAACTTATCTTAAGAGAATATTTGTATCTCCGTTAAGAGACTATGAATTCCGTCTTAAGAATATACATTCCATCAACATTAAATGTGGCTGCCCAACAAATTGAAGTTTTGATCATGTCTTTAGATCTCACTCTTAATATATCAAAGTAACCTTCATTTGTTAACGGGGGGTTTGGCTCAGTTGGTAAGACTTGGGCACTTCATCTAACCCACCTAGATTCGAGTCCCACTGCCAGCAGGAGTCCGTTGGTGGGCATCCACATGAGTTGGCCCAAAGGTTTTAATTATAGCGCCTTGCCTGGGGGCTAGTGTAACCTAGCAAACCCCTATTTTTTTCACACACAAAAAAAAAATCAACCTACATTTTATGATCATGTTCATTATCTTCTCAAGATTAAAGTTCATGTAAATAGAAGTCATGAGATTTATTATTCATTTGACAGTTGTTAGGGGAATAATAAATTTCAAAACGGTCCAGTTTAATATGTTTTAACTCTTAAAATATATCAACATACCAACTAGAAGTCTCTACTTCCATGATCAAGTCAAATTATGTTAGTTGATATATTATAGTTTTCGCAGATGAAATGCCCAATTTCATCACCGACTATGAACTATAATTTTGAATTTATAAAGAACTTGTGATTTATGTCTTTTGTGGCTTTTCACTTAAAATCACATATTATGTATCTCATGGACTATATGATAATGTCCTAATATTCATTTTATAATTATTTTAGATAATAATAAAATAACTTTATTAATTATAACATTAAGTCATACATAATATCATACATAACATCATACAATAAGATTTAAGGGCACTAATTCTAATAGTTTTCCCCTCTGTTTCTCTCTTTTTTATTTGTGCAGAGTAGGAACTAGACTCGAGTTCCATCGCAAATCATTTTTTGCATAGTTGTGTTTCACTGGAAATTGATTCCTATACACTCAAGTTGTTACAGTGAACTCAAGTAATTTATGCTTGAGATATTAATTTAATAAATAATTTGGAAATGGTACTAACTAACAAAATTGTTTGAAAATGACTATTATTTTGAAAAAAAAAAATTCAAAGAACCGGTTAAAAGTTAGAATTGGACAAGGCGAAGACAAGGACTACTAGAATAATAGAACCGAACCCTAGGAATTCAAAGAGTTTTCCCAAAGTCAATGGCGGGAACGAAATTCCATTTCCGATCCCGCCAATAGAATCCTACCAATTCATTTCAATTCCAATTCCAATTCGTAACCGCTACTCGTTTATAAAACCGAACCGGTCGAACCGCACCAAGTTACCCTTCACTTTCCCACACTCTCACTCTCTGAAATCAAAAAAAAAAAAAACCCTAGCCAAGAACCAGAACCCCCATAGTCCCAAAGGAAAAAAAAAAAAAAAAGCGGAAATGTTGGAACTACGGCTAGTCCAGGGTTCGCTACTGAAGAAGGTTCTGGAGTCCGTAAAGGACCTTGTGAACGATGCAAACTTCGACTGCTCCGCCACTGGGTTCTCGCTCCAGGCCATGGATTCAAGCCACGTGGCGCTGGTGGCGTTGCTGCTTAGATCTGAGGGCTTTGAGCACTACCGCTGTGACCGTAACCTTTCCATGGGTATGAACCTTAACAACATGTCTAAGATGCTCAAGTGTGCTGGCAACGATGACATCATCACCATCAAGGCTGACGATGGCAGCGACACCGTCACTTTCATGTTTGAGAGCCCCAGTATGTACCCACTTTTCTTCTGTTTTTAGTTTTAATTTTGTGATTTTCGATTTTCATTTGTGGGTTTTTCTTTTTAGTTCTGCTAATTCAAGCTGCTGTCTTAATTTTTTACAAAAGAACATTTTTTTTTTGTTCTGTGTCTGGTTGCAGTGAAAACTAAACTTGGGATACTCTTATTGTTTGGTTATTGTAAAATTATTTAGTTTGAAGCTAATTGAGCCTCTATGAATACCAAATACAAGACTTAAAATTTGTGTTTACACATTTGATGTAATGGACTGTGATAATTTTGAAAACAACAATAATATGAACACACCCAATTTCACAAATCGTTAAAGTGGTGGGGGAAAAAAGTAGTGGATTCATGTAATAGTGGTGAGCAGAAAGTGTCTACTGCTCACAATTGATTGCTTGAACATGTTGTAAATTTGGGTGTGAAATTTGTTGTGTCCTAGATTTATTCCTTTTATTATTTAATAATCACAACCTGCCTTCTGAAACAGTTGTGAAATTTGTGGTGTAATTGTTGTACTTGTATTTATTAACGTGAGATTTTTTTGTTTTCTATTTTTTATGTTTTATTTTTGACAATTTGTTGAGTGATGCATTTGACATGTGTTTGTTTGTTTTGATTCTGATTGGGGTAATTGATGATTAAAGCCCAAGATAAAATTGCTGATTTTGAGATGAAACTGATGGACATCGATAGCGAGCACCTTGGGATTCCAGAGGCAGAATACCATGCTATTGTTAGGATGCCTTCAGCTGAGTTTGCTAGGATTTGCAAGGATCTCAGCAGCATTGGTGACACTGGTACTACTGTCGTTTATTTGTTGGATTTCATTTATGGTTTTGTTATCATTCAATTATCCGTGGTGGTTTTTTCATTATTGTGGAGGTGGCAAGTTCTTAATTGTAGATAAGAAAGTAGTGTTAGGGATAAACCTATATGACAGTCAATAATAACTTGTCAATTCAGCAGTTGGTGAAAATGTTAGTGTCTATAGCACTATTCTTTGTTGAATTCTGTAAAAACTTTGGGTCAATTCTTGCTTGCAGTTGTAATTTCTGTGACTAAGGAAGGTGTGAAGTTCTCCACAAGAGGTGATATTGGAACTGCAAATATTGTTTGCAGGCAGAATACCACAGTAGATAAGGTATGAATATGATATTGAAGCATTGTTATTGTTTTTCCTGTCTATTGTTACAAAAAATAAAGCTTTAGCACTTGGAGTGGCTTGATGAAAATGTGTGCTACAGTTTTAGTTCAATGCAATTTGGAACTTATAGTTGATGGGTTTTGTTGGTTTAAAAATTTTGCAGCCGGAAGAAGCAACAATTGTGGAGATGAATGAGCCAGTGTCATTGACATTTGCACTGAGGTACATGAACTCCTTTACAAAGGCAACCCCATTGTCAAACACAGTTACAATTAGCTTGTCTTCAGAGCTCCCTGTGGTGGTTGAATACAAGATTGCAGAGATGGGTTATATTAGATTTTACTTGGCTCCTAAGATAGAAGAGGATGAAGATGAGACAAAGCCTCAAGCTTAGGTGTTGTGCCAGCTCACAACTAATTTTTCTTGTCCGTGCAAACTGCTGTTTGTTTAAGATTATGTTTGAGGATTTTTCTTATTTATTATCCTCGGTTTTCTTTGTGTTCAATTGTTTGGTAGTTTAGAAGAATGTGATAATTCTGGTTAACTGATGAATTTATTTTTGTTGTGTTTTATAGTTAGGATGAACTTTGTGAGATGTATGTTTATACAATTTGTGGTTTCTAAAAATCGAGGGAGATAAATTCGGAGACTTTCCACGAAATGAACTCTAAGACTGAAGTGAGCTGTTAACTATTTGGCTGTAGTGATGTTTAATGTTCTTTTGTACTGCAGTAGAGTCTTCAATAGAAATCCTGCTTGCATGGATTTATGATTGCATGTTCGTAGAGTGCAGTGTTGAATGAAAGGACAAAGTTTTGGTCTAGTGTTTTAGTGCACTGAATGAGACAACAGAGTAACTTGCGGTCAATTATTTACATTTGTCATCTGTATTGGGTCTAGTGCAATGAGAGCCAAACCCACATTAAAACCTTTTAGTACAAAACTTGTTATTGATAAAAACAAGTTATCTATGGACTTCAAGTTAGGTTGAAAAAGGCTCATTACGTGCAGAAGTGAAAATGCTCTGCAACTGGAAATCCAAATCAATTGTGCATAAAGAGAGAAAAATGCGTGAAATTATCATCTATCATTAATTCGTAAGTACAGACTTATACAAAAGAATAAAAAATAAGTGCTTATCCCAAAACGAATGAAAAAAGATTGAAGTTAGAATCTTCTCTCACTTCTTCCAAAGGGTTCAGTAAAAATATAACCAGCACCTCATTTTGGGGGGAAAATGGTTATAACTTGACATATTAATTCACAATTTATTGGATATTCTTCCAATTTTGTGTTGCTTCACTTTGACAACTGATGGAGAACCTCTTTCTGCCTTCTGTAAAAGAATTTTAGATTGTGCAATCCATAGCATCTGCTGGACGAATGTTTCTTCTTTTGAATTGAAGAAGCCCGCTGCTGCCTAAGATATGAAATTCATATCTGTATGCTCAAGCTAGGATACTTCATCTACTCCGCTTCTTGGCTTCACTGTAGAGGACAACCCCAATGACTGTGAGGATGTACCCGAGCATCCCAACAACTGATATGGGATTCCTAAATATCAAAATTGAGATAACCACTGCAACAGCTCCTTTGGCATTTCCTAAAACCTGTAACAGCCAGCATATCTTAATCTTGATGAAGACACAGTATCCTCAAATTATGATATGAAATGCACAACCAGCGGTGACTACATTTAGAAGCTATGTTTTGGTCCCACTGTCCATGTCTCAAACCTATACCTTTTTTTTTTTTTAAAAGGGGGTGGGGAGGAGGTGGTTAGAATTCATTTATTATGCAACTTTCAGAAGCTCTGTTGCCTCTACATAATTCTCAATGTAGGATAAGAGAACTTTCGCAAGGAAAATGGTAGAGTTTGGCTACAAATTTAACAGTGTCCAGTTTGTTCCATTTGGACACACAACATTGTAACAAATAAGTAATATAAAGCACAAAAATATGGAATTGGCAGGGTCCAATCTAATAAAAATCCTCAAGGCCTATCTTTTCCCCCCACCAATTATGCAACTGTTCATGGTGTGACAGCTCAAGTGAGTCTGTTAGGATAAAATCTTGGTGTAAATGCACTTTTGGTCCCTACATTTTGGGTTATTTCTCGATTTGGTCCCTAAACTGATTTTGCTCCTAGGTTAGTCTTTGATTTTTTAAAATCGTTTTTAATATGATCATTGCCGTCAACCCAATAACAGAAAAATTTGAGGTGCCAAACAGAGTGCATAGGTGGCATGTTAGATGCTAATGTGACTAATAAAATAATATTAAAAATACCACGTCAGCATCGATGTCAGCATTTTAATGACAAGTCAGCATTTTAATTAATAAAAAAATCAAAGTAATTTTTTAAAAATTAAACTGAAAAAATTCAAAATAAAAAACAAAGAAAAAACTTTTTTAAATCCTCTCTAATCTTTGGGTTTTCCTAGTTTTTTGTGGGGTGGTCGTGGTGGAGATCGGTGGTTAGGGTGGAGATAGGTCATCCATGGGTCTTGGATTATGGGTTTGGTAGGAGAGGCTGGGTTTCAGTGGGGGTGGGTGGCCGTGAGAAGGAAACGGTGACGATAGCTGATCACGCTGCTAGTTGTGGGTCTTAAGTGGCGCTTTTGAAGATATGAAAGCCATGAAATGGGTGAGCCCAAACCGAGCTCGTTGAAATCGAGTCACGAAAGCCATCATTGTTGGCCTTGCAATTCAATGACTCGGTGTAACGTTTCAGATTTGGCCATTGACGAAGTGGATGACCGAAGCAGAGATTTTGAGGTCTGGGTTTGTTGATGACTGAAATAAGGAGCTACTTATGGTTTCTGGGTTGTTCATCTCAATGGGTTTGTTGCTTGATCTCTCTATATGTTTATTTATGGGTTGTAAATTTGCGGGTTTGATGTAATTTTTCTGGGTTTGTTGTTTGATATTGATTTATGGGTTTGATGTTCACTTCATTTTTTGGATTTCATGTAAAATTCTAGGTTTGATGTTCATCTCAATTTATGGGTTTAAGCTGATGAGTTTAACCAAAAACAAAAGCAAAAAGAATTAAAATGATTATGAATTTTTATTTTTTAAGAAATGATTTTAGTTTAAATTAGATTTTAGGTTTTTTTAATTTAATTTACTTTTTAAAATTTTTTTTTCTTAGTTGGCTTTTTTATTATTAATTTAAATGCTGACATGGCATTTTAAAAATGTTAAATATATATTTTTACTATTATTTTATTAGCCACGTCAGCAAATAGTGAATTACGTTTGCCACTTCAGCATTTTTCGTAATTGGGTTAACGGCAGGGACCATTTTAAAAACTACTATGAAAAGCAAAATCAATTTAGGGACCAAATCGAAAAATGACCCAAAATATAGGGACCAAAAGTGCATTTACGCCTAAAATCTTCTATAATTCGCAAGCTTACCTGAGATCACAATTTTCCACCATCCATATGACAGTGACTTGTAAACAACACATGCATTAACGCTCGAATCAGTGTGTATGTGAAACTATGTTAGAGATCTTTTATGAGATACTTCAAATTCGAAAAGAGCATTTGATTTGAGATAAACTTTTTTCCCCTTCTCTCTCTCTCTCTCTCTCTCAGAAACAAACTCATCAAAATGACTCTGCTTATGGCACAAATTGGCATATAGATTGAATCGTAGAAAGGATAATACATGAGACAATTGATGGTGTATATAACCTAACATTATCAGTAGCTCTCCAGATTTCCCAGTGTGCAAGCACAAATATTTTCAATCAAGAATTTTGCTTTTCAATGTATGCTGTTTTTTAAACTATCCACATGATTGATACACATACACATATACATATGTAGATGCATGTACATGTGCATACAGGCACGTGTGTATTTTTATGTTTGCATGCGCATGCTTTGCATGTATTATCATATGTGCGCTTCAGACACTATGAAAAGCCCAACTAAGCACTCATCTCTCCTATAATTTCGTCCTCTACAATCTAAAAATTACACTGACCACCCAACTCTCATATCATGTAGACACCAGGCACCATTCAAACTGATTATTTTTCTAGAAGAAAAAAAAAAATGCATGCATTGTAGGGAAGAAAATTCGTTGTTTACAGACTTGGGAAAACACATACTGTAAGTGATGGTCATTTGTAGGTATGAAGACAGATGCAGGAAATGGAGCTTTAAAAACGAATCAGCAGACAGAAGCTCAACTAATTATATAAAAAATATTTATTTTCTTCACATAAATTGATCTAGCTTTTCATGATAACATATTCTTAAATCACTTTTCCAGCTTTCCTATTCTATTGAAATAATACATTCTAGTTCAGTAGGACCCCAGAATATAAAGAGTTACTAGGAAGTTTGATAGGGAGGAATTGACAAAGGAGGATAAAAGTTAAACGCATGCTGCATATATTAATGAGTACAGAAAATCCTAGCATTTGAATTGGGAGGAATACCTGGAGAGTCAATGCACTGGTGTGCTTTGTGACCAAGAAATTGGTCAAATTACAAAATATGCTAGTGCAGAATTGAAGATCAGATACCACAATATCTTCACATCATCTCTTGCAAGTGCAATTGTGATCCCAATCACATCTTCTTCCATCACAAGTGCTGCAACAAGAAGGAATATAACAGCTACTGGAGCCATGTACATAAGGAGGTTCATAGAATTAAGCTTTTCCCTGGGAAATCAAAAAAAGAATTTCAGTACTACCAGACCACTAGTTTAGAAAATACGTTCAAATGCCAACTGATTAAGAATTAAGATAATGGCAATCATCCAATCATAGATTTTTTAAAATAATAAATAGGCAAATGTTGAAACTTTTAGCAGGTAAGTATAGAGGTGTTCATTACGCTTCAGAAGATAGCAAAATCCCTTGAAGCACGGACTTGAGCGCCCGTGCTGCTGTAGCACCAACACACATTATAAATCCAAAGAGATGAAAACTTGGTTCCCCCTTCAGCCATGTAAGAAAAAAGAACATTAAGAGTGAGTAATTAAAACCATCATTCTGAATTTGAATTTGCAATTGCAATGGGAAAGTGACCTAGTAAACAAGTTCAAATGAACATTCAAAAAGGTTTTCACGAGCAATGGCAAGGGGTTGGTCAAGTAGTTTTCACGAAACCATGAAGTCCTTTTTTGATAGGTATGAAATTTATGAAGTCCAGGGTTCAAAGTCCTAACCAGAATATTGGGGCCACCTCTAAGGATTCCCCCGCTATAATTACTTGGTGTGAGTTGAGCGGGGGGACAACACAACCGAGGAATAGTTAGGTGCTCGAAGAGCTCTAGACACCAATATTAGGAAAAAAAAAAAAAATCACAAGCAAGTTGAGAAATACTCTTAATTAATTAGAATAACAACTTTGGCCAGTGTCTTAAGTCTAAACAGACTTTCAACTTCCGATGAGTAACCAACAAGTGAAAGTATAAAGTCATCACCAAACCTAAAAATGATAGAAACATTACTTATAATCTACCTAATCAAACCCCAATTCAAACTTGGGACAGTGAGATTCAGTTTTACCACTTCCAATCAAGGGGAACACCTCCCCCTCCAAATAAAATAAAATTCAAATGAAGGAGGAACTCTTAATTAATATATGTATAACTACCGCAGTTGGTGACTTAACAAACTTCCGATGACTCACTAACAAGTGAAATTATTATAAAGTCATCACCAAACCTAAAAAATGACAGAAACATACTTATAATCTACCTAATCCAACACCAATTCAAAGTTTGGACAATGAGGTTCAGTTTTACCATTTCCAATCAAGGATCCCCCTCCACATCAAAAAAGGGAAAAAAAAAATAATTCAGAAAAAAAAAGTTCAATGAAGAAGCAAATCCTGAAGCAACACTTTCCTAATTAAACACAGAAAAAAAAAATCCCCTCATTTACTAACAACAAATAATTTACTGAAACCTAAATTTCCTACCATTGAAAAACCCAATTCCTCAATTGATTTTTTTATAAAAAGAGTCAATAAGCAAAGCACCCACTTTAACGGACTCTAGGATTGAAATACTAAAAAAAGAAATACAATTAACTGAAACGAACTCAAATTGCTACCATTGAAAAACCCAATTCCCCAATTGAAAAAAGCAGAGGAATTTCTTTGTATCTTTATTACTTACCCCAGTGGCAATGATAACACCAGTGACAACAGGAACAAGAGTGAGATAGGTAACCCAACTCTCTCTCTTCGAAGTCATGAAACAAGCAAACACCGCAGTGAAAAACGGCGTGGTGGCCCCAACAGCCTGAGTAAATGACACTGGAAGATAGCGTAAGGACACGTTGCCGGCGACCACCGACAAGCAAAAGATAAGGCTGAGAGCCGAAATCTTGAGGAACTGGAGGCGAGAGCGCAAGGTCTGCAATGGAGCAAGCTTGAACCAGTTGATGGCAATGTAGCTGAAGAGAGAGCAAGCAAGCATGTGGCAGAGAGTGAGGAAGATTGGGTATCTGAACCCGTAATTGCTAAGCAAGTACTTGTTCAGTAATAGCACGCCTATGTTGGAGGAGTACCATGCTGTTACTAGTCCCAGCGTGAAGGATCTGCTTGAGACCTTCATGGGTTTGCTTTGTTTTGGATTTTGGATTTGGAAGTGAAAATCGAATATTTTGGAACAAAAAGGCAATGTGGGTGGGTTCAGAGAGAGTTCAGAGAGACCAAGTTTATGAGGAGAGAGAATATGTGTGTGTGTGTATATATATATATATATATATATATATATGTATGACATATAGTAGGAGGAGACTGGTTTGTTCTAATTTTCTTGTTTTTTTTTAATAAAAATAAAAATAATTTAAAGAAAAGGGTTTTGGATAATGGGAAATGGTCTTTCAATTTTAGATGTACAAGGACGGACAGTGTTATCTACTTTCACCTGACCGACAGTTGCTAGGGATGTTTGGCAGTTATGCAGTTCTGTTCGTAGTTTCCTTCAATTTTGGTTTATGTTCCCATATAATTCACTTCGACAATGACACACGAGAAAGAAAGTACAAATAAATAGAGAGGATGGCGTGTTATTAACTATTTGGGTGCGGTAAGTCACACCTTAAACCGTTTATTTTTAGTAAAAATTTGCCAAAAATTAAAAAAATTGTCAATATTTTTTTAACGTTGATTTATGTGGTTATCAAAATTAAAAAAAAAAAAAAAAACGTTGATTTATGTAACCCCACAGAGAGAGAGAGAGATTAAAGTTGAGTTCGCCGTTGTGTCCCTAAAACTTTCTCGTATCTTAATCTAGTCTTTAGATCAGATGAATTGAATCCAGCCTGTACTTATTTGTAGTCATCCGGGGTTGCTACATCTGACGTAACATCTCCAGAGTACCCAACCAATTTCATAGCAATTTTTACAATTGTTTAGTGTCTAATATGGCTGATTGTGAGGAATAAAAAGAAGTAATAAATTATGTGAAAATGACATATAGTTAGTCCTAATCTATTGGATAAAATAATTATAAAAATGTGTGCGAAACTGGCCATGCCCTTTACCGACAACAATATGAAGCATAAACAAACCAATAGGCAAATGAGAAAACACCACGGAAATGTTTACCGACAGATCTACGAAACCAATAGAAACATGAGAAAACACCACGGAAATGTTCAACGCCACTTCTGGTGGACTACATTAGTCTACATATGTTAATAACATCTTTAGCACAAAAACAGAAAAATTAATAACGATGTCTCCGTCTCTCTCTACTTTAACCCAACAAAAAACATAATAAATTGTTTCTTTCCGCAGGACGATTAGTATAAAATGCACTTAAGCCTTGGATTCCGTTTCTTTCAATTTCTCCAATTAAAGCTCATTGTCAATTCGTTTTCTATACAAAACAACCTTAGTTAACGAATCGAAATTCTGAATAATTATGACAAAAGTACAACTGAGTGTAGAGATGGGTACTGGGCAGGGGCCAGCCAGGCTTGCATTTGAGGTTAAAAATAAACACCAGGGAAACTGGGTTTTGTTTAAACTGATGGTTCCAGCCTTACCACCGGAATTGTAGAGCTCTGATACATAGAAAGTCTCCTTAATTACTTTTATATATGATATATGGCAATCGTGGTGTATTTAAGAGGAAATTTGCAGTAGGGCCAGAAGCCCATTACAGCATTCAAGAGTCATGGTACCCTGGCTATACATCAATAGGAGCCATTTAATAAAAGAAAAAGAAAAATTGGGGTCATTTTCCACTGGGAAAAGCTTTTGCGCTTTGCCAATTTTTTTTTCTTTTTTTTTTTTGATAAGGCGCTTTGCCAATTTCATAGGCTTGATAAGATCTCTCGGATTTATGCTAACTCAAAAACTACACATTCTTTGAATGTTTTCTCTGGTCACAATCACAAGGGGGAAAATTTAAAAAAAAAAAAAAAAAAAAAAGGAAAGAAAAGAAAAGCAGAAATCATTGCAACATGATACCAAGCTGTTTAACTTGATGGGACCTGTCAACAGAATCAACACCAAACATTGAAAAATGAAATTGATTTAAGGGTAAGGACTGATCATGATGAAACCTTCCAATCTTGGCCAGCATAAGCTGCTTGATCCCCAAGCTCTTCCTCAATTCGAAGCAACTGCAAGAAACTAGGCTGTAAGTTCATAATCATATTTGGCTTTGATTTTAACCAAGCAAAATGAGCAAAGATTTGTTATAAAAAACCATAAACACAAAAGATAGTAAGGTCCCATTTGCTAAACTACTGTTAGGTCATATTTGACTTTGGGCTCTGTGCTGTCATCAAACTCATTACAAAAGTTCACACTTCCTCGTCAAGCGTTTGAGTCACTCAGTAATTGTAGATAGCTTCAGAACATTATTAAAGGTATTTTAACATTTGTCTTAGACGCAGCTAATACAATAGATCTGGATATCAAGACGAGCAGTTTTTTCTTAACATAAGAGCATGAAAAACTACATAACCGAGAATGGGATTTAAAAATTTAGAAGAATAGAGCATGTGAAAGGTTTATTACCCAAAAAAAAAAAACTTCGCATATTTGACATGTTTGACAAAAAACTCTCTGAAATCAATATAAATGAAGCATTTAGTGAGTTTAAACATCTCTCAAATTTCTTGTTTTCTTTTTATTTTTTCTGTGGAATATCTTTCTATTATCTAATTTCAGCTGTTATGTATCTGAAAAACACAATATGGAAGAGAAATGAACAAAATGAGTAGAAACTGGATAGAAAGTGTACCTGATTGTACTTTGCAAGCCGCTCTCCTCTGCAAGGAGCACCTGCTTTGATCTGACCAGTGGCAAGCCCAACAGATAATCGGAAATGAAAGAATCTTCAGTTTCCCCACATCTATGAGATGTCACCACTCCCATATTAGCTTCCTTTGCCTGCCTCACCACTTCAATGGCCTCTGTCACTGTCCCGATCTGATTTACCTAAATTTGAACAATGAAACTATTAGACTTCTAAAGCACACTTTGTGATTCAGGCCATAAAAAAATCACTAATACAAATTGTCTTTAGCAGAACAAATCCGAAAACAAAAGATAGCCAATGCACAAAAAGTATCTTCCCAATTCTTAAAATCAGGGTGGTGCCAATTTATTCAGGAGAGAGAGAGAGAGAGAGAGAGAATAAGCACTTAAAAGTACCAGATCCTAAATTTTTTTAATATCTAAGATGGCTAATACCTTGAGGAGAACAGCATTGCAAGTTGACTCTTGAATTGCTCTCTGGATACGTTTAGGATTTGACATTAATAGGTCATCCCCTACTACCTGCAAAATCAACCACTCCTAAAACAATCTGGACAAAATATTAAGGGAAAAGGGAAAAATAAATATATAAAAACAAAAAATACCAGAGGCATCCAGCGACCAACTGAAGAACTTAATCAAGTTATGCATGCAAGAACCTATGCAGATGCACAGCTATGACCATAAGGTGACCCTGGGCAACTTAATCAAGTCACACACACATCCAGTGGATCTTAAACCCACGACCTCACCCTCTACCAAGCACTTGCAAGGGGAGGAGGTGCCGCTTGAGCTAGAGCTCATTGGGAATAAGGAAATATTTTATAGCCTACAACAATTGGCATTTACAATTTTTATGCCACAAGGATGGTCAAGAAAACATTTGCTAGCATCCAGATTTTATAAATAAAAAAATAAAAAATAAAAATCAGTAACCAAATCTAATTTTATTTTTGTAAATATCTATATCACCTTCGAAAATGTGGGACCTAACACCACAGTATTTATGCCTTCTGTAAAACAAGTTAATTTCGACAGAAATTCCTTTTTTTTTTTTTTCTTTTTTTCTGATAGGTAGAAATCCCAAATGACTTTATATAAGAATAACGAAATGCAGAACATACCTGACAAATTCCAAGACTGTAAAAATGCTTGACATGTTCCCAGTCCTCCTTATCAAATGGATCTTCAATTGAAACAATCGGGTACTCTAAGAACCCAAGGAAGAGAAAACAACATTAAGTCATGGTCGCGGAAGTAAGGCAGCAAAAGCAACCAGAAACATGTTAAAACATAAAATAAGCTGACGTACCAGAACATAGTTCTTTGTACATCTCAATCATGTCCTCTGCTGACTTGAAATTTTGCTCAGATTTGTTTGGAACTTTTTTTTCCAAATCATACTTTGTGCCTAATTAGGAAGAAAAGAGAAAGCTAATCTTTATTTGATAGTAGGCAAGCAACATTCATGCAAAAAAGTGCATTCTGAGCAATGGACGCAATAGATGAATCCAGAAATAATAGGTAGGCAATGTCAGCAGGGTAAAAGCAGGCTTTTATTCTGCATAGAAATCCATTAACAAAATAGTATGTCTCTTCAATGTACATTCAACAATATAACTTCAAGTGTGACTGCACAATGGATCAAACATGATGGTCAATTACAACTATTTCTTTTTCTTTTCTGATAAGTAAAAAATAATAATAATAATAATTAATTTCATATGCTACTATTACAGAAGGACTTTTTTTTTTCCTGGAAGAATTAATCACCTATGCAAAAGTCAGAAGCAGCAACATCAATTGCAATTTTTATTCTGTCATTATACCCTGTTCTGCCAATAGCCTCTTTTAAAAGGTCCAGCCCTTCTTTCAAGCTGCCAACAGATAATAAGATATCATATAAAGACACTGCATGCTTCTTTAAAAATAATTTACAGTTTTATGAATTATACGGGTGGTACTTGCCTTGAGATATTTGGAGCAAAACCACCATCTTCACCAACATTACATTCATGTGCACCATATTTTTCTGTAATAACAGCCTGTCTTTTTAATACGGAAATTACAAACAATGAATGAGTGGACAAATGTCATCTCCTTATTAAAAGTTTCAAATTACCTGTACATCTTTTGTAATAATATCCTGAACATATACGCTTATAAAATTTAAAAAAATCATGTGCATATAATGTTAAATTACCAATAGTCCAAAATGCTTAAGCTATTGGAATATAGTAAATTTAATCATTTGACCACGTACTTCTAACACTCATCCTCACGAGTGGGCTCAAACTCCCTTTTAGCCCAACACGTGGGGCTTTAAATGGGATGTAGAGTGGAGGAGACAGGAATCGAACTCAAGACCTTCTGCTATGACACCATGTTAAATTATCGATTGTCCCAAAAGCTTAAACTATTAGGATATGGTAAATTTAATCATTTAACCACATACTTCTAACAACTGAGCAAGAATAAAATGGCTGACTATTGACTTGAGTATATAGTACAAATGATATTTGATGTATATCTGAAAATTGGTTCACTCTTCACAGTCATCTCACAAGTGCTGTTGAAAAAGGAAAACTTCACATTTAGTCTGAGATTACAGTGGGTGCTTGTTATGTTTGTACCAAGAGAACTTAAGCATCATAAAAATAGTAAATATTAATGCCTGACTATGCATGCAAACAAGCTACTCGAGAAAGAAAGACCCGAGCCAAATCCAAAGATATTTTAGCCAAATACTTTTTGTCTGCAAAACACTTCACCATGTATGGATTGCAGTTTTAAAATTAATATATCTGTCATTAGAATATTGGATACTCACTGAATATTAGAAAAGTAAAATTGAAATGTATATATTCAGGCAAAATTAATTTAGCAGCAACTGACGGCAATTTAGGAGAGACAATTTTGCCAGTCAACTAATGTGCAATGAAACCTATAATTGCAACAAGTGGGCATTGACATCACTGACATGGCTCAAACGACGAGTGAAAATGAAATGATATCAACATGAATCAAGATAACAAGAAAATAATTTTTGTTTCTTTTTTTGGATAGGTAAGAAAAAATAGTATTAATAGAAAACTACTCAATTAAAGGAATGAAGTAGGTAAAGAGAACATATGGACTACAATAGAGAGCAATTGCCAATAGTGTTCCTAAAATTTAACTGAGTAGTGTCAGCTTGAAATGATTTATTGTGCTAACAAAGAATGAAGTCACTAAGAAAGAAACCATTTCTTAGTTTCCTATCACATTTGACATTATATCTCCAGTTATATCTTTGCACAAAAATGCACATAATTTGATGCAATCCTCACAAACCAATATCACAAGGAAACTATAAATTGAAGATAAATCCAAAAGCTTAGACAGTTGAGTTAAGCAGGATCACCTTTAAGTGATGATAGGTTTCAGAGCCCATTTGCAGTGCCTCCTCAAATCTGCTTGCTCAATTGGAAGAATCATGATTTCCTGAAGATATTTCAAGTTATAAATCTTTCAAAAATCTTGATGTATATATCACACAAAAAAGGCGCAGCCAATCCTTACCCCAAATCTGGAAAAAAAAAAAAAAGGTACATCCATATTGACAAAATTTCTCTCTCTCTCTCTAAGCATAAATCACAACTCATTCCTAACAGTATAATATGCACAAAACTAGATACTAAACCTTACAAGAGCATACCTGAATGGCCAGATGATTCCCAGCATGTTTTCCACCACGTATGAGGGTGAAGGCAGGAACAGGAAGCGTCAGGTTGGTTTCGCCAGAAATATCAGCAATGTGTTTGTATAGGGGAACCTATCATTTTATATTTTTTCCTCAGAATTTTTAAGGAAAAGAAACATTGCTGTGTAATTATGCAAAACTATAAAAATTTGAAATCAATAAACCTCTTTTTCAGCAGCCCCAGCTTTGCATGCAGCAATTGACACAGCTAATATTGCATTTGCTCCAAGTTCACCCTGCAAAGATAAATTCTAACTAAGAAACACAATGCCTCACAACATTTAATTCACAATTTAATGAAAAGGAAATCTTTCCCAGGACACAAATTATAATAATATGAAAATCATAAGTGAATGTTGAAAAGTAAAAGATGCATGGTACTAAAGGCCTAAGCACTCTGAACAAGTAAATCACTTCCAATAACTATGTTGACAAAATTTAGAATAGAGCTACAACCAACCCTTTGATTGGGATTATAAACTTACTATATTTACATTAACTGAACCCAAAATGTTATCTATTTTAAAGCAAAATTTTCTCCTTCCGTATTGCATTAAGAAAAGTGCATTAACCACTGATGTCCTCTGTGACATACGCAAATCTCTTGTGAGTTAGACTGTATGGTACCATGGTATGTTTCAAGGCAAGGTAAATAGTTTCTCTTTTATCGAAGGGGAAAAATTGCACATGCCTGATCTGGAAAGAGTGTTATCCAGAATTAACTATATCCAGAAAAGGAAATGCAGCATAAACCAAGAATTAAATTATGGATCTGTGGGTCAGTTATCACCTGATGTAATTTGAACTGGTCATAGTAAAAATATCTATCATAATTATAGTTAATGCTTCTGTGCAGAATTTGGACTGGTCATAATAAAGATGTCTATCATAATCATATTTAAACGTCACATAAGAATATTTGTATACCTTTAAACATTGGACTAGACAAAGTCAAATAAGATTTTTTTTTTTTTTTTGGTAAGATACAAATACACCTAGTAGGTCTTGAACCTACAACCTTACCCTCCACCTACTCTTACAAGGGAGGAGCTCCTACATGAGCTAGAGCTCATAGGCAAAGTCAAACAAGTATCCTACCAGCTTTGGAATTGGGTCTTCTAAAATATTAAACATTTGTCCAGAAATCTAGCGGTTGTCAGCTATCACATATAAAAATATGTAGACAGAACAACTAATTAGATTTAATCACATGAGAAAATAAAAACACTACCTTCTTTTCTGTTTTGTCCAGGTCTATCATGGCATGATCAATCTGAGACTGAAGTGTTGGATCCATGCCAATCAATGCTTCAGATATCTTCTCATTGATGTTTTTAACAGCTCTAGTCACACTATTTCCAAGAAATTTTCCCTTGTCCCCATCACGTAAATCAACCGCCTCATACCTAGGATTGATATATCCAGAATTTGATAGAGTGAAAAATAAATTCTTGCATTCTAACACTATAAAACAAGATAGAATTCTGAGAGGCAGAAGAATGTCATATATTATGAAAGAGGAAAAAAACAAAAAAAATAAAAACCATTCTTGAGATAAATTCATTTCTGAGAAGATAAACAGACACAAACAAATTAACAAAGGCAGATTTTGCAATACAGCCAACGATTGCCTTCCAAGCCTTACATGCGACTATCATTGAATACACCTTACATAGAATCCTATATGTATCTATGAGATCGAGTATGAAATTCTATTTACTTGCTCTAAATTGAGTATCCATTTCCCTCCTTTTCCTGATATGATTGGAAATCCTGTATTTTACATGTTTATATCATTTGAGTCATTGGGGTTTCCAAAATACTACAAAAAGACTTGCTTCGAACCATTGCTATTTAATTTGGACATTTTCTAAAAAAAGTGGAAGAAGCATTTCGAATCGTTAACCTCTAAAGGCATGATTGAGCCATATTGATACGAATAATACAATTACATCACACTAAGTTCAAATGTAAGTACAGCCATAGAGGCCATCAAGAGAACAACTAGGAACAGTGTCCATAGAAAATATGTATCATTGAATGACATAGTCAACACAAAGTAGTATTGGTATATCATAGTCCGAAAACAATACTAGGATAAGCGATTGTGAAATTCATTGATGATAAACTAGTAGATTTCTTTTTTCTTTCAATACACATATCAAATTAATCAAAATTTTGTGAGCAACCAAACAAGATAATTTGAAAAGAATAAAAAAAGCTTACATTCCAGTAGTATCGCCGCTTGGAACAGAGGCTCGGAACATGCCTTTGTTGGTGAACAAATCGACTTCAACGGTAGGAATTCCTCTGCTATCGAGGATCTGCCTCGCTTTAATCTTCGTGATCACCGAAGGAACCGATTTCCTCATATGATGAGACTGTTGATTCACAACCACAATGTAAAAAAATCACATAAACTACATAACAGAATCATTCATAATAAAACTTTGACCAGAAATGAAGATCTCAACTAAATTAAGCTAGAAAGAATTCATATTATTCGTTTTTTCCCTGCATTTTCTCGGGAACCAAACAGAGGCGAAAGAAACAGAGAGAGAGAGGGGATTACGATGAAGATGACGGGATCGCCGGTTTTGGCCCTAACGGCGGCATTGACGGCGTCTTCGATTTTCCGAGAGAGCATGTGCTTTTCCAGGTACTGTTGCACCGACATTTCTTGCTTCTTCTTTCTCGTTCTGCCTTGTATTTCTTTTGAGATTTATAATGTGTGAGAGCAACGAATTCAAGATTTTTCTGAAGAATTTGTTCTTGTGCTAGAAAGTCTGGAAACCTTTGGGAGTTGAGAGAGAGAGAGTTAAGCCCTAATTATGCCGACTTGGTGAGTGGCATGGGAATTGGGAATTTGAATCACAGAGACTTTGCGCTACTATCTAAACTTGAAAACCTTCGCACTTCGCTGCAGCTCGCGGGGTTTAAGAACTTTTAACTCTTCTCTTCTGTGATAGGCAATGCAATTCACGAAAAACCAGCGCACGCTGCGCACCTCGGCAAAAACATTATTATGTACTAAAAAGTCACAAAAACTTTTTTAAAAACGTGTGCAACATGAAAATAAGGCAAATTTTAGATCAAAATTTTTAAATAACTATCAAATCTAAACTGTATTATTAGTTAGGCAACGTTTCAAACTAATTTGGTTTTTAGCAAATCGAATTTGGTGGACTTGATTTTGGGCTTATAAATTGAGTACATTGTACTCGATTTCTCCATCGCGGCACCGGCTGAGCTGGACAAAATGTCCACGTAGATTTCAAACTCAAGTGCATTGGAGTCGTTTTAAGAACTCGAGTCTAATAGACTCGATTTGTGTTCAGCCGTCCACGTGTCCCAAACACTCAAACTCCCAGATCACTCTCACCAAAACACTCTCAAACACCTCGCAGATCACACTCAAACTCCCAACAAGGCTCTTACTCTCAAAACCACAGATAACATTCATCTCTCACTCTTAAAATCACAAAAATTCAAACACTCACTCTCTATCTCACAGTCTCTCACTCTCAAACACCCAAACGCTCAAACCCACTCAAGCAGCACGAGACTCTCCCTCTCTCTGTCATTCTCCTCTCAACTCATCGGCGGCTTGGCCTCATTAGCGGCTCAGCCTCATCAACGGCTCGGCCTCATCTGTGACTCGTTCTGTTGCCGTTGGCTCCTCTTCTCGTCGGACTCTGACCATCTCTCTGACCCACCATCTCTGCGAGCCCAGCTCCTCTCCTCACTGTCTCTCTCATTCTCAGGTAATTGATTCTATCTAAGTGTTCTATCTAATTGATTCTATCTTTCTTTTTTTCTTTTTTTCTTTTTTTTTTTGTTTAAAGGGTTCTGTACATATAACTTAAGGTAATAACTGCATTTGTACCAAATTAAAGGGTTCTGTACATATAACTACAATCATACATTCAAAAATGTGCAAATCTCTAATATTGATTTGAAATCTTCATTCTTGAGATATTTTAGTGATCTCGCACTCTAGGGTGGTAATATGAATTCCTTTGTTGAGTTCATAGATTCTTTGTCTTTTTTGTTAGGATTTTTAGTGTTGGCTAATTCCATGATAAATTTGGGTTTTGTACTTTGTAATATGTACGGGTGTCATAAGGGCTAAAGGCTGAACTTCTGGTCACTGTGCAAGACTAAGGACCTCAGTCAAGTGAGATCCAAAGCTTGCGAGAATGATGATTCAGACAAAAGCTCTCAGTTGACTGAGACCCTATTAAGGACATTCCAAGTTTTACTTTCAAGGCTGTGTTTGTAGCCACCTCAAGCCCAAACCCTAGTTATATTTAAACCTTATTTCAATCGTAATTGCGAGAGAAGGAAGATGGCCACAAAATAAGAGAAACCTGAGAGAGAGCTATTCATATTCCATCCTCTCCCATTGAATATCCTTGATTGGTTAAGTATTCCAAGCACAAAGATCGTCATACTTATGTTGGACTTGCTTTTACAATCAAGGGATCGACTTGTGGGGAGCTGAGGTACTTAGTCCGACTACCTGTACGAGAATTCGTGTGAGTAACATGTGTACTGCAACAACCATCAATAGTGGACTTGTTGAGTTAGGCTTGGCCGTGGAGTTTGGGATTTCACTCCATGTACATACACTCGTGTTTGTGTGGGTGTGTTGGTTACTACATTGAATATGTTTATCTATGCAAACCTTTGCTTGAATATTGAATAATTAACTGCCTGGCTAATAATTGAATTAATCCATTGAAATTGGTGGTTAAGCCATGTAGGGGTCCAAACAACATTTCTTATTTTCAAATGTAAATCTTGTTACCTGCACTTCTTTTGGAGATTTTGTATAAATCCTTTTTTTTTTTCCTAAATGGTTTATGCATACATGCTGTTACGCAAAGTTTCTTTCTTCTTGCTAACTATTTTCTATATCAGGAAAAAAAAAATGTTTTGTACCATTGGACCTTTTCTTACCTCTGGAATTTCACTATTAAGAGAAGCTTTGTCATCTTTCTGTGTTTTTATTCAAGCACCATTAAAGTCTATGTTCAGTCACACTATTTATCCTTCTAAACAACATATTAAGCTTCTAAAAATTCATTGCTAATGTAATGGAATGATTGCCACGATATAATAGAAGTTTACTAAAATGTTTAATTGTTCCATGTTTTTTTTTCCTAATTTAATGTTGTGATGATGTTATTACTCTAAGCATCATCTTGTTGCCCATATCTTAATCAAACTTTGTTATGTTGACTTATACAAATGTTTCAGCAGCTAATACTTTTCTCCTGACCTTCGCTATTATACATTCATTGTTTTCTCTGCAAGAAACTTGAATTTGTTCTTAGATGACTGCATGTGAATGCTTTCACATGCAGACATCTATAGGAATTGTTTAATCAGATAAGCATGAGTGTCTATTCATAACATTGTTGAGTATCATTTTTGTGGAATACCTTTTTTCTTAATGCCATTTCCGTGGAGTACTATGCTAATGGTTTGTCTGGCAATACAGGTGCCATTTTGGGTCTCAAAGTTTTTTACTGATGATTTTGGTGTACCCATTCCAACAAGGGAGCTGTTTTGGAGTCTTATTTTGACATTGCTCATCCCTTTAATCTTGGGAAAGGTTCCTTCCAGTGCCTTTAGTTCTAGCTATTGTACTGAAGTTAGCCTAATTTTGGGGACGTATCTCAATACCTCCTATTTTATATTTTTCAGTGAGGCAGAAATAATAAAGTTTGGGTGTAGTAGAAAAACTAGCAACGACTTATTTTCTAATTGATAAAAGCCTAAGCTAACAGTCATTTACAACCTCCCTTTAAGTTTTTGACCTGATGTTCAATGCTGCTTATTTGAAAAGTGGTATAGTGTGGAGTTCATTTACCTGAATTGGAAGAGTTGATTGTCAATAGCTATATCCAGATCTAATGTTGTTTATCTTTTGGCCAAGAGAACGAGATTAGCAGACCGTCACACTATCTCTATAAGTATGATCGGTTCTTCTGTTAAATACCAACTAATGGTACAAGAACATTGAATTAACAGTTTCCAATATATTTTTGTTTCTAGATGTACTTGTCTCTAATTCTGTTTTCTGGTTCCACTGTGATGAAGCATTCTAGATTGTTGCTAAAGCTTCATTGTCATTAAGAATCACATTTAGGGCAACCCATATTGTAATGTTTGGGATTCATTGAGTTGGTCAAACATTTTAGTCCCTATTCTACTTGATTCTGAGTAACATATTTTAGATAAGCAAACTGTCCACTTCAATATTAGCTTACAGAAAGGCTAATTATTTTAAGATCTTTTCACTTGTTGGTTAGATTTAGAAGCTCCATTGAATGAGGTAGATTTGCATGTTAGCTTTACCCATTGTTGACTAAAGACTTTACTCACAGTTGAGAAAAGACTTTACTAGTGGTGAGTCAAGGTGATTTTGCATGTTGGTTGCTCTCATAGTTTTGCAAGTAAGACTCCCATGTTTGCACCACCCACAATTGAGTAAAGGGGCTCTATACATAAGTTTTAGACTTAATGGTGATGTGTGGCTCTTGAATTTTTAAGAAAATGCTTCCGTTCAACAGGGAGACATTGGTTGGTAGAAGGACTACACATGACGGGGAGATTTGTTGGAATATTAGCGTGTGAGTGGTGTGGTTAGTTAATTAGTTAAGTCCGACATTGGATAGTATTATAAGATTGAGTGGTTAATATGATATAATTGTGCTCAAACCCAAAGATTTAACCTTTTGGGCTAAGTGGTGTCCCAACATGTTATATGAAATCCTCACAAATAGACATCTCAAAGTGTCAATATTTAACTCTCACATACAAGATCCCAACACCAATGTTGCTGCAAATATTCATTATTTCATATCATTTTTTTTTTAATGCTAATATTTGACCCTTAAGCCACACTATTCTTGTGGATAAGTTAACCTTTATATGCAGTGCTGATAAAACAGCTTTGCTTCTTCTTCTTTTGGTTTTAATATTAGATCATTTAAAATAGAGATTTGAAGGTCTATAAGAATCCAATGGTTAAATCATTAAACTACACAAAAATTTTGACAGTCTGCTGCATCATTATTGTAAACAAAATAAATACCTGGAAGTATGAGCTTCTGTTTTAGATTTTGGATGTTTGAAGTAGCGTGGCAAAATTAGCTTTAGACTCCAATTGTTAATTAAATTTCAAACTAATGAAAAAAACTTAGATGAAGTCCCATGTTTCGTGGTACTGTTTTGGCAATTGCTACAATAAAATCGAGTCTAAAAAACTCGAAATGTTAGTTTGCTAATTAGTTTGAAAACGATATTAACTAACAAATATGTTTGAAAATGGGTGTCTTATGCCAATTTTCTCCTTTTGGTTCTATTTTTGTTTTAGGGAAATTGAGTGTTAAAGAGTTGAGTTTACGTGGAACTCAAGTTTCTAAGACTCGAGTTGCTACAGTGAAATCGAGTTTAAAAAATTTGAGATGTTAGTTTGCTAAATAGTTTGAAAACGATGTTAACTAACAAATATGTTTGAAAATTATCTTTATATGCCAATTTTCTCCTTGCAATGTCACCCAAACTTACGTAATAGTTTTAAGTTGATGTCTTCTATTTAGCTAGTTTTTCTATTCACTTGATTCTATCTTATTGACATAAATATTATCTCTTATGGAGCTTGTATGCATAGTGGTATCTGGAGAATTGTGCAATAAATTAGGCTATACATTGAGATCCTTGCCAATTTATCTTGAACATGGGCTTATATTACTCTTGACTTCCTAAAATTTGTGTAGTATGGCTACCGTTGCTGAGGTGGTTGATGAGTTCGGTCCTGGTCTTGGTCCTAGGGTTCCTTCGGTGTTAAGGTTTCTAACAGAACATCGTTCATCCGCCGTTTGGGAAGGCAAGGTAAAATTAAAATCGATGACCTGCTGAATTTCTATATTATTTTCTTATCCTTTTACATTATGTTGAATTTTTTTTTTTCATTTCTAAAATCCTAAGTTTGTCAATGGTATCACTAGCTTTGAATGCATAGTCATGCCCATAAGTTGGATTGAGTTAGATTGCTTATGCTCTTACAAAATGGTCTCTAAATAATTAACTACCTCTATCATTTTCGTTTTAGGCTATACTCCTGATTTTGTTGATGTAATTGTTCTTGGGCATAACCTTGATCTTGATATATAGCTTTTGTATTTTTGGTTTTTGTATAAAAAAAATAAGGAGACTACAAACGCTTCGTTAAATAAGTTGTCATAAACTCATGGAAATTCCAATTAAAGAACTTATAGTCTATTTTGTGAACAATAGTTACAATCATTTATACAAAGGTTATGGCATATTGCATCCCATCACCATGCTTCTATCATGTGCAGGATCCAGGGGTATTGAAATGTCGTGGTCGTAATGAGGAGTTTCGAAAACGAAACCCGATGGTGGATGATCGTGTCCTCGACATTGTCAAGAGAATTGGATTAGAGGGGCTGTATAGGACCCCATTTAGAAAGCTTGATCATAACTTGATAATGGCCTTTGTTGAGCGATGGCGGCCTGAAACCCACACCTTTCACCTTCTACATGGTGAGATGACAATCACATTACAAGACGTGGAGGTTCTGTTGGGGATTCCAATCGATGGTGAGGCAATTGTTGGAAATTGTGCCTTGAGGTGGGCTGTTGAATGTCAACAAATGCTTAGAATTGTTACTAATTCTGTGGTGCTTAAAGGACAGAGGATTCAAATCAAGAAGCTACTTGAAAAAATTGACCAAGGGTTGCCCGATGGTGCAGAAGAGGTTGTTGTGCATCAGTATGCACGGTGTTATATTCTAGCACTCCTAGGGGACACAATTTTCACTGACAAGTCTGGCGATAGGGTGCATACGATGTGGTTGCAGATGTTGAGGGACTTTCACAATCCACCTCGGTACAGTTGGGGGAGTGCTTGTCTTGCATGGTTGTACAGAGAATTATGTAGGGCAACCGACAAAAAGGCTAGTCAGATTAGTGGGGCCTTAATACTCGTTCAGTATTGGGCATGGTCCAGATTCCCTTTTTTGTGCCCAAGGATGGACCTCCCACCAGATGGTGCATATGACCCACCATTACCATCTTCGCCATTGTCTCTTAACTAAGT
Organism: Castanea mollissima; assembly: GCA_014183005.1. NCBI lineage: Eukaryota > Viridiplantae > Streptophyta > Magnoliopsida > Fagales > Fagaceae > Castanea > Castanea mollissima. The sequence goes on along the minus strand of JACAVU010000006.1, from coordinate 27,733,812 downwards.
CTCTTCCTTGACCGATTGTCTCTATTTTTTTTTGGATCCATCATTTTACCAGATATGACACATTGAACTTAGCATTATTCAACTACTTAAGTTTTTGAACTTAGCATTACAAAATAAATAAACTTAGCATTATTCAAGTATTATTCTACAACTAAGGATGCTTATGTAGTGTAGAAGTAGTATTTTAAGGAAAAATAAATAATATGGATTTTTTAAACTTCCATCAGCATACATATCCTTTTTCTTTTTTATTACATTGCATAATTGGTAGATATTGATTTCCTCTTTCTTCATTGTAGGTTGGTTTGGGTCTTCAGCAAGAAGAATAGCCCCGCCGAAATCTGTTTGGTTCGGTACCGTCAACTTCTAGATTCTATGTATCCCAACCATGTACCCAAATTGTGTTTCTTGTAATGTTTATGAATACTGTATACTGTTATAACTGTAAAATATGTCAGTTGAAAATAATGGAACATTGCATAATGTGCTGCGCTTTTTTTTTTACTACAACAGGTGATGTGGCAACCATATGAAGCCGAATTAGGCCACCTGTCTGAGTTCTGTGTAGCAGGACGGGACATGTGGACGGCGAGGGTGCCGCTTGTATGTTTCTGGCTAGTAGAGAAATATACACCGGATCGTGTTCTTCGTCAGTTTGGGATGGTGCTAGAAATTCCTGAAGATGTTGATACTGACGATGCCCTTCATAAGATAGACCTGAGGGGGAAGATTGAAGTGGATTGGAGGGTTAGACATTTTAGCCACATCCAAGTATGGAATACGAGAGCATAGAAACTATGTCATGGAGCACGACTAGAGGGTGCTATGTCGAGTGTTCATCCATACTTCGGCTGGTATGGTAAAGTCACATGGAGGTTTGTTGACCACACTAACGCCTCACTTCTTATTACGGTAATCGCTTTGACCTTTCTTTCCAAATTTTGTTGCATATTACCATTTTTGCGTTAGGTGTACTAATTGTATTACAAAAATTGCAGGTCGCCATGCACAAGCAGATGTTGATACGTTATGTAGTAGACAGTCCTAAGCACAAGCTGATTACAGCTATGCTGAAGGAAGTGGATTGCTTTCACCGTCTAGTTGCCCATCTTCCTTTGGAAGATGCCGATACAGCAAATCCAGAACTGCCAAAACATAATGGACGACCAAGCACGAGCTCAACTCCTGCCAGCCATAACCATGGCCAGTGTGCTGCACCCCATCAATGGCAAAATCAACCCCCTCCACCCCCACATGCTTCTTCTGCCCCAGAGTTCCTCCACCCCTATATGCTTCTTCTGCCCTAGAGTTCCCTCCACCCCCACATGCATCACCTACCCTAGAGTTCCCTCTACCCCCACATGCATCTCCTTCTCCAGAGATCCCTCCTCGTACTACTCCTGCATTTCTTGACCTACAGATCCCTGTACCCACTGCACATGCATCTTCTCACCCCGAGATCCCTTCACCCACCCTATGTACATTTTCTGACCCCGTTCATCTATCCCTTACTGCACCATCCTTTGATCTCGGCATTGATTTCAATGACACCCCCCTATCATGCACACTCAATCTCCCTCATACAACATTGGTCATATACACCATGTACCACCACATAGTGACTCCATATCATTCATGCCCACTCCTGGACTTCATACAGCTCCTACGACTATGAGCTTCACTCACATTTCGTCTGCTACACCATCCTCCCCTGCCGTTGTATTATCTTCAGTTGTTGGGAGTCAAGCAAATCAGCCAGCTATGCATGTCGAGAATGAGCAAGTAGTTGGGTTACACTCACCCCCACAAGGACGGCCTAAATGCACAAGAAAACACCTCCTTGTGGGACAAGTGGTCACAAAGCGGGACACAAGGCTGGCCCCACGGTATGATTGGTCATTTACTAGCTTTGAATACTTTCGTGACTGTTGTTATGGTTGATATTAAAATTCATTTGATCCTTTGTAACTTCGTCTTTGCAGCAATGCAAGGAGCCTGACCAAGGAGATGCGGTACCCTCTCCCCCCACATACCAAACATTATACAAGACAGCATAAGCGTCAAGTGCCATAGAGGCAGACCTTCCGGAGTTGCCACCACCATAACTGTGACTGCCTCGGCAAAAAGGCATGATCAATCATCATCTCTAATACTTTGAGTTTTAAATATTTGTATGAGTATTAAGATTTAGAGTATTAGAGCAACAAATGTTCTCGCATGTCAGCTCTTAAGTTGCATGAGTATGGCTCTCTATGATACATTGTTTAGTCAGGTAATTAAAATGTTTGACCTATGTATATATATATATTTTTTTTTTGTGTACCAATTCATGAATATATGATCATAGACGTAATCAACATGGAAGGTATGTTAGCATTTCCATTTTGATAAGAATCATATTAATTCCCTCTCTCTCTAGAGGGAATTAATATGGAACGTATGTTAACATGGAAGGTATTTTTTCATTTTGATAATTGATAGCTATCTTTCTTATGTTCTTGTCGCAAATAGATGCTCCATTCGATGTGTTTCAAGAAAATCTATGGAATAGACGCGCTCCACCCATGGCTAGAGTGGAGAAGATGTTTGAGGATATACAATCAAAACTTCCTGGTGCTTCACAGTTTCTTCTATGCTTGCTTCCCGAGAGAAAAAACTCCGATCTTTACCAGAGTCTACACGTTTCAAGCTTGTGGAGGAAGTGAAAGATTTGAAAGAGTTGGCTGCTAAATTGCATGGTGTAAATGAATTTGCGGTCAAATTTGATTTTTGTTATTATTTCATTTCAACATGTTGTAACTTGCTTGCTTAATCTTACTTTTTTGAGTATATTGTTATTGGCCAGACTGTTAACTGTTATTTTTATTTAATTTTTGGTGCCCACAACAATCATTAACAAGTACAACTTGAGCTACTTCTATTGGCAATGTGTAAAGTGCAAAATGAGTCTGTGTGGTGTGAAGGAATTTTGTGTATGTTGAACTAGCAATTTCAACAATCCTTATGTCCACTTATATTAGCAAATGAGTACTCATAACTTGTGGGAACTTCTAACACAGCCTTTTGGACAAGTCATTCTTTAATAAAATCATGAGGGTAATAGTGAGGACTGAATGGGGGAATTTTTTTTTTGTGAGGTTGACACGTGGAAGTTAGGGCCTAACAGGAAACCACCCAAAAAAAAAAAAAAAAAAACCTATAAATTGAGTTCATAGAACTCGATTTCCGTGGACTTGTAAATCGAGTCCTATGGACTCGAGTTATACATTGAGTACTCGACTTCTGAAAATTCGAGTTTCCAGGCAGAGAGTTAGGACAAACTCGATCACCATGAAGTCGATTTTTACGTCATTTTTTTCTTTTCTTTTTTTTTCTTTTTTTTGCTGACTTTTTTTCGTATCCCTTTTTTTTTTTTCCTTTCTTTTGCTTACTTTTTTTTCCTTTTTTTTGCTTACTTTTTTTTTTGCTTACTTTATTTTTTCGTTTTTTCTTCCTTTTTTTTGCTTACTTTTTTGTTTCCTTTCTTTTGCTTACTTTTTTTTTCTCTTTATTTTGCTTATTTTTTTTTCCCCTTTTTTTTGCTTACTTTTTTTTTTCCGTTTTTTTTTCTTACTTTTTTTTTCCTTTTTTTTTTTGGACTTTTTTTTCTTACTTTTTTTTTCCCGTTTTTTTTTTCTTACTTTTTTTTTCCTTTTTTTTTTGCTTACTTTTTTTTCCGTTTTTTTTTTCTTACTTTTTTTTTCCTTTTGTTTTCTTACTTCTTTTTTTTCCTTTTTTTTCCTTACTTTTTTTTTTCCTTTTTTTTCTTATTTTTTTTCCCTGTAGTACAGAAACACGATATTTTGCTCTCTCTATTCAGTATGTCAACTGAAGCATAACCAAAACCTTTAGAAAACCACCTTATTGGTTATTTTCCTTCCTCACAAGTAATGCCACCATCAGCTTAACAAGACTAAAAACTATAAAAAGTAAGTGAACAATGTCATGCAGAGTAAAAATAAGGTAAGACGACGAAAATAAGGTGGTAAAAGAATCCAAAGCTATACAGATGAGGAAGAAAATGCAAAAAAGGAAACTATTAGAGAAGCCATCTGGTCATAATATTGTAATGACACCATACCTCAGACAAGTTAATTGTAAGCTGCCCATGCTATGCCAGTCCAATGTTGAAAGCTCATGAGTAAAAAGTTAAAATGGAGAAGAGCAGCTAATGAAAAAAGATTTATAGTTACTTATAAAAAAAAAAAACAAAAAAAGGACTTATAGTCTCAACAAGAAGCACCAACATAGATGAGTATAACAGCTAATAGAAATAATTAATGGCTGGTATTAAAAGATAAAATTAACCATTCATAATATCACAAAATAGAAACAGGTATATTGGATACAGAATACTTCGATTATAAGTGCATTTAGTGATAAAAGAAAATAATAATTGTGCTGATACAACTCAGTAGTAAGTTCGAATACACAATAAAGAGAACCACAATTTACATCTACAATGCCATTCCAAAATCGAGTATGCATACCTGAGAAAAATTTCAATATTGTCGTTAGATACCAACAGCCAAAACAACGGTACTAATCTACGTAACTTGGATAATTGATACAATCATGAAATTTTATATAAAAGCATCACTTACCTAGGTTGGGTCAGTATTGCTAGTCAAAGCCCCACGGGAAAGCGGACATCTTCTACGGTTATGCCCATGTTGATGACACAGTCCACAGCTCTGCTTTTGTTGAATCTCCCTCAAGTCAGAATCTGGCCTTTGGCTTCCCGGTTTTCGCCGGACCCCATCCATCTCATTCCGTATCCTAGACTTCACAGGTCGACCTTTGACCCGCAACAGGTTTGGGTCAGGAACCCACTTTGGACCTTCCACATCCCTCCACAATGACTCTGACTTTGGCACCAAAAATTGGTGTGAGTAGGTGTGAATGGCGTTCTCCAAATTATAACATGGGTCAATATATGCACTTGCATCTTGCCCCAAGTAATGAAGAATTGTAATTGCATGTGAACAAGGGATATTTCGATTTTGCCACTTTCCACAACCATATGTTCTGGCCAATATGTTTATTTCATGACTATGTTGTCCCCCTCAAGAACTATGGACGTTGTACGCAGTCGTTACTTGATATATACCATGGACATTATTAAACGGCCTTACTTGGTGTGTTTTAGATTTTTTCAGATTTGCATGAAAGATTTTTAAGGCATTTTACTCCACACCTTGCCCTCCAAGAGATCATGAGTAATTTTTTTGTGTCGATCATGGAAATACGTGACAAGTTTGCTCCAAGTAAATTCAACCAATGCAGCAATAGGCAAGCCACGGGCACCTTTGAGTACTCCATTGAAGCACTCCGAGACATTGGTTGTCATAGCCCATAACGGTATCCACCATCATGTAGCTGGGTCCACTTGTCTATATCCTCTTTCATTAGATATCTGTATGGCATGATGGATGGGTCGGGTTCACTTACCTGTTGTTCGGTGGCTGATTTCTTCCTAAGGGCCTCGATCTCAGCTTCCTTGATAGGTTGCATGTACAACTCAAATTTAGCTTCCTGAGTAGCATACCCCGCTTTCAAGGCCAATGACTTTAAAGTGGCGTCTTGAAAATGCGTGTTGAAGTTGATAGCAACATGTCGAAGGCAATATCTGTGGTATACTCGTACTCGTCCATGATCATCTCTAGGCCAGTTTGCAATTACATTTCAAATACCCTTATGTCGGTTAGAAATTATGCAGATGTCCTTATTTGCTATCACATCTCCCAGTGCAAACCTGACGCAATCTAAAAACAACCTCCAACTAGACCCTGACTCTTTGTCTACAACAGCAAAGGTGAGAGGCAAAACCTTATTGTTGGCATCGGTGGCCATTGCAATCATCAACACCCCGTCAATATTTACCATACAAATGGGTGCCATCAATACTGATTACTGGCTTTCAATATCTGAATCCTTCAATGTAAGGAGCGAAAGCCCAAAATACATATAGCAATATTGTAACACATTCCTCCCTCGGTTCAGTGAGATACTAGTACTGAGTGCCAGCTTCTTGATCCAAGTATGCCAACAACAACTTTTTCAACCTTTCGTAAGACTCTTCCCAATCGCCGAATATCTTTGCAATAGCCATTTGTTTCGCATCCCATATCTTATAGCAAGAAAGCTTATGTTCATAATACTTCCCTTTGATGTAATCTCTAAGGTGTTGAATTGTTGCCGTATGATTTTCTTGCAACGTTGGAACAAATTTTGCTGCAAGAAAATTACAATCCATCATTCTACCATCAAGAGTCATGCCAAGAGTTATACAACTGTGAGGACCCCCATAAGATGTGACCATCCATGTTCCCTGTTTAGGCTTCATGACTGCTCCAACGTACCACTTGCATGACCCATCCATGCATTTCACATACAGTCTACTTTTGGTCAACCTTCTAGTCAGAAAGTTTCTGTTATGCTTTGCGGCATAAATTGTTAATGCACGTTTCACCGCTTCTTTATTCGCAAAAATCAACCCTGTACAAAAATTCATGTCCGCATTCCAAGAAGAAGCAAATGCTTGCTCCCAACTTCAGGATCAACCATATTTTCCCAAGTATTTTCATAAAATGATAAAGCGGGAGGTTCATAAACGGGGGTTGCATTTGTAACATGCTGAACTCTAACAGTAGGGTTTGCATCATCTTCATCACATTCATCCATATCATCAACATTAGGATTGAGAGTAATTTCATGGTCATCAACACCCCTATCAAAGTCACCTCACTCAATCCTCTCTTCGTACTCATCTCTATCGTCAAGATCTTCACCAACACAGTGTTCGTCTTCATCTTCAACTACTGGAACTGTAGAGGATTCACCTCGATGTGTACAAAATTGATCTCCATATCTATTGTCAGGTTCGCTCTCAACTGTTCTTGGTGTCTCTTGAAAAGGGGGTGTATAGCCTCCCAACGTGGTGCATTGATCATCTAGAACTGCAAACTATAGAGATGTAGTTGTTTGTACAATATCCTTTACGCCGACTTCTGCACGCGGCTCCAAATTGACGTACAACTCAAAATTTGCTACTTGTTCCCATTGACGCATCTTGTGAAACATGAACTTCACATGTTTGTCTTCTGTTATTGCCATATATCTGTAATTAATGCATTGATTGAGGACTTCATGTGGAGAACGGAAAGTAATATGTATGTCATGCAAAGCAGGGTTCAGTTGCAGCTCTTCCATAATTTATATCTTCAAATCACTCAAGGTCTTTAACTTATGGTGTATCATCATATAACAACATTGGATACCCGGACCTTGAAATGGAAATCCGTCATAAGGGTTGGCATTGCTAAAGCATCCACTGTAGTATATATTTATATAGATCATTATCAACCTATAGATCATCAAGTGCAATTGTGTTAGTGATAAATTTATAACTCTCAATCAACATCAATCACAAAACTTTGGGTATGACATGCCAACAATACTAACCTCAACCAAATTTGCATATACTCACATCCAAATCATTCTAGAGGCATGACTTTCAAAACCCCTTCAAATAAGATATGATGAACAAAAATATTATAGCAACTAGTTACCCATTGAAATCTTTGTTACAAATCTGAAACAATTATATCTTGAAATAATTTATACTAAAAAGACTGTAATGGGTGTCTTAGGTATCAAACTCATAATCCATTTCATACCAATGACAAAAACCTAAAAGTACTAAATATTCCTAACAATTGATCACAATATTTAGTACTAAATATTCCCAATATTAATTTTTTTAAAAAACCTAGCATATTATTAATCACAATATTTACACTAACAAAAAAAATATTCTCAATATGTTGTAATAACATAATTGATCACAATATTTGGTACTAAACATTTCCCCAATACTAAATATTCCCAATAATTAATCACAATATTAATTTTTAAAAAAAACCTAGAAAATAATTTAATCACAATATTTACACTAACAAAAAATAAGCAAATATTCCTAATATGTTGTAATAACATCATTAATTACAATATTTGGTACTAAATATTCCCAATAATTAATCACAATATTAATTTTCTAAAAAAAACTTAGCAAATAATTTAATCACAATATTTACACTAACAAAAAAAAGCAATATTTCCAAATATGTTGTAGTAACATTAATCACAATATTTAGTACTAAGTATTTCCAATAATTAATCATAATAATAATTAAAAAAAACTAACAAATAATTACAATATACTAACAAATAAATTAATCACAATATTTACACTAAAAAACAAAAAAACAAAAATTTTCAAACTAAAAAACAAAAATTTTCCTAATATGTTCTAATTGTTTCTTAAAAAAAATAACCTAGCAAATAACCTCTATATTAACTAACAAAAAATATTATCAATATTGTAAAAACATTACCTGAGAGTTGATGAAAGTTGAGTGTGATTGTTGTGTGAGTGATGAGAGGCAAGTTGTGTGAGTGATGAGGCAAGTTGTGTGAGTGATGAGAGGCTAGCTGTGGGAGTAGAAGAGAGGTGTGAGAGCATAAGAGAGGGTGTGAGCCGGATAAGGGGGGAAAAAGGTCCCAGTTGGGACCCACATGACACATGGACGGGCTGGGACCATTCACAGAAATTGGGTTCAGTAGACTCAATTTTTAGAAGCAAATAAATCGAGTCTACTTTACTCGAGTTATGTCCACGTGCCCGAAAACCGGTGGGGACCAAAAATCGAGTCTACTGGACTCGATTTCCTTTAAAGTGATTTCACATGCGCACGTGACCTGAGTGTGAAACATGGTAGATGTGGAAATTGGAAATCGAGTTCAAAGGACTCGATTTTTATGACCAAAAATCAAGTTCAATGAACTCGTTTTTTGTGCCTACGTGGACTCCTTGTCCAACTCAGCCGGTGTCGCGATAGAGAAATCGAGTACAATATACTTGATTTATAAGCCCAAAATCGAGTCCAATGGACTCGATTTGTTAGAAACCAAATTTGTTTCAAACCTTTGCTTACTAATGATATAGTTTGGATTCTTTAGTTATTTATGAAAAAACGCCCAAATTTTAAGCCTCAATTTTTTTACTACCCATCAATAGTTTGTATAAAATATTATAAAATAATTTATAGTGCTAACATTTTTCTTATGTAAAAATGATAGATAACTATTCATAATTTGCTTGTTAAAAAAATTTTAAATTTATTTGTGGTATTGTAAATTTTTTATTTTTGATGGGGGTGGTATTGTAAATTTAATTGTAAAAGTAAGCCCACCTTTTAAAGCAATACATTGCTTAATCTCCAATCCCATCCGTTTATCTTTAGCTCAAACATATAAAGACTAGAATAAGAGATATAATTCTGGAATAAGTAACGGTGGAAATCACATTAAAAAAAAGTAATTATGGAAAGACTAGAGTGAGAAAGTAAGAATGAAAAATTATGAGAGAGAGAGAGAGAGAGGGGGGTAGGGTAGGGAGGGAGGGAGAGATAAGATCAGATATCTTCTTAGTAAATAGGATTAGGATGAAATTGTAAGTGAAAACTGATTTGATTGATTGTGGTAAATAGGGTAATAAGATCGTCAATAAAAACAATACAAGTGTAATTAAAAATGTTAAGGTTGCTTTAGTGTATAGCTTTGTGGCGGCTTCTCATGGCATTTTTCATGTGGATTTTTCCTATGTTCGTAGACAAGGCAATAGGTCATCTCATTTACTAGCAAAACATACTCTAGGCGTTGCTAATTTCTCTGTTTAGGTTGAAGAGAATTCTTGTTTCATTGAACAAGCTCTTAACCACGATGTACTAGTAGCTTTTCATTCTTAATTAAAGTTCTTGCAGTCTTCCCATATTAAAAAAAAATGTTAAGGTTGGTTTGTGTACATATGGTTAGAGAAAATGTCATATCCAAACGAAACCAACCAAACTATGTTCAATGACAATACAGTTTGACATGCAACATCGAGCAATCACAAGATGAAGATGCTTTTTGGATTGGAATCAATTAGTCGGATTGGTGAGCAGGATGTCAAATGTAGCGTATTTAATCAATGTAGTATCGAGTGAGAGAGAGTACACACAAAAGTTGCCTAGAATAAACATGGAATTCGATTAGAGCTGGAGCCTTATTCAACTCTGAAGGTTGAAGCTCCCAAGTCCCAACTAACTGTGGTGGATCTTTATCAACTCTTTCACATAAAACTCTGTTGGATCTTGATTCCTTACTGCCCACTACGTTGCAATGTTTAGCAGGTCTTTTATTGATGCTAGAATTACTCCTAAATATTCACCGAGCTTGCACAAGCCACGATGTTTCAGCTATCAAGAGAACTTATTGTCTGTTTGGATTGAGGGAAAGGGAGGGGGAGTAGAGTAAAGTAGAGTAGATTTAACACAAAATTAGCTTATTTTTAGCCAACACTACTCTACTCCCCTCCACTCCCCCTCCTTCCCCCTTCCATCCAAACAGGCCATTAGTGTGCGTTTGGGAAGTACGTTTTGCACTTTCCAAACGCACGTATTGCGTTTCAGTATTTTTTTTTTTTTAGCCGAAAAGTTTGACTTTTTTGTGAACACTGCACATTATGTACTGTTCACAGACCCACAAATTTCACTTTTGTAACAACATTTTCATTAAAAATTGGTCTTACGGCACTATTCACACATTAAAAAATTATTTTACTACAGTGTTTTTCAGTTTTCAGTTACATCCAAACGGACCCTTGGTATACATAACCAATTCTAAAACAAAATTTCCACCAGCGCACACTCAAATCCATACTCAACAAAATGCTGCATAAATTAATGTGTTCATTCATTTATTTAGCTTGTGAACAATTGATCATGCATCATACACAATCTGCTGGGGATAATTAGATTGGCATTAACATTATTCTTCTTTTGGATATGCAATGAGTTCAATGCCGGAAACGAGGAATACAATACAGCACAACGTAATAGCTTTACCTACTGCCTTACATATACAAACAAGATGAACGTACTCATGCTAACCGCTTGTCATACATAGCCCACAGAAATACTTTACATAATGGCGTACATAAACAAACAATATATAGAGATTCTCATGTTACCACGAAAGCACTAGATGAGCCTGTGAAATGGCGAACTGATCCAATAAGGCCCTTTGAAGCACCAAAATGTTTTATCCTGTACACACCAGGAGGAGTGGATTCCGGGATTCTCCATTCTATTGTTGCCTGACTTCGAGAGCTGAATTTGGATGGTCTTGACCACTTAAAACGCAGGCAGAAATCATCATCATCATAAGCAGGAATCCAAATATCCTTTCCTTGGAGGATCTCCACGAGGGCAAACGTAGTTTCAGTCATGAGATCATTTCGGGGACAAGCTGACCAGAAGGTAACTGTCACCAAGTCACCTCTCTTAAAGGTGGAGTTTTGAGGAATGTCAGAGTTGCAATCCCCAAAATTTACACCACGAGGTGTCGCATCTATCACGACTGGGGTAAGCAAGCTTATTTGCTTCTCCAAGAGATCTGGGGGTCGTGGCCCTGGTTGAACAGGTTGGCTGCTGATGATAGCACTTGCAAGCTTCTTGAACTCTTGAATATAGGCACTGAGCGTATGTGGACCATATAATGTGGAGGCTCCCTGAGAAGCAAAATATCAGTAAAAGAGAGGAGAAAAAATAATTATAGGCAACAATAGTTATCTTACAAAAGTAAATGGAAGAGTATGATCACTAATTTGACTGCACTATACTTATTTTTTTTAGTTTTGTGTGTGCAGTTTGCACAACTGTGTTTTGACCTAAAGATCTACTTTTTAAACAGAGAGGCTATATGACTTCAAGGCCATCTTATAGGTATGCCAATATAGCAGGCATTTATTCATATCTTTTGAAATCAAATTATACAAAATTTTAAGGTTTGCAGCTCTTGGATGCTTTGCTGTAGGCCTTCAGTAGTAAGGAATGGTGTGGGGTTAGGGAAATGACTTGGGTTCAAACCTTACTGAACAAGATAATAGATAAATAAACAGCAAGTACTCTAATCATTATTAAGAAGCAACAGATTGTATGTTATGTCCCCCAAGTTTCTCTTGCAGCATATAATATTTTCTAAGCTAATGACATCAAATGGTGCCACTTGGTTAAGAGTTCACTTCTAGTGGAATTTCATAGATAATATTACTCCATTTTTTGAACCTATAACTCTATATGCATGTTTGTTCCATGAAACCAAGAACTGACCTCATATCTCTGCACTTCATACTCTTCGAATGTAGTTACATACTGTGAATAGGTATTAGTCAACCCTGCTATAACAACATGAACATTGCTATTAAAGTCTCCAAGACCACCACTTGTGAGCACTGACTTCACAGCATCTCGCAGACGCCTCCCAGCCATTGTTGTGAATTCTGTGAGAACCAAAACAATCAGAAAAATGAGCAGAAAGAACCCACTGAACAACACAAAGAAGAAGAAAAAATTAATTAGAGTCTAGAAACAACTGTAAGAAGTAATTGACAAGAAAGATGTATATGTTCTCCTTCATAATTCTCTTTATGGAAAGTAAAAATGCATAATTTCCACTTTCTCATTCTAGTCAGACCCAGGAGTTAGTTGAGAAAATGAAACATGAATTGCTTAATACCAACAGAAGAACAGAAGAATATACAAGGCAAGCCACTACCTCCAGGTACACTGAGAATGACTAGCTGCCCTATTTGAAGGATCTGGATTGGAAGTATTGAAGGCTGCAAAAACCAATGACATACAAAATTTTTAGCGAGTACAACAATCAACCTTTATGCTGAGGGAGTGGTGGTTTGAGGAATCAAAGGCCTGAACTGTGGTCTCAAAACCAGTAAATATGAACCACAGAGGTAAGCTTAAAATTTTTTACATCAATTATTATAACTCTTTGACAGGCAGTAAATGTCCTGAAAACAATTTCATAAATCAAATGGCTGCAATCTTCCAATTACATATTGCTTGACAAAGTTTTCCAGCAGAACTACCACTTTGAAAAATGCATTTGGTAATCCTTGGAGCTATCTATTCACAACATGGATTTCTCTTCAACTATGTGGATGCCTGCAAGCTCAATAGTCTAGCATAGCTCAAAAGGAAATCACAATGTCCCATATCTGAATTTAACTCATATGAATTCTACAAATCAGTCAACACTGTGCACAACCTATTTGAATAAAACCTAGAAATTGTCAGATATCATTCATTGGAATGTCATTTCCAACACAGATACAGTCACCTATACCAAGTTTTCATAGTCTAAGTTTGACTTCAGAAAGACGCTCAACACTCAATCTAGATCTTCACCTAAAACTTTTTATATCTTATACATAAGGTTTCTGTACAGAGGAAATATATAAAATTATCACTTCTAGGAATTGTAACAATCACATACAATACAGAATCTTTATTCATAAAATGCATACAGGTACTGCTTGTTAACACCAAATTAAAAGAAATAATGTGGCTAAACATGAACCTCATGCTGATCAAGATTATTTGGTTTGGAAAACAGAATGATTGGACCTTGTTCAGGCAGTAAATTGTTACAATCTACTCACATAAAAAATATGTTCACTCATAAAAACTACGTGAAAACAAGTGTGCAACTTACAGCCCAATCATATGGTTCCTTCATTTCACCAGTATCAAGCAAGATGGGCTTCGGCTGTTGACAATCAATTTGTTCCTGGTCTGGTGTTTTAAGTAAGTTTCGTACCAACTTCCAGAAAGGATTTCCCTGACATATCATAAGAGTAAACAGTGAAGATGCAAAACATGCAGCCTCTAAACAGTACATGGGCATTTTCACAATGCCCAGCCCACAAAGAATTGCTATTACAGATTACCTTGTCATCTCCTTGCTTAAAATCAAAAGCTCCAGGACCATCTGTTGTTCCAGCAGCAAATGCAAATCCCATTGCAGCAGGGCATGTTTTTACCACCTCAAACCCTCCTCCCTTTTTAGGAAGTGTCACATTAAGTTGTGAGAAGTCTATATAAGTGTGGCGATAGTCAACCTTCCCTGTTAACTGTTCAGATGCTTTGTCAAAAAGCTCTACAGCTTTTCTGAATTGCCTCTCTCCAATAATACGTGTACTTTCAAATTCATCAGGGTAGCTGCCATTTTATATACAGAATGTAATTTATATACACAAGCATAAGATACATATAAGTTAAACCACCAAAAAACTTCAGCACACAGAGGGATAAGTACCCTGGTCCTCGTCCATAGCATAGCTCGTTCTTCCCACCACATGTACTGTGATTGAAGTCACAAGGTAACCCAGTGTCTATGCAGAATGCTCCAAGAACATTTGGGCTAACATCACCACAGTTTGATTGACAAAAGGCAGATACAAATCTAGGCTTGTTATCCTGCCTGGGAGAACCCCTGACACGTCTTGCAACAGTTTGAATGCTGGCTGCAGGCCTACCCGGAGGAGACTGGAAGGATGCAGCAAGCTCCAGTAACTCATGGTCTGCATCAGGAAAAAGAATGTAAAAGTTGAATAAACAAAGTTGATTTTCCTTATTGCAGCAGTTGGATCCTTCAAAATTTCTATCACATGTGCTGTCTTGAAACAAAATTTGTCTGTAAAGTATCCATATCATACCCAAGTTTGCTTACTTTACCCAAATATTAATATAGAAGGCTGATATAGCTTATTTACTGGCACGTATCACATTTACCCAAGTACAAATATACCTTGTAGGCAGACATCCCTGACTGAATCCACAAACATGAAAAAGTCTAAAATACAATGAGATCCAACTTTTAACATGCAAATGCACCAACAATCAAATAAATAACTCAACAAAAGATATGTTCATGACCATTTTTTTAATATCATGGTTTTAATTTTTAAACCAATCCAACTACTGTTTAATAATATACAACATATTCAGGAAAACTGGTTCATCTGCAACACAGTCTTTACCCCATCAGCACAGTCATCACTCATCATTAGTGATATACAGAACATAGAGAATTGCAAATTTGGTATATCGGATCAACATAATACAGATTTGACAATTTGTCATATAACAGACCCAAGACCTAAACCATTTAAATAGTGTAATATCTTTTGGGGCCTGCTTTAGATATTATAAAACTTTATAGCCTAAACCATCTTCAAATAATTGTACTGTAATAAAATGCGAGAGCTAGTAACTTACGGTTATTAGGAAGGTCGGTAATTATGTTTGAGGCTCTTTGCGGAATTCCATCAGCTCCAAATCCTTTAAAATATGAGCTTCCAATACCTTTCTGCTCAAACCAGTCCTCCATAAATCTTGCAGCAGCGCCTTTATTATCCCCGCTTATCAATGAGTTTGTACGACTCATAGAAGTTCCATGAGTGGCAAACCAATTAAAGCTACCGATTGGACCCCACTTATCACTTACGAACTTCAAAAGTGTCATTTCCTTATCAACATCATACTTGTATTTACTGCGCTCTGCTGCTGGATTATTGAGATAAGCACTAGGGCTGCGGCTTACACCAGCATCTAGGAGCTCTCCTGTAGTTAAAAACCAAAACCTATGTCAGAATGTGAATTATAATTGTAAAATGAAAGGTATGGTAACAACTTACCAAAACACCATACAACCAGTGGTGCGACATGGTACGTGGCAGGATGAAAGCAACACAATATAATAACGTTCTTTAACTGTAGGATTCCAATTCAGAATAGGAGCCTTATTTTTCTACTTTCCAGTTGACCTATATGTCCAACAAGGTAGCACACTGCTGAATACATCTATAGAAGAAGAGAACTACCCTTTCTTTTTATTAAAGAAACCTTGACACTAGCTTTATATGCACAGAACTGTATCTAGACAGATGAAAATCCATACTTTTGAAAAATAAACACATTAGGTAAATAACAGGGTCCTCCTAACAGATGCGGGTAACATCTAAAGCAGGGTAAACTAAGTCATTGGGATCAAATCATACAGATTTTATAAGAGTTAAAGAAAATAAAAGAAGGGGGTGGATTGAGGTGATAGACCTTTCTTTTTGATTGGTTAGTTACACACGCACACCCAATGGCTCTTGAACCAACGATTACACCATCCACCTAGTACTTATAAGTGGATGAGGTGACAGTTAAGCTAGAGTTCATTGGCTGAATTGAAGTAGTAGCTTCATAGCACAAACAACATTTGACCAAAGTGAACAGCTCACGGAACAAACATGAGAAATCTGCTAAATGGATTCCAGCTTTTTTATAGTTTCCATAAATATTTAGAGACAAAAGGGGGCAACTGACTAAGTACACAAGTAGGCATACAAAATAGGTGCTCCAAAGACAAAAGAGTAGCATAGGTTCCAGTTCCAAAGGGGCATATAGTATTTCTATTTCAATAGTTACATGGAAGGGGGATTTGAACCCTGAATGTCTTAGAAACACCAGAAGGTACTAATCAGTTAAGCTACAAGACTCTTGGCCAAAGAAGCATATAGTATTGTAGTAAATAATAATATTAGAAAACAAACAAATCAGAACTCTGTAAAGAATTAAACATCTCAAATGGTCAAATTCTATTTGAGGGATTGATTGTACACCCCAAGTACACTCCCGGTGTTCTTGGGTTTTTTCTTTTTGATCAATAAAATTTCCGTTACTTATCAAAAGAAATGATGTGGTCAGTATATGACCCTTTCGCTTACCCTTACTAACAAAAATTGATCCTGGCTGGAGATTCTTATGAGCTGCTACAATGCTTTTCTCAATTCCATCAACAAGGACGTCAAATGATTGACGCACAAAACCAAGAGATGTTATGATGTACGTAACATATTGGAGATAACCCCCAGGCCCAGCATGGGTGTGAATTCCGCTAATAGCTACATTCTTTTCAGTATAAAGGTCCCCATACCTGCCAAATAACAATTTTCATTGACTTCAGTTAGATGGATAGAGAAGTTGTGATATCCAACAAATTCAAATTTTGGAACTTAGTATGATTAATTGAAGTTCAATCATTTCAAGAACACACCAATTACTACCTATTTAAAAACACATAGCACCATTTGTATTTTGAAAAATATCTCCATATTATACATCATAATACATGTTGCTCTTACATCATGGGGTGGAATTTGTGACATGTATTGATCACTAAGGAAAGTAATAGCTTGAGACATAGTATACTAAGTACCTTGCCTTTAACCTCTCAATCACTTTCATTGTCACAAGCTGTGAAGCCATGCAAGCATCTAGATTTACAAATACTACCCGGTTCCCTTGCGGCTCTGCAACAATAAATGTGCGAGCTCGGAGCCTAAAGTGAACCCCAGATGCGATCTGTTCTGTATTAGCGTAGCCCATCATATTAACATCAGCGGCTGGTCCTGTGATGTCATAACTTCCAAGTCCAATCAAATATTTGGAATCTGAGACTACTCCTCTACCATTCTGTAGCAAAAGTACCAAAGCAATCCATAACCAAATAGCTGCACATGGCCTCCAAACACTTGAATTAAACATAAACCCCATTGCACTCAACCACGTAGATAAATCAAAGCTCAATCGATTCTTCTCATTTTCCTTCATCAAGTACATATACTGTGTCAGACAAGCATAGCGGATAACAGCATATAAGAGCTGAAAATATGAAAAATGAAGCATACAACTTGCAAATGAGTTTTTCTAACAGATGGTCTAACATGCGATCCATAAAATCTCTGTGTCTCTCTCAAAAGTTAGGTATGTCACACAACAATGCACACTCTATTTCGCTGTTTGATCAACTTCTTAAGTTAAAACCCCTTTTCAAAACACTGCAACCATCTACAATTTATTTGAAGACAACAAAATAAACAATAACATATACCATGTTATAAAATTCAAATACCATTTGTTAGGGAAACAAATAAATTCAAGTCAAAGAAGCATTCATCCAAGGGTCATTCTACACTTCACACTTTTCTTTTGTATGTACCATCTAGGAAGCACAGATGCTCCATATTTGTTCAAGTACCAGTATCAAATACGTACCCTTACTGGATACCTCTGCATGCATGTCTCAGCCGTTCCTCTTTTCTTTTTTTCTCAGAAAAGTGCCGATACATCTAGGATACCCTCTTCATACAGCCTGAATATGGTCATAACCCAACCCTCCGATAATGAAAGATTTGCGAGGACTTTTATTTATATTTTTTATATATTGGTTTCAATGTTGAACACTTATCTAGCTATCTTTTCTTTTACTTTTTTGGATCTTAGTTTAAACTCTAAACATGGATCCACTTTATTATTCATTATTGCTCTTAAATTTATAAATGCTAAACAATTAATGAAAAATAAATGCTTAACAATATATAAAAAAATAAAAATACATTTAATAATTAATTAATATAAGTATCTCCACTATATCCTAGATTTTCATGAATTGTTGTATCACCATACTTTTTTTTTTTAATACAAGATATTATTCTACTCTAGCCTCATTTAGGTGTATAAGTACGTGAAGCTCCCTCCTGAAGACTTAAATCTCGGCCCTTACCCTCCACACTTCACAAGTACTTATACTTGTGGAGTGACCATCGCACCAAAAATGTGCGGTGATTAGTATGCCATATTTACCTAGTCTTAACTGTTCATTTATTATCGTAAAATATATATTAAATAAGACAAATATCCTAAGTTAACCATTTAATATAGGTAGGTCATACCCACTTTTGCAGAGTCGGGGAAAAGTGATTGATAGACGGCCGTATCTAATTTTTTTGGAGACATTATTCCCTGACTTGAACTCGTACTCTGTCAGCTTTTGCTAGAAAAGCACCAAGGCCCAAAAGTATGGTACATTAACAATAATTTATTTTTATTTTTTTAAGTGGGCAACCTATAATTCTTTCTTAATATCCAAATAATAAATAAAAAAAATTAAAGCAATCTTGATCGATTCTAATAGCTAAATATATTTCAGTACAACAAATTATGCAACACTAGAGTAACAGTCTTTTTTTTTTTTTTATAACAGTACTGGCTATATATTAATATGACCATTTCAGTACGTCTCTACCTAAAAAAAATACTTAAAAAAATAAAGACAAAACCCTAGAAATGAAATAATCTGAATATGAAAACCCACAAATTTTGAGTGGAGAAGAGATTCCATACCTTAGCACAGTACAGGTTGCGATTCAATGAATGCGATCACGATAGTTTCAAAGCAGTTTTCAACTGCTGCTACTTAATTTGATCCGAGTATTTGACAGAATTTTTAGAGCGAAGAGAGAAAGAGAGGGCAAGAGTGTGGGTCAGAGAGAGTACACGCACCTAAGGTTTGCAGTGGAGTCAAAGTGAAGAATTTTTGAAATGGTTTGGTTATGGGGGAAGGTTTCAATTTCAATGCTGGTGACATGGGTTTTTGAACCTTGAAAGTTGGAATGGTAGTTTTACAGTTATTTTTAACGTTGGTTTTAAATAAAGGATGTATGTCGGTCCCTTGGGTGTATGGATCTTCTGTGCAATCCTTGGTGAATTTATGAGTTTTGTCTTCTTCTTTTTCTTTTTTTTTGCCTTCGGGATTTTTCATATGTAGTCTTGTGCCCAAAATGGATTGATTGTCTTTTTCTTTTTAATCTCCATGATTGTACACTTAAATTAGGTTGAAGTAAAAATTCTATCTTGTGTCAATCAAAAAATAAAAAAATTTCGATAGTTTTACTGTTTTAGCAAACTTAACTTTGTTAATAAGAAAACGTTTGATGTCTACCTCATTAATTAATATACTAGTAGTATTTATAAAATTATCTAATAATTAATAAAACTATTTATATGTATTATTAAAACTAACTATCGTTAACCAAAATTATATTTGTTAAATGATATTTTTAATCATCATGGATTGGAGGAAGATAATTTTAAAATAATTTATATATATATATATATAATCTAATCTAATCTTATTATAAAAAAATTATTAATATCTTAAATATAAGGTAAAAAACAACATGGGATTTGCTGTGCACACATGCACATTAACCGGAAAGGATCAGGTTCTAGATTTTTTTTTACTCCTTATTTCCTCCCCTTGCTTATAATTACACATTTTTTGTCCTTCTGACATGAAATTATATGAACCCCCAAAATATCATTTATTGGACGAGAGATGAATCAAATTAAAATATCAGTTTTTTCTTTTTAAAAAAAAAAACTTTATAAGGTATGTGCAACTAGACCGTTATTATTTATATAATAATAGATAAAACTGAGAGAAAATTCAATTAAATCTTAAATTAGAGTCTAATTTTACGCCATGTATCCTATCTAATCAAAGTTTTTTTAATTTTTGTGCCAAGTGAGTTAATTCAATGTAAAAATTGGATTTCAATTAGAGTTTAATTTTGTGTCATATGTCCCATCTAATCTAAATTTTTAATTTTTGTGTCAAATAAATTACTTTAGTGTAAAAAAGGGAGTCCAATATAACTAAACCATCAAAAATATAATTTTTAAATGGTTTTATATTTATGAGTCTTTTTTGTGTATAACTAAAATCAATTCAAGTTTATAAGTCACACACACACAAACATATATATTAATAGCCAAAACTAAGAGCAAATTCATAATAAGTAAAGCTGAGAGAAAATCTTATTAGATTTCAAATTGGAATTAAATTAGAGTCTAATTTTATGTTATGTGTCCTATTGAATCTAAGTTTTTAAATTTTTGTGTCAAGTGAGTTGATTCACTGTAAAAATTGGATTTCAATTATAGTTAAATTTTCGGCCATGTGTTCCATCTAATCTAAATTTTTTAATTTCTATGTTAAATGAGTTAATTTATTGTAAAAAAACAAGGAGTCCAATATAAGTAAACCATATAAAAATAATAATTTTTGAATGATTTTATATTTATAAGCTTATTTTTGTATAACTAAAAACAATTCAAGTTTATAAGTCATACACACACACACACACACACACACACATATATATATATATATTAATAGCCAAAATTAAGAGCAAATTCAATTAAATTCTAAACTAGAGTCTAATTTTGAGTCATGTATCTCATCTAATTTTTAAATTTGTATGTCGAGTGAATTATTAGGTGCAAATTTTAAATAGTCTAAATTCAATTAGATTCTAAATTGAATTTTAATTGGAGTTCAATTTTACGCATGTGCTCCATCTATTTTTTTAATTTTTGTGGCAATTAAATTATTGAATGCAAAAACATAAGAGTTTAGATCTAATTAGATTCTAAATTATATAAATATAATTGTAATTGTTTTTAAATATATCTGTATATGCACGGGATTACATACTAGTTATCTTTAAAAGCTAAAACAATCTAATCCTCTGCTCTGTTCATTTCTAATTGCATTGCATGCCTATTTTGCAAATTGGTGGGAGATATGGATCAATATTAAATGAGTCATGTTAATGAAAGTCATTAGAGTAATAGTTAATAAATCATAATAAGAAAGTTTTAACATCATTTTCATGAAAATATAAAAAACTGCTAACAATATTTATTATTTTATCATTTTTCTAGTAAAATATTTCTAAAAATAGTTGCTAAACCAATTTTTTAAATGAATTTGTTAACATTTCTCATATTAAATCTCTCCCAAATCAAAGTTTGGAGGAAGTAAATGCTATAAGTCTATGACAAGTTAGGACTCAGGACGGCTTACTTATCTAATTCATTAGGTTTTGGGGAAAAGAATAAAAACACTAAATTAATGACAATTCAGAATTAATCTTATCATGCACTTGTTTGTTTGTTTGTTTTTTGTTTAATTTTAATATTCTGATAAGTCTTAAATAATTCATAACTATTAATTAAGTTTTGCTTTATCAGGTTCACCATTTGGGAATTATTTTTGCACATTTCATTTACAAATGACTTATTAAATAATAATTATTAAAAAAAAAAATTCTATGTCACGTGTGCTATTCTCAAATGCAAAAACATTATATAACATATTTGAGATATGTTTAGATAGAAAATGTGTTAATTTTTAGGAAAAAAGTCTCTCAGGTAGATTTTTTTAAAAAAAAAAATTTGTTGAATTATAATTTTAACCCTATTTTTTATTTTTGAAGGATAAAGATTATTTAATTAGATTAGAGGTATTTTAGACGGTTTATATAACATAACAAGCAACGTGTTGGTAACTAGATTTATAACATGAATTTCCTATGCCTTTAGGCAAACGCAAATTATTTTCTTTCCCTCCCCTGTTTGATGCTTACCCAACTAAACTTCAAACACTAAAGAAATGGCAACCCATGCAATTCCAAAAAAATGGATACCCAGCACGAAATATCATCGAAAGTGTAGTGGGGCCATAACCATTTTGGATTTGAGATCAAATTTGGTTGCATCAAGATCATTATACGTACCTAGTACCTACTAGTAATGGCTTATCTTGCCCTCCCAGAAAAGCAACCAAGAAATACATATATACTTACATATACCATGCCCATTTTTCCGTTTACTTGTGACATAATAATAATCAACAAAGATAGTGTCTTGTATCAAAGCCACTTACAGTTAACGAAGGAATTTGTTTTCTATTCGATGACTTTATTAACTTTTTTTCCGTTCTATCGTGGACATACGTACTGCTACATTTTTAACAAAGCAATTGTTCTGTGTGTTTGTCATTTCATAAGAAGCTTCGATGCACTGAAATATGTAACTTTCCGTTCCATTTTCTCTCTCCCAGTCTCTCTCTCTCTCTCGCTATGTGAGGAGATAGGAAGAACAGGATTGTTTATATATGCAAGCTACTAGTATCACTTATTTTAGCTGTTTACTTGTTAAGGTGAAGCATGAGTACAGCCCGTGGCTAATTTCTTTGAGTCTTTATTTCTTTGTCTTTAAGAACACTTTATATAACCTTCAAAGAATCAAAAACAAAGTCTTATCATATTTCTATAGGTTGCCAACTGATTCAGAAAACACATTTGGGTACGCAAGCAAAGTATCAATTGCTGCTCTAGTGTAGTCCATCACCATGTCCGGCCTGTTTCAATGGGGTTTTCGAGCCCCGGGGATCAAGCCTAGTTTGTGTGTGTGAGAGAGAGATTTCATTTTATTCCTTTTAACCCACAATCCCAAAGTCCACTTCAATAAACCCAAATCATCAAGCTAAAAGCCCATTCAATTTAACCCAAGCCTACACTCGGGCCCAACCCAACCTCCATTATCCAAATTTACATTAACATCCTTCCAGACTCCAACAATTACTTATCTGCCCTACTACTTCAAATAATTATACAAGTACCCCTCCACTTTCTCAAGGCTATCAAAATACCCTTAGGGTCTGTTTGGATAAAGCTGAAAACTGAAAATACTGTAGCAAAATAATTTTTAAATGTGTAAATAGTACTGCGAGATCCATTTTTAATAAAAAATTACTAAAAAAGTATGTGAATAGTGCACGCACAGTACTAGCACAGTGCGCGCTGTGCATTTTGTCTCCTACTTCTCTGAAACGCGACAGAAAAAAAAAAAAAAAAAAAGGCTGGACGCGTTCACCTCTATCCAAACGCTACCTCAATCTTTTCTAAATTACCTTTACGCCTACACAACTTTGCCAATTTACCCAAATACCTCTCAACTTCACCAAATCGCCATAATATCCAAATAATCCCAAACATTCAGAAAATTATCAAAATACCCTCCATGGCCCTAGGCACATCTCAAGCCCCCTAAAAGTAGCTCCTAGAATTCCAATCAAGAGTGCACAGCTTGAAATTAGATTGTCTAACTCTTCAAGATTCGAGTAAGTCCAATAATAGACCATTCACTTCAAGCATGGATATTTGTTTCACTCTTACCAAACCATACGCTTTATACATATGCAAACACTTGGCCACATACAAGACTCTTGTACACTCCAAATAACAACATGATAGGAACATTGTGTTGTTGAATAGCTAATCCTATCAATATTTTATCATGCTTATTTACTTTATTATTCAATCAACAATTGTCGTATGAATTATAAAAATTATGGGATAAATACTGTATTATAATTGTTGCAAAACAAATGTTGTAGGGCACCTAACACATTTCTTACAGATAAATGAACATCCAAATGTATTTCAACTGTTCATTGACATTTCGCTACCTACATATGCTTCAACATTTTCAAGAAAAGTATGTTTTAAAATTACGACATAAAAAAAAAAACATAAAAAGAACAGAAAATATGTGTTACATTTAATTTTTAAACTTTTACTATTAAAAATACGAATTCATTTGCAAATAGCATAATATAATAAACTTTTTGTTATAGTATATTATAATCACATATAAATTAATTTCATATGATTGTTAGTTATTTACGTTAAATATATTCATATTATAATTAAATAAATTATTGACAAACAATTATATTAATTAAATAAGTAAAATTCCAAATTGAATTTTAATCTACGAAGGAAGGAATAATTAATAAATTCTACTAGACCAAAGGAAAAATTAAAATGGGAACCACCTCCTCAAGGCTAGTTCAAAGCTAATGTTGATGGAGCTATTTTCAGAGAGACTAGTAAAGCAGGCATAGGAGTGGTGATGCATGATAGTCATGGATAGGTGCTGGCTATTATGTCAATGAATGTGGAGGGTGTGCCAAATGCATAGGTCATTGAGGCATTGGTTATCTAGTATACTATCAGGTTTGCAATTATGGTCGTGTTTGGCAATAAGTAAAATGTTTTTTGAGTGTAAAATATTTTTAATTGAAAATATTTTACGAAAAGGAAAATATTTTTAGTTGTTTGTTTGTTTGTATTTTGGAAAATTAGTCGGAAAATGTTGTGTGTAAAAACTTATTTTAAGAAAACCCAACCACCACTGGCCACTACAAACTCAACCTCCAATAGCCACCATCAACCACCACATAACCAATTAACTTGAAAAATCATAATCAAAATCAAAACCCATTAATCTCAAAATCAATTTCAAAACCCATTTACCAAAACCCACAAGTCCCCACCATTGAAACCCACAAACATCGATCCACCGCCACCAATTGACCACCTTCAACACTTAAACTCACCCTCAACCCACCACCATTGAAACCCACGAATCACCCCAACCATCGATCCTCCAAAACTCAAGAACAAATGTTATTTTACAATAATAATAAAAAACCATTTAGGGTGGCGATGACGTGGGTGGGGGATGGGTTAAGGCAGCGCGATCATGCTCACCCTCATCTTCATGATTGTCGACTTAAGCATGAGACTAAGAGTGAGTAGATGAGCTCAAATTGAAGCTGAATGTAATTGAGGGAGGAAGAGGGATGGATCTAGTGAGTGAAAGAGAGAGGACAAATGTGGAGTAGATGAGAAACTACCTTCATCGACGAAGGGGCTTGCAAGCACGAAGCTGTGGGATTGTGGGTTGAGGACTAGATTTGTGCTTCATCGACGGTAGCTTTCTCCGCCCTTCGACTTGGGCCTGGCATTAGTGATGAGAGTGAGTGAGGAGATGAATTTTCAGAGGAGTGGAAATGGTTTGAAGGTAATATTATTGTGTAAAATATTTTTTAGGTGTGGGTGGGGTATTTTACAATCAAACTAATGTATTTTCAATTTGACTTTAATTTCCTGAGGTGTCAAACACCATCAATGGTGTAAAACATTTTCCAACTTACTATTACACCTAAAACAAACATAGCCTAAGATTAGCTTCAATTGTGTTATAATTGAGAGTGACTCACTTTCGGTGGTTAAAGCTATCCAAGACACTACTGAAACTACTTCTCATATTGGACACATCATAAATGATGTGAAGTTTGTCAATGGCCTTGAGAAGCTGTGAATTTCATCACACAAAGAGGGAGGCAAACCAAGTTGCTCAAACATTGGCCCGCAATGCTATTTATTTTGAAACAGAGATGGTTTGACTTGAAAAGATTCCTTTTTGTGTGTTTGTTGTAATCCAAAATGATATTGTGTAATTGTTAGTTTTCTTTTAATGAAAACTTTTTAATCTGATTCTAATTTTTTTTTTTAAAAGGTAAATAAAATTGTCTAATTTTTTTTTTTAAAATCTTGTTTGTTGTGGCTATCCATAATGTAACAGTTTTGGATTTTTGTCTCAACTCTAACCAGGTATTAACTTACAAGCATATATTGTATATTCAATATTCAATGGAATACAAGATTTAATTCAAAAGAGAGGAAATCATATACAATATAACTATTAATAGATAATTATAAGAAAAAGATAAAGAGTAAAGGTACAAGTGTAGAAACATATGAAAATGGGGGGCACAAACTGACCGACATCTATCAATTCCCAATTTCTTTTTCTTTTTTTGGTAGAAAGGGGGTAATTTCATAAAATACTAAACAGGAACAACAAAGTCATAGGCCACCCCACCAGAATCATGACTCTAAAGCAAGGAAACTTCCGTCGAAGGGTTTAAGAAAACTACAAAGTCTTGTGAGAGCAAAGCTCCCCTTATAGCAAGCACATCAGCACACTTGTTTGCCTCACGATAACAATGTTTAATTTGGACTCTAGGATCATTGCCTAGTTCGGTCTTACAATCGCTCACTAAAGCATCAATACAATTCTAATGGCCATCTGGTTTCTGCAGAAGATCAACAATAAGCTTGGCGTCTAATTCAATGATCACAGCAGGAAGCTTGAGAGCTATGCATAATCTGAGTCCATTACGTAATGCCCATAGTTTCGTAGCCACGCTAGTTGAAAAACCCATATTTCTAGCATAACCTTTAAGCCATTCTCCCTTATCATTTCGGATTAGTCCTCCACTACCTGCCTTACCCAGATTGCCAAGCGAAGAGCCCTTCGAGTTAAGTTTGAACTAGGTAGAAGGAGGAAAGAGCCAACTGATTGCAATCTGTCTTTGGTTGGAGGTCTATTTTGCATTGATACCAATGTAAGCAAATTTCGTTGCTTTTGCGAGGACTTTTGACTTTAGATTTCGCTACTCATTCTCATGTCGAAACATCACACCATTCCTATTCAGCCATAAAGTCCATATGCCAAAAGAAAAGATGATACCCCATCCGATATCCAAATTCGGAGAGGTTTTAGAGTTGCAGCAATTCTATCTAAGCCATTCAGAAGTGTTTAAACCAAAGAAAATAGAAGCAGGCATTGGAGGAGATAACGAGTTCCAAAGGTTACGAGCAATATGGCAATCTCTAAGAACATGCAAAATGGACTCCGAACCTTCCCTACACAGCTGACACATCGATGAAACTTCCATTCCCCTTGCTGCAAGAACAAAACTGACTGGAATACTCTTGTGTAAGCACTGCCACACAAAACACTTGATTTTGGGGATAGTGAAGGCCTTCCAAATCCAATCCCTATCAAAGCAGCCTGTGTAGTGTCCTTCCTCTTCCATACTTGCAAGTTTATAAGCTTATTTCAATTTGAAATTCCCACTCAGAGAAGAAGACCAAGTGAGGCGATATGTATTCCATGCATAGAAGGAAATGGGGGTAGCCTTAATTTTTTAGATCAATCTGACAGGGAAGGAGAAAGAGCATCCAGGCCAAGTCCAGCCCAAGAGCCCAGTCACATCTTTTAAGGCAATATGTTCTTCCCCCCTGCTAAGGGGTCCTGCAATTAAACTCTTAAGTGGTCCTCTGTCCAACCATTTATCGAACTAGAAAGATAACTTGTTGTCCTTGCCAATAATCCATTTAGCTCCTTTTTTAAAGACTGATTCACCCTTTCAGATAGTTGACCAAGTAGCTGAACAAGACTTGAATGAACGAGAATTGGACGACCTCCTCGAGGTGCAATACTTGTGAGGAAGCACTCTAGCCCAAAGAGAGGAAGGCACACTATGAAGTCACCAATTTAACTTGGCTAGATTGGCAATATTCTTAGCTTTGGCAGCTTGGATACCCAAGCCCCCATCTTTCTTAGGCTTTGCAATTTTCTTCCAACTCACCAAATAAAGCCTCTTCTTGCTCTCTGACGAACCTCAAAGAAAGTTGCGACTAAGTCTATCAATGCTATTTAGAATCTTGGCGTAGTTGGGGATTGTGGTAGTCACGGCTTGGGTTAAAACAAGCCTACTAGCAAAGAAGAGCAGGTTAGCTTTCCACCCGACTAGTTTGCCTTGCACCCTCTCAATAATAAACTTAAAGTCTTGGGGTACAACTGAGTGCTTAATAGGCAACCCCTAGTATTTCCCTAATGAAGGAGTAGAGCGGAAGTCCAAAATGTCACACAACTCAACCCTAACATCAGAAGACACATTGGGAGAGCAGAAGACTCGGGATTTCTCTTGGCTAACCTTTTGGCCTGAAATACTACAAAATGATTTCAACACCTCCCTAACTGCCACAAAATTCTTCCGGTCAGCCCTTGCAAAGAGTACTAAATCATCTGCGAAAAATAATTTTGAGAAGGCTAGACCACTCCGAGAGGCCTTGATGGGATTCCAAAGTTTGGAATTACACTTATCGGCAATGAAAGCTCTCAAAACTTCCATACATAATATGAAGAGATAAAGGGAGAGGGGATCACCTTATCTAATGCCCTGGATGGAAGAAAAGGCTTTAAGGCACCTCCATTAAACAATATGGAAATAGACGAAAAAGATACACAACTCATAATTAAGGTGATCAAATGGTTGGGAATCTTGAGAAGAGTGAGAGTGTCTTTGATGAAATTCCATTCAAGCCGGTCATAAGCTTTTTCTAAGTCAATTTTGATTGCCATACTCCCAACGCTACCCATATTCCTAGACATGGAATGGATAGTCTCTTGCACAATAATGGCATTATCAACCCCTTTCCGACTTGGCACAAAAGCTGTTTGAAGCAGAGAAACTAGTTCAGGAAGCAAGGGCCTTAGTCTAGCCACAATGATCTCAGTGACTATCTTATAAACTGTGTTACATAAGCTGATAAGGCAGTAATGATTGAAGGTTTTGGGGTTTTGACATTTAGGAATAAAAGTGATGATAGTTTGATTGAGATATTCTGGAATCTTCCTTGAGGCAAAGATACCCTTCACTTCCTCTCACACAGTGTCACCCACCAATAACCAAAAGCAATGAAAAAATCTCGCACGAAGGCCATTAGGACAGGGAGCTTTGAAAGCCTTAAGAGCACAAACTAGTTATAATATCTTCATTGGATACTGGTCGAACAAGATTCTCTGCCTCCACCTCATTTAGACAATTGTTCCAAAATGGTGGATTCCAAGCAGACTTGAAGGCATAGCTGTGTCTAGATGTAAATAGATATGAGTACCATTTTCTAATAAAGTCAACTATTTCTCTTCCCCCTTTAATCCAATTACCAACAATATCTTTCATGCACGAAATATGGTTTCTCCTTCTACGAACCAATGCTAAGGTGAGATAAAAACTGGCAATCCTATCCCCTTCCACCAGCCAAGTTATTTGAGATTTCATGGCTCGAAACTCCTCCTCCAACTTGGCAATTTCATGATAACTATTAATAGATAATTATAAGTAAAAGATAAAGAGTAGAGGTACAAGTGTAGAAACATTGGAAAGTGGGAGGCACAAATCAACCGACATCTATCAATTCCTAATTTCAAGAAATAATAGAGTAGAGTTATATTACTCATGTAGGTTTATTATATGTGACGATTTGGCTTATTATCTGTCATTTTTCATCCGTTAAACGTTATGCAATGCTCACTATGAACCAAATGCAAATATTATTTCTCACTTGAAAAAAAAAAACGTATACATTCGTACAATTGAAAACGGAATAAGAGATGTCAGTAGTTTTTTTTTTTAATTTTATAAATTTACGGACATACGCGTATTGTACGCGTAACATATACAATTTTGCTAACTAAATAATAAATCTTAATAATATTACTTCTTGCAATAATACACACACACACACATATATGGTTTAAAATAATGACTCAATAAAATTGAACATAAAAAATCATTAGGTAATAAAATCGAATGAGTGTTCACTTTGTATGACTTACTTTGACAAGATAAGAGTAAGTTAGTATTTCAAAATGATATGCATGGAAAAAAGTGATACTTAAAAAAATGTACACAAAGGATAAGAAAGTTGAAATAAATGAACATTATACTCCACAAAAAAAAAATTCATATGCAATATATATTTTTATTTTTTTTATAAAATGACTAACAATATTTTTGTTTGTAAATAATATTTACAAACAAAATCCGGTGGAATGACTATGCCTTACTTCGAATATTGTTCAAAATGTGGTCAATAGAGGATATAAGCAAGATTATGAGAATCGAAGCACTTAAAGTTAAGATGAAGGATCACAATCCACACATCTATATAATAATAATAATAATAATAATAATAGGTGAAACTCAGAGAAACTCAAATTAGAATTCCAAATTAAAGTTCTAATTTTGCGTTATGTGTCAAATATAAGATCATATCATAAATATTCATCTAAGTGAGTTATTAAGTACAAAACTTAAAAAGTCTAGAATAAATGAATCGTTAAAAAAAAAAGTGCTTCAAAATAATAATAATAAAATATGGATAATTTACATTTTATATCTAATAATATCCTAGTTTGGGGTGAACTCTGCAATGAAATCTGCCCACGCTCGTACTTTTATCGCACTTCTTGGTTGGTATCTGACATCAAACTCATTAAGTTCTATGGCTCATTGGATTAGTCGTCTTGCGGGTTCTAGCTTGTCCATCGCCTTCTTCAGTGGATGATCTATTAAGACATTGATGACATGAGTTTGAAAGTAATGTCTTAGCTTCCTAGAGGCTATGACCAAAGCAAAGACTAGTTTTTCCATCATTGGATATTGTCCTTCCACTCCTCTTAGCGCTCGGCTTGTATAGTAAATCGACTTTTGTATTCTCACTTCTTCTCTAATTAATGTTGAGCTCACTATGTGTGGGGACACCGCTAAATACAAATACAATTCTTCACCCGATATGGACAGGCTTAGTAGAGAAGGAGTAGTGAGGTAGGTCTTGAGGTCGTAGAAGGTCTTCTGGCACTCGTTTGTTCATTCAAATTCCTTTTTTAGAATTTTAAAGAATGGTAAACACTTGTCAGTAGCCTTTGAAATGAACCTGTTAAGGGCGGCAACTTGTCCGGTAAGAGATTGTACTTCTTTGATATTCTTTGATGGCTCCATGTTCAATATTGCTTGGATTTTATTGGGCTTCGCTTCAATGGCCCTGTGTGAAACCATGAACCCAACCTAATGAAACTCTAAAGGCACACTTGCTTTGATTCAACTTCATGTTATACCGTCTAAAGGTATCAAAGGTCTCCTAAAGGTCGTTCAAATACTTTTCCTTATCCAAGCTTTTTATCAGCATATCATCCACATAAATTTCTACATTTCATCCAATTTGTGGACGAAACATATGGTTAACTAGTCTTGGATAAGTTGCCTCCGCGTTCTTCAAATTGAAGGGTATCACCTTGTAGCAAAACAAGCCTTGGCTGGTGATGATGTCTTCTCTTGATCCATCTCATCAATTTTTATTTGGTTATAGCTTGAAAAAGTGTCCATAAAACTTAGCAATTTATGACCTACAGTCAAGTCCACCAACTGATCAATGTGTGGCAATGGATAGCTATCCTTGGGGCAAGCCTGGCTCAGATCGGTGAAGTCTACGCATATCCTCCATTTAACATTAGCCTTCTTGACCATTACCATATTAGCCAACCAGTCCAGGTAATAAACTTCTCGGATGAATTTTGCCGTGGTTAGCTTTTGGACTTCCTCCTTAATGGCATTGTCTCGTTCAAGAGTGAAAATTCTCTTTTCTGATGTACCAGCTTGGAAGAAGGATACCCGTTCAAATGATGGGTAATGACATTTGGGTCAATACCTGGCATGTCCTCGTGACTCCATGCGAATACATCAAGGCTCTTCTTTAAAAATTACACCAGGTCTTGCTTCGTTTTCTTTTCCATGCTCGTCCCAATTTTAGTGAACTTTTCGGGGTTGCTCTCCTCCAAAGGAATGTCTTCCAGCACTTCCGTGGGCTCCGTGGTAATCATTCTCTCATCTATGTTCACCGTCTGTACGTGCTTGTCCATAGCCAACATGGCTAGATAGCACTCTCTAACGGCTAATTGGTTTCCTTGCACTTGACCTACCCCATACTCAGTTGGAAACTTAATAGACAGATGGTAGGTAGATGTTACCGCCTTCTAACTATTTAAAGTCGGTCTTCAATGATAATGTTGTACAACGACGAACAATCAACAATAAGGAAGTTTATTTCTTTAGTTATCTGTTGGGGATATGCTCCTACCACCACAGGTAACATAATGGTACCCACAAGTTGCACTTTCATCCCTCCAAATCCTACCAAGGGCGAGTTTACTAGGTGAAGTTGATCTCATCCAAGCTTCATTTGTTGGAAGACGGGGTAATACAAGATGTCCGCTGAACTCTCATTATCTACCAACGCTCTTCTAGTCATATAGTTAGCAATGAGTAAAGTGATGACGATCGCGTCGTCATGTAGGTGGTGGACTCTTTCAGTATCCTCGTCCGTGAATGTAATGGCTTGCTCGTCTATTCCTCTCGTCCTTGGAGATTGTCCAAACAGTTGGACGTTTTGGACCACCTTTAGATAAGTCTTTCTTGACTTGGAAGATTGTCCTATTGCAGTTCCTCCTATAATAACTCTTATTTCTCCCAGTGGGGGTCATGACGACTCTTCTACCTTCGCCTTCAATTTCTCGTCCTTGTTATCTTATCCAAGAAAATTTCTTAATTTTCCTTGTCTGATGAGATTCTCTATTTGTTACTTCAAATCAAAACACTCGTCTGTGTCGTGCCTATAGTCTATATGGAAGCGACAATACTTGTTCCTATTATGCTTGTTGGGATCTCCATTCATTTTCTTTGGCCACTTCAAGGATGGTTCATCCTCGATTTGCATAAGCACTTGTTCAAGCGGCATATTCAAGGGCGTGTATTATTAACTCCTTACTGAAGAACTTACCTTTTTGTTAACTTTGTCCTTCTTCTCCCTTGCCCGAGTCTTCTTCGAATGAGGACCCTGCTCAGGATAGCGTAGGAGGTCTGCTTCCATGCGCTCTGCTCTCTTCCTCTTCTTGACAATGATTGCATCCTTCGCATTCATGAAGTTTTGGGTTGAATGGACAAGTTCAGCCATGGTTTATGGCTCTTGCTCATAAAGCTTATGAATGAATAAATCAGAGTTAACTCTGTTATGGAAGGATGCTAATAACAATTTTTCATCCATCTCGTCCACCGTTAAGGTTTCCTTATTGAACCGGGTAATGAAGGACCATAAGCTTTCATTTTCCTCTTGCTCTATGGTTAACAGGCTAGACAAGGAACGCTTGTGCCGTTGTCCTCCGATAAAATTGTTGAAGAACAACTTATTCAATTCTTTGAATGAGTCCACAGTGTTTAGAGGTATCTTGTTGAACCATACTTGTGCTGGCCCCTTAAGGGTAGTAGGGAAAGCCCTGCACATAATCTCTTTTGAAACCCCTTGAAGGTGGCAATATGATCACACAGGTCACACGTTTCGTCATATCCAAAGAAGACATTTGAACTTAAGAGGTAAATGGTGACTATTGGTGGAAGTCGTGAAAGAGGTGTCCGTTTAATGAACTAAATAATCTATGGGTTTCGCCCTTCTCATGTTTTCCCTCATCTCGTCCATGGCCTTCCTCAGTTGGTCCATCTCCCTCTCCAAGTGTGGCACCTTTCTTGAAGCGGTACCCTTTGATTGGTTCTCAGGTTCATCAATTTCTCCTTTACCCTTCTTGACTTTGGGCTTGCCTCCTTAGACTAATCTCCCTGGTCAACTCTTGGTTTTGATGGGTTAATTCCGCCATGGTGGCTGCTATGGACTGTATGTGTTGGATGGAAGACGGTTGTATGACAGGTGCTGACTGACAATCACAGTGGGGATTACTAGAAGCATCCCTACTTTCTTGGTGGCCTGGGCTAGTGGTCCTTGATTTTGTCCAAACCATACAACCTTTTATTGAGGAAAGTTAAATTGCAAAACACAATCAATCGAACTCCCCACAAACGGCTCCAACTGATGATGCAAGGAAAATCAGTAGGATGGATGCTTCGAGCTTTAAAGGGCTAACAATTGATTGAAAGGCCTAAAAAAAGAACACACAATTAAAGGTGACCGGGGTGGACCAGCCTAAAACCCTCTGATGCCAAAGTTAGTTTCTTTCTCAAATTCTAAAGTTCCAACTTTTCAAGAGTTATCAAAAACTTACCTTCGTTTGATGTGGATGAGTGCTTATATAGTGTGTTCTTGAAGCGGTTACCTGTATTGTAACTTCCCCTATACTTGAGAAGGTCAAAGGGTTCAAGGTTAACTTCCATCACCGCTATTAAATATTTTATCTTTTTCTATAACTGCCGTTGGAAGTTAATTTATGCCTTGAAATAATGACATGTGATTCAATTTGCTGGATCTTGTGGATAAACCTCCACAGAATTTTCCAAGTGTCGAGGGTCGTCAAGGCACCTGACTCATGGACAACCCTTATGCCCCTAAACGACCATCCTATTAAGGATGTTCATTTTTATCTACTAAACTTGGACGACTATTTTGGACGAGTCTAGAGTTGGTTCAATTCTCAACTCACCATCAAATAGTATTTAAATTATATTACACATCTTATTGTATATCTTTAAGTGTATCTATGCATATGCATGGGGTTACAAGCTAGTTTAGTAAAAATGTCATGTTCAATATCAAAAGTTACTAGTCTTTTAGTTGTCATTTCCTTCACCAAGTCTTTGTCACCATCCATACTAGAAAATATATACAAAGTCACTTATGCAATAACCCAATGAATGAATGTCACGTGATTCAATTTTATACAAAATTTTCATAATTTGGTGCACAAATTTCTCACTTCTTATTTGCTAATTAGGTTGTTGTGTGGGTGAATGGTTTGGAAAAACTGTTATAGGAGATACTTTCTCCACTCATATAGATTTTTTTTTCCACTTAAAATAGCAATAACTCAACCACAAAAATTATAGCAATAGTCTAAAACCACTAGATTAATTCCCATTAAATGAAGCTCCACCAAAATTCACCATCCAACAAACGTAATTGATGTGCGTCAAGGTTAGAAGGAGGGTTTATATAGTAATGCATATTAATAAACGGGATAATTAAAGTAAACCCACTTGTGGTATGACCTGTTTTCACTTTGCCTACCCATAGTTTAAAACTTTACACTTTGCCTACTCGTGGTTTAAAACTTTACACTTTGCCCATCTGAACTTCAATTCGTTACCCAGACGTTAGAAAAACACCAATTTATTAAAAATCAGAGCATAACACAGATCAAAAACACGAACCATTGAATCTTTTCCTCACGAACACAAGAATACAACATTTGTAAATATAGTTCAAAATTTTCAATTACACACATCCAAAACTAATTAAATCCTCTAAATCCATACCAAAAATCCCTCTCATTTTTCAAACCCAAACTGTAATATAAAAAAAAGTTTTAGAATCCAATCATAGATCAAACAAAAAATAGAAACAAGCTAAAGAGAGAATTTCAATCACAGGCAAAATAAATCAAACAAGGGGGAACTACAAAAATGGAAAGGGAAAATAAAAAAGAAAGGGAGAGACAAATAGCACCATTGTTCATCCTGCCAATGGTGGTGGTTGAGTGCTTCGACCTAAAGTTTGATGGTGGCTTGTACGACGGCTTGGCTGTCCTAGCGGTGGCTTGTAGTGGTGCTAACAGCGGCCATGGAGATCAACCACCACTAGCAAGCCAAAATCAAATAAAATCCACAACCAAAAAGCAAAAAATAAAAAAATAATGAAACCCACGAAGCATTGCAGTTCGATCGCCTTCGTCCTCTCTTTCTCTCTTGTCCATCCACTCCACCGCCACCACTATCAGAACCCACAACTTAGCACCACCACCACCTCACCCACAATCCATAAGTCACAACCCATAACCCTACCATAATTAGATCATTATCAAACCCATAACCTAAAAGCAAAAGCAGAAAAGAAAAAAAGAAAACCCATGAAGTAAAGATAGTGGTCGATCTAGGTTTTTGCTGTGGTGGCTAATCGGGCTCATCAACTCCACCATCGAAGAGAGATGTGAGAGAGAGAGAGATCAACTAATCTACTTAGATCAACAACCCAAATTAACTTTCGGTTCAGTGGAACAAAGGGGTAAATTTGAGTTTTAGAGAGAGAGAGAGAGATGATGGAGTGAGTAAGAGAGAGACGCTGAGAGTTTGAGAGAGATATATAATAAAGAAGAGTTGGCCTGTCAATCTGATATTGTTTTGACACAACTTATTTTTTTGCAAAATCCCCTCTTTGATCTTCTTTGTTTGTACTTTTTACATTATTTTTTGTTTTTGGAGGAGAGAGATATAAAAGGAAGAGAAAATACATTTTTACCCTTGATTTTAACGGAGGTGGGTAACAAATGGGTAATAGATTGAAGTTCAAGTGGGCAAAGTGTAAAGGTTTAAACCATAGGTAGGCAAAGTGAAAATGAGCCATACCACATATGAGTTTACTGTAATTATCCCTTAATAAATTCTAAAGCATAGCCCATTGCCTTTTGGGCAGAGTAATGAATAAGATAATATTTCCATACCTAGTATGGCATTATGACAACCCACAACAATTATGAATCTTAATTTGCTGTTCTAACTTAATATCCTAATAATTATTGCAGTTTCATCACTTCAAATAGTAGTTAGTTACCCATGTTGAGATTTTGATAGAATTGGCTAGAACTCTAGGCACATGTGACACATTGACCACATGGATTAATTGGTGAGAGTACATGCTTAATCACTTAGCCAACAGGGTTGAGCCATGTGTGGCCTATAGAAAGAGAGCTTAACTTTTATAAATAAATAGTACTTGTAGCCATTATTTGATATATCTTGAAGAATAAACTAACTCCTTATTTAGCTTATTTCCTTTTATATCTTAATATTTATCTACAAATAGTGAATACTAACTACCTCAAATTAAGTCTATTCACATACAATTACCATCCACTTCTATACACTTCCCCAAGCAATTGTGCATAATGTTTCCTCTGTTTCATTTGTAGTATACGTGTAGCATATGTAAGCTCCACTCCTAAACACATAGCAACCACTTTTTCCCCATTTTTTGGAGAAAAATAACAACTTATTGCAGAAAACTAGCATGCCAATTCTTTGAGGCATAAGTGCAAGCTCAACATACATGGTAATAGTCAACAACTATCTCTTGTTGAATTTATAAGAAAATCTTGATAAAATATTTTTGTTAAAACAATTTACATTTTGTAGGAAGAATATCTTGCCACATATTCCACATGAGTACATAAACTTGTTTGGCAATCCTCACATCCCAAAATATTTTCTAAAGTTGTCGATTTTCATCCATATTGGACAATCGACCATGAGAATCCTCATGAAACTAGGATCACATTATTAAATGAGTATTGTCTCGTTTTGGTACTATGCCAAATTAAAATGCCTTAATCTCAAAATACATAAAGGGAATGCCCTTAATACTTACAACCACATGAGGTAAAAAAAAAAAAAACCAAGGTCAATGAGGCCTCCCCCTAATTCCCAATCAATGGTTAAAATTATCATCAACTGACTTACTTACTAACATTGTGTTTGAAAGTATTCTGCATGAGAAAACAACTCTGTGCGTAGTTGGCATAGGATACCTAATATCATCTTAAATGCAAATCTTTGCATGATTACCCACTCCTCAAGCCCAATCTTTTTCATAATTATCAATAGTATTTATATGAATGTTCATGAACTAAAAACGTTTAGTAGGTTACCCACTCCTCAACCCCAATCTTTTTCATAATAATCAATAGTATTTATATGAATGTTCATGAACTAAAAACGTTTATTAGGTAAATTTATTTATATAAAAAAAAAATTCCCATTGAAAAATATGGAAAAAGAAAAAGAAAATCTAAAAAAAACGTCCGTAGTTAGTACTCAGTTGTCTTGTAACGCCGTTATCTCACGTTAGTAAGAAATGAATATAAGCACAGTTTAGTGGGCATTATCAGTTCATCACTCACTCTATATTGCATCGCCCAGCCCTTTGCCACAATCTCAACACTTTCTCTTGTCTCTGCGTGTTGTCTCTCTCTCTCTCTCTCTCTCAGTTGTCCTTAAAAAACACAATACCTCCCAACAATCAATCTCTACGAACCTTAGCAATCTTAGATATCCTATTCATCGGTCATACATCTTTATCACTTACATATTGTTCTTAATATATACAAATTAATTCGATCTTTAAAACCCTAATTTTTTATCTTTTTCATCTACAGGTATAGCAGGGTTAGGGTTTAGGGTATTGAATCGAATTTTTTTGCTGTTTCAGATTATTTCAGGTATGAGATTTATATTTACAGTCTAGCATTGTATCTATTTCTTGATATCCTTTGGTTGCTGAGAAATCAAGGGAAAAGAAAAGAAAAGAAGAGATTGACAGGAAATTTTGGGACTTACAGTTACTGGACCTTTTTGGCAACCAAATAGATGATTAGGGTTTTCTCTTCCATGTGTTATCCATGATTTATTTCGTGCGTTTTCGGTTTTTGCTGTCTATTTTTTCGCATTGTACAGTTAAAAAGATGTTTTTGTGATTGGTTTTTGTTGCTCTTTTCTTCAATATCTGTCTGATAATGTTCTGTGTTGACTTGATACTTGGGCGTAAATATTTGATTCCTTTTTTCCGGTGTTTATGAAGTTTTGTGTGATGTTTGTATGTGGAACACACTCTTGGTTTTTAATAACATAAGCATACCGTGGACTACGACATTATGGTTCTGTTTTTTATTTAGGATAATTGTTGAATTCCGAAAATTGGAATTTGACTCAACAATGATATATTGCGTAATCTAGACTGTTGGAAGTATGTAGCGGGCACTAGTTCATTTCTTTTGTGTAAAACCTTTATACAGGTGAAAGCATTGATGCGCTGTGGTAGTTGAAGCTCGGCTTATAGGTCAGCATGGGATTTGATAATGAGTGCATATTGAACATTCAAACTTTAGCTGGAGAATACTTCTGCCCTGTCTGTCGTCTACTTGTTTATCCAAATGAAGCATTACAGTCACAATGCACTCATTTATACTGCAAGCCCTGTTTGACATACGTAGTGGGTACTACTCGGGCTTGCCCCTATGATGGCTACTTGGTAACTGAAGCTGATTCCAAGGTTCTTTCTCACACTATCATGGTCTTTATTATACTCCTATTATTAGTCTTTTCTACCTATAGTTTTTTATGATGACTGCTCATTGCAGCCGCTTATTGAATCAAATAAAGCGCTTGCTGAAACCATTGGCAAAATAGCAGTTCATTGTCTCTATCACAGGAGTGGATGCGCATGGCAAGGGCCTTTATCTGAATGCACATCTCATTGTACTGGATGTGCATTTGGCAATTCTCCTGTTGTATGCAATAGGTGTGGGATCCAGATTGTTCATCGTCAAGTACAGGAACATGCACAAAATTGTCCTGTGAGTGCCAAAAAATTCTCTCATTTCTCTTTTCACAAATGAAAATATATTCTGCTGCATTGTTTTGGTAGATTGATTCTCATTATTGTTGTCTGATGACAGGGTGTGCAGCCTCAAGCGGAGGGTGCTCAGGACACATCAGCCACTGGCGGAACTGCTACTGCTGATCAGACTCAGACTGCCACTCAGGCAGGAACAACTCCTCAGGCCCAGACATCTCAAACAACAGCAGCCACTATTCCTGGACAGGATCCTAATCAGCAAGCAAACCCAAATTCTCAAGCACAAGCTTTAGCTCAGTCTGCTGTGGCAACTTCAGAACAGTGGTATCAGCAACAACAACAGTATCAACAATACTACCAGCAGTATCCTGGATATGATCCCTATCAACAGCAATATCAGCAGTACTACCCCTATCAACAGCCAACAGTTCCACAATACCAGCAACAGCAATTGCAAGGTCATACACCACATGTGACTGTCCAGCATCAACCTCAGGCTTACATGCAACCTCAGCCCCATATCCAGCCTCAGCCCCAACTGCAATCTCAGCCTCATGGACAGTCTCAATTACATGTTCAAGCTCCAGCAGTTGCTCAACCTCAGAACCAGGCACAAGTTAACCTGCAACAGCAACCACTAACCGCGGTACAGCCACATTCTCAAATTCAATCGCAGACTCAACCAGCCCCGAGCCACCCACATCCTCAGCCTCAGCCCCATCTGACTCAACCTCATCCACAGCAACATGTCCCGATGCCTCAATATCAGCAGCCTCATCATCAAATGCAACATCCACAGCTCCAAATCCAGCAACAGGCCCATCAGCATCCTACCTCTCAAGCTCAACCTCATTCACAAGCTCAGCTACAAGCACCTGTTCATCTCCACCTAAATCCTAATGCAACTCAGATGCAGCTTCCATCAGCCCATGCTGTGACCGGCCATCAATCATATCCTCAGCCTCAGCCTCAGCCTCAGCCTCACCAGCAAGTGCACCCAGTAGCTCCACAACAACATCCAATGCAAATGCACCCTCAAGGTGGGTTTCAGCCACAGACTCAACATCCTGGTCAAATGCCAAGTCAATATCCTCAACAACATACTACTATGCGTCCAACCCATTCTCATGGTACACTTCCAAACCAGCAACAGGTGGCTTTGTTGCCATCACCAGGTCAAGGGCAAAACATCCCTCCTGCACAACAGCAGCCAGTTCAACAACCTGGACACCCAATACTCCAGCGCCCTGTTATGCAGCAAGTTCAACAGCCCGCACATCAATATGCGCAGCAGCAGCCTTTCGTTCTGCAAGGTCCTTTTGTACAGCAGCAGATGCCTACCCAATCTCAGTTACGCCCCCCGGGCCCACCCCATTCATATCCACAACATACTACTGCCTATCCTCAGATGCAGCAGAATTTACCATTATCACATGGATCTCAAAATGTTGCTGGAAGGCCTGTGTTGCCAAATCTTGGAGTACAATCACACCCATATCCTCAACATGCTGGTGGTGTTCAGGCTAGGCAAATCCATCCAGGTGCAAGCCAACCAGCAGTAAATCAGACTAATATACTCAGGAACAGCAATCAAGTACAAGTGTCTACTGAACAACAGTCTGGGGTGACTTCAAGACCAACAAGTGTGGGTGATCAAAAAGCTGAATCATCTTCTGAGAATGCTGTTAAAAAGGACTCAAATGATTTGGGTGCTGGTCTTGGTGCTGATGCTGGTGATGGTAAAACTGTGAAATCTGAAACTGAGTCCAAGGATAATGGTGATGCTGAACCTGGATC
Source organism: Castanea mollissima (assembly GCA_014183005.1). Taxonomy (NCBI): domain Eukaryota; kingdom Viridiplantae; phylum Streptophyta; class Magnoliopsida; order Fagales; family Fagaceae; genus Castanea; species Castanea mollissima. The sequence goes on along the minus strand of JACAVU010000006.1, from coordinate 27,692,447 downwards.
ACGCGCTTATGAAAATGGAGAACTTGTTATGCGGATGAAGGAAGAGGTTACAGAAAGTACTTCGGAGCATTTAAAGAGTAGTAAATCTGGTGAATTTGTAACTGAGATCAAGAAAGATGTAGAAAATTCTGCTACAGAAGACAGAGAAAGTCAGGATGATCATCTACTGAAAAAACCCCAATTGCAAGAATCTGAACATGTTGAAAAACTCAGTGGGAAGTTGCAGAAGGATACCGGTGGAATTCAGCAGCCTGATGAAGGCTCACAAACTTTGTCTACGATTTCAGCTCCTGTCTCCCGTAGTCCTGCTCAGAATGTTATCCCAAAAGGATCTGTTGCTCATGGTCCTGGAGTTGATGAATACAGAGGTTTTCCTCCACCTGGTCAGGTGCAACCTGGGGGCTTCATGCAGCCTTCTCACCCAGGTCCAATTGCTGATCAGGGAAGGCATTTTGGGCCTTCGACTCTTCAACAAAGGCCTGGTGCTCCATTATTACAAACGGCCCCTCATGCACTTCCACATTACCCACACACAGCAGGGCACCCTCCCACTCAATTTAGGCCTCAGGGACCTGGGCATGCACCTGAGCATTTCCAGCCACCTGTGTTTAAGCAGTCTCAAGGTCTTGAAATTCCTCCTGGCGGCATCTCAGGTCCTGGCTCTGCACCATCCTTTGGGAGGGGAACAGGTTATCATGGCTTTCCCCATCAAAACTTTGAATCACAATCTGTTGCTCCTCAAGGCCCTCATAGTCAAGGGCATGCACTCCCTTCCCATGCTGCAGCTTCCAGAATGTCTCAAGGTGAATCTGTTGGAGGACCACCATTTGGTATACTACCTCCTGGTGCAATTGATTCACATGGTGGAATGGCTAGAGCACCACCGCATGGCCCTGAGGTTTGATGGGCCAGCAGCGGCCTACTAATCCGATGGAAACTGAATTGTTTATAAATCATAGACCTGGCTACATGGATGGTAGACGACCTGATCCACATCTTCCCGGGTCTTTGGGACTGGGTCCAGTTGGTCAGCCTTCCGGTGTGATGAGAAATAATGGTCCCCCTGGCCTTGAGTCCTCATTCTCACATGGGTTGCGGGATGATAGGTTTAAGCCTTTCCCAGATGAGCGTTCCAATTCTTTTCCGGCAGGCCGACATGTAACTGATAAAGGAGAGTTTGAAGATGATCTTAAGCAATTCCCTAGGCCTTCTCGTTTGGATGCCGAGCCTTTACCAAAGTTTGGGAGTTATTCATCAAGGCCCCATGATATAGGACCCCATGGGCTAAATTATGATACTGGTTTGAAATTGGATCCTGGGGCAGGTGGTGCCCGTTCAAGATTCTTGCCTCCCTTTGATAGAGGAGAGAGACCAGTTGGTTTACCTGATTCTTCTAATATTCATCCAGATTTTCTTGGACCTGTTACTGGTTATGGTCGGCGTCACATGGATGGTCTTGCTCCTAGAAGTCCAGTTAGAGAGTACCCTGGCATCTCTTCACATGGTTTTGGAGGCCTTCCTGGCCAGTTAGGCCCAGATGATTTTGATGGCAGCGAGTCACGTCGATTTGGTGATCCAATTGGCAAGTCCTTCCATGAAAGCAGGTTTCCTATTTTGCCCAGTCATTTGCGCAGAGGTGAGTTTGAGGGTCCCGGAAAGTTGCGAATGAGTGAGCATTTAAGGAGTGGTGAATTGATTGGTTTAGATGGCCATTTACGGAGAGGCGAACATATGGGTCCCCAGAACATGCCCAGTCATTTGCGGTTGGGAGAGCCAATTGGTTTTGGTGATTATCCTGGTCATCCACGGATGGGAGAACTGGCTGGGCTGGGGAACTTCGAACCATTTGGTGCTGGCAACAGGCCAGGTCATCCTCGATTTGGTGAGTCTGGATTTAGGAGCAGTTTTCCTCTTCAGGGATTTCCGAATGATGCTGGAATTGATACAGTTAAGTAAAAGTTTTCTGCAGCCACTGTTCTCACATTTTCTTGAGCCTATTTAGTTGACTGTGTAAGGCTTACTCAAGCTTTAAGTTTGTCCTAACATATATGAAGTTTCTCCTGTGATGTGGTTGCATTTTATAGGTTCGTGTACGTAGGTTATTTGTTGAGGAGACTTTCAATTTTTGATGTTTTGTGCCTATTGATATCTTCAGGGAGAAATGGAGTCTTTTGGTAACTTGAGGAAGAGGAAGGCAGCTAGCATGGGATGGTGCCGAATCTGTAAAGTTGATTGTGAAACAGTTGAAGGCTTGGAACTGCACTCACAAACAAGGGAGCACCAGAAGATGGCTATGGATATGGTACGGAGCATCAAGCAAAATGCAAAGAAACAGAAACAGTAAGTCATCCTGGTTATTTTTATAAATGCTTATGTGCTTAGTTATTTAAAACTTTTATTAATTAAGCTATAAAAGTCTAATTCTCTATCATCTTTTGTTTCTACTTTATTTTTTTTAGAACATCTGGTGACAACTCCTCATTCGAAGATGCCAGCAAGTCAAGGAATACCAGTTTTGAGGGCCGTGGGAATAATCATTAAGTGTTTATGGTGTGTAGAAATATGATCAATGCCGACTTTGGGTTCAATTTTCTTTGGTCTTGTTGCGTTTAGTGATATTGGCTATTGACCCTTCTTGCCTCTTTTCTACTTTTAGGATGGTTTATGTTAGTTTTGTCATTTCAGGTTGCTTCCCTGTTTATGGAGATGGTTTGGAACTGAAGTGCAGTGGCAGTTAAGTTTGTTGGTTTTTGACTCTGAAATCTTTATTTTAGCTCTGGGATAGTTTTGTTTTGTCAAAACTAGCATTATCTAGTTGCTGTCATTCCGTTGTGCATGTGATGTTACCTGCAATGCTTGAGAAGGAATTTTTGTTTGTAGCATTTTTAATGTATTCTTTCAACTCCCCGATCCTGTACCTGAATTTATCTTGGTGCTTTTACAGGGTTTCATCACTAGAATTAAACTTGTCTGATATGGTTGCTTGGTTTTGCTGGTGATTTGCTTCTGGTGTCAAAACTTTCAGGTTTATAGACTCTTCAACTTCTATCTGAGTGATTAGGACCATCTTCTATTTTGAAGATGGGAATCCATATGTGCAGAGCTCTTACTTTTTGAAGAAGATATACATCTTTTGTTGGAATAATTTTCATTTTGTTCCTCTTACTGTCTCTTTATGACATTCAGAATAAACACTTTGCTATTATTATGTTGGCTTTCCATCTTTTTCCTTTTGAAATTGTTTAACCATATAATCTTGTCATTGGCCGACCAACTTTCTTCTTCTCTCACATGTGTTTTGTAGAATACCTTCTAAATCTTCAAATTCTATGTTTAAGGGTGGAAAGGTGGAATCTCATGAGATTATTAGCTTAGCAAAACTCTCTTGATGCAGTTAGTACTGGAACCATGAATTAGATTGTATTGGCTTTTTATACATTTTAACCACTTGGAAAAAGGGGAGAGAAGAATTACTGAGTGGAGGAAAGAATCCTGAAGTTTGTTACAGACTTTCCCTCCTTTTTCTTTCTTTCAAAATTGTTTGGCTATGATGGCTTTATAGTCATTATCTAGTTCTGAGGTTCTTTTTTATCGTTTAAAGGTTCCAACTATACAACTTACAAGACATGGTTTACCCATTGACATTGTCGGTATCATGATTATAATACTCAAATGCTAATAACTATGCAATTTGTACTACGTTTTAACTTGTTATTATTGCTAGATACCAATACTTGATATCTAGCTGTGGCATCTAATTGCTGCCTTGTCCAGCTCCTTTTTTTTTTTTTTTTTTCATTCAAAAGCAGAACCACCTGTATATATATCAAAATTTTATTAAATTTATTTTTGATTCTTAGTAATTCAGTAGCGAGGATTGAACAAATTGCAACACATTATTGAGATTAGTTATCAGCAACACTTGCATTTTCATTGCGGTGGAAATATGATTTTTGTTAGGAGATGCATGCACTCTCTGAAAATATTTGAACTTAGGGAGCCTAATGATCGTATTCCCTGTCTTGTTACTAGCATTATAACTTAACTGAATCTTATATAAGCAGATATGAATGATTGACTGACATTATAGTCTGGAATATGTAATAATAGAAAATAGAGAAAGACCTAGGGGAAGAAGCTGAAGTGGAGGACAGTTTGGTGATCATACTTATTGCTTGATTATTCTAGGTAGAGCTTCAGTGTGTTTACTTGTTTATGGGGCTAGCAACACGTGGTGGGTTACTTAGAGAAAATTGTTATGTAATAAACATGGTTTTAGGCAATATATAAAACCATAAAAAAACAGTATTGCTGTTTCTGTTGAGTGGCGGTTGTCTTAATCATTAAGATTACAAGCTATATGAAGGTTTGAACTGCTGTAGACTTATCTGACAATAAAAGAATGAAAGATGATAATAATGGATGTTTTACACATCAAGATTTTAACACCTGAGGCAGTAAATGTCTTTATTTAGGGATTGCATCTTTATTTGTCGTTCTATTATAACTTCCCATTTTCTTTAGCTGGTGGCTTGGTGAACAAATCTGATTTAACTTTAGGTCGAGTGAAACAGGGCTCTTCAATAGTTTAGTTTCATTAGTACGATTTTAGTCTCATTGCTAATTATCTTTATTCTTATATGAGACCTAATGCATAATACTATCAGAATTCAGTTAAGCCTTCAAGGTCTATGTTTGAAGTTAATTTTTGTATTTTTGGTGAAATTTCTTTTTTACAATAGATTTTCAATTCGACCTGTCTTTTTACGGCGAAGCAGACGACAAAATGGCTTAAAGTTCAGTGGAAAGGTTTACTCGGTGACCTTATATGGATGTGGTAAGAATGTGTTAGATCTGCAGATTTTTCTTAGTGGCAAATGTTTGCTTCTTAGTATTGATTTTTAATTGGTGACTTGTGGGATTTGCTGTTGCCTTGTTGACACACTGATACAGTGATACTCTTTTTTAAATAGTTCTATATTTCACTTCTTGTGTGATTGAATTTTAACCAGTAGGATACTTGAGAGGAAATATGAAAGCATTCCATGGGGGCATTATATACTCCTTTAGGACAACACATTTATTTTTTGAGCTTCGTACTTTGTTCTTGTGTGATAATAGGATTTCCCACATCAAGGTTTATTACAGGATTTTGAGGGCTGACTTGTATATTACCCTTGTATACAAGAATACAACTTTCTTTTGGCTGATGAATTATGATTTAGTTTGAATGCCTTTTGGAACTGAGGGTATAAGCTGAACTTAAGATAATTTTGGACAGTTGGTTAAAGTTGAAATACTCAGCATCTTCTGAAATAATTCGTGATAAAAAATTTGATTAGCATATACTTGAAGGCAGGAAGGTTTTTGACTCACCGTTTTTTTTTTGCCAAGTAGGCTGATTTTTTGTTAGATGAAGTGCTCAATAGGGTGAAAAAAGAAGCAGCAATTTTTTGCATTATATTTGGATGGAAAACTTACAGTTTTTCATAGAAAAGAAGAAGAGAGAACTTACAGTATTGGGATACACTTGTCCCCTTTTTGTGACTATTTGAACTGCCAATCTGTCTGTCAAAGATGATTTGTCGGTGCAGTGTTAGTGTTTTATGCAATATGTTTGTTTGCAGAAGATTGATTTATAAAAAAAAAAAATGTTTTTTCGCAGAAGATTGACTTATAAAAAAAATTGTTGTCTGCAGAAGATTGATTTCTGCCAAATTTCAATTAATGTATTCTTGTTAACAGAATTGGATTTTCATTGTAATATATATCTGTGAGGCTACTTTTAGGCCTTTGACATAGCCGTTGAATTTGACCAATTGCTTTCTCTACTTTTAAGGTTGAGATTGATGTCCTACTTGAGGTGGAACCTTTTGTCACTTGTATGTTTATTGATTTATAGGTTATGTCTGCTTGTGAAATAGCTTGTATTTATGAAGTGCCAACCATTTTTTTCATATCACTTATATCTAGTATGTAGTGCACAGGAAAGAAGTTTGTAATTTTAGATACAATCCTATATAGCAATTAAGTTGTCAGTCAAGAATTAGAATCAAAGATTCAAGATGTAGTAAAACTAAAAACTCCAAGGGGTAGCACAATTGGCTGTGAACTAGGTCTCTTGAAGCAGACATCACTAGTTTGAATCTCTCTTTCACTCTCCTGTGGAGCTGAAACCAAATTATCATAACAAAATATATATAAAAATTAAAGAAATAGGATAGGCCTTTTGGGTCCAGTGATACTTCTCTTGAAGGGGTGGGGGTGTAAGCTTCAAATCATAGCTGCGGACATAACTAGTTCAAAACTCCCCTTCTGCTTTTGGGGCCAAAATTTTCTTATAAAAAACTAAAATTTCACTTATAAAAAAGCCAGTGAAGTGGACGCTACTAGTCTGAATCTCCCCTTCCCTCTTCTTTTTGCCAAAACTCATTTATAAAAAAATGAAAATCAAAGAAATAGTATAGGCCTTTCATCCTCTACTTCTCTTTTTTGGGTTGGTAACATCAAAAGGCCAATGGCCTGGGTAGTCCACTGAATTCTGAAATCCTACTGTTTGGTCCTAACATTAAGAAAAGGGTAGCCAATAATTTTTCTTTAATAACCTGTAATAAATTACATAATTAGGACACTAGTAAAATGGCCTTTGCCTCCATTGGAAGCAACAAGAGCACACAATCAAAGGCGATCCATTTGTAGTCTATTAGAGCAACTGCAATGTAAACTTTTAACAAACTAAACTGACCTTACATAACATCATCAACTCAAGGAAAACTTGTAAAAGCCATAATATTAATACCTATCCTTGCCATTGTTATCTGGTACTTTATTAGTTTTTGTTGTAGGTTTCTTTTTTTTAACTTTTTCATTTTTTATGTCTTCTTTCTTCGTATATGTGATTTGCTTGTGTTTTGATCTTGATATTTCAAGTCTCCGGCATTGGGTGTTGAAAGCATATTTAGTATGATCATTAGCATTCATATTTATCCTCAGATAATTCTGTAGCCACATTTGTTCCTCTTCCTTTAGGTTTCCTACTTGTCCTTGGTATGCCATGTCAAACCTTAGTCATGTCGAATCTCACATCCTGATTATTGTATTTTATATTTGAAAATCCAACTCCATGATCCCTCTTAAAACTCGTTCTCATTTTGAAAACCATTGGGTACGTTGATTCGCAATAGTATCACCATCAATTAATTTGTATTGGTTGATTACAATTATGATCCTTTGAGAATTTTCATGCTTCCTAAACTTTTTCGTCATATTTTTTTTATCACATGAAATTTGGGGTTTTATTGAAGTTACGGAGTGGCCTTTTCGAAGTTGGATGCAATTATGGAATTCAAACCCTGCTTGGTCGTGTTTTTACCAGGTTTGTGGTTTTGAAGGCTTTTTTTTTTTGGTAAGAAATTCTGTCTTAAATATCAACTTTTCTGTCTTCTTGCTTTTTTTGTCTGCCTTTTAAGATTGCCTGAACATTTTGTGTGATGCTGCTAGTTGTATACATACAGGTGGTCTTAGATTTGAAATTGACTAGGAACTAAATACTTCTTTCTTTTGTCTCATATATATTATTTATGATAACGGAGCACTAATCATGGTTTTTTTGTTTCCCTATTATCAAATAGTATAATTTTCCATGGCCTCTTCAAAATCAATGGCTAAGGTGTTAATAAACAACAAAAGGTCAACCTATACTTGTCATGCACAGGTGGCTGTGCACAAATTATTTCTATAATTGTCATGACATTACTAGAAATGTCTAGGGGAGAAGGCCTAGGTTAAGGTATCAATATGAGCTTTAGCACATGCACTATCTACCACATAGATGTCATAGTTCTTAGTGACTAGTCACCTGTGGATAGTTATTCTAGATAGAGAATGCCTTGATGGTAAAAACAACATTGTGGATAACATCTAGATAGTAGGAACAATTAACTGGATTGGACTGTACTGGCTCTCAATTGGTTTGATGGTGGATTTGAAAGGGCTTCATTTTAATGTATTGAATTTGATGTTTTCTCTATATTTTTTGTGTTAAATTATCTTGGTAATTGACTCTTTTCGAATTCAGAGTGCTCTGTTTTCTTTTTAATCAAGGTTTTGCTGTTGTTTAGATGTAAGAAATACTTGGTAGTTTTTCTTGCTTGGCCAGAATGTTGTTAATCGATTACCTATTATATTGGATGTTTTGCCTTAATAGCTTAATCTATATGATGACCCTAAATGCTTAGGCTGGTTAGGAAATACTAGAATTATGGTCAATTTTTGCTTTAGGGTTGAATGAAATCCCTTTTGATAAGAATAGTGAAATTTCTTTCTCAAACAAGTTAATGCTCCACTCTTCTGATTTCTTATTACTGAGAAGAAGCTTTTTAATTATGGATTGCTTGTCGTTCACTACTAAGGAATTGAAAGTTGTTAAGATCCAATGATCTTTTCAAATTTTCGACTGGGAGGATATCAGGAGGTAACTTGTCTTTCGTGCTCTTCTTGCTTTTGGCATTCATTACCTCCAAAAACTATTAAAAGAAAGCAATGAAAGTACAAGTGAATGCCTCTAAAGTAGCTCTGTTATGGTTGGAAAATACATAAGATGCGTTTTAGCCAAGTATTAGAGGTTGGATTTGCTAGCCTCTAAACTTGTTGTTACTGGCCAAAACCATAAGTTAGTAACATGAGTGTAAAAGTGCAATTCAACTAAAATTTAGCCTAAGAGATTAGATTGCATAAAATTTTATAGGTAAAATTACTAATTTGGCTTTTCAACTATTAGACAAAGTTCAATTTGTGGGCCTTGACAATTAATTGTGTCAATTTCATTTCTCAACATTCAAAACCAAGTTAATTTTATCTTTTAAGTTTCTTCTCTTCTCTCTTTCAAGTATTTTACGAGATTATCTGACACTAATGTTGATAAAAGTGGTTATGAAGGGTCGATGTCTTATCAGTTTAGATAATCCTTTTAAGAATTTTAAGGGAGAGGGGACTTAAGGATGAAATTGACCTGAATTTGAAATTTGAGGGACAAAGTGGACTCAAATAATAGTCAAGGGACCAAATTGAAATTTGCCTTCTAGTGGTATTTTAATAAATTTCATATTATGGCTTTTCTTGACAGATTTTAATTGATATTTTATAAAAAGGATTCTAAATTAAATAATAATAATAAAAGTGAGTCATTGCACCAGTTTGGTGAGGGTGCCATTAACAATCTAATTTGGCCAGAAGCTTGTCAATTAGGATGTGATGTTGCTATTAATTGTTCGAGTAATTTTAATAGTTTTACAGCAATATCAGCCTCTGAAATATTGTATTTCAATTTCAAATTTGGGCAGCTTCATAAGGCTCAACTCATAATTCTTATCCTCTTATAATGGCGGCCAGGCCAAGAATTTCGTAGCTCAACTAGCATATTTTGGTGCTTCTAAACATCTAGGATTCAAATAAAATTCTTGTTCTCTTACAATGTCCTCCAAGGAGCATCAAAAGAGAGTTGTCATTCTGTAGTATCTTGTGGCACTGTCTAGTCACTAGTGCCCCTATGGAGAGAATCTAGGTTTGAATCCCTTTCCAATCACTTATTTTAAGTGAAAAATAAAAATAAAAATTACAACATGAGAAAATAGATATAGGAAAACTAAAAATACAATCTAGAGGTAGCTAGAGAACGCTCAGAAACCTAAAATCTTTGTACAACATAAAAAGAAAGAGACTTACAATTGTCGTTTCCCCAAGTGTGGAAGGTATTCTATTTAAAACAAGATATTTTTTTTAATAAATTTTTGATTGGTTATATTAAAAAAATGCCTCTCACCCCTATGTAGAATGTTTAGTTTGTTATTTAGTGCTAACTTATTTTGAAGGTGTGTGGCTATCAGTGAGTGCTAGGGACGAGGTCCTGCGTTGGCTAATGTCAGTACTCCCTTGTATGCATTGCGAAGATGTTACTTGTAACCTCCACACTACGTAAGTGCGAATGCTTATGTATAAAGCTTGGCTTTGGTGGGAAACTTCTTATGCATATGCGGATATGCCTAGTTGCCTATGTTGTGGTGGTGTATCTTATTGGCTTACACTAATTATAGATTTTGCAATTTTACTCAACACCTCTTGATTGGGAAAAATGAAGGAACCGTGTATCTATTTTTCCAAGAAAATCCTAATGTTTAAATTGCTTTTATTCTATGGATTTGTTGTTGCGAGCTATGACATGGATTATTTATTTATTTATTTAATTTATTTATTCGGCTAAATATAACGTGGAAAGTTTGAGTGTGGATTATGAGGGAGAATTAATTTAGCATGTACTTAGTCCTCAATACTTCTGCACTTCTTTTTGGAATGCCCTAGAAGAACTTTCATCCCATTTTAAAAACAATTAAAAAAATCAAATAATAGGGTTAATCTTAGCAAAAATAGAAGGATGTGATTAAGAAAATGATAGACTTTGGGGTCACGTTTAAATTAATAGGGGTAAAAGCATATTGTGCATGAATGTCGTCGGTTGGTGTCTTTGCCTGGTCAATTTATGCAAGCTGTTGTTTGTGATGTAACTCTGTAATCCCTTTTTCTATTAATAATGCATTTTTAACCTTTTAAAAAAAGAAAAAGAAAAAAAAAGACTAATATATTTGTCAAAACAACAAAGATATTACACTAAACTTAACTTTTCAAGCAAAATATTGAATTTCAATGACAAATGTATAATACAGTTGGATTTTTAAAAAGTTTAAATTTTCTAAACAAAAGTTTTTAGTGTTTAAACATTGAACATTGTGAGGCCAAAAAAAAAAAAAAAGTGTTTGGTAGGAGTATAGTTTAAAACTTAACACTTTGCTCAGTCGTGTTTAGATTTGTTTGGTCTCTGTTACCTTTTATATTTTAAGAAAAAATTATGGGTAAATAATAGTCTGTTTGGTAGATTAGTTTTAGCAACTTTTTTCACATTTTAAATAATATTACATACTTTTTCACACACTTTTTCACTCAAACGTATATCAAAAACATTTAAACAACATAACTCAAACTACTCTCCTAAATACTCTCTAAGTCTTTTTGCTTATATTTTACATCTCTCTCTTCCAAAAACATAAAAATAACAAAAATATAGATAGAAACAAGATCAAATAGAGAATTTGTAAAGAAATTAAATAGATAGAGCTGAGTATCAATTCTCATATGCTTCATCCTCTCATTGTCTCTCAAGCTCCCATCCTATTCTCTTTCTCTCTCTCTCTCTCTCTCAAACTCAAATCTCTAATTTTATTCTCTCTTCTCTTCTCTGTCTATGGCATTGAGGAGACCAATCCGGAGCTCCATTGCTCATAGCTCCAAGGCCATAGAGGAACTTATCTTTGATCTCTAATTACACAAAGTCAAGATCCTCCTAGCCATACCTAAGGCCTATGGTATCAATTCATCAAAACCGTGTATCTCTCTCTTGTTTCTCATGTCGACTTTTAGAGTTTTAAGTTTGAGTTCCTTTAATTTTGTAATGAAGATAATGTTTTTTGATATGGGTTTGTTCACACATATTTTGAATATAAACCTAGAAATTCAAACCCAAATCAATCATCTCCTTTCCTTTCTCTGTTGTCCCCTCTCTCGTCCACCCACAGCCACCGCAACCATCATTAGAACCTACAACCACCACAACCCACCACTCTTTCCTTCACACATATCTTGAACATAAACCTAGAAAATAAAATCCAAATCAATCATCCTCACTTGGATTAGGTTTTCTTTTGGTGGTAGGGATTTGGTGATTTTGGTTAGGGAGAAAACCACTAAGATCAAATTTGTTTTTAAGGAATACAGGGATTTATAAATAAAAAGAAGAAGAAAAGATACTTATTTTTATTTTGTTTTGTGGAGCACTCTCATAACTCAGAAAACTTAACTTGGTTACAATGGAGATATCAATTTGGGTCATTATGCCATTTTTTACTATGGTAAGGAGATCTTCCAAACAGTAACCCAAGCTTTTTCAAAAAATTCAAACCTTAACTTTTTTATTCTTGTTATATTATGTTTTGGTAGTAAAAGTTGTTTTTCAACGAAAAAGCCAAACGTGGGTAACATAGATCAAACAGAGCTAAACACAGATGAACAAAGTGTTAAGTTTTAAACCACAGGTAGAAAAAGTAAAAATGGGTCAAATCATAAATAGGTTTACTGTAATTCCCCCCCCCCCCCCCCCCTTTTTTTTTCCTCTTTCTCTTGAGCACACTATCTTTTTCTTCTTCTTGATTTTAGAATTTGAGTATTACCTATTTAGAGCATTTGTATCAAAGGTTGTATAAATGTTATATTGTTATTTTAGCATCTAAAACACTAAAAAGCAAGCTACAACAAAGTTTGCATTCCTAAAAAAAAAAAAAAAATCAACTTAGCTACAGTGAGCTTTCATCTTTGAAAGCTCACTGTAGATCATATGTAAAAATCCAAAACTGACCTACCAACTTTCAGTCCTCTAATTTTCAGTTTTTCATTTCAATCATCTAACTTTCAATTGTTGTCAATTCGGTACTCCGTTAGACCTTAATTACCTACTGCTGTTAAGTGAGCCAAAACGACATTGTTTTGGATTTTTTTTTTTAAAATTTGTGATTAAAAAAAGAAAAAGAAAACTGTTGTTAAAAAAAACATTCATTTTTTTTCTCATTTGCTCTCTTGTCGGACTCTCTCTCTCTCTCTCTCTCACAGTGCCGTGGTGTAAGGCCTCACTGCTGTTGTCGGCCTCCACCCACAACCTCCAGGCCGGCCTCTAAAGAAAAAACATTTAGAAAGACCCTCTGAATTGACCCTCTAAATCCAAAACTAACCCGACCTGACTCCAGATCCCCCTCCTTCGACGCCATGGTCCTCTGTGGCAGGAGCCCGAGTCCATTTCCCCAACCTGGAAGACACGATTGAAGTGTTCGTCGATGGGTACTTCATGAAAGTCCTAAAAGGCATGAGATCCTTCAAGCCTACGAAATCGCCGGCGTCGATATCCCTTGATTCTGCTACCACAGTCGCCTTTCCATCGCCAGAAATTGCCGCATGTGCCTCATCGAGGTTGAGAAAACGCCCAAACCTATCACCTCTTGTGCCATGCCCACTCTTCCCTGTTTGTTTTCTCTCTCTCTCCTTGCTGCTACCAACCCAGACGAACTTACCCTTCTTCCCCCAAAATTCATAGTTTAGGGTTGTGGTTAGTGCTACCTAGATTGTGAAGGAGATGATCACGGGATTTTAGGTATGAAGTTTGGGTTTGAGATTATGGAAGAGAGGGTGTGAGATTATTTTCTTTGCTTTTAGATTTTGGTGGAGAGGTATGAGACTTTGGGTTTTAGATTTTGGTGGAATAAGTGACGGAGAGAGAGAGAGATGGAGAGGGGAGGTTGGCGGTGGCAAGGAGGTTGTGGGTGGAGGCTGGCGGTGGCGGTGAGGCCTTGCACCACGGCATGTGAGAGAGAGAGAGATAGAGAATGAGAAAACAAGAGAGAGAGTCCGACGAGAGAGAAATGAGAAAAAAATGATTTTTTTTAATAACAGTTTTCTTATTTTTTTTTAATTACAAAAATTTTAAAAAGAGTCAAAACAACGTCATTTTGGCTCACTTAACGACAGTAGATAATTGAGGTCTAATAGAGTATCGAATTTAAAGCAATTAAAAGTTAGAGGATTGAAATGACAAAATTAAAAGTTAGAGGACTGAAATGAAAAAAACTGAAAGTTAAAGGGTCAGTTTTGAATTTTTGCCTAAAAAAAATATACTATTTTAATGCTTTCTCTTTCTTCTTCCCTTTTTTTTTTTATTTTTGGAAGTTTATTTTATTTTATTTTAATAAGTTATTTATATTATTTTAATGAGATAAAGGTAAAAATAGAACTTTTGATGTTGGATGTATTGTGAAATGAGTTGTTAAAATTAATAAAGTAATTTTTTGAGATACTGATTGCTAAGGAGGTGTTTTGTACACTATCTTAAACAACAATTTTTAGTTTTTAAACAACATTACACATTTTTCTATACACTTTTTTATCTATATGTATTTTCACACATGTTTTCAAAAAATAATTTTCAGTTTTTAAGTGTATGTATCAAACAACCCTTAAAATTTTTGAAAATTTTGATGGGGGATATTTTTTATGGGAATGCTCATATGTGTTTCCCAGTGAAAATAGAGTATCGATGGCAATGCTGTCACTCTGTTTATTACCGTTTTATAATTTGTTTATACTTGATAAAAAAAAAAAAAAAATTTTGTTTATACGTCAAAGTTCAAATTTGTTTATTACCGTTTTATAATTTCCCGGATCGTAAATATCAGGTGGGCCTATTTCGTGGTCCACTTGTACGCTCGAATATCTATGTACTTCTTCCTTAGAATCTGAAGCCCCGTATATCCTCCTAATACGTCGCCGTTGCAATTTACTTTTTACATCAGCAGTTAGTGGCGTCCAGCTGTATCTGCAATTTTGAATTTCAAAATCTCTACAATTTCGAAATTAACCGTTAGGGTTACAACTTCCTAGTATTTTTTTTTAATCCGTTAAATCCGTGACGTGTCATCCATCTAACCGTCGATTCTCTCACACCCGTTTGTTCAAAATTATTAAAAAAAAGAGCCGTTATACTTATATCTGTCACTTTCCCTCTTTATATATAAACCTTTCTTTCCCATTATCTCCAATCTCTACCCCGCATTTTCCTTCTCTCTCTCTCTCTCTCTCACCAAAAGTTCAAAACTTTTCAAACCCTAATTTTCGAATTCACTCTCTGCTCTTCCAAAAAATGAGAGAAATCCTTCACATCCAAGGAGGTCAATGTGGGAACCAAATCGGTGCCAAGTTCTGGGAAGTGGTTTGCGCCGAGCACGGCATCGATTCCACCGGTCGCTACTGCGGTGACTCGGAACTTCAACTCGAGAGGGTTAACGTGTACTACAACGAAGCGAGTTGTGGGCGATTTGTGCCTCGTGCTGTTCTGATGGACTTGGAGCCCGGGACCATGGACAGCTTGAGGTCCGGTCCTTATGGCCAGATTTTCAGGCCGGACAACTTCGTTTTCGGTCAGTCCGGTGCCGGAAACAACTGGGCTAAAGGCCATTACACTGAAGGTGCCGAGTTGATCGATTCGGTTCTCGATGTTGTCCGAAAAGAGGCCGAAAATTGCGACTGCTTACAAGGTATAAAATTGTCATGTAATTTTATGTTTGCACTGTTTGATTTGAAATGTGAAGTGGGTCGGTTTCAAATGGGGGTTATTATTTTTCAACAGTTTTGTAGTTTTTTGAGGAATGTTTTTTGTACTAATGTGTGTTTTTGTTTTTGTATTTTGGGGTTTTAGGGTTTCAGGTGTGTCACTCATTGGGTGGTGGAACTGGATCTGGAATGGGGACGCTTTTGATTTCGAAGATTAGGGAGGAGTACCCAGATCGGATGATGATGACGTTTTCGGTGTTCCCGTCTCCTAAGGTGTCGGATACGGTTGTGGAGCCTTACAACGCCACTTTGTCTGTTCATCAACTTGTGGAAAATGCTGATGAGTGCATGGTTCTTGACAATGAGGCCCTTTATGACATTTGCTTCCGAACACTCAAACTCACTACTCCCAGTTGTATGTTTCTCACTTTCCTTTTTCTCTTCTATTGATTTACAAATGTTTTGTTAGTATATCTGTGATGCTTAATGCTTTTTTATGAATGTGCTATTTTTGCTGCAAAATATATTTGATTTTGAATGGGAAGGACTACATAGTCCTAGACCATGAATGGTTTGTTGTCATTAGAATTTCACATGAGTTGAGTAGTTTGAGTAATTTCAGGATTAGTCCTTAGTGATGAAAAAGATGCTTACTTTGACTTGAGATGAAGGCGGAAAGTGATGGACATATCTAATCTTGGCTGTCACTTTTCCCCTTCCATTTCAAAGTTAATGGTTATCTATGTCTTGGGTGATTTTAAAAGTTCCCCTGCCAAATCAGTTTGAATGATTTGGGGGGGAAGAGTTTATAACTTTAAATACCAAGAAGACCAAGTTGTACACTGTAAAGATTTAAAAAAAAAAAAAAAAATTAGATACCAAAATGCTTTTGCTTCTAGTCTTTGAATTATTTACTTTTTCATCAATTTTCTATTGAAACTGATTCCCTTTTATTTTTGTTCTAACAGTCGGTGATTTGAATCATCTAATATCTGCAACCATGTCTGGAGTCACCTGCTGCCTTAGGTTCCCAGGCCAGCTCAACTCTGATCTTCGGAAACTTGCTGTGAATCTCATCCCATTTCCTCGTCTTCACTTTTTCATGGTGGGATTTGCGCCTCTAACATCACGGGGCTCTCAGCAGTACCGTTCACTGACTGTTCCTGAGCTAACTCAACAAATGTGGGATTCAAAGAACATGATGTGTGCCGCTGACCCACGACATGGCCGTTATCTGACAGCATCAGCTATGTTCCGTGGTAAGATGAGCACTAAAGAAGTCGATGAACAGATGTTGAATGTGCAGAACAAGAACTCTTCCTACTTTGTTGAGTGGATTCCCAACAATGTGAAATCAACAGTTTGTGATATTCCACCAACTGGTCTCAAGATGGCCTCAACCTTCATTGGGAATTCAACATCAATCCAGGAGATGTTCCGAAGGGTGAGTGAGCAATTCACAGCCATGTTTAGGAGGAAGGCTTTCTTGCATTGGTATACTGGGGAAGGCATGGATGAGATGGAGTTTACCGAGGCAGAGAGCAACATGAATGATCTAGTTGCAGAGTATCAGCAGTATCAAGATGCAACAGCTGATGAGGAAGGAGAGTATGAAGATGAGGAGGAAGAGTATGAACAAGAATGATCTGGATTATCGTCTGATGATGTGTTCTTGGGGAACTTGCTATCTAATATACTATATAGTAGCAAAGTAACCTCAACTTCCAGTTGCTGGTTATGTAGTATTTGACCGAAGAAGGAAAGACAAATTAAACTATATTCTGCTATGTCATCTGGTTTTGTAGCATAACTGTTTTAATTAGACTTCTAGTGGTAAAATTTGCTATTATTAAATTCTGTGTTCTTGCGTCTAAGATCTATTGTGCTCAATTATCACTATAACTAATACCCCTCCAGCTCGTGAGGGTATGAATTGTGTAATTTGGTGTTGTGAAACTCCCACCGCCAAAAAAAAAAAATCATTTTACATTTCGGGGGAAGAATGAGATTCAAATTATCAAAGGGGGTTGTGACGTTGTGTATCATCAGTTCTGGCACATTGGTTTCTTGTGGGCTCTAATTTTAACCACACGAGGATGCAAAGCTTTTTTTTAATGCAAAACGAGGATGAAAGGCTCTTGAAAATGGCCAAAGAAATTTTTTTACAATATAAGAGGAAAAATTGGGAAAAATACATTCGTTTTTTCTTCTAATTTAACCACAGAGCAATCGAATCTGAAAGTGCTCTTCAAAATGCCCAAAGAAAAGTTTTAATATAAGAGCCCTTTCAAAAGGGCTCTTCAAAAGGGAATATATATATATATATATATTTTATTTTCCTATAAAAAAAAAACACTTTTTTTTTTCTTGAAAAAGAAAATTGTTTGATAAAACTCGTCTTGCTTGAAAACTGTTTGATTAAAAGAAAAAAGAGTATTTTTTTTTCTTTTTCTTTCTGTTGACTGTAAAAAAGCCCCTTGGGCTGACAGGATTTGCAAGACTTGGACACGCTAACAGCTGCAAGGAAATGGCTTGGGGCTGGCAAAGGAAATGGGGTTAAATAGCCTTATAGTGGAGCTTGATGCTCTGAGTGTAGTGCTACAATAATGTAAATTTGCTAATCCCCAATAAGCAGATTGTACCCTGATTGCAGGAACCGACTGAGGGAAATTCCCAATAAGTAGATTGTACATGCATTCCGAGAAGCCAACCAATGTGTTAATACATTGGCAAAAATGGGAGCGACTTCTCTATCTTTTTTTGTTGTCTTTTTGAACCCACCGCCTGTGGTGGGTAGTATTTTAGCCTATGATAAGATAAATATGTTTTGTAACAGAATGGTTTACCAAAAACCAAAAAAAAAAACCCCTTGGGCTTGTTTACCAAAGAGTGTAAAAACACAAGTTAGGGGCCAATTTATAAATATATTAAACTGACGAGGTTATTTCAAAATAAAGAAAAACCTCAAAAGAGTGAAAAAACACAAGTTAGGGGGGCCAATTTATAAATACCTTAAACTGACGAGGTTATTTCAAAATAAAGAAAAAGCTCAAACTCTTTTCGCTTCGCAGTCGCTCTAGCTCATCAGATACTGAGAAAGAGAGAAAACAAAGCGAAACCCAAAAATGGCGACCGCTCTGGCAAACAGAGCTGCGAGCGATCGAAGCCAAAGCCTCTTCAAGCTCTCTTTCAACTTCCTCAGAAGCTTCAGTACTGCTTCAGCGAATAACCCTACTACTACTGCTTCATCTTCTTCCCCGGCCTCCAAAAAACCCAAACGAAAAAAGAGGAAGAACCTGTTCGAGGTGGCTCAGTTTTTGCCCAACTGGGGACTCGGATACCACATGGCCAAGACTCACTGGACTGGCGTCTCTTACCAGATCACCAAGATCAATCTCTACAAGGTCTCTCTCTCTCTCTCTCTCTGTGTTTTCCATTTCTGTTTTGTTTGGCTTTTGAGAAAAATAATTGTGAGAAATGAAATGGAAAGTCTCTGATTTGTTGTTTGTAACAATGCGAAACTCAGTTCATCGAAATTGAATAGTTGTATTAGACTGAAAAGACTGGTCTTATAGCAAGAGATATATATTGTGTTAAAAAAAAATAATTTATATTCTTTTTCTACAATTTCTCGACTGCCAAACAAAGGGTTTAAGTCAAATTGTAATCTTTTTTTTTGGCACCTCATGGGTTTAAGGGTTTAGGGTTTATGTGGTTGTTGCAGGATGGTAAGCATGGCAAGGCATGGGGAATTGTTCATAAGGAAGGTGAGTGTTTCGTTATTCTGCTCTTAAATTTTCCACATTTGTTTTTTGATATTGGTATTAGATTTGGTGTCACTGCACTTGCGGCTGTTTTTGTTACTTTAACTAGCTAGAGATTTTTTCCCCCTGCCGAATAAGGGAATTGAGTGGTTTCATTGCTTAGTGTTATTGTCCTGGATGCTACTTTTGCTGTTGTTGCACCCGTAAAGAATATAAAAGGAATGTCACTTATGTGAGGGAACTGTTTGTCTTGTATTAAGTTATTTCTATTGGGTTTAGTAGGACTTTCTGTAGCTGTTTAAATCTTTTGATGTTGCGGACCTTGATATACACATAAGTCTCTGCCCTGAGAAATTGGGTTGCAGAGAAAATGGCGAAGGATTCTGTAAGAAATTCTCAATTGAGTTCTAAGTTGCAGTTGTGCTTACTAATCTGTTAAATTCTGAAAATTTGTGATTCAAGAAGATTGTAATCTTTTACCAGTTGTTTCTGTGTACCAGCTGCATTTTAGTGTTCAAACAGTCAGCTGCACTGTTGAAATTTTGGTAAAATGTCATTTCCTAATGTTATCAACGGAGACAATCCTAGGGTTGGAATCCCCCTTCCACCATTTAAATGTTACAAAGAAAGAAGTTTACATATAAGTGATGAAGTGTAATAGTATTTGTGATGTTTGTAGGTCCCACCCTCTCTTCATTTTGATTTTCTTTTTCTTCTTGTTTGATAGTGTTCCAAGAGTGCCCTGCATATGAAACATTTTGATACAAACTTGTGTTCCCTATAAATATTGTCAACGGTTGTTTAAATACTTAATAGTCATTGGTTGATGAGGTGATAATCTGGGCTTGCCACTGCAAATGTGATGTCTAATGTTTTACTTTAACTTTTCTGATTAATAAATATCAATTTATTTGGCTTTTTCACAATCTTTTTGGAAATCTACAAATTGTGCCACAACCTGCCCATGTGACGAGTTGTGAGTGGTGGGTCCATATGCGTCTCCAACTCTACCACTTACAACTCGCTAATGTGGGCAAGTTGTGGGTTTTGTTGTGATACTAGCATTACTCTTGTTAGTAATCACAATGGGAAAACATATATATATTTCATCATTCTTATGAATTCTTTTAGTTGATAGTTGATTCGTCATAAGTTATGGTGGCCTCAATGCTTTGTATATACACTTAGGGAATATTCTGATGTCTGATAGAATTGTTTACCATGAGTGCATTTGAAATATGGTAGCCTGCAAGGCCAGTAAACAATTCTTAGCTTAGTTTGTCTCGTGTTAATGGTCCAATAAAGGGGAAAAAAGAAGGACTTTAATTCAGTGATATATGCACTATAAAATCGAGTTTTAAATGATATTAAAGATGTATACTAATTTGTTCAGGAAAAAGAGGCGACCTAAATCATTGGCATCAATAAGGTCAGGATAATTTGATTTATCAAAACAAAAGGTCATGATAATTTGATCTGGCTTGTGATTTTTTCTTCCAGTAGCAAGACTGGTGTTCTTACATGATGGTTGGCCAAATGTCACTTTTCTGCATTTATTTCATGTTGATTGGTACTTGTATAGCTTTGTTTATTCCAAGGTCAAAGGTTTAGTTGATTCAATAATTTAATGCAGGCATGGTAGCGGCAGATGCACCAAAGAAAATAAGTGGAGTTCACAAGCGTTGTTGGAGGTACATTCCAAACTTAACGAAATCAACAGAAGGTGCACCCAAGTTGACTAAATCTCCAGAAACTGTCCCAACAACGGAGGCTCCAGTGTCTTGATGCATATCAATTAGTAATACATGTTGTTTGCCTAACCACTCACACTCTGATATCCTTGTTTGGTTGATGCCAGTGATTTCAAGTTCTTCCCCATCAGCAGAGTTATCTTTGGATGTCGTTTGTTTCCTAATCAGTCATTTCTAGATATGTTTGATGCTTTTTGTAACATCCCTGTGCATGGAAAGCCAGACCTTTGGCAATGCAAACAGAAAAATGTTTGTTATAAGTGAAAAGCTTGAGCTAGATGGATTGAGTTTTCTAAAATTTTTCTTGTTTCTGGAGTATTGCTTAGTCGTCTCTTCTAACATGTTGATCCACTAAATCTGGTTGGGCATT
Source organism: Castanea mollissima (assembly GCA_014183005.1). NCBI lineage: Eukaryota > Viridiplantae > Streptophyta > Magnoliopsida > Fagales > Fagaceae > Castanea > Castanea mollissima. The sequence goes on along the minus strand of JACAVU010000006.1, from coordinate 27,671,364 downwards.
TTGTTTGTGCAAGGGACTTTCAAAAAATTATGTTTTTGCATGGGTGATTCAGAGAATGTTGGCCTGTTGGGCTAGTCATTTTTAAAGAGTGATAGGAGGCTCTATGCTGGGAATTTCTTTCATTTCTGTCCTTTCCTCCGAAGATGTACCTTGTTAGCATACAAAATTGCTTGTGCCTTGTGTTGATGTCTATGTTTCATAAATGAGAAATGGTAGGGACACAAGTAGCAAATTTTTATTAGTAGATAAAAAAGTGATTTATGTTTGTGTCCAGATGAAAACTAGTGACAAATTGCCACCTAATTTTTGTTGTGAAATTGGTGTGGATGTAGCACTCCTCTCCATAAGTAGCAAATCTGTTTTGAAATGAACATATATTGTATATCTATGTTAAAGTGCTATGCAGTTTTATTGAATAAAATATAAAACCCTCTATTGGATTAGTGCCGCTGCCATTTGATGTTTGGTCATATAAGCTTAATTGAAGTTGTTTAAGATTGTAAAGAACATACATGAATAACCCTTTTGATTTTAAAGGGAGGAATCAGTCTTTACTTAATGGAGGGTGCTAATGTTGAATGATGACCATCTCTGAATTTAATATGGTAGATATATCTCTGTTAAGGAACATGATGGTGCTTGCTTGAGATATCTCTATTTGGTTTGTGGGTGTGATTCATTTTCACTTTTCATTTGCGATACTCATTTTCTTTTTCTCAAATCTTGTACTCATTTTATGTTTGGCACAAATTTTCTTGTCTACCTTCTTTCACTTTTCACTTTCAATTAAAAATTCAACACAAATTTTGAGTATTTTTACAAAAATGCTATTGCATTAATTTTCAGTGAAAATGAAAACAGCCAAAGGTGTATTTATTTTTTGTATTTAAACTTACTTTATTGAAAATGAAAATTGAGTACAAATGATCAAGTCAATCCAGTTTTTTTGTGGTGGATCCTACTGAAAATGAAACAAAAATGCGTCATTTTTTTTTTCTTCCTTTTAACCAACAGCATCTTAGCTTCTTCCAACACTCATCAACAAATGCTAATAATATGCTAAGATACAAGGTCAAAATCTCTCTCGGATAGTAAGGTCACAGTAGTTGTTGAATTTGGCTTTTTCCTTTTGGTTAAACTTCATTGATTTATTCGATTTTTTTTTTTTTTTAACAAGTCGAGTTCCCGTATGATCCTTCTAAACAAAAAAGAGTTTCCTCATTAACTATTAGTTTCCTCTAAGATTTTAATAATTATTTTCCAATTTTTTTTGCAAACTTTAGTATTTTATTTTATAGGAAAAATTGAAAGACAATAAGAGTATGATTTGATTCATATATAGTGAATGATATAGTGATTGATATATAGGCATGTTTCACACCTATTTAAGAATGCAAATATTGTTTTAATAAAATAAAAATGCAAATATTTTTCAATCATTTTTATTGTGTCATTATTTATTATTATTTTTTGTTAGACTTTCTTTCAACTGTTTCAAAAGCAACTAACTTGAGCAATAATATCATACTTTAAATTAAATTTTTCCTCATATAAATCTTAAAAAAATAATATCAAATTTTCATTATATTTAAATAATTAATGCACCATTTAAAATAATTAATATAACAAAATAAATGTATTTATCCAATTAGTAATATTCTTAATTACATAAATTAATATTACTGTGGGGGGTAAAGGCTATCGAATAAACATTTGGGCTTTGGGTCTGATTGGCTAGTACCAATTTGTTTGGTTAGGGGGCCTTTAAGCCTACGAGTCAGCCTACACTACAGACGTCTGAGGAGCTATCCGAGGATGAATGTCTCCTCGGATGGGCTCGGCGAAGATCCTGGGATTTGCCAAGGAGGTTAAAGGCAGAATCCTGGAAAAACTGATGGGTAAGAGGGTGATCCAAGAATCCTCTAAGATGCAAGGATGTGAGATAAATATCTAGGGAAAAGGCTGCCACCTTCACATTAAAGACCCTGCATCTACTTTCCTGGCCACATTAATGGGGAAATGACTTCTGAACAGTAGGATTCAGCCTCCCTGATATTGTTTGAAGATTTCAAAAAGGTGGCGGATGAGACAAGTATCTAAGATGGAGATTTGTATGACACGTGGAGGAGCCAGTGAAAGAGAAGTATATAAGGAGGCGAGAGAGGAAAGAGAGGCGGATCTGCACCTTTTTGCTAAACAAAAATAGGAGCTAAGGATTGTAAACATTGGCTTAGAAAGAGAACATTTATACGAATCGTCCTCAGCTTACGCCCGAGGAGATCTATTTGTCATATTTGTTCATCATTTGCATGGATTGTAACACTCTAGCCTGTTAGTTGAATTTTCAACATCCCGAACTTAGATTTCAAATCTACACTCCACAAATCTTATTGTCTAAGGCTTATTGGGCCTGAGCCCACGTGTATCTTTGGGTCCGGGTGCAATTGTGCACTTACAATTGGCGCCGTCTGTGAGAAATCTAGCATTGGAGGAATTGGAACATAATGGCCGGCTTGGGTTTGCATCACGCAGAATCTCAAGGATCGCAGCCCGAAGATCTTTTTAAGCATCTTGAGCGCCGGAAGGATCGAGAGGGAAGCGTTCATACTGCACATCCTGGAGCGAGTTATATGCACACTGGAGGCAGCACCTCCCACGATGATGATGCCAAGGCCATGCAGAGGGAGATTAACCACCTTAAGAAGAAGCTGCGCCGTGTCAGATGAAGGCGGGCTTCACCTTCACCCGATCTTTCTTCGGGGGAATCCCGAGGAAGCAGTTACAGTTCGAGGTCCTGGACGCTCTCTAGCAAAACCTCCTCTTGCGATGAGGATGACCTACCGAGTCGCAAGCGCAGAAAACTCCCCTCTAGGGGCTTGGGGAACGATGCAATGAGCCGAGCATTACACCAACTTTCCAAGTCGCCCTTCTCACGCAGGATTGAGAATGGAAGGCTCCCCAGGTGGTTTACCTAGCCCACCTTCACTATTTATAACAGCCAGATAGACCCGGTGGAGCACGTAAGCCACTTTAATCAGAGGATAGCGGTGCATTCTCACAATGAAACTTTGATGTGCAAAGTGTTTCCTTCTAGCTTGGGACCTGTCGCTATGAGATGGTTCAATGGGCTAAAATCGAGGTTTGTCAATTCGTTCGGGGAACTTACTAGGGCATTCGCGTCCCGGTTCATTACATGTAGCAGAGTTCCTCGACCATTGGACTCGCTATTATCTATGGCCATAAGGGAGAGTGAAACGCTAAAAGCATACTCTGACAGATATTGGAAAATGTTCAACGAGATAGACGGAGATTTTGACGCGGTGGCGATCAATACTTTTAAAGTGGGCTTTCCCACTAATCATGACTTGAGGAAGTCTTTGACCAAGAAACCTGTACGGAGTGTACGTCACCTCATGGATCGTATAGACAAGTACAAAAGGGTCGAAGTAGACCAATAACAGGGTAAGGGTAAGGCGAAGGTTATCCCGCAGGAGAGAAGGGATTTCAGGTCGGACAGGTATCATAATAATAAGTCTAGGAGAGATTACTCTAGGCAGGCTGGCTCAGCTACTCCTCAAACAGTTAACACCGTATTCCGAGAACCAGTGCACCAACTACTGGAGAAAGTCCGTAAGGAACCCTACTTCAAATGGCCTAGTAAGATGGCAGGGGACCTTGCGAAGCGAAATCAGAATCTTTTCTGTTAGTATCATCAGGATGTGGGTTATACCACCGACAATTGTTGAACTCTCTGGAACCATCTGGAACAGCTTGTTAGCGAAGGGAAATTAAAGTAGCACCTGTACCAACCTAATAGGCAAAGCAGTCAGTTTAGCTCAAATAATCAGCTGAACAACTCATCCCAACCGCCCTTGGGAACGATAAACGTTATCTTCGCTGCACTGGCAGGACCAGTTCATGTCCCACCAGAGTGATGGCAGTTTCGCACTCCCAAGCCAAGAAGTCAGGTGCAAAGCCGAAGAGGCTAAAGGGGAATGTGCCTGTCTTGGGATTTTCAGAGGAGGATAAGGTTGGGACCATCCAACCCCATGATGATGCCCTGGTGATTACCTTGAGGATAGGGAATTACGATGTAAAAAAGGTGATGATTGATCAAGGCAGTGGCGCGGATATCATGTACCTTGACTTATTCACGGGGCTGAGGTTAAAACTGGAGGATCTCACTCCTTATGACTCGCCACTGATAAGTTTTGAAGGCAAAGCTGTCATACCAAAGGGATAGATTCGATTGCTTGTACAGTCTGGCTCGGAAACGGTCGAGGTGGATTTTATCATGGTTGATGTGTATTCCCCATACACGGCCATCCTCACCAGGCCTTGGTTGCACGCTTTGGGTGCTGTTTCCTCCACCTTGCATGTTAAAGTAAAGTTCCCTTCGGGAGAATTCATTGAAGAAATTTTTGGTAGCCAATCAGTGGCAAGGCAATGCATATCTGCTGCAGTACTGCATCAGTCCTTGGCCGAAGAGGACTTATAGTAATTAACGACTCCGGATGCGCCCGAAGCGGTGACGTCGGAGGAGACCATGTGTGAAGATTTGGAGAAGTTTTTGATAGCTGATGATCCCGAAAGGTTCTTTCAAGTTGGGGTGCGTTTACCACACCAAGAGAAGATGGAATTGGTGGAGTTTTTAAAGGACAACATCGATGTCTTTTCCTGGGATCTCTATGAGGCTCCAGGGGTTGACCCAAGCTTCATTTGTCATCATTTGAACGTCAACCCTGCTATTGTTCCTAGAAGGCAGCCACCTCGGCGTTCCTCCAAAGAGCACTCTAAGGCTGTTAAAGAAGAAGTGCTCAAGCTCAAGAGGGTCGGGGCTATTAAAGAAGTTTTCTACCCAGAGTGGTTGGCGCATACAGTTGTAGTGAAAAAGAAGAACGGAAAGTGGAGAGTATGTGTGGACTTCACAGATTTGAACAAGGCTTGCCCAAAGGACTCGTTCCTGATGCCATGCATCGATCAGCTTGTGGATGCCACGGTCGGACATCCTCGGATGAGCTTTTTAGATGCCTTTTAGGGCTATCACCAAATTCCATTGGCGGCGGATGACTAGGAGAAGACTGCCTTCATTACTCCAATAGGGAACTATCACTATAAAGTGATGCCGTTCGGATTGAAAAATGCAAGGGCTACTTACCAAAGGATGATGACCAGAATGTTTGAGTCACAACTTGGAAAAACCATTGAGGTATATGTGGACGATATGGTAGTGAAGAGTAAGACAATACCCGCGCACGTGAAAGATCTAGACGACACCTTTCAAATACTTAGAAAGTACAAGCTGCGCTTAACGCCTCAAAGTGTTCTTTTGGGGTAGGTGCCGAAAATTTTCTAGGCTACATGGTGACTCATAGAGGAATAGAGGTGAATCTGGCGCAGGTCAGAGCTATCCAAGGTTTACAGCCATCTCGGAATCCAAAGGAAGTTCAGAAGTTGATCGAAATGATCGCTGGTCTCAGCAAATTTATCTCTGGGTCAGCTGACAGGTGCAGGTCTTTCTTCCAACTGTTGAATAAATGGAAATAATTCCAATGGTCTGAGGAATGCGTTTTAGCTTTCCAGCAACTTAAGGAATATCTTTCCCGGCCACCTATTATGTCTCGGCTGGAGGTTGATGAAATCCTGTTTGCGTACCTAGTTGTCGCCGTCCATACAGTCAGCCTGGTCCTTATAAGGGACGACGGCGAGGTGCAAAGACCAGTCTATTATGTTAGCAAGTCCTTAAATGAGGTTGAGGTGCATTATTTACCCTTGGAGAAGGCATTTTTGGCCGTAATCCATGCTACGCGAAAGCTTCCTCACTATTTCCAATCCTACACCTTCGTGGTTTTGACCTAACTGCCTTTCAAGTCAGTGTTACGCAGTGCTGACTACTTCGGAAGGGTGGCTAAGTGGGGAACTATTTTAGGAGCTTTTGATATCAAATACATGCGCGCACCTCGGTGAAGGGCCAGATTCTCGCAGATTTGGTGGCGGAGTTTACTAAACCATTGTTGGAAGAAACTGCAAAGGAATCATACATGGATGAAAAATCAGTTGGTATGATCATGGACAAAGGACCACCGATTTGGAAAGTGTCCGTTGATGGGGCAACCAACCAGAAGGGGTTTGGTGTCGGACTTGTTTTGGTATCCCCTGAGGGAATTGTCTTTAAAAAATCTTTGAGATTAGCGTTCTCGGCGACTAATAACGAGGCCGAGTACGAAGCAGTCTTGGTCGGCATGAACATGGTGCGTAGGATGGGCGGAAAGGAAATTCATATGTTCTCGGATTCTCAGTTAGTGGTCGGCCAAGTGACAGGGATCATGGAGGCTAGGGATCCAAGAATGCAAGAGTACTTGACCCAGGTCAAATGTTTGCAATCTAAATTTGATTCCTTTATCCTTTCTCATGTTTCTAGAAGCGGAAATACACATGTAGACTCGCTGGCTACCTTGGCGACGTCCTCGGCTCAGTGTTTGCCTAGGATTATCCTTGTCGAAGATTTGCTAGAGCTAACTCTCACCACTGTGAGTGCCGCTCATATCCATCTGATAAGGCCTAGACCTAGTTGGATTGACCCTGTGGTATCTTTCCTGAAAAGCGACATTTTCCTGAGGACAAGTCTGAGGCAGATAAGATCCGTTGAAAGGCACCTCGTTTCTGGCTATCTGAGGATCAGAAATTGTATAAACGCTCATTCTCAAGACCATACTTGTTATGCGTGCACCCCGAGTCAACGGAGACACTTTTGGAAGAATTGCATGAGGGAATTTGCGGAAGTTATACTGGGGAAGGTCCTTAGCCCATAAGGCTCTAACTCAGGGATATTGGTGACCCAATATGTAGAGGGAAGCTCAGGATTATGCGAGAAAGTGTGACCAGTGCCAAAGATTCGCTCCTAACATTCATCGGCTTGGGGGAGTCCTTAATCCACTGTTCAGTCCTTGGCCTTTCGTTCAATGGGGGTTGGACATAGTAGGGCATTTTTTGAGGGCAGTAGGAAACAAAAGGTGGCTACTTGTGAGAACCGACTACTTCACTAAGTGGGTCGAGGCTGAGCCCTTAGCAAATATTAGGGATATCGACTCCAAGAAATTTATTTGGAAGAATATTATCACTAGATTTGGGGTAACGCACACACTCATTTCGAAAAATGACATTCAATTTGATAGTAGAGCTTTTAGGAAGTATTGTAGTGACATGGGCATCATAAACAGATATTCTACTCCAGCTTATCCTCAGGAAAATGGGCAGGCCGAGGCCGTTAACAAGGTCATAGTTAGTGGACTCAAGAAGAGGCTAGACGACGCGAAGGGCAAATGGGTAGAAGAGCTACCACATGTTTTATGGACGTATTGAATTACGTCGCGCAGATCCACTAGAGAGACACTGTTCTCTATGACTTATGGAGCTGAGGTAGTAATACCTTTAGAATCTGGTTTCTCAAAGCTAAGGACGAGTTCTTTTAGTCCAGAAGATAATGACGGCCTCTTGGAGAAAAGCCTGGATTTGGTTGAGGAACAGCGAGAGGCCGCCATGGTCCAAATAGCTTATTATCAGCAGAAGCTTAAACAAGGGTATAATGCCCATGTGAAGCTAAGGCCACTTGCGCTTGGGGATCTAGTGTTGAGAAAAGTTGTGGGTACTGCCAAGAATCTAGCTTGGGGAAAGCTAGGACCAAATTGGGAAGGACCATATCGGATCATTTCTGTAGCAGGCATAAGGTCATATCGGTTAGCTAATCTAGATGAAAAAATTGTACAACGCCCGTGGAATGTAAACAACCTTCGAATGTATTATTATTAATAAAAGGCAATTTTATAGTTCATGGTTTAAATTATGAATATATTTGGGCTTATAAATTACAAATTATCAAATATCAAACAGAAACTTGGACGTGTATGGTCCTCGGACCACATGCCTTGTGGAAATTGATGTCTTAACATTTGTTAAACAGAACCTTAGTTATGCCGAGTCCACAGACCTTCTACTTTGGAGAAATTAATATCTTAAGTTACTATTATCAAGTATCAAACAGAAACTTGGACGTGTATGGTCCTCGGACCACATGCCTTGTGGAAATTGATGTCTTAACATTTGTTAAATAGAACCTTAGTTATGTCGGGTCTACAGGCCTTCTACTTTAGGAAAATTAACATCTTAAGTTACTATTATCAAGTATTAAACAGAAATTTGGACGTGTATGGTCCTCAGACCACATGCCTTGTGGAAATTGATGTCTTAACATTTGTTAAACAGAACCTTAGTTATGCCGGGTCTATAGACCTTCTACTTTGAAAAAATTAGCATCTTAAGTTACTGTTATCAAGTATCAAACAGAAACTTGGACGTGTATGGTCCTCGGACCACATGCCTTGTGGAAATTGATGTCTTAACATTTGTTAAACAGAACCTTAGTTATGCCGGGTCCATAAACCTTCTGCTTTGGAGAAATTAACATCTTAGGTTACAAATTCTTAAGTATCAAGTAGAAAGTTGGTAATGCAGGGTCCTCGGATCTCATACTTTGGTGAAATTAACGTTTCAAGTTACAGATTCTAAGTATCACATTGATATGTATGGTTCTCGGCCTATATACCTTGTACAAGTTGATGTCATACTTACCATTGTTGTGAAATTTTAAAATACTCACAAGTGTACAAACCGTACCGAAGTATAGTTTGACAAGAACGAGGTCGAACCCACAGGGACTTGAATGAACGTAGGAAAATTAATCAAATCTTAACAAAATTAATCCTAATCTAGTTTAATAAAAATTAGTTGTTTTGAAATTAAATAAACTAAGCAAATTGCTAAACTAAGCAAAAGATATAAAATAAACTGAGCAAATTGCTAAACTAAGCAAAAGATATAAAGCAATAAAAAGATGCAAACAATCAAGGGAAAGGAATTAAGGTTTTGGAATCCACCTTGTAAATCATATCAGCATATATTTATGATCATTAATTTTTCCCAACTCACTACATAATAATCTAGAAATCAATCTTGCTATCATGGAAAATATTTTCATTAAAATCCTTATTTTAAAAATCAAAAGCATGTTCTTCTTCGCTTCTTAAGTATAAAATCAAATCATCAATTGTATCTATAGCCAAACAAATCACAAGATATATCCAATTCTAAAAATCAGATCATAAATTGTATCCATTGACAGATAAATCACAAGGGATATTCAATTTTATAATCAAGAATTAATAAACCAATCATTCAATTAATTAAGACAAATCCTAAATCATAAGAAAAACATGATTGAACTCATATCTAGAATCTCATCTCAGTCAATTGATATAAAGTAAGAACAATTTAAATCATTAAAGAACAACTATTGTGGAAAAAATCAAATCATATAAATATTATTGATAATCCTTAATAAGGTTTCATCCTCAACCCTAATTATAAATTTAGCTACTCATAGTAATTAAAATAAAACACAAGAATAAAATACTAAACATTAAACTAGACAAATAAAATAAAACTAACTGTCATGGAAGAAAACCAAAGAAGTAGCCGCACTTTCTATGTTCAGCCCTCAGCCCTAGCACTGGCCCCCTTTGAATTTTGCCCTAAAGAGCCTTTAAATAGGTCAAGGAATCCTATTACAAGTTGAATTCCCGTTTGGAGAAAATTCCAGATTTTTAGGCTTTACTTAACCGACAATTTTGGACCATTTAACGCCAGAATTAGGACTTTTGGTAAACAAAAAAGTTGTAGCCCTTTAAGTTAAATTTCCAGCCCAACTTGAATCATCTTGATTGGACATCTGAGCCAAAAGTTATGCCAAAAATACTAACTGATGTGCAGTTTGGAATCCTAATCCGAATTGAACTTGGATTTGATGCAAATTTCCTTTGATTCCCTACTCCAATTGGAATTAAATTTAATTGAGTTGGTCTTCTTTTACTTCATCATAGCCCTTGTAAAAGTAAAGTCCTTTGACTTTCTTCTTTGCAAAAATCCACTTATTTAATTCCATTCTCCTACAAAAGATAAATTCACACAATAAAATTTAATTAAGCACAAAATTGATTATTCGCCATTATTCCAAAACCAACTATAAAATGCATGAATTACCTCAAAATAAGTATGATAATGTTTTCTAACAATGATATAAATATGTAAAATTAAGCTATTATCAATGCACATCAACCATCAAGAGAAAGTTTGTTTATGTCAGGTTCTTGAACACTTTACTTTAGAAATGCTAGCAAAAAAATCTATGTCGTATTAATGTTGAGATGTTGATGAAGTATTTTAATTACTTTATGCCTCAAATTGAATTCTAAGTTAGGACGTCAGTCGTGCATCATTGTGCTGATGGGAATTCTATGCTATGATAGTTCACATATTGAAAGTGGAGTTAGTTGTTCCACTTATTCATCTTTTTGTGCTGATGAGAACTCTTATACTAAAAAGTACAATTCAAATGGAGATTAAACAAGACAATCTTTCATTAATTACTTTTAAATGTACATTACAAGAAAAGGCTTTGCTACACAACAAAAAAGAAAAAGAAAAAAAAAGGAGGGAAAGGTACTAGGCTTGGTCCTAAACTTTTGAATGAGGATCCTGCTCGGAAGTACTGGCTGCCTCAGTGCTTTTCAGCTTCATTTCAAAGGTGGACAAGACTTGTTTTCCTTTGTCTGTCGTAGTTGATGGAGGGACAGTAGGCTCACCCTGTTCCTTCTCTTTATTGGAACTCGTAGGTTCTGTAGGAGCAGGAATGGGCTCTGGGATCATAGGAGGGGGCATGGAAGGAGCTGTCTCAGGGGCAGGGGCGACAGGAGGAAGTTCCTCTATCTCCTAGATGTCTAGGGAAAGCCAAATGTTCTCAGGCTTCCTCAGCTCGAAAGTTGAAGGAATTCCTGCTACACTTAAGGTTTCTCCCCAAACCTGCTGGCAGTATTCTCGGCACAATGCCACAAACGCTTTTGTCAGCTGGTTTTCTGTCACCACCACCCCTTCCTTGTAAGCAGCTGTCTTCGCGGCCTCTAGTGAATCCTTGGAGGTACGAGCTTCGTCCTTCACCTTAGCAAGCTCCTTCTCCAAGTCAGAGCGCTCCTGCTGAGCTTTGGATAACTTTTCATCCTTTTGACGAAGAAGTTTGCGCTACCCCTCCACCTGGGTCCTCATCGTCCTTAGGCTGGCCTCGTCACCATCCTTTTTCCTTTTTAGCTCCGCCAACTATGTGGTGAGCTTCTCATTTTGCGCGAGGGCTTGACCTAAGGACTTTTCGGTTTCCAACCGAAGCTCCAGTTCCAGTTCAGCCTTCTTCTGAGAATCCTCCACGAACTTCCCGGCAGCAAAGACCTCCTGGATGGACTGTGACAAAATATCTAAACGTCAAACGCATAAAAATGTCTCTTAACAGTTAGGTGCGATGAAGATGAGATAAAAAATTTACCAAGGCCAAGTCCCTTTTCAGCGAAAGGAACAAATGGGGCTGGCTCATCTTCTCTAGGGCCTCCATGTCCTTAGGCAGAAGAAAGGGACATTCCAAGGCATCAGCCAAGTGGAGGGCATGGCCTTGTTGGAACGCCCTAATATTGGACTGGGAAGATATTGGTGCCCCGTCCAGCTTAAGCTCGGGAGACTAAGTAGCCGGTGCTTGGCGCACTTCGGCAAGGTTCCTGTTCTCTCTGCTTTCCACTGAGGGGGCACGTCCCTTACCCTTGTCAAGTTTTTGCTGTTGGGGTTGCTGTTGTTGTTGTTTCAGCTTCTTCTGCCTCTCCCCATCTGTCTCCTCGGCCTCACCTTTCCTTTTCTTCTTGGGCTCCATAATGGGAGGCTTAGGATCGGAGGGAGGAGGGGGTAGGGGCAAGGACGGAGGGACTTGAGACCCACCTGCTCCTTTTTTGGCAACTCTCTCGCCCTTCTTTTGCATTAGTCCTTTTAGCACGTCCATCTCTTCCTCTTCGAAGATGGAGTCGGGGCGAGCAACTATCAAACCTGCTATCTCGGAAGTCTCGGCGGGCTCGTCCTCCTTGTCTGAGAGTATGACAAATGGGTTTCCTCAAGGCCTTTTGACGTCCTCGAGTTGAAACTAGTCTATCTCCTCGTCCAACGAGTGCGACGAGGACGTTTGCTCTTCCTGGGCGGTGGTCGTCCAGGAGTGCACTGAAAGAGGGATTGCTGCGGTAGGGCGTGTGTACAGGATAGTGTTGGGTTCGTCGGGAAGATCGTGGTCGGAGAGGAAGCCCGGTCTTGCGACGTTTATCCTTCTACGATGCTTATCCCCCTCGATGATAGCGTTTTCTATCTCTTGGAAGTCTACTGATATAGGATTGTATCCTAATATCAAGTGTGTTGCTCTCACTTGTAAATCTTTACTCACGAAGACTTCTGAGCGGAGGACGCGGTTCAGGTCGGCGACGTTGCAAAAGCTTAGGCGTGGGCATACGTGTTGCTTATTTGTGAGAAAAGATATTCGAGGAGACAAACATGGCTAGATCAGTGATAAATGTGAGGACCAGAAGCAATAGTGTACAATAAGATATAAAGCAGTAAAAGACGGTGGGATTGAATCATGGGTTAAGGAAATTAACTCCTAAGGAGTCACACTTGGATCTCCTCATACGACCGGGCAGTGAGGGCCGTCATGCCAGTTTTCTGAGGCGATGAGGTAGTCGTCCTTCATGCCTTTGTTGGATTTAGGCAGATAGGAAATCAGCCTAACTACACTGGACTGCGACTTAATGTAATATCCTACGTTTTTGAGTTTGTGGCACTCGTACATAAAAGCAACGTCGTGCCATGTGAGGTTTAGACCCATTTGCTCGTTCAGAGCGTTGACACTACCTAAGACCCTAAACACATTTGGCGTGCATTGGTCTGGGCATAACCTATGGTTACGGAGGTATTCGCTGGTCACATTTCTCATGGGGAGAGTCATCCCACCTTCTATGAAGGCAATCATAGGGATGATTACTTCTCCCGTTTTCCTAGCATCGCCTACGACTTCTACTGGGCAGTATTTTAGATCTACGTCACTGGAAATCTGGTATTTGGCCCTAAAACCTGCCATCCCAGCGTCGGTATCGACTAGGCACTTGAATCTACCCATCTAGGAGAAGCGAAAATGCGAGTTTAAAAGAGGAAAGAAGTTTAGAGTGGAGCCGAGGATAGAATCCGAGAAGGGAAAAGCGAAGAAAGTAAAAACTTACTGGAGTTGGTTATGCGAGTCTTCACAAGTTTCTGGAGAGAAAAGAAGATGATCGATACTTTGATATGATTGAATTTTGAAGAAATAATGAAGGCGCGGGTTTCCAAGTGTTTTGACATGCGGGAGGTGGCCTCGAAATTAGATTTGTCCTGCTCAAATTTTCAGGGGGCGACTTGGACCGTTAGATATTCATCTCACCGTTGAACGTGGGGAATAGGATGTAACTTGCAGTTATAAATGCGTGCGTTTCGGGATTCGAAGCGTTAGATGGCATTTTCAGGGAACGAAAGGACCTCCACACGTGTGGTGGACTACAGAGCATGTGGAATATGTTTTATTTGGTTCAAAACTCTATGTTTCTCCTCGGATGGGAGGGAAAAATAAAATTTTGAGGGGCTATTATGGGGGTAAAGGCTATCGAATAAACATTTTGGCTTTGGGCTTGATTGGCTAGTACCAGTTTGTTTAGTTAGGGGGGCCTTTAAGCCTACGAGTCAGCCTACACTACAGATGTCCAAGGAGCTATCCGAGGATGAATGTCTCCTCAGATGGGCTCGATGAAGATCTTGGGATTTTCCAAGGAGGTTAAAGGCAGAATCTTGGAAAAACTGATGGGTAAGAGGGTGATCCAAAGATCCTCTAAGATGCAAGGATGTGAGATAAATATCTAAGGAAAAGGCTGCCACCTTCACATTAAAGACCCTTCATCTACCTTCCTGGCCGCATTAATGAGGAAATGGCCTCTGAACAGTAGGATTTAGCCTTCCTGATATTGTTTGAAGACTTCAAGAAGGTGGCAGATGGGACAAATATCTAAGGTGAAGATTTGTATGACACGTGGAGGAGCCAGTGAAGGAGAAGTATCTAAGGAGGCGAGAGAGGAAAGAGAGGCGAATCTACACCTTTTTGCTAAACAAAAATAGGAGCTAAGGATTGTAAACATTGGTCTAGAAAGAGAATATTTATACGAATCGCCCTTGGCTTACGCCCGAGGAGATCTATTTGTCATATTTGTTCATTATTTGCACAGATTGTAACACTCTAGCCTGTTAGTTGAATTTCCAACATCCTGAACCTAGATTTCAAATCCACACTCTACAAATCTTATTGTCTAAGGCTCATTGGGCCTGAGCCCATGTGTATCTTTGGGTCGGGTGCAATTGTGCACTTACAATTGGCCCACGTGTATTTTGTCTATCACTAAGTGTCAAGACAGACCCAAGATTATAACCAACTCCTCAAATTGGTAGTTTTGAAAGGAGCAATTTACAGTATAAATATGGGGGCGCGTGAAATAGCACTCCCACGGGTGTAAATAAAAAGATAAAGTAGAATTAACTCTTAAGAATTCAAAACCCCACTTTTCTCCTCGGATGAGAGGAAAAAACCGGAGTTTTGAGGGGCTATTATGGGGTCATGGGCCCAGATCAATGAATTTGTGTTTTGGGGCTTTGGCCGAGAGTGTGAGTAGTCTGAGTCTAAGGAGGAGTATCTCCTCGGATAAGCTAAATGCAAATTAGGTATAAATCCTAATGATCAAAGTGACCTTCCAAGAAGCTCTAGTGATAGGGACGTGCACCATAAATGTACAAGAAAGATGAGAACTCTAAAGATATCTAGGGAAAAGCTGCTACCATTGCATTAAATGCTTTGTAGCTCACTCTCTGGCCGCATTAATGAGGAGGTGACCTTTGAACAATATTATTGCAGCCTTACAACCACCCCAGAAGACTTCTAGAGGGCGCTGATGGGACAAGTATCAGCATAAACCATCAACGGTCCACGTGTAAGGTAAAGATGAAGGAATAGATGTAGCATAAACAAGGGTAGAGGCTCCAGAGAAAGCATTGTAGCAATCTTAACAACTCTCATAACCATTCTCATCCACTAGAACAGAGCTCTTCGGATTGTGCCGAGGACAAATTCACTTGTACAAACTTGGTTCATTTCTATTTGATTGTCATGAAAACCCATTTTAACTGTTATCCACGCACTAAAACCTAGTTCTTTCACTCACTCTCTACAAATTTCATTGTATAAAGCTTTTTGGGCTTGTACCCTCCATACGGTGGGGTTCGGGTGCGAATTATGACTTTACATGAACAATTTTACTATATTATTTTTATTTAACTAAGATTATTTATTTTGTATCTATGAATAAGTAGAATATTATTTGATATATAATTCAATTATTATTTTCTGTACAAAAATTTGTGTTATTGTTGATTTGTTCATGATTATTGAAATAATATTCTTTATTAAGAAGATTATTTCAAATTATATTTGTTCAAAGTTTTCTATATGACTATAAAATGTTAAAGTATCGTATTTATCTCCAAAAAAGTATTGCTAATGTTTTCGTCTTTTTATTCCGAAATTTTAAAAAATGATCATATTATACTCGTATTATATACATACCATTCTTTTTTTGTTTTCGTATTTTTCTACTGAATTTTTAAAACTTACTTTTCTTGAAAAATGTCGAATTATAACCGTATGTATATTTATTGTACTATACACATACCGTATATTACTAATTATGCTCTTAAGTCTCAAGTGATATTTATTATTTAGATGTAAAAAGGTCTCTTTAAAATTTTTGAATTATGCCTCAAACTATTTTGGGCTAGCCGGCTTAAGATAAACTTTTGATTTCCACATTATTAAAACAGCAAAAAAAAGGTTGCTATTTAATTAAAAAAAATTCTCATAAGGAGTTTTGAACATTGCTGCAATTAAAAAAATCATAGCTTTTAAAAATTTAACCTATTTATTTCAATTCAAATTATATATTGATTATTTGTGCAAATTTAATTCATTAGATTTAAAATACTCTAGATATAGATAAGATTAGAAGAATTCTAATAAAGAGTTTTGCTTGTGATAATTCTAAATTTCTAGTGATAATTCATAATTGCTTTTGAAATTTATATTGATAATAACTAGATAATTAACTAATTATCTCCTGAGTTTGAAAAAACAAAATCAACTATAATTATCCTCCTCACGGTACCGTGTTAGGCTAGACATCTTTACTTTATTCATTCATTTCAACGTGCAATTCTATGAGTTCAAAGCTCTTAGCAATGGCATTGATCTTCTACCTTGCTTTCTCATTTTTACTTCAAGGAGCTCTTGGTATAAACCGTTCATATCTTTATTTTCTTTAAACAAAATCATAACTATTAGTTCTACTACCAATGCGTTCTTTTCTTTTCCCTCATTTGATTCACTATATATATATATGTAGGTGGCTTGACATGTGAAGACTTGCCAATGGATTTTTGCACATTTTCTGTTTCCGCTTGGGGAAATCGATGCTGGTTGGAGAATAACTTCAAAGATGGTATCATGGAATATCGATGTATAACATCTGATACGGTTGTTGAAGACAAGAAGCTTCATGGATATATTGAGATTGAGGAGTGCGTTAGTGCATGTGGAGTCGATAGATTCACTATTGGTATCTCATCAGATTTCATCTAC
Organism: Castanea mollissima; assembly: GCA_014183005.1. Classification (NCBI taxonomy): domain Eukaryota; kingdom Viridiplantae; phylum Streptophyta; class Magnoliopsida; order Fagales; family Fagaceae; genus Castanea; species Castanea mollissima. The sequence continues at coordinate 27,654,695 of JACAVU010000006.1, read as the reverse complement.
CTGTCTGACTTCACTGCCAAACTTTGCTCTACTGATTGTTACAACACATGTTTCAACATTGTTGATCTCTACACCAATTCGGCTTTAACCGAAGGTGAATTCTATCCTTCTCTATTTTAGTAAATTTCGTTTATTTGTTTGTTTCAATTTGTTTTCATGGTAGGATATAGAGAAAGACAAGATTTAATATGATGATACGACTGCATTGATCATAATCGCTATAAATCTACAGGTGGGCAAAGGGGTAGTTCTCATATGCACCAAAGAAAGTGCACCCGAGGTTCCTATTATAAACAATATAGAAAAAGACTAATTACGGTGATAGGACAATTATTTGGCCCCAAATAGGCTTGGACCTACAAGTCCAACCGTAGAAGCAGTTATTAGCTTCTTCCTCTGTATTGTTGTTTTCCTTTTCTTTCATTTGTTTTATTTTTTTGAAGTTGGAAGATTGGAATCTTTATTGCTATATAAAAAAAAGAATACTTTTTTGTTTTTGCTTGAAAAAAAAGGAATACATGTTAGTTTGTAAGGCTTCAACAGCTTCATTTGTTTTCAATACGACAGAATGACTAATAATATGGGTATTTTAGGTTTTTATGATTTAGGAAATTCTGTAGTTTTGCTAAACAGAAATTTTTTTTTGGGTATTTTATTTTTGTTGCTTAAGTGAGACTATTTGGGTTTTCATTAGAGATGACATTATTGTATTGTTGAATTTTTTTTTGGGGGGGGGGGGGGGTTAAAGACCAAAAACATTCAAACCAAAATTTTGAAATCATCTTCTTTTGTTCTACTTGTTACTTTGCACTCACTTCCCTTTTTATTTTCTTCTTTGGGTGTTTTCCTTTTTAAATTATTATTATTATTATTATAATGATAGAAGGGAATAAAAAAAGAAGAGAGAGAGTAAAGAAGGAAAAAAAATATTAAATCAAAACTTAGTATAACATTAATCAAAACTCATGTTAAGGTTTCCACGGAGAATTTAGGAAATTTAGAAAAAGAAGTAAAGTTAGGAAAGTGATTTGCAGCGTGAGAACCATTTCATGTTCAAATTAATTTAATTTTGTTGTTCGAACCTAATTCTTACTCCCTCACTACCTATTAATACATAAAAATTATTAAAAAAAATAGTAAAGAAATACAACTATTGAATATATATGTTTTTAACAATTGATAATTATACATGTCTATAATGAGAAAATTTGTATTCAATTGTTGAAAAAAAAAGCATCTTATAAGGCATTTTATCTTCACAATCAACAATTGATAATTATACATGTCTATAATGAGAAAATTTGTATTCAATTGTTGAAAAAAAATGCATCTTATAAGTCATTTTATCTTCACAGGTATATATTTGTCGGATGTATGCGAGCCAAAGAAGCCCGAGCCAAAGACTTCTGAGCCTGAGAAGTCCAAGCCATCCGAGCCAAAGACTTCAGAGCCAAAAAAGTCTGAGCCACATACTTCCGAGCCAAAGAAGTCTGAGCCAAATAAGTCCAGTCCTCCACGTGCCATGCCACCCTCTCATCAATCAAATCCTGCTCCGTCTCCGGTGCAATTGTAGTCACCGTTTTTTATTGATTTGGTTAGGTTGTTTGTTAAACATATATTAGGTTTGATTAGGTTAATGAATCGTTGTTTAAATTACAATAATTTGTGTTTTTTCTTTTCTTTCCTGAGACATTTTCATTGTGGAGAATAATTGAAGGTAAAATACAACTTTTTTTTAGATGTATTTTAAATTCAGTAATGTGACTACATGCGTATTATAATTATATATTATCAAAACTTTTTTTTTTTTGGTTATTTTAAGAAACAATTTTATTTTCAAAATTATAACCTAATTTTTCCTTATATGCTACTCCCTGTTTCATATGATAAATGGAGTTTATTATAAATCTCATCTTAGACATGAGATCATGAGTTAAATAATTCACCAAATTTCTTGGCTACCTACTACCTAGACAGAAGTATCAGTTTCCTTTTTAGCCTTTTTGTATTTATTTATAGGTAACCATGTACAGACCATGTTCAATGATCAATTGTTAGACTTTGCGCATAAATGTTGATCAATTGTTAGACAACTGAAAATTAGTTGTATATTTTCTATGCGGTTGAGAACCTTGCTAGAACACCAGCCACTGGCATGATAATGGTGATGACAAGGGTGGATTGGATTATATATTTTTAAATAAGTAAATAAAACCACTCTTTCTTTTTCAGTATGTATTAAATAAAATCCCTCTAACGCGTCTGTGTTAAATAAAATCCCTCTAAAGCTTCACTTTAATCATAAGTGGCCATTTTATGACTGCAATGTAATCATAAGTGTCTATTCTAACTACCGCATACCCTTGATGCAATAGTCACTCCACAAGTATAAGTGCTTGTGGAGTGTGGGGGGTGAGGGTCGGAGTTCAAGTCTCCAGGAGGAAGATTCACACACATATACACTTAAATTAGGTTAGAGTAAAATTCTATCTTATAAAAAAAAAATGTTCATTTTATGATTATGGTTTTGATGTGAAAATCAACTATTTCCTTCTATTTATACAATAAAATGACCACTTTTAAGCCACTGAACAAAAAGAAAAATAAATTAAGTATATTTATTTTCAACAATATTGACCTTTTTGAACATTTTCTTTGCTCATTCTTTATTAAATGTTTGTTTGGATTCAACTTATTTAGTTAAAATATGAAATTTTTTTGCTAAAAGTATTGTAGATAAAGGTAAAAAGTAACTAAAATAATACAATAAAATTCCTAAATAATACCAAAAAATACAATAAGACCCATAAATAATAACAAAAATATATTAAATAGTTAAAAAAAAACTGATATTTTAAACTAATGCCAAACGCCAGGGATACAAAACCTTTGGTTATAAGTTATAACTGAACTAGTATGGGAAAAAAAATATGATTTAAAATAAATAAAAATGCCAATTACCTAGTGCAATAGAGAATAAAGAGAAATAATATATATATATATTATATATATATATATATGCTAACAAAAAGAAATAATATTTGTTATACTTGCTTACATGACTTGATATAAAATAACGTGTCATGCTTAAAGTAAAAGTGATATTCAAATCTCAAAATTGGTGTTTCTTGTAGGATAGGATTACTCTAAAATAAGAGAGATGTTAAAGGCAATGAAATATAAATTTTTTTATAAATATTTTATGAGAAGCAATTACTTATTTTGATAGTTTTTATATTTATTTTAAAATAGTATCAATTTTTTTTAATATAGTTTATTACTTATTATCCTTAATATAGTTTTTATAGTTTATTACCCATTAACATGAACATGATCTTTAATATACTAAGGAAAAAAAAAAAAAACCTAAGAAAAGTGAAGGGTAAAAACTAAAAATAGATGAACATAAAAAGAGAGAGAAAGGAAGAACAGTCTCTGTCTGTCAAACTCATGCACAATCTCATTGTCTTACAGTCCCCACAACACACTGCCAACAAAAATCAGAAGAAAGAGAGGAGGAAAGAAAAGAAAAAATTGTACTACTGTAATGTCATCCTTAGGAACACCCTCAATCTCATTCTGCCCCACAGTCTTCCCCTTATTGTTCTCCTTTGCAGTCTGCACCAATAAACTGTAGTTTTCCAGCGTTTCCTTTTCACCAGCACTGCTCTAAAAAACTGACACTCTTATACATAGGCAGTAAAGAGGGCAACCAGATAGAAGACTCTGATCTTTCATAAAAGCAAGCAAACAAACACCCCATCTCCTAGCTCTAACCAAACCAAACCAAACCCAACCAAACCCAACCAAGCACCACCTTCATTTTCTCTCTCTTACTTCTCAGTTCAACAAAAATGCCTTAAACCCATTTAGAAGAAAAGAAAAGAAGAAAAAGTCTACCTTTTAAGGCTTTCCACGCGTTGTCTCACAATTCCATGACATTTCTCTTTCTGGGTTTTTCAAGATGGCAGCTTTAGAGGGTTCCCATGTTGTCACAGGCTGTGAAAGTGCCTGTCTTTATCGACATTCTGCTACTGGGAGCAGTGACGTGTCACTCTCCGGCGACTCCGACGACCAGTCATGGCACTCGCCGTTGGAGATTGAAGGAGTCTCAGACTCTCAGAGGGACTCTTCTGCTGGGTCAATTTGTATGTCAGAGGTGGACTTGGAAAGTGGGGTTGTGGAGGTGAAAGTGCGTTTGGGCAAAGTGGAAAGAGATTGTAGGATTTGCCATTTGGTTTTGGAGGGTAATAGAGAAGCTGGGTTGCCAATTGAGTTGGGATGTCTTTGTAAAGGTGATCTGGGTGCTGCTCACAAGCAATGTGCTGAGACATGGTTCAAGATTAAGGGAAATACGTGAGTATAAGTCTCTACTTTTTCTATGATATTTAGCTCATCAATATTTATGTCTGTGTGTTTCTACTTTCTATATGTAAGTGTTTGTAAAGTGTGAGTTTTTTAAATTTAGTGTGTGTGTGTGTGTGATAAATTCTGAATATCCACTTGTTGGTTAATTTTAGTTTTTTGTTACTGGAATTATTAAAGATGGAATCATGGGATTAATTCTTTTGTTCATTATGTGCACTGTATGCTATGAACTTGTGAATATAACTATTGATGCTTGTGTATTTTTCTTCTGTTATCTCTCTGTTGATTTCTGAGAAAGGGAAGAAAAAGGAAAGAAAGGAATAATAGAATCTTATTTGTTCATCATTGTTGGTGTCAAGAGGACAAAATTTCCAACCGAGCCTAATTGGAATATTTAGGTTATTGAAAGTAAATGCAAATCTTGTATCTTCAGAGAGTAAAAGCCAAATTAGAAGATTAAATCTTGAATTTAGCGTGAACAATTTAATTGAAAGAGGGAAAGCATTGATTTTTATCCTACTTCTCTATTCATGAATTCACTACAATGATAAAGAGTTCCATTTCCTCCCAAGTGATTTATCTTCTTACCACAAGCAGTCAGCTCCTATTTGATCTCTTAACTTAAGATCGCAACTATAGTAAAAGGTTTTTAAGTTTTTAAAAATTGTTAAATAATATATATACAGCTACACTTGTCAGAATTTCTTGCTTACCTTATAAGGGTCCCCAACACATCTTGCTTGTGCCTGCCTCTTTCTTTTAACCCTATTATCCTAGCTACCTAGCTAGTAGCTTGAGTTCCTTTCACGTGACGTTCATGATTGTCTTTATCTTTTTACCTATTTAGTAGCAAGTTGGGAGAGAATTTTGAGGGACTTTTCCTGTTTAACTCATGCAACCCTTTGTCTGAATCTTGGGTGTTTGTAGGATACTCTGTTTAAAAGTCTTCTCAGCCACCTTTTCTTTTCATTTTTCTGTTGCTTCTTTCAGCTAACCAGTACTAAGATAAGAACCTCTTATGTTCATAACCATGGTAGTTATACCAACTTCAGGGGTGTGTAGACACTACATGTTAAACATTAATCAAATGCTAAATGTTTCCCAGCCTATGTTGCCCATTTTGTTCAATATGCAAGTTCAACAAGTCTTGGTCATGTCTACAACTTTTGCTAATAGGAAAACAGGGGAGCTTGAGAGTGTTCATAATTTTTATAAGTTACATTGTTACTGCAAATCTAATGACCAAAGCATGGTCAAGTGTAAGTAAGAGCTGATATTGTTTTATGATATCGCTTGAGTTGAGGATACCAAGATGTGGAATGCTGTATTATTTACTACTTCAACAACAAAGCTTAATCCTAGACCTTTGGGGTTGGCTTAATCCTACACCATATGTATTCTTGCTATGTTATCCTATACAACATATCCTTTTTAACTATTTCTACCAATGTTATTTTAGGTTTTCCTCTATCTCTTTTCATTCCCTCAACTTAAATCAAATCACTTTTTCACTGGTACATTGGTTGTTGTCTTTTGCACATAGCCAACCAATCTCAAGCAACTCTTCCTTTTCCTTTTATATATAGGAGCTATCCTAATCTTTAAACAAATTTCTTCATTTTGTACCTTATCTTTCCTTATAATTTTTCGCTACTCCCATTTTATGAATATGTTGCCCTTTAACTTGACTTTACAAGAATTACCAATTGACAATGAAGAACAGAGTTGCATGCTTGAATAAAGAAACTTTTTCCTAAAACGTTGTTCGTTGTAAAAGAAATAGTAGTGTAACTCTTCAGTAATAATGTAATATGTAGATCACAATTTAGCCAAATATACAGTGCAAGAGCACCATTGACTGTGTTGTTTATCTTTTTAAACCCTGGTGTGTATGTGTGTATATCTATAAATATAGAATAAATAAATTTTAGCTGCAATAATTTTTTTGCTGTTCTTGTTCACATTGAAAATTTCTGTCATTTGATCACAACAAACTTATCCATGCTTTGGTAAGTTGAATTGATGAATGAACAGAATAGAACAGTAAATTCAGAGCATCCGTTCCTTTTGATTTGGATTTGAAACTTGCTTACTACCTTATTTTTATTTTTTTGCTTCATGCCTTATTTCAATGAGTTGTGAGTTACTCAGTTTTGATTCATTTACCAATAATATTTTTCATTATTTCTAATTAATTTAATTACTTTTGGCAGAACTTGTGAGATCTGTGGCACCATTGCACTCAATGTTGCTGGTGAGCAGAGAAATGAGGCAATCAATGCTACTGCCATTGCCCCCTTAGCATCATCCGCACCTGTGATACTTGTTGAGAGTCGAACCATCTGGCATGGCCGCCGCATAATGAATTTCCTACTGGCCTGCTTAGTCCTTGGCTTTGTCATTTCGTGGCTTTTTCACTTTAAAATTCTATCATGAGTCCATGAGATTAAAGAAGAAGCAATTAAAAAGAAAAAAAGAAAAAGTTAGTAACCTATCATGATCTGAGGTGAAGCTGCAGTCCTCATTCTCCTTGTGCTTGTATGGATAACTTACATCTACCGATGACTACATGTACTATTCTTTAGAATTAGTATTGAAATGTATGTTATGATGTATAATAAAAGCTTCTTTGAGCCATTCAATTACATGTCTTGCAATTTCTGAATTAAGCAGCAATTATGATGTCTATATTTTAGTCTCTTTCATAATGTTGAGAATGTGCACAGGATATTCAGCAACTACATTGTGCATTCAGTTTTATCTGTTAAATTCTTGGTGTAGACTGCGCTAACATGGTCAAGCGGCGAAGGAAAAATGCCAGCAAGGACCGACAGTGATCTCAAATAATATGCTGGGGACACAAAATTTTCCCACAATTCTTGATGTGATCTGACCTGTTGTAAACTTGTAGTACATGTGAAAGGGATGTTCCAATAACAATGTACCATCTTAGTAAGTTATGATAAATATTTTGTTACTAGTATTATTGGTTACCCTAAATGACCTTGTCTATTATATGACAGGCTACGGTCAGCATGTAATGTCTCACTGAGTCACTGTCCCCTGTAGCCCCAATAATCAAAGAGCTACAAATCAAGGCTAGGCTATGCCCAAATTTATTGTCCTGACACTTTAATTCTTATTTTATTTTTATTTTTTTAAAATCTATCTGAGTAGAAAACAAGTCATAGAGCAGAATAAATTTCCCTGGATTTATTGCCAAGTTAGAGCATCCATAGTCTATAGGCTAAATGGCAAATACAAATCTAATTTTTCATTTAACTTCAAAAACACAATTCCATTGAATATTATAAAAGTTAAGGATTGTAAATTTTTTTACAATCCGGCTACAGTGTCATTCTAAATTTAGAATGCACTGTAGCTTAATGGCAAATAAAAATAATATTATTTAATTTTCTCTCTCCTCCTTTTTATTAAAAAATTTTAACACTTTCTCTCTCCTCTCTCTCTCTCTCATTAATGGCAAATAAAAATAATATTATTTTAATGTGTAATATGGTAAAATAGAAGTTTGGATGTTGGTGAATTGAAAAATGGTATTGTATAATTGATAAAGTGGTTTTTAAGATGGTAAAATAGGATAGAATTAGGAAAAATGAATGTAGATGCTCTTACGGGAGGAATGCAAGCCGTTTGCCTCACACCTTATAGCATTAGCATTGGTTATTCTAATTCTATCCTATTTTATTAATTATATAATATTATTGTTTAATACATTTAATGTCTCAATTTTTATTTTTTTATTCTACTCTATAAAATAATATATCTTCACAATAATTTTTTTTTTCATTTTTTGTTTTTTTTTTTCAATTTTATCCTCTATGCGTGTACCTTCTAGACTCCTCTATTATCTATATCAACTCAACTCCTCCACACAATTCCTCCATCATCCATATCAACCCAGATGGGTGAAATTGGAAAAAAAAAAACCACCACAATGTCGATCACATATACCAGCAAATCTAGAAAAAAAAAACCATTAACACCTATACCGATCATAATGCCACAGCCACCATAGCTCCACCAATCTCGCCACCCACCGATCTCCACCACGCCGATCTCCACCGTTGTCAAAACCCACGACCCACCGTTGTCAACAAAAAATCCAAGGTTTGCGACGAAACCAGATCACAACAAAAAATCCATACCAGAAACCAAATTGCAACCCAGACCTCTCCGACATTTGCGACGAAATCCTCAAGCTCCTCCTTGACACCAGACTCATCCCCTCCGTTGCCACCGATGACTCCAAAGTCTTCTACCTCAAGCCCCAGCACCAGTGCAAGCTTTGAACATGGAGAGAGAGAGATGAAGTGAGAGTCAGAATGAGAGAGAGAGAAATGAGAGATTGTGGAGAAAGAAAATACATAAAATAAATATATATTTTTTACCATCGAGCTACCGTGCGATTTTAAGTTTAAAATAACACAATTGTTTTTTTTTTTTTTTTTGCAATAGTGGTTGTTTACAACATCTAATGGAGGGTACATTTTGGGCCTCAATTGGAAAAGAAGCCTACATTTGGGATATGTTCAATCCGTTGGTGATGCTCTTAGTACCTTACTATACAAGAGTTAACATGTTTCCAGAATCATCTCCTTCCAGCTATAAAATTTACCCCAGCCCAAAGGATGCTGTGTTGGGGCTAGGTTCTCTGTTCAACATAAACAAAAGATTTGAAAATAAACAACTTGGGTTTACTTGAATTATCAAACGCAGATTGGCCAAATTATAACGATGCAGCGGCCAACCATATAAAATAATCAAGAAGCAACCAGTAGTCAGCATAAGAGATTCCAACGTACTAATAGCAAAGTAACTTGGAATAATACGGTGCTTAAGGATTTCTGTGAGTAATTGGATTTTTGTGGTTATGGCTTCTGATTACCTCTTGCTGATATTTTCAGAAGCTCTCGTGCAGATACCACACCCACAACACATTTGAGTATCTTTAATTATAGTTGCAATTATCTTTATCTTTATTTGGGTTTATCTTTAGCGTTTGGATTAGTCAGGATTAGTATTTTGAATTTGATTAGGATTTGTTTCATGGATGTTTATCTTTATCTTTATAAAAGGATTTATTTTGTATTCAAACTATTATTATTATTATAGATAAAAAGATTATTTATTATTCAAATTATTATTATTAATCAAAGATTATTGTGCAAATTGTGTTTGCATTTGGTGGTGATTCCAAACAACCCTTAGGTGGTGAAGCCTAAGGTTTAACTGTGGATTGATTTAGGTGGGAAGCCTAGGTTGTCCTGCATCACTCTCCCTCCCTTTCTAGCTAACTTGCTAATAGTCTCACTCTCAACTATTCACTCCCTTCCCGTGACTCCTCAGCAGCTCTTTGTTCTCTTATTTCTTGCTCAAATTCTCAGCAATCTCATCTCATAATCTCTCCTGAGCTTCCATTCCTATTCTCTAAATCTCATCCACTTCATTCTCACCACATTCCGAGCAAGACAGCCCGTTAATCCCAAAGTTTCGAAGGCTGCCATGCATCATTTCACAAACAGTGAACAAAATAAAGTAAACATCTCAGAAAATTAATAAATGAACTCGTCAATTGGAGTAAAATATGTAAGCTTAATTTCAAGCTTGTCTCTTAAAACTACAGTGATAATTGGAAATACATTAAGGAGAGACTGAAAGTCAAAAGGACCAATTCTATTTCATATCTGTATCCTCATCCTCCTTTGGGGGGGTTCTCAATTTGAAATCAGCAACAGCCACGTCAAGAGTGCTTCTCACATGCTGGCACATCATCATCAGATCCTGGCATGCATCTTTCAATACCTCACGTGCTGGAGCACCTATAAAATTCCAGGCAAGAACCAAAAACCACCAAATTCACACAATGTGCATAGCCAGTATAAGTCTCCTAAATGCATATACTAAATTTTAGACAAGAATCTATGGCAAAGAGCTTTATACAAGTAACATCAAATATTTTCTCTCAGCATGTTCTTCATAGTGTAATTGCAAGAAAACTTTTTACTAAATATTTTTCTTTTGATGAGTGACAACCTTTTCATAGAGGGAAAAGGTGCAGACACTTTCAAAGCTTTAATCCCAAGCACTTGGGGTTGGAGAAAATTATGTAGATATATTGCCTATTATGATTTTAGAAGGCATTTACCATAATAGTATTATAAATCTTTAGAGCACACTCAAGCAATCAAAATTACATACTTGGGCCAAGGTCATAACTATTATGAGAAAATAGCATATGTGCTGCAGAGCAATTTCTTTTCAATTCACACATTTTTTATTATTATTTATTTTTAATTCAATTGTTACAATAAATGGTGAGGGGGGATTTGAACCTTGGTTCCCCTCATAAAGGAGACCAAACAATGCTGGTAAGCCACAAGGCTCTTAGCTCCTTTCAATTTACAGATTGAACTACACATGATATGTATATATAACTATAATACCTCAAATGAAATACATTGTTGTAACAATAAAAGAAATCAGTAGCAGGATGCATACATGTATCATCATCTCAAACACTAAATCATACATTAGGGATAGGCTCAGTGCTGAAATTTTAAGAAGCATCTTAGCTAGAAAACAATCATTAAGATAAATATGTTGCTAGAGATGGAGTGTGTATCTCTTACCTGTGGTTTGTACTCTGATATTAACTCGATTATCTGAAGGATGAGGAATGCTATACCCGCAGAATGAAACCCTTGGACTGCAAGATGACATATCGGTCTCTCAGATAAATCATCAGTAAACAAATACATCCACACAAAGAAGCCAAGTACTGACACATAATGGAGAGATATAAGTACATAAGACCAGAAGCTATTTCAAGGCTTTAGCTCCATAACATCTCATCCTAATCAGCAGGAATAGATGCTTAGCTCTATTTAGAAGAGCTCAATATGTTAATCCATTTGTCACATTCAGATTACTTAACACAAAAAGGCCTCCCATTTGTGCAGCACTATCTAGATCTAGAACCTATACTAATAATTTAATATTCATAACACTAATATTAATTTTTGATGACATGGAACCTCACCAAGGCAATGCCCTTTGAACCCACCCCTAAGGAGTAAACCACAGAAGCATGACCCCACCTGCCAGAAGAATATATAGGGTATAACGTTCCCTATACATTGTGCTGCCAAAGCCACTATTTCGGCTTCTTTCTCAATGAGTTTCCTTTGCAACTCTTGAAGTTGTTCTTCTAAATTTTTGGTGCAAGTTACTAGAATAGGCATTTCTTCAGAATTACTTTTCATTTGAGATTTTTAACACTTTCCCAAATTGATCCGTTAAAGTTCTTGGAAAATCTTCTTCTTGAAAAATAGACTCAGAATCTCCGTATAGTGGACTGTGAAAACTACCTTGTGTTTCCTCAGTATCAGAAGAAGTGGTGGAGATGATGAGCATCAATAATGAATTGGAACATGAGGCATGCTCTAGAGCTGGTGATAAACACATTGGTCCCTAAAATTTCAATTAGTGAACAATTTGGTCCCTCAATCTATCTTTGCTGTTTATGTGACTAACGGGACGTTGTGGCACCCCAGTTTTGAGGGAGCAAATTGAACCGTCACATATTTAAGGGACCAAAATCGATTTTACAGCGAATTTTAGGGACTAAAAGTATATATATTTAGAATCTATGACATCAGCTACATGATGATTGTAGTTCTTCACTATCATGCCGAATCCAAGTCTTTTATTAGATGACAAAATACTTTACCAATTGAGCTAACTATAACCACAATATTCATAAAATATGTATTGATTCATGAGCAGCATCATATAAGAAATAAAGCTCAACAATCAATAGTCATCTTTACACATACCCGGTGATGTAATTGACAGTATAAATGTAACTAAAGCAGAAGAATTTTTATAAAAAAAATTGAAACATACAGATGAAAACAAAATATGGAGAGAGAAATAAGAAAGCAGGCACTGACTCTTGATTTAGGGAGAATCTGACTGCATTTGCAAGCGTATGATCTTCATCTGTCAAAGAAAACGTTGCATTACTATTGTCTGCATATGACCCGTGTTCCATCTTCGTCTATAACTCTCTACAACACCACTGCAAACCCAAAACGACACCGTCAAAAACACACACACACACGCAGATTATCACAAATAGTAACAAATCCTATGAATTTACATAAACAAAAACTGACTGCAACTAATCCTTACATAACTAAATACCCACTCAAAAAACACAAAAATAAAATCTTAGAGAGAGAGAGAGAGAGAGCTTGCCTGTGAAATTGTCGAAGACAAAAGTACGAGGTGGGAGAGAGAGAGAGAAAGTAAGCCAGTCGGTTCGTTAAGTATATATCGCTCATACCCAAAGTATGTTTTATACGGTGAACTACTATAAGTTAAATTACAAATTTATCCCCAGACTTGAATCTGTATTGCTGTTAGATGACTCTTATGGTTACGTGGCTTACGCTGATTGGGTATTTTCTTCATCAACGTTCACACTGTATAATTGCTTCTAAAACCCTAAACTTTTGTATGCTCCATCACACTCACAAAGCACAGATACATATATATAAATCAAATCTAGGGTTTTCAATATTTCCGCTCTTGCTCGCATCGAATCTCTCTATTAACTATAAAGCAACCTAATTTTCCATCTAACAGAGACACAGAGTAAGATTTTTACTACTACTATTAATTAATTGAAGCTTGAATTTCGTTGGAAGTTAACGAAGCTTGATAGACTTTTATTTCAGGGTCTAATGGCTGCTGTTAACAATAATGCTAATGCTCCAACAGCTATGGAGAAAGAACAGGTGGGTACCTTTTGTTTTAGCTACTTTCTGTTTTCCAAATCTTCAAATGTTAGATTTTTTTGGTGTTTCTGAGCTTATCACAGTTTTGACTTGAACTGAATGCTTCAAAGATTTATGTGAATTTTTTAATTTTATTATAAACCTTTAATGGGTGTGCCAATTTGGTCTCAGCAATCCCTCGGGCTTGATTATTTGAACTCTCTAATCTATTTTTGTGTTTGGGGTATTGATTTTTGGCAATTTAAAGTGATGGGTAATGCTAGTTATTAGCTATCGTTGAAAAAGGTGTTGGATTTTAAATTTGGTTTTGGTACACTATGCAGATCTTTGGGATGGCGGAAAAGGAAATGGAGTACAGGGTGGAGTTGTTCAACAAGTAGGTTTTCTAATTTGGTTCTTTTATTTGTTTGGATGGATGGGTGAAATTTCTAATTTGTATGTATCCTGATAGTATTTGTATTTCAGAAGAGGGTTTTTTTTTTTTTTTTTTAAAAAAAAAAAGAAACTATCTATGGTTAATGCATTTTAGTAAATGCTAATGTTCTATATGTATCCTAAAATGGGTTGCAGATTTTGCTTTTTACATTCTCTTCTCCTATTTTCCATTTTCAATGAGTATGTGAAGAGTGTTCTTTTCTTTCATTTGTTTATTAATTATAGATAGGTTGTACCATGCATGATATGGGTTCCAAGGATGCAATTTGTGCTAAGGTCCTCTCTACCAGTGAGATGAAAACTATTGAACGTGGAAGTGTTTGAAAACTTCTTATGAAAAAAATGACTTTTTCCTGGTCACTTCATTTGAACTTAGCCATCGATTCGAGGTGTTGTAATTTGGATGATTGAAAGTTTTGGTCAAAATTACTGTTAATTAGTCCTCGTTGAAGTCCCTATTAAACTTCACACAGGAATTATTTAATACTTATTCCTGTAGGATTGGTAAAATAAAAGAAAAAAACAACTTTATAAATTTCAAACTTGATGTATACTTTTACAGTCTTTCTACAAGAGACTAACCGGTGATTAGATTCAATCTAGGAATGCTTGTATTAGGTTTAGTTGTGATAAAGGTATTCCTTTATTGTCTACTTGATTGTATGGCTTTTGTCAAGTTTTCGCTCTATTTGGGGTTTACTTTGGGTTGTATAAGAAATTGAAACCCTTTTTCTTAGATAAAGTACTAAGACTTTTTCTTTGGGGCTCTGCACATTGGGAAACTGGCTACTAGTTACAAATCTTCAAGAAGTTATCAAGAGGGCTATCCAATCATAGTCAGTGCAAAGCATCTACCCCCCTCCCCTCCTATTTAGGGGATTGAGGCTGAGATTTTGAATAGCTTTCCTGAATTCAAGTTGATTATGTTCCACGCCTTCTTCTTAGAAAGATGAGGCTCAATTTTCTCTCATTAACTATCTCTGTTAATGGGTTAATTCATTGGTGATTGTTAATTGAGTTGAAGTTACTAAATTCTGAGAAAGATATGCCTCTTCTTTTGAAAAAATGGAAGTATTACTTTGTGAATTTAGGTCAATGTCATTTTAAGGTGTGGTCTCACCTAAAAAGGATGAGTGCATAATTACCACCAAAAAAGAAACTACCCTATAGTAAGCACATTTATCAATGCTTTCACTTGCTAGATCAAGGTTGGGAATTGGACTGCTATGGTTGAGGATGTCTCTTAGTGATATATATTTTGAATAAAATTGCACTGTTTATGATTTTCCATTCATGATAAATATTTATTGAGGTTAACCTGCTTCCTTTTTCTGTTTTTGAATCAGGCTTACACACACATGTTTTAATAAGTGCGTTGAGAAAAGGTACAAAACTTTGTGTTTATTTCTTTCCTGCAATTTGCATGAACTTTTCTAAGTTGATTTTGAATTCACCTTTGAAGAATCCAGATAACTTTTTTTACGAAGTTCAGTAATTTTTTCTCTACATTAATTAATTGCAGAAAGTACTCATTTGACATCCTTGTGTAAGGAAAATGTATCAAATGTATCAAATTGATCGTATTATCATTATTATTTCAGGTACAAGGAGTCTGAACTAAATATGGGTGAAAATAGTTGCATTGATCGCTGCGTATCTAAATATTGGCATGTAAGTTGACAATCATATTCGCATATGGTTTATACCGTACTTCCCACAGTATAAACTTATGATTGGTGTACTTTTTTTGGAGGGGGTGGATTAAAGTCATATCCATGTTATAATATGCTTGATAAGTTTGTAAATATTTTCAAGCTACTCATAGGTATCCTGTATAAGGAGCAATGCAGATGTTTTAAATGTGGACTGACTCTCATCTATTGTCATACTCTTTTGAACTGGATTTTGTTACAAAAAAGACAATATTTCAGTTTCTTCTTACCTTCAACCCCTCCACACCAGAAGTTTCATTTTTCCCCTTGGCCTGTCTATGAATGTTGTTGTCTTGATGTTTGATTGGATTCTCTCCATCATGTTTCTGGCATAAGTTTAATTTTATATCCTCCATTTCTTCCATGCTTCCTTCACATTATTTTGTTAAGTTTATCAATGCATATGTTATACTGATAATTCTGTGCACCATGCCATTAGCTTAGAAATATCTGTATAAGTCTTGCAGCCTTGGTGTTGCTTTAGAAAGGCCTAACCTTTAGTCATGTGATTTTCTATGACTTCAGTATTTGAATAGTGTGGGTTGCTTGCTGGTTCTATTCTGTTTTGTGGTTATTTAGTGTATGTAATTGGTATTTCATCACCTATGCATTATGATTTGCGTGCGATTATCATCATGTAATGGAAATAAAAGCAAGCTGTTTTGTGTTTTTGCCAGGTGACTAATCTAGTTGGCCAGCTGCTAGGTTCAGGTCGGCCCCCAATGTGAAATTAAGGCTATGCTGAAATTTGCTCTACATTAGTTACGTGTTTACCTGGCTGGCTGCCAAAGGTTGATTCTGGAATGATTTTTGTTTGTACCAAACTTTATGAGGTGGTTCCATTTTGTTTTTTTTTTATAAAAGTATAAGCAGCAATTTGAATTTATGCTGCTCCTAGATTTAAGCCATAAAATTGTTAGCTCTTCATAAATGAAATATTATTCTTGGAAAAATCATCAGTATTTGGTGATGATTCTATAACATGTTGAATTGTTTTTGCTGTTGCTTGTTTATTGGAAGTCTTCAAATGCATGAAAGGAATGGAGATGTTAATGCACATAAAGGGCCCACTTCCTTCCCCCGGAGAGCTTAAAAAAGATTTATACGTACGTCAGTGCCCTTCCACTTCTGCGCATCTGAAGTTTGTGGTTCATTCTAGCTATCTCATTATGAAAATCTAGACTGAAAATGAATGTGAAATTCCTACATGCGTGAATCTTGAAGCCTACAATTGAATGACTCAAATTGCAAGTTAGGGAATCAAATTGTATCCTTTATAAGACATGTCAGATACAATAACATCAATTAAGCAATTGAGTATCTTTAGATTGGATTGGAAGATTAATGGGATCTGTTTATCCGACTTCTTTTTTTTAATTTTCTTTTCAATATCGCAAGGTAACTTGGGGAACACAGTTTAAGTGCACTGCCTCCTACCCCACAAAGAAGGAAACGAGAGCTTCACTTGAGTGCAAATCTATGGCCAAAAATTATGCGTGTAGCGTGTTTCTCGTAGATATAGGATGTTAATTAGTGGGGCAAGAACAAGGTGATACAGCCTAAGGCACCTATTACCAATTTCAAAGCTCATTTCTTGATCATCAGAATTTAAAAGGCAAGATATTCAGCAAAAGAAAAAAAGAATTTAAAAGTCAAGAAATTCAACCCTCGAAAAGCCAAATTTTTTTCCATAATGCAAAGTCAACTTTCATTCTTACCATAACAATCTGAATATAGCAGAAGCCACAAGACAGCTAAGAAATGTGAAAAAAAAATTTAATTACAGAAGCAACTAAAGACTGAGATAATTAAAAACATAGATCAAACGTAAATTGGACATTAATCCTCAGGTGCTGTAGAAACTAATAAGCCGAGGAAAGGAAGAGATGGATAAATATAGATACAAGGGGTATTTTCCTTTGCTATTTTTTTTCTTTTCTTTTGTCCCTAATGCAAGAAGAAAGGGGTAAAAAACCTATACACTTTCAGTTTCTGTGTCTTTGTGTTTCCAAGGATGTTCCATCTTTAAGACTTTCCTGTGCATCATTGTCCATCCCAAGGCTGAAGAGGGCAGCTGCTTGAAGATAGAAGGCAGTAGGCCATTCAGGAGCTATTACCTGGGCTTGCATCGCATCTCCAAGAGCTTCTTGTGGCTTTTCACTCATCAAGTAACATAAGCAGCGTCTGGCAAACACAGTTGGTGATATCATGGTCCCACCATCGATGAACTATAGATTCAAGCAAAGGAGATTCCATGTTAGGATAAATAAAGGAGCAAATTCAACAGTACTCTACATTTCTATCACACAGATCTTAAGACTTTTAAAGCTTAAATTTGTACAAGGGGCCCATTTTATCTATTTGCTGAAAGAATGCTTTTTTTCTACTTTTTTTAGCAACAATGTTTGGTAACGCAGTTTCAAATGCACCTTTTCAAAGTACAGTAAAAAACTTAACTTTTTTTAAGTATAGCCTTTCAAACAATCTCATTTTCAAAAAAAAAAAAAAAAACTGAAAAATAAGTTGTACCCAAGGCATAGCTCTTTAATTTCCATTTTGAGGGAAAAGGTGATGTAGCTTTGCCAAAATCATTATTTACTTTTCCAAAATCATTTCCCATCAAATGGAACATAACAACTGCATTCCAGCTACAAAGAATGAGGATGTGTATTGTGGTCTAGTATTTTATTAATTGAGATGTGGAACTATATGCTATTAATGTCTTGATAATATTACATTGCCATAGAACTGCAATGATGTGTCAGCATTCCTAGACATTCAGTTTGCATAACAATTTTCTAGTCGAGAATTCTGCAGATCTAAAGAAATGACTTACTTGTGTGTAATAATCAAGGGCATTAGCAAAGTCCTTAGATCGAAAAGCAGCATCTCCACGCTTCTTAGAATTCAGCGTTTCCTGTATTTGATTTGTCCACATTTGGAAGGAAAGCTGCAAGGCAAGGAAAATCCCATGGTATGATGGTATTGAGCAATATGACGTGTATAAGAGGGGACCAAATTCAAGTTCGAGAATAACAAACACTAGTGCAAGTTTGAGAATAACAAATAATAGTGCAAGCAATTGAAGTATATTGTATTAAATTACTGGTTTGTACATTGAAATTATCAGTATCATTGTCAGGCAATTTTCCCTCAGATCTCTCAAATGCTGTTATAAGAAGGCTTGCTTAACCAAAAAGACCTAGGTATGATGAATATACATGGTTGTACAGTGGAAAACATCATACGGCATGAAAACATCATATGACATGAAAAACGTTGGGTATTTTGGTACCCCAACTATTTAAAGTGCAATAATAGCCCTTTTTAGCTCCAGAAGAAAATTATGCAAATGCCACAGGACATGCCAATAAGAGAGAAGACTATCACATCATGATCAAAAGCAAATTATGCAAATGCCTCAGTTTTTTATTAAAGCAATAAAATTTAGAGAATTACTAATCATGTTTGAAAGGGACACAAAGTCATGTCACAGAAATATTGGAAAGATGGACTGTAAAGGCAAAACCTTTGATGATATTTCAGTATGGAAAAGTGTACTTGTACTGATCATTGTGCAAGTTAATATCACATAATAAATAGCAACAGGCAAGAGACTAAAAGTATTTTTTTCTTCCTCTGACATTAGATTGAAGTAGCAAATTTTGCATAATTTTGGATTAGAGACCACTAACCTCATTTGCCACCCCCTCGTCATCCTTGTATCCAACAGTTTCTAACATTTCGTGTATTGCAGTAAGATCCCTTCTTGAGCAAGCTTCACCCAGAGGCGTTAATGGCACCGCTTCCTTTGGGGATGCAGTCACATGCTGTATGCCCATCAAAACATGTGATGGGACCTACAGAATACCACCAAATGAGATGATATAATATCCTCAAGGTATTCAATTCAAATGCCAGCACTGTAAAGCAGAAACCAGCTAACTAAACTTTCATTATCAGTAGAGTTTCAGCATAAAATAATAAGTCCTTCATAATGCGCAAATGCCAAAATATATACTCAAAGAAGCAAATATTTTCCAGGCTATAATATTGACTGACTGAGATCCATTTATGTTTAAAGAAGTCGAGCATACCTGTGTTTCTTTCTGAAGAAGGGCAATAGAAGACACAAGAGACTTAGCATTTGGCCTCTCGCGGGGTTCAAACTGTAAACAACGTGAGGCCAATCGCACTAATTCAGTTCCATCATCATTTGAGAAATGACCCTCCAAACATGAATCCATCAGCATCAGAAAATTTTTGCCACGTATCAAGTCAAGTGCCTGTAAATAAAAGGAAAAGTATTGAACTCCACAATTCCTAATTCTATGATATCACACTCACAAGGATGGTAAATGCCACGTCTCACATCTGCCTAAAAATGGGAGGATTCAATGGGAGGGGATCTTATCCCTTTTCTTAGAAGGTCAAGAACTATTTCAGCTACTGAGTATATAAGAAAATGTTTACATGGCTGGGAGGGATGTGTTTGCCACTGAGCAGATCGAGCAATAGGGTGCCAAAGCTGTAAACTACACTTTCTGGTGTCACTCTTCCTGCAAATAGATACATCTGAGTAGCTCAGTCAAAGAAGCATACAGAGGCATGATGTGTTCAAATTCATATAGATAGAGCTAGAAGCAGAATATCTTTTTTGCTATCATCAAAAATAAAAGCATATTCAAGAGAGATAACGAGTAACAGCTTAACAGTTACGTGTCTGAAAAGGCCAGTATTCTATAATGGAATAACATTCCCATTCTTTTTACTTCTATTGATGTTCGCAGTAATAGGGTTTCCTGTCTGGAACACCTTAATTGGTACAGTTTTCATTTTCTGCTTTTGCATCACATCCTACATACAACTATGTATACTGCAAGCCTTAAAATTAGATACTGTTTCCATCAGACATGGTTGTTACCTGTTCTCAAGTATTCTGGAGGAGTGAATGCCAAGTTTGTACTATAGCTCTTGCCATCTCGGCTATTCTTCATAAGGCCGAAGCAGGAGAGCCTTGGATTTCCATCCTGTTGATTATAGACTCATTTTAAGCACAGAAAATAAGCAATATCTTTAGAAGAGAAGGCAACGATACTGAGGAATGTACCTGATCAAATAAAACTCTGTAAGCATTAAGGTCATGATATAATGCCCTGCCTTTACTGCTACAATAATCCAAAGCTTGTGCCAAATACATAGCCACTCTCAGCCTCATTGCCCATTTCATAGGCTGAGCCTCCCCTAAACAATATTTTAAGCAAATACAAATTAGAGGGAAGTAATTTTTCATCTAATTGAAGTAAAGACACATACTAATCACATATTTTCTTCCTACTTGGTTTGGCTGCTCAAAATACCCAGGGTAAGTCCCACACACACCAAAAAAAAAAAAAAAAAAAAACCTTTAATTTAAACTTTTGATTATTCAGTATCCCAGAAAATCAAAGCTTTAGACCCAAAATTTTGGGACCGGCTATAGTCAGGGTAGCCCAGAAATTCAAATAATCCACTCAACTAATTCGACAAAAATTAAATCGATTGGCAAAAAACCATTCAATTTTCCAACACATAAACAAACCAAAATTTAGCACTAAACTAAAAAATCCCACATTTGCATCTATCTTTGTCACCCTTCTTAAAACCCAGTTCGCACAAAACATCTATATGCATAATAATGTAGCATAGCAATAATCAGCTCAAAAAACTAAACACAAAAATTCCAAATACAAACATGATCTATTAAACAAGAAGAAAGGGAGGGAAAGAAAACTCACAATGGAAAAGATGTTTAGAAAGAGTGTCATTCGGCATGAACTCAGCAACTAGCAATCTCTCCTCCCCTTCGCAACAACACCCTATCAAATTCGCTAATCTCTCGCTTCTTAGCTGGCCCACTGCTCTCGCTTCCTCCTACAACCAAAATCCAATCACAACTTCTTCATACATATAGCTATAAATAGAAAGAAAGAGAGAAAGTTTGAAAAATTTACTAGGAATTGGCGAGAATCGGGCCAAGCAGACTTGTTGAAGCGCTTAACAGCGACCCGAATATCATCTTCAAGCTTCCCTTTGTAAACAACATTTGGAGCTTTCTCTCCGTGCTCTGATACTATGTTCTCTGAAGAGAAACCCCAAGTTGCTTCACGAAGTTGATCTAAGCTAAACTCTCTGAAACTCCCCAACAACAAATCTTCTCCCCTCGCTCCATTCTCTGCAACCATATATCACCATCATCATCGAAACCCCAAAACACATAAAAGGTTTCAATTTTTTTTTTTCTCAATGAATAAAAGTAAAAACAAATAAATCTTACCAATGTCGGAAAACTCTTTGAGATTTGACTTCATATCTGATGCCCAAAAACACAACGATATCTTGGAGCAACGAGCTCCCATTGCTATTACTATCAGCTTAATAGATTAAACTTTCACTAAGCTTCTCTTTCAATCACTTTCAAATATATAGAGAGAGAGAGAGAGAAGAAGAAGAAGATGGAGGAGGAGGAGGAGGAGGAGGAGGATAAGCTAGGAAAGTAAGAAAATAGAGAGATAAATATAAGCTATAGAGAAATTGAGAGAAGAAATAAATAATAATAAATAAAAAACATAATATTTTATAAATAAAAAAACATAATATATATTTTTATATAAAAGCTTTTTTTGGTTGTTTTTGTTTTTATTTTTTTAATGTTAAAATTTTCACACCGCCTAAAAACCAAATCAATCATTCCTATGTTTCTGTTTCTGCTTTTTTCCTCTCTGCACAGTTCTTATTCCTTCTGTTTTTTCTGTTGCCAGAAACTCCACTCCTCTCCCGGCGCGTGGCCTGCACTGGCCATTCGCGTATAGACACGTCATCATTTCGTGGAGGTTGGTGCCGTTTGCAAGTGGAGACCGTATGGGGGGACAGTTACGTTGTTCTTTTCCCATTTTCGTTATTGAATTTGAAAAAGGATTTTGATTTTCTCTAACGTTCTTTTTTCTTTTCTTTTTTTTCTTTTTTCAGTTCTCTGTTTTATGTTTCTTTTGGAAATACATTTTGTTACTGTTTGGGGTTTTTTTAGTTTCCAATGGCCAGCGAGGTGTGAAAGCGTTTTTGTTTTTTGTTTTTCTTGTTTTTTGTTTTTCGATTCAATGATATAGATCGGCGAATTACTTTCGTTTTCATAAGAAGGGTCAAAGTCAAAAATAGATAATCTCAATGGCACGTACCTGTGTATAGCAACATCTTGGACTTTTTTTTCTTTCTTTCTTTTCTTTTTTTAAATTAAACAAGAACATCTTGGACTTGAGTTTAGGTAAAGTTGCATTTACTTGAATGGTTCGATTATGTGGCTAGTCTTTATCATCATATCCCAAGGAATGAATCAACTAATTACATTTTGTTTTTCTTTTTTGGGTTTAGGGCCTCTTTAGGCATATATGGTATGGATATAGGGTTGTAGGTTTGATAATTACATGTATGAAATAATTTGTGGTCAGGGTGATAGGAAAAGGATGTCATTTTTAAATATTACAACTTACAATTAGTGAGCATGATGGTAGGATAAAAGGTTGGAGTAATAATTTCTGCTTTTCAAGATGTTGATATGAACAAAAGGTACAGTTCATTGCTTTCATGGTACCTTGACTTATATTTTTCATGTGTTATTTTTCTTGTTGTGATTTAGATTTTTTTATTTATTTATGAAAATACCATAACTTGACAATAGCAAGAATTTAGTGTTCGTTTGGTTGGGAATAGAAAGTGGGGAGATAAAAAATGGAGATGGGATAGAAAAATAGAGGAATGAAAATTTTCTCTTCTGATGTTTGGTTGGGAGATGAAAAAGTGAAATGATGAAAAACTTTTTTATTTTGTTGAGGTAAAAAGCAAGAAGATGGAAAATATAATTTATATAAATTGACTTATATGTCCCTATTGAAAGATGAAAGAAGAAGAAGAAGAAAAAAAATACAATAAATAAATAAGCAATCGAGCCAATTGAGAAGTTTGTGATATGAGCATTTTTGTCCAAATATTTTTTGCCAATTTACTCCCTAATTTGGGAACATTGTGTTTTGGTTGGCAAGGAGAAAACTCTAGGCCCACCAAATTCTCCCCCGTTTTCTCCTTAACCAAACAACCATAAACATCATTTTCTCCCTACATTTCACTCCTCCATTTTCCATTATTCATATAATCACCTCAATCAAATGAGCCTTAAAATTAAAATGTGTCTTTTTTTAGAAGATTTTTTTTGATGTTGTATGTATAAGATAAATAATATTCGAGTCTATGACATCCACTACAGGGTAATTGTTATGAATCATATGGTCAAAACACCAATATATTTTATTTTTTGTGTAGGCATGATTTGATCTGTTACTCTTTATCAATGACAATAAATTTTACCAATTGAACTAACAAAAACTACAAAATATTTCATTGAAGCATCCTAATTTCTTAAACAAATCTTTGCCTTTAAAAAGTGTGTGTGTGTTATAACCCAAGATAACATGCTGGATAATTTGTATTTTAATATTTGAATTCAAGCTCAATGATAAAAATTTTCTCAATAAGGCTTCCTAGGTTTTAGAGCTAGTGAGATATTTTCAGTTAGATTTGTTTTCAAACCAAATTTTTATCATTGCCTAAATTTTCCATTGTAATTAATCGGTAATATGAATGATAAAAAAATAAGTATAAAATTAAATCTTTTTTTTTTTTTCTTTTCAAGTTCAAGAGGTTAGTTATATTGGATCGACTAAAAAGCATGATTTGAGCATATAGATTTGAATTTAGGTAATTAAAATCCAAATATCTTATTTAATAATTAAAAATAATAAGGATTTACCATTAAATTTTAGAAATCTTTTTTTATACCTCAATAAATTTCAAATCTTTCTTTATACATCGAAATAAGGAATTTTAAAAGTTATATATTAAGGCATTTTAAATTCATTGATTTAAAATCTAAATTTAAATTCAAATTTAAGCATCATTCATTTAACCCGGTTCATATCAGTGGGTGTAAAAGGCAAATTATCCCAAAAGATGAGTTTTTTAAATTAAGGTACTCATAATCATAAAAGTGGGACCTGCCGATTGACAAACTTTGGTCCTCCCACTGCTAAGTTTTAAAAAAGATAACATAATCAAATTTTTACTAGGTCCGTAGAGTCATTAGTTGTATTGGAAAATGACTTCTTTTCCTTCTCTTTCATGACTTTAATAATTAATTAACGACCCAATTGCGCAAACTTTGAAGCTCAGCTTGGTTTACTATAATAATTAATACGCTGAAATGTTTTGATTAGTTCAAATCTCAAAGGATGGAGTCTCTTTCGCTTCCATATTGTAAGTTTATTAGATCAAGGTTATTTTGCTCCGGGCAACGGGTCAAATAATTTATGAACTACCTATGAATTCACATTAGAATGAAGGCACATGATACAGTTACCAACCAATTCATGCTGTTCACACCAAGGAGAGTTTGATTTCACGTGAGTGAAAAGTAACTGAAAAAAAAATCGCATGCTTCATCTGCAAATTGAGTTAAATTGGCATGAAATTTTTTAATGAATTGGTTTAAGAAATATTTTTTAAAATTTTTTATGGGAAAAGAAAAAAAATTTTGACAATTTCTTAAGAAATATTTTTAAAAGTTTTTTATTGGAAAAGAATAAAACAACTGATTTTTTTGAAAATTTTAATATTTTTTATAAAAATTGAATCAAAACTTTCTATACTACCTATTAAAATGTTTAAAAGTATTTGTTAACATGACTAATTTCTTAATTCAGCTAAAAAAAGAAAAAAAAAATGAAAAGTAAATGAAGAGTGAACTAAGCTCATGCAAGTTGACTTGTAGTCCAGGAGGTGCCTGTCTAACGTTACTCAGTACTGGTAGCAGCCTATAGCTAACAAATTTGGATATAGCAGCCTATTTTTAACAAAGACTTTCACCACTTTCATAAGTTTGGAATTTTTCCCTTTTTGACTTTTTTAGTTTATTTGCTTATTTATATTTCTTATAAAAAAATCATTCTAAAAAAAGTATTTTTCTTAATTAAGGATACAATTATTTTTATCAACTTTAGACAACCTTTCAACAAAAAGCTTATATACAACAATAGAAACTAACAAACAAAACTGCAATTTTAAACGTTGAGTGTCAACTGTGAATTATTAATTAAGATCGATCATATGTATCTTTTTCTATGCAATACTACATACGTACATACCTCATAAAAAGCTTATACAATTACATACTCCATAAACTAAGATAAGTGCCAAAATAAAAAGTTGATAAGACAATGAAAGTGTTCACTAAGCATGCCTAAATGATGAGGGGAGCAATCAACCTAAGCTGAAGATATTGTTTAGTGTTGACCGACTCTTCGTCCTCACTAGCCACCATTGACTGAGAATGACCTAACATGAGCCTCTATGCCATTTTATAGTGAATAGACAACACCTCCACACAACTTGAAAGCTCTTGTATTGCTTCATATAATATTGGGTAGGATTTTAGTGATTCGAGGAGTGTTACTTCAACGAATGTGTTGTGTAGAAGTCCTTCGTACTTTGAAAATCATCAAGTCGACAGACTAGGTTTGGCTGCTGAGGTGGCAGGTGTACAGTATTCACAATGGCCTTTACCCCCCTAGTTACCTTTGTCATTATGAGGTGGATTTTGCACATTCTGAGGATTAGGTATCGGAGCTCTCGGCTCTCATGTTCCTACTGGTTTGTAATAGGATCATCAATCTGTCTGATCTGATCTCTTTCTTAAAGGTTCTATTCTGCTTGTTCAAGGTCTTATTCGTAGCGTTTTATTTGGAATGAGCGATGGGCGGACCTGCCTATTGAAAGCATATGGAAAGAACTATCCGAGGTGTACGAAGGTGAAATTCCTGAGCACGGGTCATGCCTCAATTTGGTGGGATCAAGTCCAAGCAAGGCGTAAGCGGAAGGCAAAGAGAAGTACATGAGACAAGATGCGATCGAGGTTGCGGGAGAAATTTCTACCCTCTGATTAGACCCAAAGCTTGTTCCAAAGGTTTCACTTCGCTTTAAGGGATAGGGGGGAGAGAAGCGTACAAGAAAGCCCCTACTCCTAACAAGTTGCGGAGTTCTACCATTGTTTATTCGAAATGGCTTGAACGAATCCGACGAAGAATCCCTTGCTCACTGGATAGTCTAATGACTCTAATTAAGGCCTTAATGGTACATGTAACGTTATCCTTACTATTACATGATCTAAATATTGTGATTGATGAGCCCACAGTAAAAATCCATTTTTTTATCTAGCCAAAAAAAAAAAAAAAAACCCACATATAGAAATTGTTTGGGATCCGCTTATTTTACTGAACCTGAAAATTTTTTGCTGAAAGTATTGTAGATAAAACTTAAAAGTAAAAGTTAGTTGAAATAGTACAATGAAATTCGTAATAGTAACAAAAAGTGCAATAAGACCAATAAATAGCAGTAATATAAACTGAATAAGGCCTTAATGGTACATGTAGCATTATCCTTGCTATTACCTGATCTAAGAATTGTGATTGATGAGCCCACAGTAAAAATCCATTTTTTTATCTAGCCAAAAAAAAAAAAAAAACCCACATATAGAAATTGTTTGGGATCTGCTTATTTTACTGAATCTGAAAATTTTTTGCTGAAAGTATTGTAGATAAAAGTAAAAGTTAGCTGAAATAGTACAATGAGATATATAATAGTAACAAAAAGTACAATAAAACTAATAAATAGAAGTAATATAAACTGAATAATAAAATAAACTATTTTTTAATTTAGAGCAAAAAACACACAGCTTGCTCTTCCACCCAAAAAAAACGTATACTATAATTTAATTGTAGAAAGGAAAGCTCATGTGGGCAAGAAAGAGTAGCTGTGTACAGCCCATAATAATTTAATATTGTCTATTTGCCAGGATTTCAGCAAATACAACGATAACACTCCTGTTCAAAAAGGATATCTTTTTTTTTTTGGCAGCTCTCCAATTGGCAATAGCCCAGCAGGCTTTAGGTCCTGTATTTGGGAAATGTAGTAGTGTAAAAAAGGTCAGCCCCTTTTTTATCACATTAAGGTGGCATACCCATATATCTTAATTTAAAAACAACAACACCAAGCTGGTTCAAACTTCAAAGGACCACTAGGATACACATTTAGCAAAAGATGTCCTGGCAATACCTATTTCTTGCACTTTTCTTTGGTTCACGTTGAGAGGTAGGTTCATATTATGTCACTATCATTATTGGCACTAAACATGACCCCCTAAATTGCGAAAAGAGACTCCTTTAGGTGGAACACCCACCTTTCTCTTCTTTCTTTTTTGATTGCTAAATTAAATTAAGATAAGTTCATGTGCAAAAGTTGAAATTTGTACATGTACAATGCTCATGTTATACGTGTGAGTTGTGAGTCTTGTGAGTTGTAACATCCACATATGTGAACCTGTGAAGTCTCTTTGAATATCAAAGGAAGGACACATACAGCTCCAATTGTGTATAAGATGTAAGATATCGTCCCCTTAATAGGAGACCACCGATCCAAAGATCAAGTACCCTTGCACACGTGCAACATTTTTTCAAAGACAAAATCTTATATAAAAAACGAGAAAATATTTTATGCAACATATATATGTAATGATTGAAAAACACCCCTTCCCTTTTTCTATTGAAAGACCAATTATGGATTTTCAGTTCCTTAAATCAGTAGGTAAAGGAGCCAAGATAGGATAGCACTGGCATAGAAAGAGAAGAGGGTTATTTCTTACATTACATGGATATGAAATTCATACACGCTTGCTCCAAACAAAAAATAATAATAAAAAAGAAAGAAGAAGAAGAGAGATTCATATACATGCCACATATGAGAGATTATATATATATACTTTTTGTTAATAGTATAACACTCATCATATATATAAAAATAATAATAGATAAATACCAACTCATATAAATTTATAAGTATGACACTCTAACTATTATAAACTAGCAATGAACTTGTATGATGCACGAATAATGTTGTAAGCTGCTATGTGAGAAGATATGATAAAACCTTCAAAATATTTTGAAGTAATAACATAAACTAGTGTTGTGATAATATGAAGATGTTTTTGTTAAATTATTATGTAATACAAAATTAAGGGATGAAGAATTTAGACTATAGAGTAAATGTCATATAAATTATAAATTAGTTATTATGTGGTGTAAGTAATAAGTTGATTGTTTGTTTAATCTTATTTTTGTTTCTTCAATGCTATAAAGTTAGTATAAAATTTTTGTAATATCATGTTAATGTTTAGTTGGCTTATGAAAATACCATAGAAAATCTATAATTTCACATTTTATTGAAATATGCTAGTGGTGTCAAAGGCTTTATAACTGAATTGACACCTCTCCATGCCTAAAGTGCTTGGGGGTCTAGGGGGAAAGTGTTTAAACTGCGGGGTTAGTAATATCATGCTAATAGTATGATATTAGTAATATCATACTAATAGAATTTTATTATAATCCAAAAAATTGTAAAGAAGGTAAGATGAAAAGTTAAATGAAAAATTACTCCAACAAAGCACCACATGGTAGAACTGCGTAATCTCTCACATGAGGT
This sequence comes from Castanea mollissima, assembly GCA_014183005.1. Lineage (NCBI taxonomy): Eukaryota > Viridiplantae > Streptophyta > Magnoliopsida > Fagales > Fagaceae > Castanea > Castanea mollissima. The sequence goes on along the minus strand of JACAVU010000006.1, from coordinate 27,625,738 downwards.
ATTTGCTCTCTTATATAGAACAAGTGTGTATGCTTGTGTCTTATAAATGATTTAAAACCATGGTAGAATATGGCTTTACATTGCACATCAAATATTCACTCTACTTTTATACCCAAAACAAAAACTATCACCCAAATTACTCAAACCTAAATCACATTTAAGCCCCTAATATAAAAAGAAAAAGAAAAAAAAATACTCGTAAGGGTTTCGGTAGCTTAATGGTGGTTAGAGGCCAATATAATGGAGATGGCAATCCCTCAAATTCCTCTTTCTTTCTCTTACAAATACTTTGTCGATCTCAGGCCTTTTATTTTGGTAATAGTAAAACAATACATTTCTTTTATTTTGGTTTTTTTTTGTTGTTGAGAATCTTCTTTTATTTTGGTCAGTTATTATTATTAGTCCTTAATTTTTATTTTGTTTTTAATAATAAAACGGTAGGTATGTTAAAAAACATAAAGAAGAGAGAAATGTGTGGTGTAAGCTAAGGCAATTAATGAGATTAATGATTTAACAGTAAAAATAATTTTACGTGAACTTTTGGGTAACGGTAAAATTAAATGAAAAGAGGTAAAAAAAAAAAAAAACTAAATGTAAAATTAGAGTTGTGTGGACACTTTTTGGATTGGCACTTATGCTTGGCACTTACGCTACCCTCCTCAGAATCCCACATCGAAGAAATACTTTCTCACTTTCTGCCTTATAAGCGTGAGCTGAAGGAAGTAGTGTACCATCAGTTATTAATAACTAATGGTACACTCCTCTATTCGGCTCAGGCTTATAAGTGAGAAAGTGGGAAGATATTTTCTTGACTTGAGATAAGTTCCCCAAGGAGTACAAAAAATAGTTTCCCTGGGAGTACAAAGCCACACAAAAAGAAGTTTCCTTTTATTGTGTGGACACTTTTTGGATTGGCACTTATGCTACCCTCCTCAGAATCCCACATCGAAGAAATACTTCCCCACTACTTCCTTTAGCTCACGCTTATAAGGCAGAAAGTGAGGAAGTATTTATTCGATGTGGGATTCTGAGGAGGGTAGCATAAGTGCCTAGCATAAGTGCCAAGCATAAGTGCCAATCCAAAAAGTGTCCACACAAGAGTGTTACATGGTAGGATCTCATGTATTCCCAAATGAGGTCTCTATTAATACACACACACACACGTGTGTGCATAACTACAATTAAAAAAGAAGAAGTTATAATTACACACATATATGATTCAAATTGTAGTCTCTCTCTCTCTCCCTCTTTTATTTTTTTATTTTAATTTCTTTTGGAAATACACGAGTTTACTTTTTTTATTGGGTTTTTTTTTATGATTTATTTATATTAGCGTCTTTTGCATCTCATTCACATACCTAGAACAAAAATTTTTAAAAATTAAATAGTACACTTGATGTAAAATTGGACAACAATTAGAATCCAATTTAGAATTTATTGGATTTTCTCTCAATTTTGTCTCTCTCTATATATATATAGAGTAGCTATTGTCCGTGCGTTGCTTGATTTTTTTAATAACTTTTTTGTAATAACTAAAAAAAATTATAGTGTTTATTAAAAAAATTATAATGAAGCAAAGCAAACAATTGTTTCTTTTTACGTCAAAGATATTCAATTCCTTTTTAATTTCTTTATCATTTTTTTTATTTTAATAAAAACTTTCCATATTAATCATATATTTGTCATTAATCTAATACATGAAGTTTTGATTTGAAAGAAAAATGACGATGGAAATAAAATTAAGTTTTGATTTGAAAGAAAAATGACAATGGAAATAAAATTACGTCTTGATACGGTGGTCACTCTATAAGTATAAATGCTTTTAGAGTGCGCAGAGAGGGGGGGAAGGGCCAAGGTTCAACCATTCAAGTCTCTAGGAGGGAGCTTCACACACATATACACTTAGATTAGGTTAGAGTAGAAATTCTATCTTGTATAAAAAAATGCTTATTTTTTTAAAAGATTATTCTAAAAAATGGAAAGCAAAAAAATAAATATAAGAAGAAGAAATAAAGAATTGTGAGATATATTGATACTTAAAGATAAAGATAAATGTAGGTTTCAGTTAGCTCAGCTAGTAAAATCTTTGATGGTTATATAAGAGATCTGGGGTTTAATTCTTGCTTATACCAAAAACTAATAAAGATAAACAAAAATTTAACAATTACTGTCACAATGACAGTACTCTTTTAAGTGAACTTTCTTTTACAATGATAGGGTTGGTGTCAATCTTATTTAAAGGTATCATAATCTATCTAGAAACAAAACTTAAAACCTGTTATGAGAAGATCATCATGTGGCTTTAATATTTAATATTTTTTTTGAGTAAGAATATTTAAACTAAATATAAAAAAGTCAAAAATTCCTTAAATAAATAATAAAATATATATACACACACAAAAGTCAAAGGTAGAAATTGCATTGCAAACTAAATTGAAATGAGCCTGGCCTATTGCATTTGCTTTCAAGTTGATACGCATTGATACGAATAAGAAATTTATTAGAAAAAGAAAAGTCCACGTTTAAAGTTAAGGGTACGGAAAAAAAACGGATCAAAAAACTTGTAAAATTGGATTTATAAGGTAATTTGGATTTGAGTTGCTACAATCTTTGGAAAACAAAGAATTTGGTTTCTTTACATTAAATTATTGAAGAAATTAATTATGAATTAGAAGAAATTAATTGTAATAATACATTAATAATTGATAGCTGGAAGAACAATAGTTAGGAAAATTATTCCGCAAATGACAAATTAATAATTAATGGCCATAAATAAGAATTAAAGCATGATGTTATGTTATTATGATTTTATGAATGAATGATCCTTGTTCAAAAAAAAAAAAACATGAACATAAATAGCATAGTAAATAAATGCATTTACTTAATTCAAAATATTAAATTATATGTCATGTGTTTAGTATTATGACAGCCACATTGATATGTTCAAAAATAATTTTATGACACATGTTATTGTATGGGAAAATTATTGTGTGTTCCCGGAGTACCATAAATGCGTACTCCCTCATCTCACATAATGGTAGATCTCAGTAATTAAATTCATGGTGTGACCCATCATTTATGTGAGAGGAAGAGGTACACATTTATGGTACTCCGAAAATACCTAATAATTTTCCCATTATCTGGCCATATTATACCAATTAAATATATGAACTTGTCATATATAATGAATTAGAGTCATCATAGCATACATCTACCAGTTTTAATATTCAACTTTTATATTATATTGATTCTAAAAAAAAAATCATATTATATTTATAGATAAATAGAATGATTGATTCAAAAGAAATGAATACATAAAACACACACACATATATAAATATAATTAGTGCACACCTATAAATAATTAATGTGTATTTAGTTATTTACTCTATTTGACACATTCAATAAACTAACAATTTGACATAAATGCAAACTTAGATGAGGTGAAAGTCTGCATGAAAGAGTCTAAAAGAGTGTGCCACTTGGCAAAACTATGTATCTCCCACATGATGCTTATATATATAAATAATTTTCTTCAATTTTTAAGATTAAAAAAACAAAAAAGTAATTAAAAACTTTATTTATTGTACTGTTGATTTGGCATGAATAACATTTATTACCATGTGAGTTCAAGTCATTCATAATAATAAAAACGATAGTATCTTTTTGATAAAAAAATTGGAGAATATCCTTAATCAAGATTAATAAGTTTAGGAACACAACATTTATTATAACTTGTATCCATTATTGATGTTTAATTGGTGGAGTGAGGGAATAAAAGATTGGGATGATTACTGCTGTGGCTACTTTATTTTTTTGTTGGTTATTCAGAGGCTCAGAACTGCTGCCTACTCTGACAGCAAGGTACAGTCATACACAGACAAAATATTCAAAGCTAGGTGTAGCATAGCCATACTTTTAGGTTGCACAAAACAGGTCAGAAAGGAAGTGCGTGCTTGTTCAATGATCGCGTTCGTTTTTTTCATACAATTGACACTGTTAGGACTGAGCAAGAGAAGATGTGATGTTAGTAGTAGTACTAAAAGGAAAATGGAACAGTCCCTTTGAAGGGGAGAAACTAAGAAAGGCATGTGATGTAACAAATGCTGTCTCCATTTTCATGCATGCTTCAACTTCTTATGAAAAGAGAATATACTTAGTAAGTTGCTGTGGTGGGACATCAGACAAGCATCATTATCATGGAATTGCATCATTGGCTCATGCCAGCTCTAATTGACAAGAAAAAAAAGCATCACATGCCTCCTCTTCTAGCCTCTGTGTAAAATTTTCAAGCCATGCCGACTTCCCATGTAACACAAGTTATCTCACACATTTAGATATATATGTATCTTCTATTTCAAGAGTCTCACATACTTTCAAAGAAAATATGCATATGTTCTATAAATGAGACAATTATTGCTATGTGACACCATTGAAGTAACCATGGTCTCTCTCTTCTGCATGATTTGCCCCCATCAGCTTATCAATTTCAAGGACCAAACTTTAGGCAATGAACTTTACAGTAAATTTCTTAGCAGAACTTTAAAAAAGACAACCCAGTTCACATATTTAAGCCAAAAAGTATACCACCGCTTTTCTCCTTGCTCTCTCTCTCCTTTTATAATATTATGACCCAAGTAGCCCAAACAATTGTAGGCCCATGTACTTGTAGAACAAGCATATTAACCTTATGTTAGTTTATGGTTAGCCTAAAAGGTTAGTCAAGTATTCTCTAGCATATAAACCCTACATTGTAACACACCTTTGTATGCTCTCTCTTTCATTATTTCATACTCCCACTCATTATTCAATTATCACACACGTTACATTACAACTTTAACATTTCAAATAACGAATTGACACATGAACTGTTTAAGTAGGGAAGTACAGTTCACCAAGATTAACAAACAGTGACACAACAGAAACACAATCGGAAGAATCCAACATTTGCATTTTACAAACTAATATAGATCTTTTCCATTTACGAATAATACTAATAGGAATCATGTTTTATCAAGGTCTACAAAAGTTTTGGTCGGATTGATTAAAAAATATAATAATGACAGCATAGCTATCTTCAGCTCATGCTATCATATATGCACTGCATACCATTATGTTCCTATCTTAAATCTTGCTTTTTATTTGCATTCTGTCTTAAAAGAAAGCCTTTACAATTTCAAACAGGAGAATAAGCATCCAGCATGCATATATTAGGTATGATGATTTGAAATATTCACAGATTTTTTTGTACTCAATATGATTTTTCTTTACTCAATATGTCACGTCCACAGAATTCCCATTAAGGATTTTGTTGTGCTCTTCTTTGTTCTTGCTATCCTTATCTTTGGTGCTCAAAGGTAGTAGTGGTGGAGATGTAGAGGCACTGGATCGATCTGGCAACTCTGCAATGGAGAAAACGAAATCACCACATAGAGAGATTATGCTACAGCAAGTGATAACAATAATTGTCTCTGAAATTCTGTCCGGTTTTAAACTAGTGAAACATATTGTCTATTAACAATAGGTCTTAATGCTACTAATGGAAACGTAGATGAGCTCAGATAATTGCCACAGCAACCTCATCACCATCACCTAAATCAGAGACAGCCTTATCTTCCTTCAGTGTTGTACTGAAAATTTAAAATAACATGACCCACTTTTCATAAAGAGACATTGGACATTTTCAGAAAATCACATTCAACCATAACCTAGGGCAGAAATAAGTAGAAAAATATCATTGTTAAAGCTAACCTGGGAATTTCTTGTCAACAAAGAACACTAGCAAATTTACCGTATACCTGTGTAATAATAGAATTTCACTACTAGTAAAACAAATAATAATAAATTCAATAGCAGAACAGAATCCTTCTGTTACCATGCGACGACAATGTCAACTGTGTAATGCTTGCGAGATGCTATAATTAGGAGGCTCTGAATAATGGCAAATAACCAAGCTAACTGCTTAATGCACCTGCAAGATAAAACCACAAGAGTATCAAAAAATTTAGGGTTAGTAAAACAGGAATTTTTTTTTAAGGCAGAAGAAGCTTAGTATGCAATTGATAGTAATTATTTACCTCCTTGTGCCAAATTTTTGATATGTCAGGACAAATACTAAGGTAAAAATCATGTGCGATGAAAAAATCAAATCACCACAGCCATATAGCACTCCAGTTGGAACTGCACATTAATATAGATCAATTAGCATCATTTTGTATGTAATTATGGAAGCATTATAGAATGAAAATAGCAGACTAATTGAAGTCTTACAGTTGATTAAAATCACTTCAAGTGCACTTTCTGGAGGAGGAAGTCTGGCATATTTTGAGCCCTGAAAAAGACAGTTGTACCTGATTGTAAAAACTTACTTTAATAACATGTTAATAATATTAAAAGATATATTTTCTTATGACAGAGCAGCAATAAGCATCATGAGATTATATCATCAAACTGACAACAAATTATGTGGAATTGTTTAGAGTTACCTCACGACAGTGATAGTTTGGACCAGGAAGCTGAGTTGCATAGAATGTGATGATCCGGAGAATTTGACAACCCTAAAGAAATACAACAAATGCCTAAAGGAATTTCATTAAAATATACCAAGATAACATGGGTACTATTTCTTCCATTTTTTCAACCTTCAATAGGTAAAAGGTGTGTGCGCGTGGTGGGGGGGGGGGGGGGGGGGAACAGGGTACAAGTGGTTTAATGCATGGGCCAATAACACAGAAGAACTAAAGCAATGTTAAGAAAAATTATAATAATTTCATGACTAGATAAATTCCTCTTGCTCTAGGAGAGAAGAAAAGAAAAGCAATATCAATACTGAAAAGGGCATTTTTCTTTTGATAGCCTGGGGGCTCACACATGAGCCATTGCACTCTTTGTAAAATTTTCACAGAAGAGTGTCTTGCCTGGTATTCCTAGACAAGTAGAAAAATATTCAATTAAAAGCGACAAGCCTGATAACTAGTGTTATCTAATGAAATCACTTGATCAATTGAAGTGATAGAACTGAACTCCACTTAAATGCATACGCACCAAGTCTGTAGAAGACATCTCATAAATCAATCCAATGGTGCAAACTTTCCAAAGATACACTACATAATATCCAATGGTGCATGCCTACTGCAACGGTAAGTAAAAAAATATTTATCCCTCTATGTTACACTTCATTTTGACGCCCTCTGATATCGTTGGTGACCTCTCCCCCCTACACTACAGTAAGTCTGTCACCATCTCCGATATAAAGGTAATTTATGTTTCATTGTTTTTATTTTTATTTTTATAAGACTGATTTGGTTTTGGGAGTTCGCAATTTATTGATTGTTTGAATCTATCCTAGTTATTGTGATTGTTTTTCTTACTCATCGAAAAGTGTTCTCTATGCATGGCATGACTTTCATGAAGGAGCCGCAAATGGGGTGTATGAATCATTAAAGTTGTTGAGGGAATCAGGATTTGATAGGTCTGCAGAAATTTTTGAAGGTTGGGCATGGTTAGGTTGATAGAAGGGCTTCAAAATGGAGGCCATGTGAATGGCCAATGTGGTAAAGAAATCCCTGAGGCTGGAGGAGAGGAATGTGGTGGAGGCAGTGTAGCAGACCATTTACGGATCTGGGAGATGCCCAAAGCTCACCCACTCCCTCTATGATTTCAGTTTTAAGGTCATACAGTGGGTTGGACATAGTTGGAGAAAGGTGAAAGACAATATAGTAGATGCCTGAAGAAAGGGAGGAGGGACGGGCGAGTAGTAGTTTGTGATGCATTTATTTGGATCCCCCCCCCCCTCTCTTCTTAGGCCCTTTAATCGCAAACACTGAATTGATTTTCTAAAGGTAACCCATTTTTAATTTTCTTTTATTGAATTGAAATATGTTAACAAAACCACAGCTGCAGCACATTAATTCTCTTTAAAGCTGCAATTTCTCCATATTGAGAAAGACACTGATTATGAATAAGGAGTAATAATCGCTCATGTTGGCTGGATGTTGTCTCAAATATTACTGACTTTTAGGATGAGTTTAAGGGTTTTATTAATTTATTGTGAATAAAAATAATTTTAGGTTGATTTTGTACTTCTACATTATATTCATGTTATAAATAAAAGTTTTAATCCATACAACTATTGGAATTACAACACATATTACTGACCAAACACCAGAAAATATTTTTCAACACATTTTTAAGATTGCAATTAAAAAAAAGAAACCAAGTCAGTTTCCATAAAATGTTTTCTAGAAAACTGGTCATTTCCAAAACCGTTTTCCACCAAAACAAAGGCGTGTAAGGGAAACAAAGAAAAATATTTACAACTTAATATTTATTTTAAATAATTTATTTGATCTTTTGGAAAATAATTTATAATTGTTAATATAAAAAATAAGATCTTAAAAGGTTTACACCTTATGCCTTGAGGACTTGTTTAATGGAAAATAAAATGCCACATCACATGCTTTTGCTTTTTAAGACTATGCTTATGAGGTTGTGGAATTATTTTTTATTTATGAAAATGCTCTTCAGGAGTTAAAAAATTGACTCAAATTTTAGGCACATTAAACAATTTGATATTTCTAGAGGTTGAAATCCTAACAAACATTTAAACAATACATACTAAGCACACACTGAAAAGCTGCTGCTGAATGTTTTACCAGAACAAAGAGTCAGTTCCTAACCCAAAAGATCTCTCCAATAACAAGAACTTTAAAATAATTTTCTTATCAGTTATAAACTACAAAACAACTCATTTGAAGCAAAACCAAGCACAACCTTCATTGTTCTTCCAAAAGGAGATATCAATCATGATGATCTCATGAAGCATGTGCAGTTAAAACATCTAAAGAGCTTATTTTCAGCAGAACACAATAAATAATAACAATAATCTGTACTTACAACTAAATAAGCAAGAACCCTGCACCAAATCAGAACCGTATAGATTCTTTTGCTCTGAAAGAAGAAAGGATGAAAAGTCCACTGCAAGAGAATCAGTAGCAAATAAGAGAGGACAAAAATAAAATAAAAATAAAACCAGAGAGAATTTTATTAGCACACTGCTAATTAAGCTAGTTGAACTTGATAAAACGGGAATAAACCAGTCAAGACAATAAGATATAAAAGAACATCTTGAATGTGACTCACTCAGTCATAGCTTTAATAGATGATTATGACACAACAACATATACTAATAACATAAAACCAAAGAGACTATGTATAGCAGAACATTATGCATGTATACAATATACAAGGTATGAGTCAGCAAGTTTAGAGAGAGGGGGGGTGAGGGGGGGGGGGGGGAGATTGTATTACCAAAAATGTATTTTCATATGCATTTATTTTTAGTCATTTTATCTATCATCACCAAAACAAAAAAACAAAAAAAAATTGTACCACATTCGAAAATAGGGAAGCAGAGAGAAAAGGGGGGGGGGGGGGAGAGAGAGAGAGAGAAGCTGAATGAATTTCTAAATTAGATGTAGCTGATTCTACAGACTACAGGGAATGCTAGTCACACAAATTATAAACAAAAATCTCTGAGAATTTTGACACTTAACCTAGTAACAAATATAATAGCCAAACCCAAATAAATCAATGTTAGATTTCTAAAAAAAATTGATTGTAACAGGGGGGATGAGTGGAACTTACCAAGATAAAGGAAAAGAAGATGAAGTTAAATATAGACTCACTCATATATGCTTTGCTCTGACCAATTTCCTAAGATACACAAAAACAAAGGAAATAAATGCTACTGCAATCTTACATCAAAGATTATGGAACCAAATTGCAATCCAAAAGTGGCACCCCTGGAATAAGAAAGAACCCAGCATCCTGAAGTATTGGTCCTGGCCGATGTAAATAATGGACACCATGAGCAGCCAATCCATGGACATACTGTAAATGGAAACAAAACTATTCCATAAGCATCTGAATAATTCCAATTTTGACATGTAAGAAGATACTACAGAGAAAGTTCAAAACAAGAAAAGCCCAATGATGCAAAAAAGACATGAACGAGATTGAGACTCAGAGAGAGAGAGAGAGAGAACAAAGCACTTTGTTATGTAATATGGAAAAACATCCATCAAGAAGGATGGTTTTGGTTGCTCCAATAGTTAGTTAGTCAGGTAAGAAAAATGAAATAAAAAGGATACTAAAACTCCATCGGAGGCGAACAATAATATTAAGGAAAACAATCATAGCTCTCCATTGAGGTAAAGTGTTTGAAAGACTAAATTTGTGATCCACAAAAAAGAACATTGCCAATCATCCGATGAAATCGTGGAAGCAACCTCAATCATCCTATATAAACAAAATTTTGATAAGATGCAAGAATATAGCAAAAGGACAGTAATGTCAGCAATGTCTCTCATCGCCACCAGTAGCTGAACTCTTTGAGCAGTGCATAATTGTGTTAAGACTTCAACACCATTCAAGCCGCGAGAGACTAAAAAGGCTTCATGAAATCCATCAATCGTCTTTCACTAAGGTACCAAATTTGAGAAACTGAAGTACAACTATATCAATACCCTAGGGTGAGTTGCATGCATAGCTACTATGGTAGAAAAATCAAGAACTCAGTGTGCTAATACCATATTCGCAACCTCTTTTTTTAATCTAAGCATTTTGCTTTATTTACAAAATCGTCAACCAAAACCAAAAAAAAAAACAACATTATCATCAATCAACAGACATTCCTAATACATATTAACACAATGTTTTCCGCGAATAAACCTTGGCGTTGATTCGATATTTGTTAGAACTCCAAACAGGCAATTCATTTTCAGCTACTAATTTGCAGAACAAACAACTAAAACCAACATGTTGCCTATGTATTAATGTCATTCTACCTCTTATTAACTAATATTTACTAAATCACAAAAACATTCTATTATACAACAAATTATCAACACTAATTCTGCAATTTACAAAAAAAAAAAAAAATTAAAATTAAAATTAAAAAAATAAAAAAGAACAAAGAATAATAGAGAGAGAGAAAGAGAGAACCTGAAAAACGAGTCCAGCGAGTAGAAGCTTCCAATTTTCTGAAAGGAGCGAAACCTCTGCTGACGCCTCTGTGCATATTTTCCTCCAAAGCTTCACATTCAAACCAATAATAAATATACAAAAAACACAAAAAAAAAAAAAAACAAAAAAATGGCAGAGAGAGAGAGAGAGAGAGACCTTAGGAGCCTCACGAGCAATGTAAAGAGGCATTTTGGAATCGGAGGTTAAACGTAAATTGATATGGAGGAATCCGAAGGTTCAATCATCATTCAAAATTAAAAATAAAAAGCACCATGCTATGCTATGCTTTTCTGGATTTGAAGTTAAAACGTAAATTGCTTCAAATTCGAATTTGAACCGTCTAACCTCAGGAAAAAAGTTTTATTTTTTATATAATAATAATAATAATAATAATAATTAAAGAAACAGACAAATCAGTTGTAACGAATAAAATATTTAAAAGCGGGATTAAGGATAGAGTCTCGTATCTAATCCACATCCACCAACGGATTTTCAACTAATTCCAATTATTATTAATTAAAACTTAAAACGCTCTCTCTCTCTCTCTCTCTCTCTGGGGCACTCTCTTCTTGTATATGCGTCAAAATATGGAGGCAAATGAGGGGAGGCAGTTGGAAACTAAGTTTGGAGTTTGCGAAATACCGAAACGAATTTATAAGAAACGCCAAAATTATTATTTATTTGACGATGATGACCAACGAAGAAAAGTCGGTTGGCAAAATGCAAACAGCTCGTGCGTTGTAGGTATCACGTGTATCACTTGTGGACCGTTGATCTGTTTAAATCATGGGTCTCTCTCTCTCTCTCTCTTTTCTTTTTTTAATGAACAAAAGTGAAAAATGTCTTCACTTCTAAGTCTATCCAGCTATTTATTTTTAAGATATGATAAACTATAACGTAGATGTTATTGGTGGGATAAAAAGAATATTAACGGTGAATTTATATATAAAATTTATAACCGTTAATAGTGAAAAATGTCTTCACTTCTAAGTCTATCTAGCTATTTATTTTTAAGATATGATAAACTATACTGCAGATGTTATTGGTGGGATAAAAAGGAATATTAGTGGTGAATTTATATATAAAATTTATAACAATGTGACAAATTGAATTTGTTGTAAAAATGTTATGGACAGAGCGTTTCTTTTATTTATTTATTTATTTTTGGCTCTCATATTACTCTAGTTTAATCTAATCTAAGTATATGTGTGTGTGAAATTTTCCCTCAAAAACTTGAACCCCAACCTTTATCACCCCACCCCCACAAAGCTTATATTTTTGGAGTGGAATTTTATTAGAGGAAAAAAATTTGTACAATACCTTAGGAGCTATTCCTTAAGTTCTCTTTTTAAGATTTAACCATGTGGTTATTTAATTAAAAAATACACTTTCATCTCATGAAAAAAAAAAAATTACATAGAAAAATCTTTGAGGAGCAGCATCTAAGTCTTACCTTTTATAAGAGAGATGTTATGTCAATAACACTTTTACTACCAATCTTACGTGATAATAACAATTTATCGTCTTAATGGATAAAAAAATAATTTTAGTGATAAAGTCAAATTAGGACCGATAACAATTCATAGTTAGAATTCCTCGTTTTATTAATATTTGGGTAGTTGTTGTGGTTTTTTTTTAATTTTGTTTAGGTCAAATGGCCTATTGGCTAGAGTGGGCTTCAGTATGGGCCCGTGGTCCTCGGGAGTTTATTAGTGAAAGTGGAAACAAAGTTAAGATGGACCTACTTACCAAAAAGGCAAAAAAAAAAACGAAGTTGAGATGGGGATTACTGCCCTGAGTGACCCACTGAATAGCACACAGAATAAACTTCCATCATTGTTTAAAAGGTTTTAGAAATGTCCAATTGGTTCATGCGCAAGGACAAATCACAAAAACGAAATCAAGTTTGGCCCAATTTAAAAGAGACTAGCCCACTTTTATTTTATTTTTTTGGCTTCGAACTTGTTTTATTGTGTCACTCATTTCGACATAAACCTTTCAACAAAAGAAAGTGAAAAGAAAAGCTGAACAGATTCCACTCATGTGGCCAGCAGTTCGAATCCTACAGCTACCAATACAACAAACCTTACACCAAATAAATATGACACCTTAGTTACAGTTGTTATGGCTTTCACACTACGATACTAATGCTTTTAACTAGAAGCAACCATCCACATTTGCTTAACTGTACAGCCACGAAATGCAGTACCCACATGACATACCAATTGGTTTCTATTTGGAATTAAAAGGATTTCAATCTAATATTCTTATTTGACAACAACAGACTTTACTCGCTGACCTAGTATCCCACAACCCAAAAAAGGAGTTTAATGGCCTTATTATTCTGTATCTCGTAAATATATAATTTCTTTGAAATAATTACTCTCAAAGAGATTTGAATGCAATAATCAAATCATAAGTTTATAAAGGTTCAAGTGTAACTGGATAAGTAAAATACCATTCACTCATTATATGAACACTGAAAATTGATAAAGATTGCTTCTCTTATAATAGTACATTTGCCATTACTTGTAGTCAAAGTAACATATTTTGTAACTTTTCCCTGATACAATAGAGGGCATGGTAAGTTCAACGATAGTCTTTCCTTGGCTGCACATAACAATGACATACCTTGATCCACATCATTAAACAAACCCCTTAGAGGTTTTAAGGGATGCCGACCAAAACAACATAAATTATTTACCTAAACCATGAGTGTGTAACTACAAGATGGTTCTGCATGTGAATCTCGACCTTCCCAACTAGAAAATGAGGTGGATAAGAGACAATATCTAGCAGGAACTTCTTCAATTTCGATAGGGAGCCCTTATTCCATCCTTTTGCATTGATGTGGTTTCCTCTGATGTTTTTTTTCTTCAAAAGTCACTTGATTCTGAAAGCTCACATGCTTTCTTACTGTCTAAAACTGCTATACAAATAGAGAATGCTTGTAAAATTGAGAGTGGAGAACTGAACTCAACTGAATAGATCCCATCCTTGTACTGAGACAAACTGAGGAAAGGCTGATTGACTTGAACTCCTTCCTGTAAACAAGTAATAACAAATAAAATAAAAATGCGTCATTTATTATAAGTTACTAGTATAATACAGTGGACATTTGCATTGTCCAAGCAAAAGACTAGTACCTGACAGAAAAGCTCAAATTTATCTGTTACCAAACAAGCTTTGGATGAACCCAATTTGTTACTGATTTGATTCTGGTTGGCAAGAATCCGGAGTTTGCAACCCAAATCCCAACCGCCACAGTCACATAACCCACCCGATTTCCACCGTTCAATCAATGATGAAGGTCCTCCCTTACTTGGTATACTATGCACAGCACTTGGAAGTATGACCGTTGCATTGACAAGATTCTTCATACTGACAAAAGGCAGCTTCTGAGCATTTTCCCCAGTGTTGGAATAACATTCCACTCCAGGTAACTGCTCTTTTGAACCAACCTCTAACAAATCATTGTAGTGATTGCCCTGCCACCCGTCCCCAGTGGCACCTCTATTGATACTTTTTGGAAATTTGATAACAACAGCTGCAAGTTCATCATTTGGCTGAAAGTCAAAGGTTTGCTGATCTGCCTGCCTCAGGTCCACGGAAAACAAAACAAATTCTCTCATGCTGAACTGATCCATACAATGCTGTCTAATCATATTGGGAAACTGAGAATCAGAAACCTTCATTTGCGCAACAACATTAGAAATGTAATCCTGACCTTTGCCTTTGCTTTTGCCTCCTTGATTTATCCAACCTCCATTCTTCTTCTTAACTTGAATGGTAAAGAATGTATAAACTGTGCTGTACTCACCCTTTCCTGTAGTATTTAACTTCTTCATTGTGGCTGCAAGAATATTGCTGTCATTGTCAACAGCAAATTTGAACAGAGGCTGACCATTTTTAATCGCAACTTGCAAAAGAGCTTGGACTGGTGTATCTAGATTTAATTTCCCCGAAGAATCTAATTGTCCATTGGAATTTTTGCTTGCCCTAACCGTTGTTATTGATTCCCTCCCAACTGGCTCCACAAAGTGATGGCAGTTGGCTGCTTTTGGCTTCAGTAATGGGTCAAGTAACCTTCTCAGAGGGCTGGACCTGGCTCTGGCTGTATTGAGATTATCGGTGTTTGAAGTATCCAAGCAAGCAGAGGCCACAGCTTTCTCTGTGCCAGATTTAGCAACAGTACATGTTGAGTTTAGCCGATGTGTATCCAAACCCTCTTTGGAGCTGGAACTTTTGCTCATCTTACCCAAACTAATGTTAAGTCGGCGAAAAGGTGAAGAGCTTCGCACCTTTTCATCTGCTACGTTGCTCACTTTCACATCCAACACCTTCAAAGCTTCATTTGTTGTATTGGTGGGCATTAAGGTTGATCTTTTCTCTCCTAAATTTCTGGATTTGGATGGACTGGTTCCTACTTTAGCTGAACGTGGTGCTGGGTGAGATGTAACAGATGATACGTTGACACTCCTTTTATCTAAGGTGCCAGGCTGCCTTAGCAGAGAGTGTTCACTGTCAACTTCACAAGGCAGTGGGCATGAGTGTGGGATATCAGAATGAACCTCTGCATGGTAATTCTCCTTAGAACTCTGTGAAAAGCTCTTTTGACTTGCTTCCATTGATCTACGACCTAACGATGTTGTCAATTCAGAAAACTGGGACACTGCAGAATGATGTTTTTGGGGGAGATCTCTAGGCAAAAGGAGAACAACAGTTTTGTGCTTTCCAAAGACATCTTGGTCAAAATTATTTGGATTTGGTTCTCGCAGCTTCTCTACTCTCTTCTTAATTTCACCATCTTGAATCTTTGTCTTCTCCTTTGTGCAAATTGGGACATTTGGGATAACTGTACTTTCTTGATCAATCTTTCGGTCTGGATCTTTTCTCCTGCACTCTTCCTTCTTGATTACCGTACTACAGAAAGGCTGATCTGTTCTGATGACCTTTTCCTGCCCAAGCAAGATGCTACTCTGGGAAGGTTTAAGATCTTGAAACTTTCCAATACTTCCTCCAAATAATTTGACTTCTTGAGAACGGCCTTCTATGGAAGATGACATTAGATGAGATTGCAGTGAAGGACGATGTGCCCTTGGACGAGCAGGAGAGCGACTCTGACCTCTGCTAGAAGGAGCAGATGATCCATCTGTCCAAAATGATGATGATGTAATACTACTAGATGGCGAATTCTGGCTACTCTCATCTGGTACCTGTTTATGACTGTAACGCCATTTTTCAAGGCGCCCCCAGTCAAGGACCCCAACATTTAAAACTTTCTCCTGTCGGTTCTCTCCTCTTTCTAGATAACTTGGTAAATTTGACATGTATTTGACAAGTTCATCTTCTTTGATTGCCTTATTATTAGTCCATTGTTTTTGGAGATCATGACAAGATTTAGGAGGGATATCCTTTTCATTCCCAGTAATTTCATTGTGAAGATCAGCATATGACAGTCTAGGCTTTTCAGGTTTTAACCTGTCTTGCAACTTTATACTTTGGCTTGCTTGGGGTAGTAAGGGCTTCCCAGAAGTTCCTAAAGGTTGTTGATCCCTCAAATTGCTTTTAAACTCTGAATGATATTCCATGGACCTATGTGCTCTGGGTATTCCTGTAGTGGTTGCAATTATCAGTGTCTTGTCTCTGCAGAAACTTGCAAGGAATGTCCCAATTCTTTTTCAGCTTTCAATTTCAAACCAAGTTCGCATAGACGCAGATTGCTCTGAAAAAAAAAGGCAGAATTGTATACTATTATAGTATTACTATAACACAGTCCTCCAAGAAAAAGAAGGGGAAATTGGGATAAAAAGATACTACAACAAACGAAAGAAATTGACATCCACAGCTTTACATGCATCTAAAACAAAAGTTTGAAGAAAGGATTGCCAATATGAAGGGCTACCCACTTTATATTGATCCACAAGTACAATTAGAAGAGTCTTCCAATATGATAGCAAATATATACATACATATGGAACGGTCCTTTTGTTGATATACCAACAAGACAAGCAACCAAAAGTAATGAAGCGATAGCAACCCCTTAAACAAGGAGAAATTCTTAGCAAAATTAAAGTCCACCAACCATGTCTAATCTCAGGTACCAAAGAGATCATGACTACCAAACCACATTTTGATGTTAACAGTATTTACAATGACATTTTACAGTATTTACTATGACATTAGAAGGTCTCTATGAAGCTCGCTGATTCAGGAAATTCTTACAATAAGAACAGTTTAAAAAACATATGATTAAGAATTCTTCTATCACCATGACTGATCAGAATACATAGCGTATAAAGTAAAGTGACCTATTTCCAAGTATAAGTGGCTAACAAATCATTCATCATTATCAGTTAATTTAAATCTAATAGAACTCATAAATCATCCAATTTGAACATTCAATATAAGCTTTTAGATTCTTCATCATCTCATAATCACATTATTCTAACAAAATAAGTAATAGAACTTAGGACTGAAAGAGGAAAGCTCACAAAAGAAAATTTCTTATCATGGATGCAAGTAGATAGCAGAAAACTCCCAAGTAGCGTTCTTTTACACAATTTGTTTGGCATGTCAAACCAAAGAGGCCGGACATTTTATTTTTTATTTTTGAAATTACTCAATTTACTGATAAAACGTCTACATATAGTGATAATTGAAATCATATCCAGTAGTTTGATTTGGAGTTATGATCAGTTAGTTTTCCATTGTCCGCTGGAGTTTAATCAACCATTAGAGATGACAAAAATGTAAGATACAGATCACAAGATAATCTCCTGTGGGAAAAAACATACTAATAATGATTTGTTCCATGTTCTTTGCATCACAAAACACCGTTCCTCATTCATTTTACTAACCCTTCACTCACATTAAACCTTCAAAGTAGTAGTCAAAAATGACATGTCCATTTAAAAAGCAACGGAGAGTATGACTAGAGATAGAATAGAATGGCGGAAATGAATACACGTGGCTGACCTTGACTAGTCCGTTGACGATCAATAGTTGACTCCAAATTATTGGCACTAAGGATTGGTTTTTATTGTTGTTGTAAACACAAGTATAAAACATGAAAAAAGTGAAATGCACCTTTTTTGCTTTCATGGGGAAGAAAATGAATGAGAATTGTCAGTCCCTTCCCCACTCTACCCTTTCATCGCTTTCCAATACAAAAGGAAAGATCATTGAGCAATTCTTGTGGTCACAATTTTTCTAATTGGTATTAATATTTTCCCTTTGTTTGAATTTTCAAAAGCATAAGACCGCGGTGAGTTGTCATCCACAGAGCTGATCCATTCTGAGAACCAAACAATTCCACTCAATGATGAAAAAAAATTAAACTTGCACGGATTGAAAATTAACTGAGATACAAAGAAGACAATTGACAATATATATATAAATGTATATAGTATATAGACATAGAAGCAGCCGGAGAATCAAAGACCTAAAGCCAAAAAAGGAAGAAAGAGGTGGTCCATGAAAGCCCATTTTCAAAATCGTAAGATAAGGCAAAATGACCTGTCATCATCGTAGTACCTTAGGCTTAGCCTCTTCCCATAACTAACGGAACAGACAAGGATCCTCCAGCTAGCTATTCAAAAATCCAGAGCGCAATCTCTTTTTCAAATTCTTAAACATTTAGGCCTTGTTTGGCCCTCCCAAATAAAATAAAATTAAAAGGTAGGATCATGCTTCAAAAGAACCATCTTCTTTTCTTTTTCTTTTCTTTTCCTCTCATCTTTCCCGAGAACCAAACAGTGCACGCATGGTTTAAATGTCAAAGAATAAGACTTTACTCCCCTCTCTCTCTCTCTCTCTCTCTCTCTCTCACTAATTCAAGTTAAAGATGCAAACTTTAGAGTTTAGAACTCAAAAAAAAAAAACACAGACAAATAATGAAAATCACAGGGACTATGCATAATACAGAAATCATGGGAAGCAAAAATTTCCATGAAAGGAAACAAAAATATTTCTGGGAATTTTGCCAGTGAGGCTAAGAACATAAATAGAGCATACCAGCGTCAATATTGGAAATGCAGAAGCAAGAAACCGCCATTAATGGAAGCTCCAGCAGGTCGAGGAAAAAGTAATGAGTGTCGGTGCATTATTGGTCTCAGTGATAGTTAGGAAAGTAACAGAGATCACAGAGACGAGAGCTAAAAAGTGTTTGCAGAGAGCAAGTAGAAAGAAGTAATTTGGCTCGTAATCCCAATGTTTTTTTCTTTCCAAACTCCAAAGCTGTTGTAGTCACGTACAGGAATATTAGCAAAAAAAAATGCAAACCCAGAGCTTCTCAGAGTGAAAGAGAGCGAGAGAGAGAGAGAGAGAGAGAGAGAGTGTGTGAATAGAGTGTCTCCCTGTGTGTCTGTGAGAGTTTCTGGCTGTAGCTTATTTGTTGTTTTGTGCGGTGCATAGTGCTTACAGTCAAAACAGAGTACAGAGGCACAGAGAGAGAGAACCAATCGTTTTCATCAGACGGCCAAAAAGGAAGAGCGATAATGAGGTGGTCACATCAGTGAGGCGTGGAGGACTTGCCCCACTTTTGTCAAACTCTTTTTTTAATATCTTAGGGACACAATTTTTTAGGATCTTTTTCTCAACAGATCACATAACCTGATTAGATAGGATACAGAGGTGAGTCGTACTCGTCGGTAACACAAAAAAGTTTGTTTCGAGAGTACGATAATAAATTCGTCATATACTTTTTTTTCATTAGTATTGATATAAATATATTAATGATTGGTATATAATAATTCATCATATAATTTTTTTAAATTAATTTTTATGTAATTTTTTTTATAATTATTGATATAATATAATATATAATTGATATATAATAAAAGTAAAACAATGATGAGTGTGTTTGAAAAAAATGAGATGGTTTTCAACTTTCTATAGAAACTTACATGTACGCATTGTTTAGCAAAAAAAAAAAAAAAGACTTACATGTACATGTTAAATTGTGAAACAAAAAATCTAGTGTCAGCAAATCTTTTATACAACAAATTTCATACTTGTTTTTTTTTGAAGACACAAATTATATACTGGTTGAAGTCGCGTATTTGTTTTAGGATTTGTTTGGATATCGTTTATGTTATTGAAACTGAAAATTTATTATTGAAAGTATTGTAGATAAAGGTAAAAGTTAGTTAAAATAGTACCGTGAGACCTATAAATAATACCAAAAAATGTAGTGGAATCCATAAATAATAACAAAAATAAGTTAAATAGTAAAATCATTTTCATTTATAATCTGTATCTAAACAAGGCTTAGTGTACAAGAGTGGTCTCAATTATAAATCTATGTAAAAGCGATGTTACACTAAGTATTTATTTGAGATCAGCTTATTTTGCTGTAATTCAATTTTTTTTACTAAAAATACCATAGATAAAAGTAAATGTTAGTTGAAATAGTACAGTGAAACTCATAAATAGTATCAAAAAGTGAAATAAGGCCAATGAAAGTAACAAAAAAAAGCTAAATATTAAAACAAATTGACAAAAAATAAGTTAGCTAAACAAACATTAATTATAAATTATGATAACAGCAATTATAAAATAAATAAAAAATATCATGATTGTCAACCTTAAGCATTAAAGACAATAAAAAATTTGTGTCTATAGCATTTTCCTCAGCTGCAACTAATATTAATATTGTGAAAGACTTGTTAGAGATCACCAATAAAGTTTGATCGAGTGGTGGGCCTACTATTTATGTGGACTGGTGTGGAAAGCTTGATGGGGTTGAGAGCTTAGAGAGCTCAGATTATTAGTACATACAGTGAGGTTGAAATTCAATTGTGAATTTTGTGATTGTCATTAATTTGCATCATTTTCTATTGTAATCAATACCTTGTTTGTACTGTTTTCTCTCATTTTCATTCGATCTTCTTCTCCTATTTACCCATTTTGAGCTAGTATTTGCTGCTACATTCTATGATTCACTGATAATTGGCGTAAGGCTGACGTGATTTTTGTGATAATTGCTAACTGCTCATAATTTTTTATTTTTTATACAAGATAGAAATTTTAAGTACTTTAGCCTAGAGGGGTAGATTAGAATTAGTTAAAAATAAGTTAATTTTGTACTAAATGTACTCTACTCTACTCTCTATCACTCTCTTTCAATCCAAACAGACCATAAGTGTGTGTATGTATATATATGAAATTTCTTTCAGAAGACTTGAACTCCAATCTTTGTTCTTCACACCCCACAAGCACTTATAATGAATCCCCATAAACAATGCCTGTGATCTAATCGCTCTCTTAAATGAGTTAAATTTATGTCCAGTGCATTTATACATGGGGTATATCATATTGTTCTAGTGTACTGATGATACATTAAACAAAAGCGGTCCTTCTTTAACCCAACATTTTAAGCCATTTTGAACCAAATTTAAACTAGGTATATGCATTTCCTCTTTTAGCCATTCTTTATAAATTTTTTACTAAACATTTTTTCACAATATAATCACTAACAACCTCTTTTAATTAATTTTCTCAAAAAAAAAAAAAAATCCTCTATTAATTAAGGGTAGCCATTTTGGAAACTTTATACACTACTTAACAAATTTGAAGAAAAAACATAGTTCTTGAAATTGTTATTCTATTATTTTTTTTGGCAACGAAATGGGGGTGGAAAGAGATAATAGGTGGATGAGAAAAATGCAGAACACATAAAAGATGGATATTTAAATGAAATAGAGAATATGGAGATAGTTTGTTAATTAAATATGTGTTTTTTTTTTAAAAAAAAATTGTTCGTTAAATTATTAAAAAAAAATTGGGCTAACTAAAATAAAGCATTGATGATAATCAATTCCATATAAATAGAGAGTATTGATGGAGATTCTTTTATAAACTTTGTAGGGATAAAGGGTCCATAAGTGTATATTGAGCCGTGGGCCTTATCTGAGGACTAGGAGATAACAGGGAAGAAGTACGAATTAGAGTGTCATGGACAAACTTTTGGTGGAAAGACTTGGGGAGATAGTCCGAGGAAGAGTGCCTCTTCGACTAAGCAAGGCAGAGGTCAGAGATCAAAGGGATTGATCTGCCCTTAAGGGCAACACTTCGAAAGGTCCTACTAATAAAAATAAATATTAGGGAAACATAGGACAGAGGGAAGTTAAGAAATATCTAAGGGAAAGTTGTTATCACCGCATTGAATGCCCTGCAACTAACCCTTTGACGGCATTAATGTGGAGGTGATACCTGAGCAGTGATAAACAGCCTTACAACTACTCCCAAAAATTTCAGGAAGGTACTGATAGGACAAGGATCAAAGTCAATAGTTTGACCTATACGTGGATGGTAGAAATGATGAAAAAGAGGGATATATAATGAAGAGGGAATCCCCTTACAGAGGGGGTATCTAAAAAGAGAGAGAGAAACATTGTAGCACCAGGAATGGATTTGTAACCAAATTCAAAAGATAAATATATAAGATTTAGTCTCTTCGGACTGTGCCGATAACGATTTACTTTGAGCAAAACATTTTTATTCTTTTTTTCTTTTCATCTAGGCTCACTACAATTGTTATCTTATTTATTAGAGCCTAGTTTCTAATTTACTCTTTACAAATTTATTGTATTGAGGTCTTTAAGCCTAGATCCTTTTCTCTTTAGGCTTAGATATCAAAAGGTCCTTACAAACTTTTTGTAAGATTAATTAATATTTTTTTTTAAACCAATTACTCTTTAATCATTATAATAAATTAGAATTTTATTATAATTAGCAATATATGAGAGATTATGAGTTGTAAACTACTGTTAGACATAAATATGAGACAATATTTTGGATCCTTTTTAGGCTTTAACAAAGAATCACTGAATCAGTACTGGATATCTTAAAAATATTCACGAAAGGTCATTGTATCCCCTTGATACGTGACATGTCATCCTTTTCCGTTTTAACTTTTATCCCAAGACTAGACAAAAAGAAAAAGATAGTCTGCTTTTTTTGAAGCCGCGCGCGCCTAAGATAAAACTTTGATCATCATCAACATTCAAAGTGGCTACTTTTGATTCTCAAATAAAAAAATAAATAAAAAAGTGGCTACTTTTGAGCTCAAAAGGATAAAGAAAGAATGGGGAGAAAAGCCTAAAGGACTAGGAAAAGTAAGGCCATGTTTGTAGCATTGAGTGAATAAAAAGGGGTTTAAGCCCAAACATCATGATTACGAGGTATATCTGATATGACATTCAGCAAAAATATAAAAAGAAAGAAAAGAAAGAGGTATATCTATTATCTGATTTCTTAATGATCCCATCTTTTGTTTAATAATATCTACTTTGCCATTACATATGATTGGACATGATCCTGTGGTCATTGCGGAGCTTGTCAATTTCTTGGGGTTGATTATTAGTTTTATAACGCAATAATGTCCCTACTACTAGAATCAAGTTGAGGAATCATTCTCTATGAACGAACACTAACACCTCAGTTGCACTGCTCAGACAGTGTTTTGTAAATTAGTTTAAAAATATTTTAAATAATTTTACACACTTTTTCATATATTTTTTTACTTACACGTATATCAAAAACACTCAAACAATATAACTCAAATTCCTCTCTCGAACACCCTTTTATTTTCTTTTCCAATACTCCTCACTTCTCCTCAAATACCCTTCTATTCGTGTCTAAAAATTACTTCATTCTCTTTATTAATTATTGTATCGGCTTAGGTCCATCTACATTGAAGTGCAGATATGTGTCAAACATTTATAATGTGTTCACATCTCAACAAATTTAATATAAGAAGCATTGGATCGAATTCTTGCCTAATGATTATTTCATGCATTATATAGAGGTGTCCAAGACAACCAAGCACTCGACCTACCTAAGTGTGTCCAAGTCACACTCGCCAATCAACCTACCCGCTCAAAGTGTCTAGGCCTAACCGACAACTGTCTAGGCCTAACCGACAACTGTCCAACTTGACACCGCCAAAGAATCTCCACTTCTAGGAATCAAAACTCGTAGGTTAGTTGGCGGGTCTTCGTATGAAAAATCAATTTTAATTGACTTAACTGACCTCCCCTTCGAAATCTTGCTGTTCATCGCCCTGCCCCTCTCTCTCAAACGTAGATCTAACAAGATCTTGACCAAATCTGTCTAGATCTCACCTACATCTTGATGAGATCCTTTGAGATCTGGCCAAATCTCAACCAGATCCTTTGAGATTTAGTCAGATCTTAATCAGAGACGTCGAGATTTGGCCAAATCTCCATTGCTGCTGAGAGTAATGTTGCTCTGTCGATTTCGACCAAAACTGATTGTCATCCACCCGAACCGAAACAAACTTGACTCGTGGTTTTCGACGCTCAACGACAAGTTAGCTACCCTACCACTTGAAGTTGCTGGGTTGGTTTTGGGTAAGGCACAAACCAGACCTGTGGATAGCCTTAGACCCACCTGAAGGACCAACCTGAACTCGTGCTAAAAACCGAACAAATTCGACGAAGTGGTGGTCGATGACAGATTAGAGCCTCTACAACCTAATTCTAGCGGGTCGAGTTTTGATTTCTCTCCTCCTAAATTTGAACAAACTGACCTAACCGATTATCTAAGCAAACTCTGACTAAGTCTTGCTAGATACGGTGAAATCTTGCTAGATCTAGTGAAATTTCCACTAGATTCAACAAGATAGGGTGAGATTTTATTGGATCTAGCCAAATTAAACTAAAATTGGCTAAATTTTACCCAAATTCGTGCGAGTTCTAGCAAATTTTGGTGATCCTCACCGCCAATTTAACCAACCAATGTCCACTTGAAACTGACTCGACCCATTGGTTTAGGTAATTGAAGGCAAGTCTCTTCGCCAACCACCTGATGTGAGTGGGTCAATTTTGGGTTGAGTCCAAAACTGAACTAGTCCAACCTATGGACACACCTATATTATATGCCAAATAAGTGAATACATGAAAATATCTTTTTGATGAGTATCTTATAAGTTAACTGGTTTACACTTTATGGTGTTCTATGGGAGACATCAAGGCTCAAAGGTTCAAATCCTCTATCCTAACTATTGAGTTAAAAAAAAAAAAAAGAACAAAAAAATCTCTCTTTTCCTTCTTGATCCAATATTTAAATGCAGCTAGTTGTATGGGTCACTAGCCTAGAGTTTGAGCATCGTTCATAAAGTTTTTTGCTAAATAGAGCATTGTTCATAATTATTAGCTCTTAACAGTTAATGGAAATTGAAAATCAGAAAAGGTTTCTGATTTGTCATACCTCTACCATTTTCCCGTACAAATTCATTTTTATTTTGGTTTTGAGAGGATATTATCATAAATTATATCTGTCTAAATTAATAAAACGCGGAACATATTTCTAAGTTATGACTTATGAGAATGAAAAGTTGGGTGATCCAAATATTCGGCCATTTATTAATTTTAACCTGTTGCTGCCTTTCAAGCATCTTTTGTTTTCCTTTTATTTTTATTTTATTTTTTGTCCCTTCCACCCTCAATTTTATTTGTTCTTTGACTTACCCTTTTGTTACAGTTAAAATCTATTTTTCATAGACTTCGTTCTAAGAGGGCGTTTGGATAGCCCGTTCACGTCCAAGTTTTGCCTTTTTTTTTTTTTTCAACGCGTGTTTGTTACTGTTTATTGGTCACAAACAGTGATTTTAGGCCAATGAACAGTAACTTTTGGAATGAAAATTGATTTTTACCATTTTAAAAATTATTTTGCTACAGTATTTTTAGTTTTCAGCTTTCAGCAATAAGTTCTATCCAAACGGACCCTAAATATCATGAAAAAGGAAAACGAGAGAGAGAGAGAGAGACATTTCGGGAATAAACATATATCTCAATCATCGTACATAAATATAAGTATAAACTAAGACTAGAAATAAAATAAAATTAATACGTTGTCTCCTAGTCCTGGGCTACAGCTTGCGTTCCCATAATGTGCACATGATTACCTAATTGACTGGGATCTCTAGTTCAACAACGTCGAACGTTAACTCGTGATTGTTAGTTGTTACTACTTAGCTAATTATCTTTGAACTATGATTAAAAAAACCTGTGAGTACTGAAGAATAATGAAATTAAGAAATGTTGTTGGTTGTTGCCACTTACTCTTTTGGTCAATAATATACGTAAATGTCTTTTGTCTTGGTACCTGGTAGCACTTCCGACTCTCTCATAGGAGTGAGTTTGACTGGCTTTCTCTAAACCAAAAATAAAAAAAATAAATAAAGAGAGGCTTTCGGGATGCATAAAAATATATCATTTTTTTTATTCCCTATAATTGTATAATATATAGATATGGCCGGCTTCACTAGATCAAGATGCCCTTTCTTGATTATTATTGGTTGCTCAAGAGTTAGCAGAATATTATATGGACATAATCAAGTTTAGAAGGTAGATAATTTATACACATATATATTAAATAACAGAGTTACTAAAAGAGAAAAAAAAAAATACAGTTCAATATTCTTGATACAAGTCTCTTTACTGTCTTTAAAGAATTTCAGTTTTCTGTTTTTAGCCTTAATTAATTATTTTTGTTGTGCTAATGGTGTTTTTGTCAATGCTTGTTGTGTTGATGTTGTTTTGTCACTTGGTTTATTTCAATTGGGGCAATTGGTTGAATCGATGTGGTTCGTACTTTATCTCTTTCTTTTTTTCCTTCACGATCTACATATTAAATTTAAAAATAAATATAAAAAGGTCGTAGACTTGTAGTGCAACGTAGAATGCGTTTGGATTCGGATTATAAGTTCCACGTTTTGCTTTTTGCGTTTTGTTTCTTTTTTTGTCTCTTTTTTTTTTTCTTTCGTTTCTGCTGCGGGTTTGCTGCGGAGGGGACAAACGTGTAGTGCACGCACTGTGCATGCACTGTTCATGTACTTTTTCATCAATTTTTTTATTAGAAATAGGTCCTGCATCACTATTCACACGTTTAAAAATTATTTTGCTACAGTGTTTTCAGTTTTCAGTTTTTAATTTTCAGTAATAAATTCTATCCAAACATACTCATAGTCTTGTTCCGATTGGGTTGTTTTTTGTGTTTGTTATTTTTAATCTAGTATATATCGTTGTGATGAATAAATTTATCATTTATAAAGAATAAAATAAAAAACTTTACCTTGAGTTATGTTTCTTATGACTTTTTTTCCCCTAATAATAACAGCCTTAGGTCAATTAGCACGTCTTATTCCTTTGTGAAGTGAATTCAAGTTCAAAAATCGTTGAGAAAACTCCCCATTCATTTAGTGGAAAAAACTTTTCAATCACATACTTATCCTCCAAATAGACTATAAATAAAAGGATAATAAGTTGGTAGGTCTTGTTCATAATGTGTTGAGGTATGGATATTAATTTAATGGGTCAATCCTAAGCGATCAATTTATTAAACGTGCATGTGTAATGTCTATTTTTGTTTGGTAAATGTTTTCTATTCACATTCACAAACACACAGATAGATTGTGTTGGTTGGGTGTGACACAAATGAAAAATATGATCCATTTCAACTAGTTTTAAAAATATGACCCAAAATAATTAACAAAATTTTATATTTTATAAACATATAAATTATGATAATAATTGTTAAATATTAGCTATGATATATTATATGTTGAATATGCTTGAATAGATGCGGAAGAGAGAATAATAAAATAGGAACACAAAAACACTAGAGTTACGTGATTTAACCTTACGACCTACGTTCACGGAGGAAATCTTTAAGGGCTACATCTTAATTATATAAGAGTGTAGTACAAAACCTATGTTACAATAAATCATAACATAAGTATAGATAGTAGGCTAAACCTCTAAACTAACAGACTTCTAATACGAGTAGGTGACTTGGGCCTATTTTAATGAGCTAAAATATCTCTAACACTCCTCTCAAACTCAAGATGGAAGATTAATGAAACCTTGAGATTTGATTAAGTTGAGAAAATCTCTTTAATGAAGTTTGGCTTTGTGACGGTAGTTTGAAGAAAACAGTGGTCTTACAGTGTTAATGTGACTTCTAACAATGGCTTAACTATATCGAAAAGTTTTGACGACAATAGTAGGAAGCCAAAGAAGATGAACGAAGTGAAGAAACATCGAGGAAGACAAAAATTTCTTTTAAACATACCGTAAAGACAGAAAACTATGGCCATATTGAATACGCTTGAATATTAGCTATGATATATTCCATATTAAATACGCTTGAATAAATGCGGAAGAGAGATGCATAAAATAGGAACACAAGAACAGTAAGGTTACATAATTCAGTCTCTACGTCCACAGAGGAAACCCTTAAATGCTACATCTTTATTATATAAGAGTGTAGTATAAAACATGCGTTACAATGAACCATAACATAGGTATATATATTATATAATAGATTAAACCCTAAACTGATAGACTTTTAGTACAAGTAGGAGACTTGGTTTACACACAAAGTAAAATTAGTTTTTTTTTTTAATAATTCGAAACAATTAATCATTCATTGATATGTAAAAAATCATAATACAAACATCTGCTGTAGGCGGTGGAGTATCTTCAATCCAATACAAATCATCAATTAAATTCCTAACATGTTTTGCTAAAGTATGAGCAACCATATTTCCACCTTTCTTTACCCAATTAATGGATAGGACCTACATTCCTCTAAGATTGAACTTGATGTCTTCATAGATGTGGCCAACCAGTGAGTTGTTCTCTATAGAAACAAATAGAGCCCTCATCACATTTAGGCAATCGCCTTCAATAATCAACCGAAAAAACCCAACTTCCCTTGAGAAATCCACAGCTCTTCGACATGCCATAAGCTCAACCTCCTCACTGCTATTCACATGAGGACCCTTTACTACATACCCACCATAAACTCACCTAAAGAGTTCCTAATAATAGCACAAAACCCGAGCAATGTTGGTCTGAAATGCAGCAGCATCAAAGTTCAATTTGAACTCCTCTACTAGTGGAGCACGCCAAACACAACTACCAGAAATCCCATTCGAGGGAGTGAGAACCACATATATGTGCTTTCCTATACTCATCAAGGAATTCTTCAGCCCTCTTGTTCAGCCAACCTGGATCCCTCAATTGTCCACCATGTATCACAACATTCCTTTGGTTCCATATTAGCCACACCTGCACCAGAAAAATTTCCAGTTCTTCCTTTGGTAATCTCTCCATCAAGGACTCAAATAAACACCTGAAATCATGGCAGCTCGTGGACCATTTCTGCAGTGAAGTAATACTCCCAGCCCAAACATCTTGCATAGTTCCACAATCCCACACGACATCAGTCTTAGCAAATTTTTTGCTGCAATGGCATATAACATCTTCTAATATTTTTTGCTTTGCAAGGTTCCCTCTAGTCGGCAAAATTTCATGGCAAGCTCTCCACCAAATACCTTCAATTTACTAGTAGAATTAGGTTTGGACCTATATTAATGGACTAATATATCTCTAACAATAATTATAAATAAATAAATTTCATACAAATTCTATATCACAATAACATCCATTGAAGCATTAACATGATAACATCATATAATCTAACCGTTCTTATTTCAAGTTTTCAACCAAAGTTATATCCAAATTTAGAAAATACACATTTTTTTAAAAAAATCTTTGGCAAAAGGGTTAGGGATTTTAGTGATTTAATGAGGAATTTACCAGTACTCAATAACATTAAAATTTTTAAACTTATT
The DNA here is from genome assembly GCA_014183005.1 of Castanea mollissima. Taxonomy (NCBI): domain Eukaryota; kingdom Viridiplantae; phylum Streptophyta; class Magnoliopsida; order Fagales; family Fagaceae; genus Castanea; species Castanea mollissima. The sequence goes on along the minus strand of JACAVU010000006.1, from coordinate 27,596,046 downwards.
TTTAAATTCAAAATTCAAATTAATATTGAATAAAAATTTAATTTAATTACAGGCATTAAATAAGTTTATGTAAAATGAGTCAACCCATCTGGATGGGAATAACGAACCAAGCCATTTTAGAATGATTGCTAGTTAAATAGATCACCACAATTTCCTCAAAAAAGGAAAAAAAAATCACAACAGTATATTTTCACATGAACTCATTTATTCTAAACACTAATCCACATATAGAATCTTATTAGTTTCACAAATCATAACAATTTCACTTTAACAGACTTCATAATTTTCAAGACAATTTTAAGGAACAAAACAATTTAAAAAATTACATGGCAATTTTTATTTGCACTTCAAAGAACTAAAATCTGTTAACCAAGTTGCATGGTGTCTTTTTAGTCCATGTCTTAGAGCATCCACAGCAGTAGAGTTAAAAAATTAGCTTTTTAATTCCACCAAAAGTTACTTTATCTATTTTACCTATACATATCTATATACATACTGCAGCAGTGGATCTATTTTAGCTTTCAACATAATAAAATAATATAAACATCACAATAAAATAACATATCTTCTACAATAAAATAATATATCTCACAACTCAAAAAACATTCACAACACCAACTACAATAAACTAATTTTTTTTTGTTTAACTCTCATGAACAGTGCACATCTATCTATAGATGTGTACTGTTCATTAGAGCTAAAAATAAATAAATTTAGCTCCACTGCTGGAGTATACTTTTTGGTATTTAAAGAGTTAAAAAATATCAATATAGCAATATACCATCACTGCTGTGAGTGCTCTTACGTTCTAACTTGACCCTCTTTTAAATTTTCATTTAATTCATTTTTATCTAATACAACTAAACATTAAAAAACACGTAAAACTATCTCTACATAAAACTGTGCTTCCACTCAACGACTCCTGCCAAAGTCTATTTCTGTCAGTTACATAGCTTTGGTCTCAAGTCTCAACGCATACTGTAGAGTTCTCATCGCTGCATGGTGTGGAGGATACTGTGGTTTTAGTTACAGTAATTCTATTATTGATTGAAGTTATTGGTGCTCACTTGTTCAGTCTCAGAAATTTTCTATCAATCTTTCTCTCTGTTTCTCTTTCTTTTCTTATTATGACGTTGAAACTTGTCAAACTCTTTCAAAATCTACTGTTCAATTCACACTTTCCAGTTTCCACTACCTCCCCAAAAAAAAGTAAAAATAAAATAACATATTACGCACTTGGTGATGAGAATGATTGTGGCAATAAAGGGGTTTGAAATTTGCAAGTATAGCCTAGTCGCAATCACATGGGTCGGTCAGTTTGGATCAAATGTAACATCAATTTCCAAGTTGAAAAACAATTGTGCCGCGTTTTTTTTTTTTTTTTTTTAAAAGTGATTTGATTTATTTTTGAGTTATTTTGATACAATTTATTTTTGAGTTATAAAGTAACCAAGAACTATAATAAGTCCAGTTTTTACTTTCTAGCCACTTCTTATTATTTATTTATTTGTGCTGAATAAAAAAAAAATCTGGTCTCATCAAAAAAAAAAATCTGGTATATACTCAGTTTTTTTTCAAGCATTTTTTTATACAACATATTCTTAATATTTTTCTTAAAATGGATTTTAACTTTTTATAATATTTTTGAGTTACAGTTTTACAAATTTGTTTTATTTTTTATTTTTAAAAAAGCTTTAAAAAATTATTATTATTATTTAATTCTTAAATAGAAAACGGTTTTTCGATAACTATTCAAAGAAAAGAAGGGGCACCGTTTTTAAAGAGAATCCTTTTTAAAGAGATTTAGATAATCCTTTTTAAGAAAATTTTGTTGATAAAAAATTAGACATTTAGATAATCGTTTGAACTTTGAACTTACGAAACAATGAGTTCATAATAAAAATGAAAAGAAATATCTATTCAACCTTTTTAGCTTTTGGAAATGGTCAACGACATTTTCCCATCTGTCTCGCATATTGATCAATGCTAACTAATCCTCTTCCTTTTTTTTTTTTTTTTTCTTTTTTCTTTTTCAATTATATTTTTCTATGTGCAAAACCGCACTGCGCTACAGATACAATAATTTCATAATGAAATATAGGTATCAAGTTATTAATAGTTTTCATATGAATTTGCGAATAACATCTAGCATTAGCAATTTATCACTTAAATTTGATTATGAAATTATTGAGAAAATATTATTTTGATAATTATTTTTGCTAAATATGAAAAAAAAAAAGAAGAGGAAAGCAAAGCGGACAAAGCAAGATCTTGCGTGTGTCTGTACATGGAGATTTGGGTTCACGAATCACCAAGAGCAAATAATTCAACGAGCCATTGGTAAAAAAAAAAAAAAAAAATCAACGCGTCATTTGTTAGTTGTTACCTCTTTTCTTTTCTTTTTTTAATTATTATTATTATTATTTTTTTTTTTTTGAGGAAGGAGAAGGAATTGTTAGTTGTTTACCTTCTACCAATTGTTTATCAAGAGCTAATCTCAATTTCAGTCAAAAAAAAAAATTGTTTATCAAGAAACTTAAAACAATATATTTCATTTTTTTTTTTTTTTTTATACTTGTGAATTTAATTATTGTAATTAGTATATAGAACTGGTATTAATAGTATATTTAGATAAGAGAATCCTTTTTTTAGAATATAAAAATATCATTATTTCAATTACACATTTACAAAAAAAATATCAATGAAAAAAAATGAATAATGTCAAAGATACAAACTATGGGGACCCGAGGACCGAGGATGAAGATCAAGGGACGAAGGAGATCTTAGTTAAGGATGAGGGCCGAGGACCGAGGTTGAAGATCAAGGGACGAAGGAGATCTTAGTTAACGATGAGGGTCGAGGACCTGAAGACGAGGTTGCATGGACAAATACAAAGAGTATACTGGTGGTATATGGCAGAGAGAAAATATATGATTTGGGGGGTGACAGCTTGTGGATTTCGCATTGAATGTTCTGCACCTAGTTTCCTAACCGCATTAAATGAGAAGCAAGAGCTTTATTAGCCGCATTGATATAGAGGTGATCTGAATAGTATGAATGACAGCTAGCCAGTTCATTTCCACCACCTTCTACAATTAATTGGACAAGTGTCAACAGAAGAAGGGAGTTAAGTGGGAGATTGACGTTGCAGATGCAAGGTGGAAGGAGTATAAATAATGATGAAAATGGCCAGAAAAAAGGGAGGCGAAAGAGAGAAAAGGGGGAAGAGAGAGAAAGGGTGATATTGAACTAGAATGTGAGAAAGAGCTCCTCGGGCAAAGCTGTTTTTGATTCCTTTTATGTTAATTGCTGACCTCAGGACATATCTATCCGTTGTTGTTGTGTTCCTTCTCTATAAATTCTTTGTTTAGGGCTTTAGGTGATTGGATCCACTTCCAGTTTTAAGTGGGCTTTAATACTTGGTTGGATTTTTGGTCCTTACAATTGGCACTGTTTGTGGGAACAATAAGGCAGGAGGTTCTGTCTTGAGGATAAATGGCGAGTGCAAGCCAGGATAGGGAAGGATCAGTTGGTTCACAGAGGAAGAACCAATTTGTAAGCATGCAGCGGGGGGGGGGGGTGATAGACTGCGCACCCCAAGTGTGGTCGTGAAGTCGTATCATAGTGATCGTGCAAGAAGAAGTCATTCATACACTGGGGATCGTGTTTCTCGTGATGAAGAAGTGCAGAAGATGTAGTTAGAAATAGATCATTTGTGTAGAAAACTGAAACGAAGGCGGAGTAATAGAAGGATTTCTTTCTCTTCATCTAGTGATGGCTCGGAGGTTGGAAAGGGTTGGGATGATCATCATGGGTCCAAATCCCCTCCTGGAGAATCCCAGCCTGTTTCTACTTCTTTTGACAAGTTTAAGAAAGGTGGGGGTAAACGAGTAGGGGGATGGTCTTATCAAGGCACGAGGAATGATGCTATGAGTAAGGCCTTAAGGAAAATTTCTAAATTACCTTTCGTAAGAAGGATAAACAAGGCAAAACTTCCTCATCGTTTCTCTCAACCCACTTTTACCATCTATAACGGCAGGACTGATCCCGTGGAGCATGTTAGCCATTTGAATCAGAGAATGATAGTTCATTCAAATAATGAAGCTTTGATGTGTAAAGTTTTTTCTTCTAGCCTTATTGGTCTCGGTGCGAAGGTTAGCCTCAGCTTTGGCCTCGTTTCGAGCATTGTTCACCCACTCCTTGGTTGTGAAGAAAACTTGGATGGCCTTCCCTTTCCCCTTGCCTTGGCCGTCTTCTACTTCTTGGGCTCCTTTTGAGGGACCAACTCCCTCTCATCGGCCAACTCCTTCTCCCTCCTCTTCCTTTTCAGGTTGGCGACAACAAACAGGTTAACCATAGGAGGAGGAGGAAGGGGGAGAGCAAGGGGAGGTTGAGACCCCGAGGCGTCCTTGGGCATCGACCCCTTGGCCTTGTTCGCGAGGAGCTCATATAAGCCTTTCTTCCCACTCAGCACCATTTCTTCTTCTTCCTTTGAACTATTGTCCACCTAAGCAACTACGAACCTGGGGGGTATGAATGCTGGAAGACTTGTCAAGCTCATTCTCCGAGTCTGAGACTTGGATCACAGGCTATTCTTGCTTCTTTATCTCTTTCTCGAGATGAAATTGGTCTATCTCTGTCTCGAGTGACAACTGCGAGAAAGCTGTCTCTTTTCTCAAGACTGCTGCTTCGCAGGGAGAATGATGAGAGGGCAACTTAACTGGCACAATATCTTCTCGGGCTAAAAATTCGGGCACCGAGACGTCTATTTGAGCTAGCCAAAGGTCCCTTGCTCTGATTACGTGGCCCACGTCTTGAAAATTGTCTGACAAGGGTTTGAAGTCGAGGATGGGGTGGACAGTTCTCAGTTGTCTGTCTTTGCTCACAAACACTTCGGCTCTTAGCACCTTGTTGAGGTCCGCGACGTTGACGAAGTTAAGGTTGGGAGCTACGTATCTTTTATTTGCAAAAATAGTCGAGAAGCAAAGCCACGATCGTGATAATGAAGCCCTCCATCAAAAAGAAACAAAAGACTAAAAGAAACGAGAAAACAACAAAACTACAGAACTAAGCAAAACTACAGAACTAGTGCCTATGTTAAAAGACCTAAACCTAGGGTATCCCACCTAGCTCTCATTCCCGGACTGGGTAGTGAAGACCATAATGCCATTCACCCGAGACAATCAGAAAGTCATCTTTCATGCCCTTGTTGGATTGGGGAGACACGAGACGAGCCTTATAACAGAAGACCTAGACTTAAGGTAATACCCCGAGTTTGTGAGCTGATGGCACTCGTACATCCAAAGGACGTAGTGCCAAGTGAGGTTTAACCCCATTTGCTCATTGAGAGCGTGTACACTACCCAAGACTCTAAATAGGTTGGGCGCATATTGGTGAGGGCAAATCCTATGGGCTATCAAGTTGTCCCTAGTCACCTTTCCCAAGGGTAGCCTCATTCCTCCTTCTATGTAGGCAATCATGGGAATGATGACCTCCCCTTCCCTTCTATGGGTAAGCCACCCACCTAGAGGGCAGTACTGCAAGGAAACGCCCTGGGGAATGTGGTACAAAGCCCTAAACCCCTCCATACCAGCGGGAGAATCTACTAGGTGAGCAAATGTACCCATCAGATAAGTGAAATAAATATTTATGAAGAAGAAGTGAAAAGTAGAAGGCCGAGGAGACCAGCTGAGGAGAAAATAACCTAAGAATGAGAAACTTATGAAAATAAGGACAATGGTCACTCCATAAGCTTCTCGAAAGTTTGAAGATTTTAGGAAATCTTAAGAGTTTGAAGATTGGGAAAATGAGAGAAATGAATCCCCTAAACGCCTTATATAGGAGGCGGAATTGGGCAGGAGTTATCACGCCCAAAATTCAAGAAGAAACGCTAGTTGTAGGATCTCTATCTCACCTAGAATGTGGGGAACAAAGCGCCACTTGGAGCATTTAAGGAGACGTTGCGGACTCCGAAGTACTAGAACGGTTGTGGGGCACACAAAGTGACATTCTCACGTGTGGAAGTCAAAGAAACGTGTGGAATTAATTATCCAGGGTCAAAACCCCACTTTTCTCCTCAGATGAGAGGAAAGAAAACTAGAGTTTTGAGGGGCTATTATGGGATACAGGAATTTAAAAAAGGGTAATTGCACCACGTGTCATACCCACGGCTGAGGGGTCCATTATCATACTGTAGAGAGAGTTTCGGGAAAGGGGTTAGCCCTGACATGATCAAAGGGATGGTGGTTGCCACCACATTTAATGCATCCCACCAAACCTCTTGGTTGCATTTATGTGGAGAAAACCCTTGAACAATGCTATTTTAGCTGCCGCAACTCACAAGAGGTTTGAGAAAGTGTTTGATGGGACAAGCACTCAAGTAGTGGGCTGGACGATCACCAAATGGAGGGCCAAGATCATCTAAAGGGAGCTATATAATGTAAGAGATCCTCTAGGGAGAGGAGATCGGAAAATCTGCAGAGAAAACATTGTAGCAACCTAGAACAGAAATTATGATCGAGTTTGAAGAAATATATTGAAGAACTACTCTCCTCGAATTTTTGTTGAGGAGTGACTTACCTTGTATACAACTTAATTTTTTTTACTTTTCTACTATCCTTAATTCGCTGTGTGCATTGGTCCCTCCATTGAAGCCTAACCTATAAGCTCACTCTCTCTAAATTCATTGTGTTGGGCTCTTTGGGCCCTAGTCATGTTGCTTTTTGGGCTTAGAATCTAAATCCTGCCTTTACAAACATCATTAAGTTTATCGCCAATGACTTTTTATGGCTGATGAATTTGTTGTCCCATGTTTGTTTTTAATTATTTCCATTTTTCAAATCTTAATAAACATAGAAAACTTGGAGAGATCAACAACTTGAAGTTGAATGAATAATTTTATTACTCTTATATACTACAAAGATAAACAATTTGAGGAGTAAACAGAAATCATTTGTTACTAGAATAATTAGAGCCATAGAGAAGATAAAGACTCTTTTATTTATTTATTTATTTTTTTTATGTGAGAAAATGCGACCTTTGCACAATAAAAATATTGTACTATTAGGAAAAAGTTCAGTTATTAAGAAAAAAAAAAAAGTAAGATATTAAAAATTTTACAATATACTTTTTATAAATTTTTATGATAATGAATATAATGGATAAATTTAAAAACCTAATAATGAATGTTTATTATTTAAATTATTATTTTTTAATTATTTACACATAAGTTATAACTTATAAGTTTTAAAGTTTAGTATATACTAAAATTTATAGTATCCTGACATCTAATATCATTGTTAATAAATCACTAACAAGGTGTGGGGTCTTTTGACTTGTGCTACTGGTACCACTACCATGTGTCGAGAAGGAATATAGCATAGCTCTTGGATCAAAAGTCTTGTTGGGAAGTTGAACCTGAAACTTTTGCCAAAGGAAGTTATCCCATAGCAACTAACTGGGCGGCCCAAACTATTACATTTACAACGTGAAAAGAGGAACAAACTCTTAGGCCCAATTTTATTTGATCTAATCTAGCGGCTAGGCTCCTAGAAATGGCCTTTTCAAATTGCTCCAGCAACTGATTTCAGCAAAACAGTAAAGAGATTGCCTAGAATACTGTATCACCACCAAACTTTAAAATATAATTAGCTCAACGATTGGAAACAAAACTAATAAATGCTACAAAGCATCATGACATTGAGAACACTCATTTCTCACCAGAGCATTAAAAATGAAGAAAGGAAAAAGAAAAGAAAAGAAAAGAAAAGAAAAAAAAGATAAATCTAAACACCCAAGTGGGGGATGGAAAATTGGGAATAGATAACGTTGAAAGTTTTCCTTATGTGTTTATTTGTAGGTGAACAATTAGAGAATGGAAAACTTTTTTATTTGTTTAAGAAGAAAAATAAGAGAATAGAAAATGATGTTTGTATAAATATTCTCTTATTCCTTATTACATAAAAAAAAAATTTTATAAAGAAAAAAAATTGAAGATTTAAGCTTAAAAAAAAAAAGTAAACTAATGTAAAGGGAAGAGAGAGGTAGATGTGCCATTTCTCATCTTAAGCCAAATTTCACCCCCATTTTCTTCACAAAATGTGGAATTGGGGAGAAAACAATTCTCCCCCTAAAATCAGCCACTCCAAGGCTCCAACCAAACATACACACCCTACTATTTTCTCTCATATTTTCACTTCTCATCACAAATCATCCCATTTTTCTCTCCAAACAATCAACCCCCCTAATGTTTAGATCAGATCGCAGACAAATTATTTGTCACCATAAGAGCATCCTCATCAAGGAAGTAAAATTTTTAGCATATACCACTCTAAAACCCAAAATTTTAGCTTTTAACATCTCATTTTACAATACACTAAATATCAAAGATTTATATTTTTTACCATGTTATTTAAATATTCTTTTATTATTATTTCTTTATTCTTTAATTATATTTCTTTCTCTCTCTTCCTCTCTGTCACTCTCAACCCAGCAAACTTAACCTTCTCAACGCAGTAAACCCATACCCAGCCCATCCACCACCACAAAAAAAAAACACTAACCACCCATACCCACCTATTTATCCAACAAACTCACACTCTTCCATCTCAACCCAGCAAACCCATATCCATCCCAGCCACCGCCACTGAAAAAAAAAACACTATGCAGAAAAACCCACAGAGACCCACAGATTCACCACAAAACCCAGAAAACAACAGTATCCACAAAATCCAAAATTGGTGACCTACGGAGACCCATAGATTCACCACAAAACCTAGAAAAACAACAACATCCACCATTAGAGATTTGAAGACAGCACCACAAAACCCAAATTGGTCCAAATCTTAGCCCCCACCAGAGATTCTAGAGAAGAAATCAAATCGAATTTCAGTCACAATCCACCAAATTAGACCAACAACATCCATCAAATCAGAGCAAATCTCAGTCATGATCCACGATCCACCACCACCACGATCCATCGGTAAGAAGAGAGGAAAAAAAGAAAGAAAAAAAAATTAGCGACGAGGACAACTGACCATGAACCACGGAGAGAGAAGAGAGAAGAGAGAATAGAGATGAAAGAAGTGAGAGAGGAAATAGAATGAGAAATGAGTTGGGTGAATAAAAAACCATTTTTTGTTTTACAATACTGCTATAGTGCGCTCTAAAAAATGAGAGTGCACTGTAGCAAGATTGTAAATTTTATAGAATATACCAATTTTGATGGAGATGGTTTTTTGAGGTTTAGATGCTAAAGAATAGCATTTATAGCATTTGAGACTATGGATAAGGATGCTCTAACCCCATTCAATTTTTCTTTTTTTGGGATGAATTTTCCAATTCTACTTATGAGATAGGATCCAATCTTAAAACATATTAATGAAATATAAGATTTTCATGGGCCATACATCCACCAGCCGAATATAAAGCGAAAAAAAAAACACAGACGCCATGACTTCCCAATTTGGCCCAATTGAGTCTTCAAGCTTAAGTTGATAGGTCCACAATGCGCCCACAAATATAAAAGTAGCTTCTACACGATTCTCAACAGTGCTAGAAAGTACCAAAGAAGCAAAATCACAACAAACAGGCCTAGACTATTGTTAGAATTATGTGACCTAAAAAACCATACTACGCAATTTTTTATTTGATAATAAAATTTTATTTCCACATTCATAATTTTTATAGGTATATTTCATTGTTTAAATGTGGCATGTGATGTCACCTCTATAGAAAAAATCATGTTAATGGTTAAGGAACCAAAGACATGGAATAATGATATTTCATACATTATTAAATTGTTCTAGATTGTGAATATTAATTGAATATTACCACTGAAGCCTACACTTGTGATAGGATGATTTACTCCATCATTGAGGTAGTGACTTTTAGCAGACAAATGGGTGTAATGTAACAAGTACATGCACTGAATTGGATCTGATCAAGAACACCTTATGGAGTGATAACTGTTAATTAAAAGTCTATCACAATTTTTCTAATGTCCTCAAACATGAGAGGTTTGTGTATATTTATTTACTATGCACATAACTTTGACAGTGTTAACTGGTAATGCTAATTTTTAAAGACTATATACAGACACGTTGGGTTATGTGTATATTGAGTAAAATATATAAATGCTTAACTAATGAATCCACCAGTCTCTAAAGAAGATAATATATTCAGTTGATTTTCATATTGAAGTTGGACTCAAAACAAAACTGGCCGGTGACATTTTTCAAAAATGTTTTTCATATATATATATATATATAAAGAGATTTTTCAAAGATATTTTGGAGTCCAATAGAAATTATGAATCAAGAAATTAAGGGTTACATAAGCTAGGGACATGACATTGATATTAATCCAGTCCTAGTGGCTTGTGGGAATATAGTGTGATGGAAGGACATAGATATAAAACTGTAAGTAATGGGACCTCATTTAAAATTCTCCAATCTTCAGGAGTCAATTGCAATGTGTTGATGGACATTATTGCAATATGTAGAAGTTCAAATATTTTCTTGATATGGTTGAGAAAATTAAGGAATAATTTTGAAAGAGTTTCAAGATAAGCCAATAATATTAATAAAGTTATTGATTAATCCTAAGGATCCCACGTCCAATCTCTCTCTTGGGTTTTTAGAAGTCTTAAATAAAAATAAGATTTTATAATATTACATCAGTCGTTGGCTATCAGAACTACTGAGTGATATTGTAGTCTTCTGAAAACCTAAAAAAAAAAAAAAGAGGAAAAGGAAAAAGAGAGAGACGTGAATACCTAGGGAGACAACATATTTGGGTTGCTAAAAGATGTACGTTATTTTGTTCTATTTAGAATCTATGGTTGTGTGGTATAACGATCTTTAAATGAAAATATAAATTTTGTTTTATATTGTTTCCGCAAAACTAATAATGGTATAAGAGCAAACCACACTTTATCATGGATTTTGAATTGTTATTCATATCAGTATGTGTGCTGAGATTTATTTCCTATATGTCATGATTGATATATGTGATATGTTAATTGTTTTTATTTATTCGGAGAAGTGGAGAACAACAAAAATCTATGCCGTGATTGATATAAGTGACGTGTTGATTGTTGATTGTTGATTGTTAATTGTTTGGTTCCAATTCATTTTCGGTGTTCTTGATTATATTTGATAAATATGTTGTTGAAGTCGCACGTCTCTTTTTCTACTCTTGAGTTGTGCGCCGTAGTGCTAATATTGCTTTATAGATTGTCTATTATGGTTTCATGTATATGTGATTATTTGTGTAACCCAAGTTGATATGTTTTTAGTTCATTGACTCACATTTTTATGTTGATAAAATCTTGAGTATTGCCGAATTGAGGTGTTGAATCTCAATTAGTGGGAGCTGTATAAGATACATAAAGAATAATATTTAAATAGTCCCAGTAGTAATATATATATATATATAAAGTGCTAAATAGAATTATTTTACAAAATAATTCCTATGGCCCTCCATTGTCGGTGAATAAAGGTACTATTAAATTAAAATTTTGTCGAAGCCAAAAGGATAGACTTGATTTTGGTTTAGTAGTTCTTCTTGTTTACTTCTTGGGAAGATAGGTGTGTGTATGACTGGTGGGAGTGTGGCTAAAATAGCAACATAACCATACTAGTACATATATCACAGTCAGATATTGTTTGCACTTAACCAAATAAACATGACCACTAAAATAGTGTAAAACATGTTTGATTTGGAGGCAAAAGTAAATCAGGAGTCATAGATAAATTAAATAAAATTAGAAACATGAGATGAAATTGTGATGAATAGTATCTATTTGCCTTTATATGGTGTGCACAGTATATTTCAAAAGAAATTATTGGAGCATGCAAGGTAAGGGTTCTCGATGCCCACTTCGAACTATTTATGAATATAATTGTTATATTCTATTATGGAATTTATGATATTTTGTTCTTGTGGGAGGCACCATTAGTAATTCCAAAACCTGAATCTAATGGATAGATGTATGTGAAAATATTATTTTGCAGATTCATTATGACCAATTTTAATCCCTTAGCTAAGATTCTGGACGAAAATCAATTGTCTGGACCAAACTATGTAGATTGGAAAATAAAATAGCTCATGTCCTTAACACTGAGTCACCAATCTTGCTTTAGCTGATGCCACTGAGGAGTAAAGAGATGCATTTAATAAGTGGCATGAGGCTGATGAAATAGCTAAATGCTACATATTGGCCTCTATGACCAACGTGTTGCAAAAACAATGCCAAGGCCTAGTTACAACACAAGATATGACGTTGCACCTCAAAGAGATGTTTAGAGAACAAAGCAGAAGTGCACGGCAAACTGCTATGAAAAATCTCATGTCCACCAAAATGGTGGAAGGAACTCCCAATTCGGGAACATGTCCTGAAGATGATTTCTTTCATCAACGAACTGGATATGCTTGGAGCAGAAATTGATAGTGAGACCCAAGTTGATGCGATCCAAGCATCTTTACCTGATTCTTTTAATCAGTTTATCATGAACTATAACATGAATAAGATGGTAGTGATATTGTCAAAGCTGCTCAATATGTTGAAAGCAGCTGAGGTTTCATCAAGAAAGAAAAGCCTACTATAATGTTGGCTGAAAAATCTGATTCATCTCTTAAGTTGAAGCCTAAGGGTAAGAACTTTAGGAGAAAAGGGTCTCAGTCATTCAATAAGGCTCAAGGTGACAAAGTGAATAAGGACACTGAGAAAAAGAAAGCAAAAGGAAATTTTTCCATTGCAGTAAGCCTGGTCATTGGAAGAGAAATTGTCGCCATTATTTGGCTTCTTTGAAGAATGACAAACCTACAGAAGGTATGCCTAATTTGCTCGTTATTGAAACAAATTTAATGGATGGTCCATTTGATTCTTGGTGTGTGGATTTTGGTACAATCTCACACATTTGCAATATGTTGCAGGGGTTCAAGGAGACTTGAAGGCTAAATGAAGGGGAGGTGATCCTAAAGATGGGGACTGGTGCAACTGTCGCAACCATTGCCATCAGTGGTGACTCTAGGAATTTTGTTCAGGGTGTTCCTATTCCACTTTGAAAAAATTTTGGGTCATTTTGGTCTATTTTGGGTGTTTCGGGACATTTTGGTAAATACCGGTCGAAATTCAAAATTTGGCAAGCAGAAAGTTTGTACTTAAAAAAAAAAATTCTTAAAACCAAAACAAATTTGCATTTTGTACACCGAAAAACCTTAAAAGGAAAAAAAAAATTAAAAAAAAATAAAAAGAAAAAAAATTAATGATAAAAAATATTTGTACAATAAACTATAAGTTCATTTGAAATATTAATAAAATTATTAATTATTATTATTTAGTTGTTTCATAAATTTGTTTGTCTTTTATAATCTATAATTTGTTGTATTGTTGTTTTATTAATTATTAAATTATTAATTGTTGTTTAGCCTAACATAATTTAATTTGTTGTCTTTTATAATATATTAGTAATTAAATTATTAATTATTAGTGTTTAGTTGCTTCATTCATTTTTTTTTACTAACTATTAGGAGTCTAGCACATACCCCACTGTGTGTTAGCACACACCTTGCCTTTGCATGCTTTTTAGTTCAAAATTTGTTTGGCATAAAAATCTTGAGAGTGTTTCTGATATTACTAAAGATGTTCCTATTTTTTAAGGGTAAACAAATAAAAAAAATTAAATTATATATATATATATTATATATATATATAAAATTCAAGCCAGGGTGTTCCTAGGAACACCCTGGCTTCTGAGTGGCGTCGCCACTGACAGCCATTGGAATTTTTATTTAGAATTATCTTCTAGTAGAACTCTTGTCTTAGAAGATTGCTTATATGTGCCAGAAGTGCGAAGAAATTTAGTTTCAGTTTCAAAACTTGGTTGTTCAGGATATTCTTTTCTTTTTACTTCCAAACTTCTTGTTAAGTTTAATAATAAATTTATAACTTCTGTCATTTTACAAGATGGTCTTTATTTTTTGAGTTCTATTGATAATTCTATTAATTGTGTTGAGAATGATATTGCTGCCAGTGTGTTATCTCTTAAAAGAAAAAGAGATGTCAATCCTACCTATTTGTGGCACTTAAGGCTTGGTCATATCAATATTGACCGAATCAATAGATTGGTAAGGGATGGGCCATTGTTGGTGCATTTGCATGTTAAAAGTTGGGTCTCATTGTATTTTAGACTTTTTCATGTATGTGGATTCAGTGAGGGATGTCTGCCTACAAGGTATACTTGTACTTGGTTAAGTGTGATACATGCCAGTAAATAAGCTATATCAGCCTTCTATATTAATATTTGGGTAAAGTAAGCAATTCTAAGTCTAAAAAGCTCTTTGTTCTGATTTTATTTTTGTTCGATCATAGAATAACGTTTGTGTTCACATAAATATTTTGTTCCACCGACAGAAACTTTCAGGTAATTTTAAACTTTCAGCTTAGCTTTCGGTTTGTTTGCCTAGATAATTGTCAAGAAACAAAAAAAAGTTTTATATTGAAAAGCGGGTCATGAACTTGCATTGCCCATTTACTTGTATCCATTTCTTGTTGGTTGCTATGATATCTTTTATTATTATTATTATGCATCAAAATCTAAAATTTATAACATTTAGATTTAGTAGTGTTTTTTAGGTGTAGATTATAAGAAAACATAGAATTCTTGCTTTGCCTTTCTTGGGCATAGAAGGTGCTTGTTGAATTGCTTCTTAGAGTTTAAGTTTGTGCAAATTTGTTGTGGCTTTATAATCTACCTTTTAAATTTTTGAGTTTTCATTTTAATGTGGTTAGAATTTGATAATGAGAGGATTTAAATGCTTCATTGAGTATTAGTTTGTCAAGACTTGTTGTGGCTCTATATTCTGATTGTTTTTGGGGACTTTCATGTTAATATAATATCGTAATGATCGGTGAAGAATGACAATTTCATTCATGAGGACTTGCATGAAGAAGATTATGGTCTTAGCAATCATGATGCTTTTGAGCCATATGAATTTGGTCATGCTTGAATCAATTTAGCACAGCGTAAAGTGAATTGTTTTTTTTTTTTTTTTCTTTTCTTAGTGTAACTTTTGGATGTCACGGATTCCTAGCAAGCAGGGTTCTTGTTGCTCTAGAACCCAACAAACAATACAAAAGATCACACTTGTGAATGAGAAAACCAATTTTTTTTATTTTAAATTTATTTATTTATTTATTTTACAGCAGATGTCTATTACTGTATTAGAGCTTTTTCAATCACAAAACCTGAAGCCTACTGGCCTTTTTTTGCTTCATTCTTTCATCTTTTATTAAATTCTCATTGTATAAACTAGCTTTTGTTGCTTTAACTCATACCTAGTTCCATAAGCATATTGCGTGTTCATTTCTCAAACTAACTGCTTATTTTGTGTGGTATGGCTGCTACAAATGTTGGACAGATTGAGGTTATGCACCTTGGACCCATTGATGATTCAGTGTTGACTCTGCAGCCCGAACATCAGTTAGAAGCTATTTGGAATAGGCAGGTAAAACACAACACTAAAACCATTTGTTATGTTTTGAATTGTATCCTTCTTATGGTACCCCATTTAATTCGTAGAATGTACATATACATTATGTCTTATATTAATCCATGGTTCTGTTCTGTGCAGGATCCAGGATCCCTTACCTACTGTAGCCGTAATGAGCTGATAATGGCCTTAGTGGAACGATGGCAGCCCGAGACTCACATCTTCCACATGCCACATGGTGAGGTCACCATCACAGTAGGATGTGAAGGTTCTTGTTGATGGTGAGGCTATAACAAGGAGCATGCAGAAAGAATGGCCTTCTGTGTGCCAAGACTTTCTTGGCTTTTCTGTTCAAAATGATAATACAAAGGTGTTGCTAGGCTAGAGGATTGTCATCAAATGGCTTTTGGAGCAAGTTGCCGGTCCATTGCCGCCTAATGCTGAAGAGGATCAGCTATATAAGTACACACGGTGCTACATCCTAGCGCTACTGGGGGATACAATCTTCATCGACAAATCCGACGATAGGGTGCATCTAATGTGGGTGCAGCTGTTGGAAGACCTTCGCAACCCACAAAGGTACAGTTGGGGAAGTGCTTGCCTTGCATGGTTGTACAGAGAGTTATGCAGGGCAAGCAATAAGATAACTAGTTAGATTAGTGAGTGCTTGTTGTTGGTCCAGTATTGGGCATGGGCTAAGTTCCCATTTTTGTGCTTGAGAGTTGAGCGTGGCCCGCTAGTAGGTGCTTGTGGCCTGCTAGTAGGTGCTTATGGTCCTCTAGTGTGTGGTCCATTGTCCCTGAAGTAAGTCTCTACCTCATACATGTCATATACATTATGTGGTCATTACCTAACCATGTAACTTGATTACATTATAGATTGATTACATTATAGTTTAAATCATAAGATTATCTTTGTAGGAAAGTTGTAGATATTGATCCCTTGTTCTTGATTGTAGGTGGTTGTGGGTCCCAAACAAGAAAAATAGGCTCATCCACATCTTCAGGGACAGGTATCGTGAGCAAATAGCTTCAATGTTGCCGGGCTAGGTATGAAAATGCCTTATTTGTACATGTTTAGGAACAAGATATAGGTTTGGTGAACTTTGAAATATACACATTGTTGTCTAATGTGTTGCCTACTTATTTTTTGGCTGTTGTAGGTGGTGTGGTAGTCGTATGAAGCTGAATTACGTGGCCTTTCGACGTACTGCGTTGCAGGAGGGCAGTGTGGATGGCAACATTGCCGTTTGAATGTTTCCACCTAGTAGAGAAACGTACACCAGATCGTGTTGTTCGTCAATTTGGGATGATCCAAGAAATTCCCCAACCTATTGATACTGATATAGTGCTTCATGGGATTGATTTGAGGGGGAAGGTTGGTGTCGATTGGACATGGAGAAATCTGGGCATATCATCAAGTGGGGTAGTAGCTTTTAATGGCGGTGTGAAGTAGTGCTTGGTGATATGCCTCCACACCATGTGTACTTCGACGGGTTCCATAGGGTAACTTGGAGGTTCATTGATCGCGAGGGCGCTAAATTGATTCTAATGGTAACTTCTCCATGTCTTATTGGCTCTTGGTTTAAAGTCTTAATCTTTTAAAACTCATGCAGATTAATTTAACATGATCTATTAACACTAATTATTAGTTCTGCTGAATTTTAAGTGGAAATTTTAGTTGATGCTTGTAATATAGAAATTTTTTATCTATGCACATTACTGTTTGTTGTTCTCTTGTACAAACTAATTTTTATCTGTAAAATGAATACTCTTTGGCCAGAATTTCTTCCCATAGGTAAACAATAGTGTATTGAATGAAACTTCTACCTAAGTGCTATGTTATAGAAGATACACATGTCAAAATCACTTAGAAACATTTAGTTTTGCAGATGAGTTGTATTAGTTGACAATAGGGGTCATTTGAATCAAGCAGGAGTAAGGCTTGTTGCTCTTAACCTCACTCGCTCTTTCGTATGATACCCTTGTAACTATACTATGATAATAATTTCATCGGAGAAAGAGAAGCTCAATAAGTCAATGAATGATTTAGAAATTGGGTAATTTTGTGGCTAGTTTTGTTAGTTTAAGATATAACTTTATATTTCAATATAGTTGACTATACTACTGAATTCAACTGAAACTTAAGGTACTCAAAGTTGGATGCCAAGCATACCCTATTATGCTTGTGAAGCATAGACAATTCACGGAGGTGCCATCTCTTGTGTTTGACACTTGTCAGAGAAATCTCAAACATGGCTTCAAATAAAATGTATAAAATTACGAAATTGAACACAGCAAGCATTGATTGAACATAATCTCCTTGAATAGTGCATGTGAACAGTAACATGAATAGTGATAGAATGTCAAAGACAATAAAAGATAGAAGAAACAAAGGGGGAAGTGACTAGCATTTGCAATTGTTTCTTGATGAGTTTTTAATCCTTTTTCAAAATCTTCAAGGATCAAGTCTAGGCAATGTGTTGTACAAGGAGTCCATTTCATGATAGGAAGGTGGCTTAAGCCCATTTCTAAATCTTGTAATCATGTCAACCATCTCCCCAAATTTAGGATTGTTCACACAATCAATAATAATATATATTGGAGGTAGAATTATGCTTCAAAGAGTCAACAATAGGTGTACAAATAAAATTTGCAGCTGTATCAAGTTTTTTCTAATAATTCTCTGACAGGATTATATTGTCATAATTCATTCTTTTAATATGATTTGGAGGAGAAAAAGGAGGGGATGGGTGGGGTATTGATTCTTCTTGTATTATTGTGAATTTGATTATTTTAATATTGTTTTTCATTAGAGATGGTTCTTCACCATAAATGAATATCTTCTATTTAAAACCAAATGATCATTTCTCAATTTCTGTGATGTTAGTAGTTAGCAGTGTGTGCGTGTGTGCACTGCATGAAAAAAGTGTTAAAATAGAATATTGGAATGCCAACACACTAACATAATCACTTATTGGTTTATTTTTAAGTTTCAAAACTGAACAAAAGTTTGTACCTTTAAATGTTGTGGACTTTAATTTTGAAAAAATTAATGGAAGTTTGTACTTTTACATGTTGTGCCTTTTCTTTTTGGATAATTTGATGGCTGGGGGAAAGGGCATTTGAACCTAAGCGTATTCGTTGGAGACACCAAGAGATGCTAGTTGAGCTACAAGGCTCTAGGAAATTTTGTGGGTTTCAAAAATAATGGAAAATGTTATTTAATGTAGGAAAATTTGGGGGAAATCTCTAAATGTGGTTATGGTGGGATTAGGAGAATTTATGGATCTAGCATTTAGAATTATGGAAGAAAATAGTTATTGGATTGTGTTAAGAATTCAAAGGTGGTTTAATGAGCTGTTGATGGCTATTTGGTAGAAGAAAGAATGTGGGGTTGTAGGGTTTTGATAGGTAAAACAAACAAAGGGCTTTATTGGGTTATAAGGAAGAAGAAATAGAGAGAATTTTATGGTGTTTAGTGGCTTGTATGAACAGAGAGTCCATATATATATATATATATATGGACTCTTTCTGGTAATAGTTATTTAGACTCTTAGTAGTATTAGGATTCTTAGTTCAATTAGTAAACTAAAAACCTAATAAAAGACCAACCTCGACTAAAAAGAAAATAAAACCTAAGATGCTTAAGGTCTCCTAGAAAATTCTAGACCCAATTTAACTTCTAAAATACCCTTAATTCATGGGAATTGCTCAAATTATAGATTTTACCTTGACTATGAAGTTGACCGCAACTAATAAAATAAAAGATTGATACCTAGACCTTTAAAACAACATGATTTTTGCTGCAATTGACTTCTGCTGCAATTGACTTCACATGTGGACCCCATAAAATAATTTTGAATATCACTAGTTTCACTAATACTTGGAATTGTAAAGGCAAATTTGAGACATCTTTCTTTAGAAAAGAGGAGTAATGTTTATTAGGCATTTCAAACCCATAGGACTTATTGGTCATGAATGATGATTGATAAATTTTTGTTGCTAATTTGTTAAAGAGGAAGCTGAGAACAATTTAACTGAACGAGGATGAATCTATGATGCATTTACATTTTGTATATCTTTAGATTCAAGCCTACATATTAAAAAAAAAAAAAGTCTTTGGAGTTTGGATTCAAGCTTTGAACTTAAAAGCTTCTTCTATGTGTTTGTCATTTAGCTGGATATTTTGATGGTTTATTGGCATGTGAGATGTGTTTGGATTCAAGCCTTGCACCTAAACTGTTTATTTCTCAGCATAATTAGTTGTTATCTTCCAATTTCTTAGGAAGCTTTAGTCAACTCAAACAAAGAAATCTTCATTATTTTGTTTTCTTTCTTTTTGGTTATGGGGGCCTTCAATAAATATATGGTGATAGTAGTTCATAGTTGGTGGTAATTTGTTTCATTTGTTTTAGGCAGTTTGTTAGATTATTACCTGAGGTTCATCACCTTTTTATGGATGATTTGATCCATCAAGCCGCCAACGTTTATTTTATTGATGATTGGCATTGTTGATTTGGTATTACATTACTAATAGTCGTTTTTCCATGTGTAGATTGAAGGATACCTCTGTTTGTTGAGGCGTCACCCAGTGGGCACTCTAGACTACAAGGACATTACTGATGTGCTGAAGGCAGTGAATGAGATTGACCGTGTACAACCTCATATCCCTGAGGCCTCGAATGAGGAGGCAGCTACTCTTGAGGCAGCAACTACTGAGAGGCCAAGTACGAGCACAGCTCCTATTGGACGTGGCTGTTAGAAAATCTGGTTTTGTATCTCATATAAAACACACAGCGGAAGTAACAAATATGAATTTATTTAATTCATGATTGATAACATGCACTATATAAATTTTAGAATTTAAGAACAAGATAGCATACTTTGGTGTAGTGAAATCCAAAACAAAAGATTAGAAATACTTGGGAATACTTTTAATTTTCACTCCAATTCACTTTACGCCCAAGAAATGTGGTCTCTCAATCAATTTCCAAAGGAGAATAATTGAGTGGCTTCATTTACACATACACACTATTTCATAATGATGTGTCCTTTTTTCTTTTTAATAAAAAAATTCTGTATGTTTTTCCCTTTATAACTAACTGATTATTTAATTGGGCTGGCCTATTGGGATTTTCCAATTGGGCTTTAGTGTGTGGCTTGGAGTGGGACCAAAAGGGACCAATAAGATACTAACTCTAATGGGTCTTGAGCTTTTCTGTCAACTCTTGACAAGTTCAAAGTAACCATTAATTATATTTAATACCACTATTATATATATATATATATATATATATATATATATATTATATATATATATATATATAATTGCACTCTAGGCCTTATTAATAAATTATATCTCAAGATTTTATTATACATGCAATCCCTTCATAAAATATTCGTAGTAATACAAAGTCATGAATGTAGACTCTCACTTTGAAGATTACTACATCTTAATCCTTGAGTACCCAGTTTAATTCTTTAAGTTATTCATCATATATTTATGAAATCCAATTTCATAAATATACACTTTAGTATCTCCTTACTAAAGTGGTTGGGCCTAACACTCTGAATAACCAATTCGATTAAACTTATCTCAAGTAAATATTTTATATCTCTGTTAAGAGATTATGAATTCCATCTTGAGAATATATGTTCCATCAATACTAAATGTAGCTGTCCAATATACTGAGGTTTTGATCGTGACTTTAGATCTCACTTTTGATATATCAAAGCAACTTACATTTCATGATTAGGTCCATTATCCTCTTAGGATTAAGAGTTTATGTAAATGGAAGTTGTGAGATTTATTATTCATTTGACAATCGTTAGGAGAATAATAAATCTCACAGCAGTCCAATTTAATATGTTTTAACTCTTAAAACATATTAACATACCAACTAGAAGTTTCCACTTCCATGATCAAGACAAATCATCTTAATTGATATGTTATAGTCTTCACAGATAAAATGCCCAAGTTCATCACCGATTATGAACTATAATTCTGAGTTTACGAATAACTTGTGATTTATATCTTCTGTGACTTTTGACATAAATCACATACTATGCATCTCATGGACTATACGATATTGTCCAAATATTCATGTCACTATTATTTTAGATAATAATAAAACAACTTTATTAATCATAACATTAAGTCATATGTAACATTATACAATAGGATTTAAGGGCACACATCCTAACAATCTCCCACTTGCCCTAATGACTATTGCGTACTAATCTAACTCCTATTCTCTCCAAATGTGACTCAAAAGTTTTTTGTGGCAAGGTTTTGGTAAAGGGATCCACTAAATTACTTGCACTATCAATCTTTGTTACTACTACATCTCTTTAAACAATAATGTTTCGAATAATGTGGTACTTTCTCTCAATATGCTTTTCTTTCTTATGGTTCCTTAGATCTTTGGATTGTGCCACTGCTCCATTATTGTCGCAAAATAATGTGATGGGAACTTACTCCATTCTCACAACACTAAGATCAGAAAAGAATTTCTTGAGCCAAACAGCTTCCATTGTCGCCTCACAAGCAGCAACATATTCAGATTCCATGGTGGAGTTCACAATACAAGATTGTTTAACACTCCTCCAACTTATGGCTCCACCTCCCAAGGTGAACACATAACCTAAAGTGGACTTTCTGAAATCAAGATATGACTAAAAATCTGAACCTGTATAACCAATAGGAATCAAATCCTCACTATGGTAAACAAGCATATAATCTCTCGTTCTTCGTAGATACTTGAGAAAATGCTTTAAAGCTTGCCAATGTTAAAGTCTTGGATTTGATTGTTATCGGCTGACCATGCCAACCGAATAACAGATATTTGGTCTAGTATATAGCATGGCATGCATGAGATTTTCTACTTTTGAAGCATAAGGAACTTGTCTCATAGTATTTTCTTTCTCAAGAGTCTTAGGCTTTTGGTCATTAGACAGGAACTCCATGTCTAAAAGGAAGTAATCATTTTTTGGAGTTTTGCATGCTAAACCGTTCTAGAAACTTATCTATATACCTAGTTTGTGATAAACCTAACATCTTATTCTTGCGATCTTGCCAAAACTTGATCCCTAGAATAAAGTTAGCTTCACCAAAGTCCTTCATTTCAAATTGGCTTGACAGCCAAACCTTTACCGATGATATTATCCTTACATCATTTTAATGAGTAGAATATCATCAATATAAAGCACTAGGAACATTACTATTTTGTCTCGATGTCTTTTGTACGCACATGGTTCATCAAGATTTTTTTCAAAACCAAATGATTTGATTGCTTGATCGAATTTGATGTTCTATGACCTAGATGCTTGCTTAAGTCCATAAATTAAACTTTTCAACTTGCATACTATATGCTCTTGGTTCTTTGCTATGAAATCTTCCGTTGCATCATATAGATTTCTTGTTCAAGATTGCCATTAAGAAATACAGTTTTGACATCCATTTGTCAAATCTCATAATCATAATGAGTAGTAATGGATAAAAGAATTTTGATAGATTTAAGCATGGCTACTGGTGAAAAAGTTTCATCATAGTCAGTACCTTCTTTTTGTGTATACTCTTTCGCTATTAGTCTTACTTTAAAGGTTTCAAGCTTTCCATATATCCCTCTTTTTCTTTTGTAAACCCATTTGTAACCAACATGTTTAATGTCGTTATGCGCCTTTACAAGATCCCATACTTGATTGAAATACATAGAATTCAATTCATATTTCATAGCTTGGACCCAATGATGTGCATCTATATCATTCATTGCCTCTTCATAAGTGTAGAAATTCGATTCAGCCTTTTCTAGGATAGCTTCATAAGTTTCTCCCATGCCTATAAATCTTATAGTAGGCCGAACAATTCTCGCACTACGACGAGGCACTTATGTACTAGTTATCTTATGAGTAATTTCTTATGGTGTATCTAATATATTCATATTATCCCTAATTTCATGCATTAGTTGTTCTATTATAGGTTCATTCATTTCAACCAAAACAACTCTACTTCTAGGAGTATAATCATTCATATAGTTATTTTCCAAGAATTTGACATTTGTGTAACAAACACCTTATTATCCTTATGAGTATAGAATAAACCTCCAACAGTTCCATTTTGATATCCTACAAAGAATACCACTTCTGTTTTAGACTGTAACTTGTCAGACTTTCCTTTCAACACATGTGCTAAACAACCCCAAATATGGAGATGTCTCATACTAGGCTTATGCCCAGTCCACCACTCTACAGGTTTTTTAGGAATAGATTTCGAAGGTACTAAATTCAGAAGATACATTGCAGTATTTAAGACATATCCCTACAAGGAAATCGGTAGAGTCGAATAACTCAACATGAATATAACCATATCTAAAAGAGTCCTATTCCATTTTATTGTGGAGTTCCAGGTGTAGTCAAATGGGATATAATCCCATTTTCAGCCAAGTAATCCTTGAAATCCCTAAGAAGGTATTCGTTACCTTGATCAGATCGAATGACCTTTATGCGTTTACCTAATTGATTCTCAATTTTAGCCCTAAACTCTTTGAACTTTTCAAAAGCTTTGGACTTCTATTTCATTAGGTACACATAACCAAATCTAGGGTAATCATCAGTGAAGGTAATGAAATACTTATACCTACCTCTAGCTTGGATTGACATAGGGTTACATACATCTGAATGTACTAGTTCTAGCAACTTTTGGGCTCTTTTACCTTTTGCATTAAAAGGTTGTTTGGTCATTTTACCCTCCAAACAAGATTCATAAACTGGAAAACCATCAAAGTCCATGGGCCCTAAGAGTCCATTTTTGATAAGTTTTTGAATTCTATTTGAATTAATAGGACCCAAACGCAAGTGCCAAAGATATGCATCACTTGTAGAAGGAAACTTTCTCTTTAATAATTTTACATGAGAGTTATTATCTAGTCCAGAATTGTATAATTCATGCTTATCAAGAGTTAAAATATAAAAACCATCTACAATATTGCCAAAACAGATAAACATTTTATCCTTCTTTATTACAACATTTCTTTTAGGATAACATAATATTTATGTTTACCTAAATAAGTTGTAGAAATTAAATTCCTTTGAACATTAGGTACATACAAACAGTCTTCCAATATTAAAACTTTAGATTCAAAAAATAAATTAAATACTCCAATAGCTACAACTGGAATCCTGCTCCCATCAGCCAAGGTAAGAAACATTTCTCCTTCATTCAGTTTTCTGGTCTCCTGAAACCCTTGCAAAAATTTGCAAATATGATTAGTACAACCTGAATCCACACACCAGGAATCTGTGGTATTTTGTACCAAATATGTTTTAAGAAGGAATGTACTTTTCATACCTTTATTCTTGATAGCCTTAAATATTGGACAATTCCTCTTCCAATGTTCTTTCTCACCACAATAGAAACACTTTCCTTTGATTTTCTTTCCTTTGTTGGCAACTCCTAAGAAAACTTGTTTACCATCTTTCTTGGTGAAGTCCTTCTTCTTCTTCTTCTTATTCTTTTTACCCTTACTTTTTGACTTAGGTTGAGAAATAGAAACTTTAGCCATATTGGCATAAACACTAGAGGTACCAAAGATGCCTTCTACCTCTACCAATTCATTCATCAATTCAGACAATGAATAAACCTTTTTATTCATATTATAGTTAAGTTTGAATTCCTTGAATGATTCTGGTAGTGACTAGAATATCATATCCATTTGGGATTCTCCATCAATGTCAGCATGTAAAACTTCCAATGTATTCAGATTAGATATCATCCTAAGATAATGTTCCCTCACTGAAGTACCTTCAGCCATTTTGGTATTATAAATCTACCTCATAGTTTCTTGCCTTGCAGAACAGCCTTGCTCACCAAACATCTCTTTCAGACTTAGCATTATGTCTCTCCTTCAGATTTAGCATTACGTTCGAAGCTAATTCTACATCCTGCATTTGATGTTGTAGAACATTTGAAATAGATGCTAGAATATAGCACTAAGCCATCTTATTAGATTTCTGCCAATGATCATATCGCTGTTTTTCCTCAAGAGGAGCATCTAATGATGGAAAGTTAGGACATGGTTGAGTAAGCACATATTTGTGCTCTTCAATAGTAAGAACAATGTCTAAAGTTCTTTTCCAGTTAACATAGTTGAATCCAGTCAGTTTGTTTTGATTAAAAATAGCAACAATTGGGCTAAATGATGCCATAATTTTAAATCTGAAAATAAAAACTGATGATGCAATTCAATTAGTAGGCTAGATGATTCGGATTTGAAAGGACAACTCGCTCTCCAATGGCCTGAAAAATAGAGAAAAATGATCAAAGGTGACCGGGATCGCCGGCCAAGAACCCTCCGATGGTAAAGTCAGTTTTCTCTATATTCTTGGAGTTCCAATCTTTTGGGAAAAAATGTTCAACGTACCTTTCATTGGTCCGAACCAGTGTTTAAATAGTGCCTTAGGAGCAGTTATTTGGGATTATAACTTCTCCTGAATTTGAGAAAGCCAGGGGTTCGTGGATAACTCCTACAAACGTTTAGGAGTTATATTCTCTCATATAACGGTCGCCTGAGGTTAGGCGTGAACTACGGGTGGTAAAATGTGCTTGATAATTCCAAGTGTAAAATCCTCGTCCATGAGTCTTTATTTGGACGAGTCCCCTTGGGACAGGCTGTGCGCATCCTTGGACGAGGAATGTAGCTACGCTATCACCCCAGGTCGGCCTTGTCCGTTATCCTCGTCCTGACGATAACTCCTGGACGGCTGCCGAGGTGATGACCGTCTTCATCCCACATCAGTTGCCCCTCGTCCAGGGGTTATGTAGCGTATTGACAGATTTTAGGACAAGTCTCTCTCTCTCTTTTTTTTTTTTTTTTTTAAACGTATTACGTGTCAAACATCCATAGGGGGTTGGCCGCGTTGATTCATTCCTTCGAGGAAGGTGCCACGTGTCGTTTTTTCATTGGTCTAGCCGTTGTGGATATCGAGACTTTTCTACCTATAAATAGTGGTTTCTCTCTCGTGCCCCTTTCACTTTTTCAGATTTTCTGTTTTGACATCCTCGTCCATCGCTTCGTCTAGGAGTGTTCTCAGCGTCCGTAGTGTCTTCTGTCTAGAGCCAGGTATTCCCTTTACTTCAACTTTCAAACTTCCCTTTTTAAGTGCTAGGACGTCCTAAATGGCTTCTTGTTCGTCTAGTGATAGTGTAGTCAAAGCCATAGACGAGTATCATGACTCTTCTAGTTATGATACTTCTAGTAACAATAGCAGTAGTAGTGGTCACAAAACAGAGGAATATACCTTTGGTGTCCTGGGAATTCCCCTCGAGAGCTTACAAGAAAATGTTAGGACGAGGGCAGCTTCCGGGGCTGACACCTCAACGAGCTGCCCGCCGTCCTCCCTTTTGGACGAAGGGGAAACCGTATATAGTTGTGCTATAGAGATTCCTTCTAGGATGGACGAGAGAAGGTTAGATTCCCTTAGGAGTTGGTTTCAAATTCCTGACGATCTAAACCCTAGGGTAGCTGTCTGAGGTGAATGGTGTTGCCAGCCTTGTTTTGGAATAGGCGTCTATGAAGCTTAAATGTTAAGGGGGCTTAGACTTCCTTTGAATGCCTTTGCTAGGGAATTACTCACAAGGCTGGGCTTGAGAGTGTGTCAGCTTAACCCCAACGCATGGAGACTAATTGTCTCTATGCAAGTCTTATGGAGGGAGGTGTTTGATGGGGACCGTCCTATCACCGTGGACGAGTTCTTGTACTGCTATAAACCCTCTGAGATAAATCAATCTCGAGGCTTCCATCAGTTTACAGCCAGGGGCAATGACTGTAGACTGATTAAGTCTTTGCCCTCGTTTGACAGAAACTGGAAGACGGAATTTTTCTTCGTCTTTGGTTTCTGGGCGGGGCATCCTGTTGAGATTGGTAGAGACTCGTTTGCTCCTTATACTGGAGACTTAGGGAACCTTCATCCAGAAGGTATGTTATGCTCTTTTTTTTGTTTTTTGTTTTTTTTTTTTTTGTTTCCTTTTTGTTATACTTTATCATTGGACGATGGTCTAACCTTAACTTCCTTCTTCCCTTTCTAGCCGTTGGACGCCCTTCTTTGAGCAAGTTCCACCGTGATCACGTCCACAGGGCCCGTCTACATTCTGAACGAGACTTTCATTCGTTGGTGACCCTTCAATGTCTACACAGGTGGGGACTTAGCCCCGAACTATCCGTCGAAGCTTTAGCACACGAACAAACTACTCGTAGACGTGAGTGCTCCTCTTAAGATATGTGTTTTTCATTTTTATTTTATTATTATTATTTATTTGTATGTATGTTTGTTCACATTTTTTTATTATTTTAGGAATGGCAACCATGAAGGGAAACAAAGGGAAAGAAGTGATCGACGAGGCAGCTAGATTTGAGTCTCAACCCCAGCCTCGTCCTGCGGCTGGAGAAAAGAGGAAAAGTTTGTCCAAGCATGTAAACTTGGCTAGCTTGCCCAGTCATCGGGGGAAGAAGGCCAAGTATGGGTCGTCCAGGCCCGAAACTGCTAGGCCTGATCCTCCCTCCCAGCCGCCTGTCCTGGTCGTTGATGTAGACTCGTCCACGCCCCTCAGCGTCACTCTGTCCAAGGCCCCTGCTCCTGACTCGTCCCAGCCTCCTCGAAGAATTTCTACTAATTTATTGGAGAATGAGGATTTGGCTTGGGAATGATTCCAAGAGGCTGTGAAAGGCGAAGACGTGGCTGCGTGCTACGACATGTCATTGAAAGAGTTCAAGCACTCTGGCGTCCACGATCTCTTCAAGGTAACCATTTCTTCCTCATCTTGATTTAACCATGTCACCTAATGTTATTTCTATCTTCTGAATTTTCTATTCTTCCATGTAGGCAATGTCAAAGTTCATAGCTGCGTCTAGGCAGGCCACAGAGATGGATAGGACGAGGATCCTTCTAGAGAAAAGAATAGAAGAGATCAAGAATGATTGTAGGACGTGGGCTGAGGTGGCGAACAAGGCTAAGGACGAGGCTGAGGAGTTGAAAGCATTGGTGGGAGAGCTGAAGTCCGACGCTGCCAAGAAGGACGACCGTCTTGAACTTCTTCAAAGGGAGAATGACGAGCTGAGTCTTCTTCTTAAGCAAGCTAAAGACGAGGCAGTGGAGGAATTCAAAGCGTCCAAAGAGTTCACTGACCTGATGGATACGAACTACGCAGCAGGGTTTGAGGATTTTAGGATGGACGCTATGGACAGCTTTCCTGAAGTTGACTTTTGCACCATTAAACTTAACCTTGGCGCTGCTACAAGTTCTCTCATTCACACAGGCTCAGACGATGTCAACATCGAGGACAACGCTTCCACTAAGCCAGCTCAGGACGACCCCAACATAGATGCCCCCCTTCTTGAAATTTTTTTTTTAACAAAGTGTTATTGTTGTTTGGCTTTTTCTTTCTTTCTTTTTATTTAAAATATATTCAAGTACAATCACCTCGTCTAGAGTGTTCTGGACGAGTTTATCAACAATTGTTTTTTAATGCATATTTTATAAGGGTTTTTGGACGGTGGTCGTCTACCCTCTTTAGACTTAAAGAATATCTTTATCTGTTACCTATTGTATGGACGAGCTTATTCATTGTTATCACTTATGCAATTGTGTTTTTTAAACAATGTTCTAAGCATTGAATGATCGTCTACACAATTTCTTTGTGAACGACCCGATTAGGACGATAATGATGACCGTATTACTTTGGCTTGTTCTTTAGGCCATTATTACTCGTCTTGACTAGCTGCTCGTTTTTGGAAGGATACGCCTAATGCCTACTTTTTTAGATGAGTGGGCCTTGGCCTCTTTTTGCTATATACTTATTTAAGGGAAGTCTTGGACGAGCATGCCTTAGTATTTTTTTATTTTTTTTAGGAATGGCAACCATGAAGGGAAACAAAGGGAAAGAAGTGATCGACGAGGCAGCTAGATTTGAGTCTCAACCCCAGCCTCGTCCTGCGGCTGGAGAAAAGAGGAAAAGTTTGTCCAAGCATGTAAACTTGGCTAGCTTGCCCAGTCATCGGGGGAAGAAGGCCAAGTATGGGTCATCCAGGCCCGAAACTGCTAGGCCTGATCCTCCCTCCCAGCCGCCTGTCCTGGTCGTTGATGTAGACTCGTCCACGCCCCTCAGCGTCTCTCTGTCCAAGGCCCCTGCTCCTGACTCGTCCCAGCCTCCTCGAAGAATTTCTACTAATTTATTGGAGAATGAGGATTTGGCTTGGGAACGATTCCAAGAGGCTGTGAAAGGCGAAGACGTGGCTGCGTGCTACGACATGTCATTGAAAGAGTTCAAGCACTCTGGCGTCCACGATCTCTTCAAGGTAACCATTTCTTCCTCGTCTTGATTTAACCATGTCACCTAATGTTATTTCTATCTTCTGAATTTTCTATTCTTCCATGTAGGCAATGTCAAGGTTCATAGCTGCGTCTAGGCAGGCCACAGAGATGGATAGGACGAGGATCCTTCTAGAGAAAATAATAGAAGAGATCAAGAATGATTGTAGGACGTGGGCTGAGGTGGCGAACAA
The DNA here is from genome assembly GCA_014183005.1 of Castanea mollissima. Taxonomy (NCBI): domain Eukaryota; kingdom Viridiplantae; phylum Streptophyta; class Magnoliopsida; order Fagales; family Fagaceae; genus Castanea; species Castanea mollissima. Next base: position 27,565,994 of record JACAVU010000006.1, on the reverse strand, counting down.
GGCTAAGGACGAGGCTGAGGAGTTGAAAGCATTGGTGGGAGAGCTGAAGTCCGACGTTGCCAAGAAGGACGACCGTCTTGAACTTCTTCAAAGGGAGAATGACGAGCTGAGTCTTCTTCTTAAGCAAGCTAAAGACGAGGCAGTGGAGGAATTCAAAGCGTCCAAAGAGTTCACTGACCTGATGGATACGAACTACGCAGCAGGGTTTGAGGATTTTAGGATGGACGCTATGGACAGCTTTCCTGAAGTTGACTTTTGCACCATTAAACTTAACCTTGGCGCTGCTACAAGTTCTCTCATTCACACAGGCTCAGACGATGTCAACATCGAGGACGACGCTTCCACTAAGCCAGCTCAGGACGACCCCAACATAGATGCCCCCCCTCTTGAAATTTTTTTTTTAACAAAGTGTTATTGTTGTTTGGCTTTTTCTTTCTTTCTTTTTATTTAAAATATATTCAAGTACAATCACCTCGTCTAGAGTGTTCTGGACAAGTTTATCAACAATTGTTTTTTAATGCATATTTTATAAGGGTTTTTGGACGGTGGTCGTCTACCCTCTTTAGACTTAAAGAATATCTTTATCTGTTACCTATTGTATGGACGAGCTTATTCATTGTTATCACTTATGCAATTGTGTTTTTTAAACAATGTTCTAAGCATTGAATGATCGTCTACACAATTTCTTTGTGAACGACCCGATTAGGACGATAATGATGACCGTATTACTTTGGCTTGTTCTTTAGGCCATTATTACTCGTCTTGACTAGCTGCTCGTTTTTGGAAGGATACGCCTTAATGCCTACTTTTTTAGATGAGTGGGCCTTGGCCTCTTTTTGCTATATACTTATTTAAGGGAAGTCTTGGACGAGCATGCCTTAGTATTTTTTTATTTTTTATTTATTTTATATATATCCTCATTTCAAGGAAATACTTGGACGAGTATGCCTTGGCTTCTTTCTCTTTACTTTATCCTTTTTAAAGGAAAGCCTTGGACGAGTGGGCCTTGGTTTATTTCTCTTGGCTTTATCCTTTTTAAAGGAAAGCCTTGGACGAGTGTTTATGCGTTCGAAGATTTCAATTTGTCTTAGGCTTTTGCCCCTTTTGTGGGTATTATTATGGAAACTAAATCTATGCATTAAATACATAAGAAATTCAAACCATATTATTACATGAACATTGTTCACAAACGTGGCACATGCTTATAAGCTAGTGCCTTATTAAGATAAGTACATAACCTCGTCTTTCATAAGCTGGTTTGTAAGTAGTGCAAAAGTTTAAGAACTAGTGCACTTTTATTGATAACACACCATAATAGTAGTAAAAACACAACAGTAAATATAAGCAAACACGCAAATCATAGCCGTAACTTTGCCACTGACTTCCCTCGTCCTTGCTTATCACTGATAGTACCTCCTCAGATGTTCCACGTTCTAGGGATGCTCTAACTTCCGCCCGTCCAGGGCTTCCAGGTAGTAGGACCCCTGCCTCTTGCAGTTGATTACCCTGTAGGGTCCTTCCCAATTGGGTCCCAGTTTTCCATGAGCTGGGTTCCTAGTCGCCAAGGAGACTCTTTTGAGGACAAGGTCCCCCACATCGAACCGTCTGGGTTTTTCCATGGCATCATACTGTCTGGCCATAAGATTTTTGTACCTTGCCGTCCTTTGCTTCGCATCCATTCTTACCTCGTCAATAAGATCGAGGTCAAGGCGAAGTTGTTCCCCATTTTCTTTCTCCTAGTACTCCATCACTCGGTGACTTGCCATATGAACCTCCGCCGGTATGACAGCTTCACTCCCATAGGCTAGTTTAAAAGGGGTCTCTCTTGTCGGAGTTCGTGCAGTCGTCTTATAGGCCCAAAGAACACCTGGTAGCTCGTCTGGCCATATCCCTTTTGCCCCCTCGAGCCGAGTCTTGATGATTTTCAGCAGGGATCGGTTTGCTACTTCTACTTGTCCATTTGCTTGTGGATGGGACGGTGAGGAATAGTGATTCTTGATCCCAAAATGATTGCAAAAGTTCCTGAAAGGTGCGTTGTCGAATTGATGTCTGTTATCTGATACTACTACCTTAGGTACTCCGAACCTACATAGAGTATTCTTCCATACAAAATTTTCACGTTTTGCGGAGTGATTGATGCAAGAGGCTTGACTTCTACCCACTTGGTAAAGTAATCGATTCCTACCACCAAAAACTTCATTTGTCAGGTTCCCATGAGGAAAGGGCCTAGGATATCTAGTCCCCACTGTGCGAAGGGCCATGGGGCCATCATTGGGGTCTGGTATTCTGACGGCTGTCTAGACACATTGCTATAGTGCTGGCACTGGTCACATATCTTGATATAGGCTTTTGCATCTGCTTGCATTGTAGGCCAGTAGTAGCCGTCATGGACGATCTTATGGACTAGCGACCTTGCTCCTGAGTGATTTCTACATGCTCCTTCATGAACTTTCCTTAGAACATAGGTTGACTCGTCAGGAGCCAAGCACCTTAAGTAAGGTTGGGAAAAACCTTGCTTGTACAATACTTCATTTATGAGGATGTACTTGGCTGCCCTGACCCTTAACTTTCTCGCTTCATCCTTGTCTTCTAGAAGCCTTCCATCTTTGAGATAAGTCATTATCGGACTCATCCAATTTGCTCCTCCTCCTATTTGCTGTATGTCAGGGATGTCTATGCTCGGCATATATTGGATGTTGTCGTACTCGTCTATGACCCCTGCCGAAGCTGCTTTTGCCAAGGCGTCTGCTTTCGTATTTTCTTCCCTGGGTAGTTGAACAAAACTTACAGCTGAAAATTTTCGTGCAAGTCATTTCACTTTGCTAAGGTATTTCTTCATCCGATCTTCTTTAGTATCACACGTCCCATTTACTTGGTTAATTACCAGTTGAGAATCTCCTCTGATTGTTAACGACTCTGCCCCTAAGGACTTCGCTAATTCCAATTCCTCCTGCATACAGTGTGGATGATCCGTCTACATTAATCACCCACATTTCACTTCTTTTGTCCTTGTCCAGGTCGTCCTGGTTGGGGGTGAATTCTGCGATGAAATCTACTAATGCCTGTGCTTTTATCGTACTCCTTGGGAGGTATCTGACATCAAATTCGCTGAGCTCAACGGCCCACTGTACTAGCCGTCCAGCAACTTCCAACTTGCTCATGGCCTTTTTTATGGGATGGTCTATTAGGACGTTGATGACGTGTGCCTGGAAATAATGCCTCAGCTTCCTAGAAGTCATGATCAATGCGAAGGCTAGTTTCTCCATCATCGGGTATCGTCCTTCGGCTCCTCTCATTGCATGGCTTGTGTAATAGACCAGTTTCTGAATTCTTCCATCTTCTCTGACCAAGGCTGAGCTTACTGCGTGCGGGGACACTGCCAAATACAAGTACAAGTCCTTCCCAAGTACAGACGGACTCAACAGTGGGCCCGTCATGAGATACGTCTTCAAGTCTTGGAAGGCCTGTTGACACTCGTTCGTCCATTCAAAAGCCTTCCTGAGGACTTTAAAGAATGGTAAACATTTTTCAGTAGCTTTTGATACAAACCTGTTGAGGGCGGCGACTCGTCCAGTAAGAGACTGGACTTCCTTGATATTTTTCTGTGGCTCCATGTTCAGTATTGCCTGGATTTTATTCGGATTCGCTTCAATTCCCCTGTGCGACACCATAAACCCCAAGAATTTACCCGATGAAACTCTGAAAGCACACTTACTTGGATTTAATTTCATGTTATATCGCCGCAACATATCAAAAGTCTCTTGAAGGTCGTTCAGATGCCTATCCTCGTCCTGGCTCTTTACCAGCATGTCGTCTACATAAACCTCCACATTTCACTCGATTTGAGGACGGAACATATGGTTAACCAACCTTTGGTAGGTCGCCCCCGCGTTCTTCAAACCGAAGGGCATAACCTTGTAGCAATACAACCCTTGGCTCGTAATGAATGAGGTCTTCTCCTGATCTGCTTCATCCATCTGTATCTGGTTATAACCTAAGAAAGCGTCCATGAAGCTAAGTATTCAGTGACTTGCAGTCGAGTCTACTAGCTGGTCAATGCGTGGCAATGAGTAGCTATCCTTGGGGCAAGCTTTGTTTAAATCAGTGAAGTCCTCGCATATTCGCCACTTGCCATTAGCTTTCTTGACCATGACCACGTTCGCCAACCAATCTGGGTAATGAACTTCTCGGATGAACTTCGCGGCGACCAACTTCTGCACCTCTTCCTTAATGGCATTATCTCGCTCGGGGGCGAAAACTCTTTTCTTCTGACGCACTGGTTTCGAATAGGGATATATGCTTAAGCTATGGGTAATGACACTCGGATCAATGCCAGGCATGTCCTCATGACTCCATGCAAAGACATCGAGGCTTTTCTTCAGAAACCGGACCAAAGCGCGCTTTGGCCCCTCTTTCATGCTCGCCCCTCTTCTCCTGTCTATACTCATTGCCTGCATGTGCTCGTCCATTGCCAGCATAGCTAAATAGCATTCTCAGGCAGCCAACTGATCTCCTTGTACTTGACCTACCCCGTGCTCAGTTGGAAATTTGATGGACAAGTGGTAAGTAGAGGTTACCGCCTTCCAGCTATTCAAAGTTAGTCTTCCAATAATTGCATTATATGACGATGCACAATCAACAACAAGAAAATTTACCTCCTTGGTTATCTGCTGTGGATATGTTCCAACGACCACTGGTAATGTGATGGTGCCTACCGGTTGCACCTTCATTCCTCCGAATCCTACCAACGGCGAGTTCACTAGTCGAAGCTGATCTCGTCCTAGCCTCATTTGTTGGAATGCGGGGTAGTAGAGAACGTCCACAGAGCTGCCATTGTCTATCAACACCTTTCTGGTCGTGTAGTCAGAGATGAGTAGGGTGATGACTATCGCGTCATCGTGTAGGTGATGAAGTCGTCCTGCGTCCTCATCTGTGAACGTAACGGCCTGCTGGTCTACTTCCCTCGTCCTAGAAGGTCGTCCGGACAGCTGGATGTTCTGCACCACCTTCAGGTATGTCTTCCTTGACTTGGATGACTGCGTCGTCGAGTTTCCTTCTATAATTACCCTTATTTCTCCTAGTGGGGGACGTGATGATTCTTCCACCTTGGCTTTCATTTTCTCATTTCTTTGGTCTCATCCAAGGAAGTTCCTCAGTTTTCCTTGTCTAATGAGATTTTCTATCTGCTGCTTCAAGTCAAAGCACTCGTCCATGTCATGTCCGTGATCTCTGTGAAAGCGGCAGTACTTACTCCCATTACGCTTGTTGGGGTCTCCCTTCATTTTATCTAGCCACTTCAAGGACGGATCGTCCTTGATCTACATAAGAACCTGCTCTAGTGGCATAGTTAGGGGCGTGTATTGCTGATTCCTCGCGGAGGAACCTGCCTTCTTACTATCCTTATCTTTCCTCTCGTCTACCCGAGCTTTCTTTGGACGAGGTCCCTGACCCGAATAACAATGGTGACCCACTTCTGAGCGTTCTACCCTTTTTCTTTTCTTGGCTATGATAGCGTCTTCAGCATTTATAAAATTTTGGGCCGAATGGACAAGCTCGGCCATAGTCTGTGGTTTACACACTCCCCGTACAGCGTACACTTGGGGAAAAATCATGACAATTATCAAAGAAACATACATGTACTAAATTTATTATCTGCAATCACAATTTAAGGCCATAGTTTATTCTAATTATTATGGTATAGACTATAGAGGGACCAAAATCACAATCTAGCCAGAAATCTCAATGGCCTTGACATCAGGCTTCTTCGCCTCCACCTTAGGGACTGTCACAGTGGGAACACCATTCTCCATTGCAGCCTTGATTTGATCCATCTTAGCATTCTTAGGAAGCCTAAACCTCCTCAAGAACTTGCCACTGCTACGCTCCACTCTATGCCACGTGTCTTTCTTCTCTTCCTTCTCCACTTTCTTCTCTCCGCTTATATGCAGCACTCTATCATCTTCAATTTCAACCTTTACTTCCTCTTTGTTGAGCCCAGGAAGATCAGCTTTGAACACATAGGCTTTTGGGGTCTCTTTCCAATCCACACGGGTGTTAACCAAAGCAGAAGTTTCTCTTGCAAACTGAGGCTCAGATGAGAATGGGAAATCCTTAAATGGGTCCCAAATCTCGAGCGAGAATGGGTCCAACATGTTGCTTCGGTGGCTACCAAAGAAGCTTGGAATCAGTGACATCTTAAATAAAAGCTATAGTATAGAGAAAACGTTTGAAGTGGTTGTTTGTTGAAAAATTTTACAATGATACTTGCTAATTCTGACTGGTTTGGGAGGAAAGAGTGCGGTAGCGAATTTATAGGTTCGTGGGGGATTCTTCAGGTATTTTCTGGGGAGTTCTGGTTGTTGTTTGTCTTTTCTCTTTCTGCTTAATGAATTTTCTGGCTGTTTCCTGATTATTTTCAACGAACTTTCTAGAATCTTGGTGAACCTTCTTTGGACTTGGCCCACTTAGGGATCTCGTGTTGCACACAGCCACTGATTCGTGTATTGGGCCTATCCACAATTGCATTAGCATAAATTTGTTAACTCATTTTCATCCCAACCTAGATTTAACCCCCCCCCCCCCCCAAAAAAAAATCCTTTGTATCAAATTATTAGTATTGTAAGATCACAATTTGTATCTAAGCCCAGAAATAGGAAGGGTATAGGCCCAAAGAGCTCAATACAATAAATTTCTAAAGAGTGAGTTCAAAATCTAATTTCTTAAGAACTTAGCTAACAACGGTAGCGGCCCAAGATCATAAAACGATATTGATGGACTAGTTTGTATGATGAAAATTGTCCTTAGACTCAAGCCGAAAAATTGGTTCTTATATTTCTTTTTTCTTAAAGACAGATTACAAAAATATTTAGTTTATAGTGGTTTCTCTTTTTCTCTTTTGATCCCCCCTCTCTTGGGGCTTTCTTCTTCCTTTTATACTTCACTTTCTCATCTCTCTATCCTTCACGTATGGATTAGATTGTCGGCCAGGATACTTGTCCCATCAGCACATTCCTGAAGTTTTTAAAGATAGCTATAAGGCTGAACACTGCTACTCAGACATCATTTCCTCATTAATGCGGCCAGAGAGTTAGCTGCAGAGTATTCAATGCGGTGGCAGCAGCTTTTTCTTTAGATATTTCATGGTTTTCCTTTGTCCCATACCCCTGTGTTGCACATCCTTATCAATAGAGTCTCATGGGACGTTGCTTCTGGATGACAGATAATTCATTCCAACCTCTGCCTAACTAATCCGAGAAGATATTCCTCTTTGGACCAGCTTCTCGGATGATCACAATCAGACTTTGCTTCTCTATAAACTTACACAGATCCTTAGTAAGATGTTTACCCATCCTCAGACTGTTTAATGTCCTCGGTCTGGGCCTCAAGCCCAATGTGCATATAAATATGCACTCCTAGGCCCATCTGCCCCACAAGTATTATTATGATTTTATGGTTGAAGATATTTGAATTTTGATTTTGCTTCTAAAGGAGAGAAAAAAAATATCATTGAGATAGAAGACTCTTCACGTGTGTATTAACATTCAAGTGCACATAATGTATGTGTGAATATCTGATTATGTCAGTCAGTCATGAAAAAATCAAATTAATTCTAGTAAATTTTTTGAAGCATCAAAATTCAAATTAGCATTATATATACAAGTCATTTTGAAAATAAATGCAATTCATTGTAATTGTGTTACAATTGGTTGGATAATTTGATAGTTACAACAATGGAAAATGCTATGCCAAAGAGTTGCAAGCCTTTTGGAAAAAAATGGTGTTTATTAAAACCTTAAATTAAAGACACAAAAAATTTCAAAAAATTTTAACAATTGTTGATATGATATGTTATTACAATTTTTAAATAATAAAAGTGGCATCGGCAACAATGGTGACTCTAAGAGTATTTTTCAGGGTGGTCATTAAGAAACTTAAATTGTACAAAATTTAATAAAAATAGAACTTCATATATTGACCATAAAAAAAACACATAAACACACAAAGAAAGTAGTCTTACAATTTCTTTTTTTAATTTTCTTATTTTAAAATCTTTGTATAATTGTCTCATTATCAATACTGCAAATTATATATTTTCCAAAATTTTAGTTTCATAAAACTTTTCGTGGGCTTTTGCTACAATTCTCACTAAACAAATTAACATGATTACATATTTTGAAAATTTAAATGTTAAATTATATGTTCTTAAAACATATATCAAATTTGATATCAGTCAGAATTTATTTACTATTTAGTCTATAAATTTTTTTTATGTATAATTTTAGACAACAAAAACTTGAAATTTAAAGATTTTAGTGATGGCATAGCTATTGATATTTGATCTTTTTGAAATTTTGCAAGTATGGAGGATTTAAGAAAAAAAAAAAGTAATCCAATAGAGGATTTGCCAAAATTCACATTCAATAAAAAAAAAATAAATTTAAGTGGAGTTGTAGTCTTAATCTATAACCAAGTTTGTTGCTAAATTTTGTCCAAAATATGATTATGTTGAGCCTAAAAAAATTTATGGTGGTCCCAAATATTTTTTAAGGATAAAAAATTATAAATTTTTTAAAATTTACATATAATAATTAATTTTTTTCCAAGTTAAGGTGGTCTTGTGACCACTTTGCACTCTACGTGGAACCACCAGTTGTTGGCAATAAGTTAATGTGAATGTGATGTTATCTATAATGAAAACTTGATATGTTAATGCTAACAAGTTATGTAAAAAATTGTCCCCAACATTGCTTTTATTAAAATTTGAGGAGCAACTAATGAGAAAGGGAGAAGAAAAAAAAATCATAATTGGAATGATAATGTAAAGGGCATCACATAAAATTATATCATTTCCATAATTTTCTTTAATGAATCTGTGGGGAGTAAAAGGACCCAAGAGGGTATATGGGCCTTTGGGCTATGGCAAGGAGGGCCAACCTGCTCTTGGGCTAGAAATTTGTTAGTACTGCGGGTCGGCCCATACGCCGAGGGTCCGAGGATACATCCGATGGTGATTTTCTCCTCGGATAGACCCAGGTCAACTTGGGACTTCATTATAAAGGTCAAGGCACAACTCCGTGAAGACTAATGGTTAAAAAGGGGGAACCCTTGAATGTCCTAGATACACCGATATTTGAGAAACACCAAAAGAAAAGGCTGCCACCTCCACATTAAGACTCTGCACCTACCTCCCTGGTCGCATTAATGGGGAAGTGACTCCTGAACAGTGGGACAAAAACTTCTGGTCACTATTTAAAGGCACTAAGAGAAGAAATACCTAGGGGAGAGGGTGATGGAGCAACACGTGGACAAAGTATCAGAAAAAGAAGTATTTAAGGGGGGACCTAGAACAAAGAAAGGAGGGATCTTTTGTAATCTTTAGAAGAAGAAGGAGAAATAATACAAAAAGAGTCCTCGGCTTACGTCCGAGGAGGTTTACTTGCAATAGTTGTTTGTTGTTTACAAGTGTTTTGTAGCTCTTAGCTTGTTATCAAGTCCTCAGTACTTCTAACCTGGATTTGAAGCCCACACTTTACAAATTTTATTGTTTAAGGCTCATTGGGCCTGAACCCGTAGCTGTCTTTGGGTCCAGGTGCAATTGTGCACTTACAATTGGCGCCGTCTGTGGGAAATCTAGTCTAGAAGGAGCAGGGATACTATGGCAGGCTTAGGTCCTCACCATGCAGAATCGCAGGTATCACAACCGGAGGATCTTTTCGAACGTCTTGAACGTCGAAGGGATCGTGAGGGAAGTGTCCATACAGAACACCCCGGGGCTAGCCATGCTCATGGTAGGGGTAGCACCACCCACGAGAATAGTGCTAAAGTCATGTAAAAGGAGATCAATCATTTGAAGAGAAAGCTACGCCATGCCAAATGTAGGTCTTCACCGTCCTCGTCTAATCCTTCTTCGCAAGAGGTTAGCGGAGGTAGCTGCAACTCAAGGTCGTGCTCACCCTCCAGTGCAATGTCCTCTGGTGAGGAGGACGACCAGCCAGCTCACAGACGCAAGAAGCTTCCTTTTAAGGGCTTAGGCAACGATGTTATGAGTCGAGCGTTGCACCAACTCTCCAAATCTCCGTTTTCGCGGAGGATTGAGAAAGGGAGGCTTCCTAGGAGGTTTACCCAGCCCACCTTTACCATCTACAATGGCCGGACTAATCCAGTGGAGCACGTGAGTCACTTTAACCAGAGGATGGCGGTGCACTCTCACAACGAGACCCTGATGTTTAAAGTTTTCCCCTCTAGCTTGGGACCTGTGGCTATGAGGTGGTTTAACGGCCTTAAATCAGGGTCTGTAGGTTCGTTTGGGGAGCTTACTAGGGCATTCGCTTCGCGGTTCATTACGTGTAACAAAGTACCTCGGCCATTGGACTCGCTGCTATCCATGACCATGAGGGAAGGGGAGACGCTGAAAGCATATTCTGACCGGTACTGGGAGATGTTCAATGAAATAGATGGTGACTTTGATGAGGTGGCACTTAATACCTTTAAGGTAGGTCTTCCTACTGACCACGACTTGAGAAAGTCTTTGACCAAAAAGCCCGTCCGCAGCGTATGTCGCCTTATGGATCGTATTAATGAATACAAAAAGGTAGAGGAAGACCAGTAGCAAGGAAAGGGAAAGGAGAAGGTTATCCCGCAGGATAGAAGGAATTTCAGGTCGGACAGATACCACAACAACAAGCCGAGGAGAGATTATATCGGGCAGTCCGGCTCGGCAGCACCTTAGGCCGTAAACACTATTTTCCAAGAACCAGTGCACCAACTACTGGAGAAAGTTCGTAAGGAGCCCTTCTTCAGGTGGCCTAGTAAGATGGCAGGGGACCCTGCGAAGAGGAATCAGAACCTCTTTTGTCAGTACCATCAGGATGTGGGCCACACTACCGAGAATTATCGGACCCTTTGGAACCACTTGGAGTAGCTTGTCAGTGAAGGAAAGTTGAAGCAGCATTTGTGTCAACCTACTGGGCACGGCAGTCAAGCTGGCTCGAATAACCAGAGGAACAATCCATCTCAGCCGGCATTGGGAACAATTAATGTTATCTTCGCTGCACCTGGCAGAATCGGCTCAGGTCCGACTAGGGTGATGGCGGTTTCCCATTCTCAGACCGAGGAGGCAGGCTGCAGGCCGAAGAGGTTGAAGGTGATGTTGCCCCTCTTGGGATTCTCTAAGGAGGATAAGGTTGGTACCATTCAACCCCATGACGATGCTTTTATGGTCACTCTCAAGATAGGGAATTATGATGTGAAGAGGGTGATGATTGATCAGGGCAGCGGTGCAGATATCATGTACCCTGATTTATTCAAGGGGCTAAGGTTGAAGTTGGAGGATCTCACTCCTTATGATTCCCCGCTTATAAGCTTTGAAGGAAGAGCCGTTGTGCCGAAGGGATAGATTCGTTTGCCCGTCCAATCTGGTTCAGAAACGGTTGAGGTGGATTTCATTGTGGTTGACGCGTACTCCCCATATACAGCTATCCTCGCTAGGCCATGACTGCACGCCCTGGGAGAAGTCTCCTCTACCTTACATGTTAAGGTCAAGTTCCCCTCGGGGAAATATGTTGAAGAGATCCTCGGCAGTCAGTCAGTGGCAAGGCAATGTATATCGGCTGCAGTGCTGCACCAGACAGAAGCCAAATCTTCGGCTTTGACCATCAAAGACTTATAGCAATTAACGGTCCCTGATGCACCTGGAGTGGTGACAGGAGAGGAGACGCATTGTGAGGAGTTAGAGAAGTTTTTGGTAGCTGATGACCCAGAGAGGTTCTTCCAAGTCGGCATACGTTTGCCGCACCAGGAGAAGATGGAGTTGTTGGAATTTTTGAAAGACAATATTGATGTTTTTGCGTGGGATCCTTATGAGGCTTCAGGCATAGATCCGAACTTCATTTGTCATCATTTAAACGTCAACCCTGCCATTGTTCCGAGAAGGCAGCCACCTCGGCGTTCTTCTAGAGAACATTCCGAGGCTGTGAAGGAAGAGGTGCTCAAACTCAAGAGGGCTGGGGCTATCAAAGAAGTTTTCTACCTCGAGTGGTTGGCGCATACGGTTGTGGTTAAAAAGAAGAATGGAACGTGGAGAGTATGTGTGGACTTCACTGATTTGAACAAGGCCTATCCCAAGGATTCGTTCCCAATGCCGCGTATTGACCAACTGGTGGATGCCACTGTCGGACATTCTCGTATGAGTTTTTTGGATGCCTTTCATGGTTACCATCAGATTCCATTAGCATTGAAGGATCAAGAGAAAACGACTTTCATTACTCCAACCGGGAACTACCACTATAAGGTCATGCCGTTTGGTTTGAAAAATGCTGGGGCTACCTACCAAAGAATGATGACCAAAATGTTCGAACAGCAATTGGGGAAGACCATTGAAGTATATGTGGATGATATGGTGGTGAAGAGCAAAACAATACCTTCACACGTGAAAGATCTGGCTGACACCTTTCAGGTGTTAAGAGAGTACAAGCTGCGCCTTAACGCCTCAAAATGCTCTTTTGGCATAGGGTCTAGAAAGTTTTTGGGGTATATGATTACTCATAGAGGCATAGAGGTAAACCCAGTGCAGGTTAAGGCTATTCAGGATTTGCAGCCTCCTTGGAACCCAAAGGAAATCCAGAAATTGACTGGAATGATTGCCGCATTGAACAAATTTATATCCCGGTCAGCTGACCGGTGTCGTCCTTTCTTCCAGTTGTTGAACAAGTGGAAAGGGTTTCAATGGACCGAGGACTGCGTGTGAGCTTTCCAACAGCTTAAGCAATACCTTTCTCGACCACCCATTCTGTCTCGCCCCGAGGCGGACGAGGTTTTGTTTGCTTACCTGGCAGTGGCCATCCACGCGGTCAGCCTTGTCCTTATAAGGGATGATAACGGGGTGCAAAGACTGGTATATTATGTTAGCAAGTCTTTAAATAAGGCCGAGGTGCGCTATCTACTCTTGGAGAAAGCACTTTTGGCCATAGTTCATGCCACACGGAAACTTCCTCATTATTTCCAGTCCCACACTGTGGTGGTTCTGACCCAATTTCCCCTCAAGGTGGTGCTACGTAGTGCCAACTACTCAGACAGAGTGGCAAAGTGGGGAACCATTCTGGGGGCTTTTGACGTTAAATATAAGCCTCGCAACTCGGTGAAGGGCCAAGTCCTCGCTGATTTAGTGGCAGAGTTTGCCGAACCAGTGCTAGAAGAAAATCTGAAAGAGGCACACATGGATGAAAAATCAGTTGGTGCAATCACAGCTGCAGTACCTCGACTTAGAAAGTGTATGTGGATGAGGCAGCTAATCAGAGAGGGTCAAGTGTTGGACTTGTCCTGATGTCCCCTGAAGGAATTGTTTTCGAAAAATCTTTGAGATTGGCGTTTTCGGCTACTAATAATGAGGCCGAGTATGAAGCGGTCTTGGTGGGCCTGAAAATGGTACATAGGATGGGTGGAAAGGAAATCCATGTGTTTTTGGACTCTCAGTTAGTGGTCGGCCAAGTCACAGGGACCATGGAGGCTAGAGACCTAAGGATGCAAGAATATTTGGCCCAGGTCAAGCGTCGGCAAGCTAAATTTGACTCCTTCGTCTTGGCTCACGTCCCTAGGAGTGGGAACACCCATGCAGACTCCTTGGCCACGCTGGCAACGTCTTCGGCTCAGGGCTTGCCGAGGATTATCCTCATGGAGGATTTGCTAGAACCCACTCTTACCCTTGTCAACGCAGCTCACATTCATCTGATAAGGCCTGGACCTAGTTGGATCGACCCGGTTATATCTTTTCTTAAGAATGACATCCTTCCTGAGGACAAGTCTGAAGCAGATAAAATACGTCGAAAGGCGCCACGCTTCTGGTTGTCCGAGGACCAGAAACTGTATAAACGATCCTTCTCAGGACCGTACTTGTTGTGTGTGCACCCCGAATCAACGGAAGCACTTCTGGAAGAACTGCATGAAGGGATTTGTGGGAGCCACACCGGGGGAAGATCCTTAGCCCACAGAGCTCTGACTCAGGGATATTGGTGGCCCAATATGCAGAGGGAGGCTCAGGACTATGCCAGGAAATATGATCAATGCCAGAGGTTCGTCCCTAATATTCATCAACCTGGAGGGGTTCTTAACCCCCTCTCCAGTCCTTGGCCTTTCGCACAATGGGGATTGGACATAGTGGGGCCATTTTCGAGGGCAGCAAGTAACAAAAGATGGCTGCTCGTGGGGACGGATTACTTCACTAAATGGGTCGAGGCTGAGCCCTTAGCAAACATCAGAGACGTTGATTCTAAGAAGTTTGTTTGGAAGAACATCATCACTAGTTCGGAGTACCCTATACGCTTATATCGGACAATGGCATTCAGTTTGACAGCAAGGCTTTTAGGAAGTATTACGGTGATATGGGCATCATAAATAGATACTCCACCCCAGCTTATCTTCAGGGAAATGGACAAGCCGAGGCCGTTAACAAGGTCATAGTCAGTGGGTTGAAGAAAAGGTTAGACGAAGCGAAAGGCAGATGGGTAGAAGAACTCCCACATGTCCTGTGGACGTATCGGACTACACCGCGCAGGTCCATGGGAGAAATACCATTCTTTATGACTTATGGATCCGAGGCAGTGATACCCCTAGAATCTGGCTTTCCCACCCTGAAGACGAGTTCTTATAGCCCGGAGAACAACGATGGATTCCTGGAGAAAGGTCTTGACTTACTTGAGGAATGACGCGAGACAGCTATGGTCCAAATGGCTTATTATCAACAGAAACTTAAGCGGGGATATGATGCCCACGTAAAGCTAAGGCCACTCGCACCTAGGGATCTTGTACTAAGAAAAGTTGTGGGCATTTCTAAGAACCCAATTTGGGGTAAGCTAGGACCAAACTGGGAAGGCCCCTATCGCATTGTTTCAGTAGCAGGCATAGGGTCGTATCGGCTAGTTGACCTAGATGAAAGAATTGTACCACGCCTATGGAATGTAAATAACCTTCGAAGGTATTATTATTAATAAGATATGCTTTTGTTTGTTCTCAGTTCAAAGTTATAAATACCTCAGGGGTTTGTAGTTACTTTTCTTAAGAATCAAACAGAAACTTGGTTAAGTGTAGTCCTAGGGACCACAAACCTGGTGGAAATTGATATCTTGTCATGTGTTAAACAGAACCTTAGTTATGCCGGGTCCTCGAACCTCCTACTTTGGGGAAATTAACATTTGAAGTTACTATTCGTAAGAATCAAACAGAAACCTGGTTAAGTGTAGTCCTCGGACCACAAACCTGGTGGAAATTGATATCTTGCCATGTGTTAAACAGAACCTTAGTTATGCCGGGTCTCGGACCTCCTACTTTGGGGAAATTAACATTTGAAGTTATTATTTGTAAGAATCAAACAGAAACTTGGTTAAGTGTAGTCCTCGGACCACAAACCTGGTGGAAATTGATATCTTGCCATGTGTTAAACAGAACCTTAGTTATGCCGGGTCCTCGGACCTCCTACTTTGGGGAAATTAACATTTGAAGTTACTATTCGTAAGAATCAAACAGAAACCTGGTTAAGTGTAGTCCTCGGACCACAAACCTGGTGGAAATTGATATCTTGTCATGTGTTAAACAGAACCTTAGTTATGTCGGGTCCTCGGACCTCCTACTTTGGAGAAATTAACATTTGAAGTTACTATTCGTAAGAATCAAACAGAAACCTGGTTAAGTGTAGTCCTCGGACCACAAACCTGGTGGAAATTGATATCTTGTCATTTGTTAAACAGAACCTTAGTTATGCCGGGTCCTCGGATCTCCTACTTTGGGGAAATTAACATTTGAAGTTACTATTCGTAAGAATCAAACAGAAACTTGGTTAAGTGTAGTCCTCGGACCACAAACCTGGTGGAAATTGATATCTTGTCATTTGTTAAACAGAAACTTAGTTATGTCGGGTCCTCGAACCCTCTACTTTGGGGAAATTAACGTTTAAAGTTACTATTTCTAATATCTTGTCACTGTTCTTATTCTTATCATACGCTTTGTGCAAATCAGTATCTTACCATTCATTAATCTGGATCTTAAGTTCTATATCTTTAAGTATTAAACAAATTTTTGTAAGGAATGGTCCTCGGACCTTACATCCTACTAAAAGCAATACCTCAGATCACAAAGGTTCAAACGTCATGTGAGTTTTCTAACTAAGGAATTTTTTTTTAATATCCTAACTAAGTTACACGGTTGTTTTGAAATTATAGTTGTTTGATTAGTGGGGTTAGACTTATTATTTATTCTGTTCTCCCTTTAACTATTTATTAGCGAGAACTTTCATGACAAGCACGAAAAGAATAAAGTAAAACAAATATAACATGAATGAAAATTGAATAAAACTGCTCTTCATTAACCATATACAACCGAAAAAAGGGGGAGAAGTACAAAAAGTTCTATCCTAGGCCTTAAGCTTGTGCAGGGGGGTCTTGGAGGGAGCTGCTGCCAGCCTCGGTACTCTTCAGTTCCAGTTCAAAGGTGGACAAAACATGCTTCCCTTTGTCTGTTGAAGGGACGAGGGGCTCCATGTCTTGAACTTGCTCCTTCTCGGCGCCATCACACTTGTCCTTCTCTTTATAGGAACCTTCAGGTTCTGTAGGATTAGGAACAAGTTCTTGCACCACAGGAGGAAGGGCAGGAGAGGCAACAACAGGAGGGTCTTCAATTTCCTGTATGTCTAGGGGAAGCCAAATGTTCTCGGGCTTCCTCAGCTCGGAAGCTTGAGGAACCCCAGCTGCATTCATGGCCTCTCCCCAGACCTGCTGGCAGTACTCTCGGCACAAGGCCGCAAAAGCCTCTGTCAGCTGTTCTTGCGTTCTAGTCACCCCCTCCTGATAGCTGGCCTTCTTCGCGGCCTCCAGTGTGTACTTATGGGCGCGAGACTCCTCCTTCGCCCGCGTAGGCTCCTTTTCCAAGTCAGAGCGTACCTGTTGGACTTGGGCGAGCTCGTCATCCTTTTGGCGGAGAAGCTTACGCTGCCCCTCCACTTGGCTCTCCATCGTTTTCAGGCTGGCCTTGTCACCATCTCTCTCTCTTTTCAAGTCGGCCAGCTGTGACGAGATCTTTCCGTTCTCTCTTACTCCATCTCTTACTCCATCCCAGCACGCTTCCGAGAATCCTCCACGAACTTCTCGGCCGCGAAAACTTCTTGGATGGACTGCAAAAATGTTAGGAGGTTGAATACGGTAAAGTGTTTACAAATAAATATAAAGTATGATTGCGAGGTGAAACTTGCCAGAGCTAAACCCCTTTTTAACGAGAGGAACAGCTGCGGCTAGCCTATCTTCTCCAAGGATTCCATATCCTTGGGCAGCAGAAGAGGATGCTCCAACACGTCGGCTAAGTGGTGGGCGTGGCCTTGTTGGACTGCCCTAATGCTGGAGTGGTAGGGAATTGGAGCGCCGTCCAGTCTCAAGTCAGGCGACCAGGTGGCTGGTGCTCGGCGAACCTCGGCCACGTCCCTGATCTCCCCGCTTTCGACTGAGCGGGCGCGCCCTTTGCCCTTGTCCAATTTCTGCTGCTAGGCTGGCACGGGATGTTTCATTTTCTTCTGCTTTTCACCACTAGCCCCCTCGACCTCCACCTTCCTTTTCTTCTTTGGATCTTCGGCCGGAGGCTTGGGCTCGGCTGGAGGAGGAGGAGGTGGTAATAAAGCTGGGGGAGCTTGGGACCCCCTCGTTCCCTTCTTCGCCACTCGTGCGCCTCTCGCGGTCATAAGACCCTTAAGCTCGTCCATGTCTTCCTCAATGGAGCTGTCGTCCGGACGTGCTATCACTAGACCTTCGATCCCAGAGGCCTCGGCTTCTTCTTCTTCCTCGTCGAAAGAACAACGAACGGGTTTCCGCGAGGTCGTGGGGAGTCCTCGAGCTGAAACTGTTCTATCTCCTCGTCCAACGTGTTCGAAGAAGACACTCGCTCCTCTGGGACAGCAATGGCCTGAGAGTACACGGCGAGGGGGATTGCCGCTATGGGCTGTGTGTACAACATGGTGTGAGGGGCATTAGGGATGTCGTGGTCAGCCAAAAAGTGGGGTCTGGCTACGTGAATCCTCCTATGCCTTCGGTCACCCGCGATTATTGCGTTTTCGATCTCCTGGAAGTCCAAGGAGATGGGATCGTATCCCAGAATCAAGTGAGCCGCCCTAAGTTGTAAGTCTTTGCTGAAGAACACCTCGGAGCATAGTACTTGATTTAAATCTGCAACGTTGCAGTGGCTTAAGCGTGGGCGCACGTGTTGCTTATCTGCAAAGAGAGAAATCAAAGTGAACAATCATGGTCAGATTCATAGAACATGCAATAAATTAACGTTAGATGTTCCAGTAAATGCAAATACACATTTTCTGGATGTTAGAGGAAGTTATGTGGTGGGAAGATTAATCCTAGGGTGTCGCACCTGGATCCCCCCACTCAACTGGGCAGTGGGGGCCGTCGTGCCAGTTCCCAGAGATGATGAGGTAGTCATCCTTCATGCCTTTGTTGGATTTGGATAGACAGGAGATTAGCCTAACGACGCTAGAACGGGATTTAATGTAGTAACCTACCTTGGTAAGTTTATGGCACTCGTACATGAAAACAACGTCATGCCAAGTAAGGTTGAGATCCATTTGCTCGTTTAGAGCGTCGACGCTACCTAAAACTCTAAAAACGTTTGGGGCGCACTGATCGGGACACAACCGGTGGTTGCGGAGGTACTCCCTAGTTACAGGTCTCATTGGGAGGGTCATCCCACCTTCTACGAAGGCTACCATTGGGATGATAACCTCTCTAGCCTTCCTAGAACCGGCCACGGCTTCCGCCGGGCAGTATTCTAAACCTACGTCGCTGGGAATACGATACTTGGCTCTAAAGCCTTCCATCCCAGCGGCGGTATCAACTAGACACTTAAACTTTCCCATCAGAAAGGAACGAAAGACTAAGTTCTAAGAGGGAAAACGGTTATAAGGGGAGCCGAGGACAGGATCCGAGGAGAAAGGGTTAAGAGAGAAAGGAATAAGAACTTACAAAATTTCAAGTTGTGCGAATTTCCACGGATTTCTACAGAGAAAAGGTGATTATTGATGTTTTGATGGGATTAGCCTCTAAAGAAATAAATAAAGGTGCAGGTTCCCGAAGCGTCACGACATGCGGGAAGCGGCCTCGAAATTGTATTTGTCCCGCCTAAATTTTCATTGAGTAACAAGGACCGTTGGATGCTCATCTCACCGTTGAACGTGGGGGACAAGGTGTAACTTACGGTAATAAATGCGTGCGTTTTTGAAAATAAAACCACCAAGTGGCATCTTTTGGGACACGAAACGGTTTCTACACG
Source organism: Castanea mollissima (assembly GCA_014183005.1). NCBI lineage: Eukaryota > Viridiplantae > Streptophyta > Magnoliopsida > Fagales > Fagaceae > Castanea > Castanea mollissima. The sequence continues at coordinate 27,546,689 of JACAVU010000006.1, read as the reverse complement.
TGCAATCATTCACAAAGTGTGCGGAATAAGTTCTCGTTGGATCAAAACCCTATTTTTCTCCTCGGATGTTGAAAAAATAGAGTTTTGTGGGGGCTATTATGGGGAGTAAAAGGACCCAAGAGGGTATATGGGCCTTTGGGCTATGGCAAGAAGGGCCGACCTGCTCTTGGGTTAGGAATTTGTTAATACTGTGGGTCGGCCCATACGCCGAGAGTCCGAGGATACATCCGAGGGTGATTTTCTCCTCGGACAGACCTAGGAGAATTTGAGACTTCATTATAAAGGTCAAGGCACAACTCTGTGAAGACTAATGGTTAAAAAGGGGGAACCCTTGAATGTCCTAGATACACCGATATTTGAGAAACACCAAAAGAAAAGGCTGCCACCTCCACATTAAAGACTCTGCACCTATCTCCCTGGCCGCATTAATGGGGAAGTGACTCCTGAACAGTGGGACGAAAACTTCTGGTCACTATTCAAAGGCACTAAGAGAAGAAATATCTAGGGGGGAGGGTGTTGGAGCAACACGTGGACAAAGTATCAGAAAAAGAAGTATTTAAGGGGGAACCTAGAACAAAGAAAGGGGGGATCTTTGTAATCTTTAGAAGAAGAAGGAGAAATAATACAAAAAGAGTCCTCGGCTTACGTCCGAGGAGGTTTACTTGCAATAGTTGTTTGTTGTTTACAAGTGTTTTGTAGCTCTTAGCTTGTTATCAAGTTCTCAGTACTTCTAACCTGGATTTCAAGCCCACACTCTACAAATTTTATTGTTTAAGGCTCATTGGGCCTGAGCCCGTAGCTGTCTTTGGGTCCAGGTGCAATTGTGCACTTACAGAATCTATTATTTATATTAATAAAGAATAAATTATAGCAAAATTGCAGTATGGGAATGTATTGGATAATTATTAGTTGTGGTGCATATTAGTAGGGTTGTAAATAAGTCACGCCAAATATTAAAAGTTTAGGTTTGTTTAATTTAATTTAATTTCAATCACGAAGCTAGTCCGGACACATCATCAAGCTATAATATATATCCAAACTTGGTTTATTTTCTTGTTGAAGAATTATAAACTTGTTCAAAACAAGCTATTTAATTAAATTAATTTTTTCCCACATATAATAAGAACAACAATTTGAATTTCTCACCACCTTCACAATTTTATTTCAATAATTGATAACTTAATTATAGTTACAAATATATTATTTGAGTCAATCTATATTAAATATATCATTTGAATCAATTAGAAAGACTAGTTTTCACTGTACTATTATGAAAATTAGATTACCAATCTAATTCTCAAAAAAAAAAGAAAAGAAAAAAGATTTACCAACCTTGTACTACATATAATTTTTTATACAAGAAGAACTATTTAAATCATCAATAAATTTTAAATACAATAGTTTAGTATCTTATGAATTTATTTATATTCTTATACAATTCAATCTCAAGTAAATATAATTATAGGGTAAAATGCATAAATAAATCCCGAGGTTTGGGCTAATTCCAAAAACGTCCAAGACTTTTTAAAACTAACCAAATTGGTCTGTAAGCACAATTTGGTCCTAAACAGTGTGACTCCCTTTTTCTCTCCTCACTCTTCTCTCTTTTCTAATATTTCTTACTTCTTGTCCCTCATTCTATTGCGCAAACCAAAAAAGAGCAAAAAACAAAACCCACCACAACCAAAAAATCTACTTGTTGAGATCACAACGACCGCCTCACCACCATTGTTACAAAGCCCAACACTACAAACCAAAACCATAAATCGGAACCCAAACCACCATAGACCTATACTCATGGCCAACCAAACCACCCAGCAGATGTAGATTTGAAAGGACATCCACCAAGTTCAAACCTAAATGGTATCCAAGTAGAGGGAGATTGAGAAGATAATATGTGTATCCAAATGGTATCCAAGCAAATGAGAGATTGGGTTTGAATTCATACCCACAAACAACTATTCACATACACAGAAAATACACAACACTTAAACAACAACACATAAGGTTCACAAATCCACACCCCAGAAATACCAGAAATTTCAACAAGACCCACCCCTCTTTTAAACCCAAACCCATCATCAACGAGACCTATAAATAGAAAAACAGCACCACCCTTTCCAAAAAAAAAACCAACCCATAGAAAAACACCAAATCAAACCTAGCAACCAAGTTAACCAAGCAAATACCTCAAGCTAAACCTCTATCACAGTAGTGGAGAAACCAAGATACACCACTGATCATGGTGGTTATGGGTCTTTCCATCTCTAACTAAGTTTTAGTGGGCATGGTAGTTGTTTAGGAGAGGAGAGGTTTGAGATAGGGTAAAGGGAGAAGAGAGAAGATGTTAATTTCAATCTAATAATTTAATCGAATATTCCCAGAAAGTTGTTGCAACCAATTATTTTGGCACCAAAGATATGACACTTAGTAGATCTGTGGGGGGGTGTGGTGGGTTTTGTTTTTAGGTTTGAGATAGAATGAGAGAAGAAGCAAGAAATAAGAAATAACAGAGAATAGTGAAGAGAAAAAAAAAAAAAAAAAAGCCAGAGAATGAATGAGTAATTGTCCTTAACGCCGTTAGGGACTAAATTGTGCTTAAGGACAAAGTTCGTTAGTATTGAAAAGTCTTGAAATTTCTTGGAATTAGCCCAACCTCAAGGTTAGTTTATGCATTTTACCCATAATTATGTTTTTATACATGTAGACAAAGTGGTATATAATATTATGTATTCAAGTTGAGTGTCATAATCATGAGCACATTATTTGTTTGAATTTGTTTTTCGTAATATATTTATGCATGTTCAATTTTTTTAGAAGTGTTTTGAACATTTTGTCCCCCTCAAGTTATTTCGTTGAACTTTTGTTTTTATTTTTATAATAATTCAAATCCCACAATTTTATTCTAACACTTAACTTTTAGCCAGTAAAATATTAAAGTGACTTGGTTCTATTGCGATTCAACCAAAAAGTTAAAGAAATCTACATATTTGCTTTATTGTATCTAGGAGACTAATGGTCCGTTTAGATGAAAGGGAGAAGGAAAAAGAGTGAAGGAGAATAGAGTGGATTTAAGAGGAAATTTTTTATTATTTTAAATACATCATTTGTGCAAGTTGTGAGCAATGACCAGCCCCATATATCACACATCTTTCACATGACTATACTACTCTTCTGTGTCAAGCTATTGGAGAAATATATTTAAGTTTCTTCCAAATTGCTCTATTTCCTTTTCCCAAAATAATTTAATATCTTTTTCCCCAAAAATTTTAATATCTTTAGGAAATAGAGCAATTAGGAAGCTGAGTTGAAATTGCTCATAAAGAGCAATTAGGAAGAAACTTAAATATATAAACAGCTGAGTTCAAATTCTTCATAAAGAGAACAAAGAAGTTGATTTACAGTTATAACAAATGAAACTTTTCACTCGTCATATGATTATATATTCATACATTTGACATGTTAGCATAGATAAAACTTCCATTGGAGCACTTTAAACAAAATTTGTTCCCTCTAGTTAACGCCTGTAAAGATCTAAGAAAACTATAAGTCTAAAAGTAAGGGTACATGTGGAGAAACTACTCTCCCAAATCCTGTGGTCATGATCAGATAGACATTTTTATTAAGTTATTATCCACATAAATTTTCTTGTCTAATAGATGAAGAGTCTCTTAAACCTTGCGCATAAAATGCTAAGCTACATTATGATTGCTCATCAAAACTGATGGTCCTGACGAGAGGGATCACGGATAAACCTAATACTGCAGACGACACCACCCTTTTGACGAACATAATACTGCCACGTCATTGACGAGGATACCAAAATCATTTAATGCCGCCAGTAATACCTTGGGCGGTTACAACACCAGCTGGATAAACCATTAGAGGCGTATTAAAGACCCATTACTCGGCTAGGAGCGTCATTAAGCAAGGAATTAATGCCACAACGGCTAAAATCCATAAAAATGTATATAAAGCCTTCACACCTCCAACACAAGGGACATATACCAACACAATTATATTAGATGCGAAGTGATTATTTTATTATAAACCTTCTTTTGCGCTGACTTTGGCATCGAAGGCGTTGTGACAGGCACCACACCGGTGACCAATTAAAGGAACTTTTGCTCCGTCAAGGTGCAGGAGCGTGACCGGCATCATCTGGACGAACTCTCCTCGACTGATGAGATTTTGCTTCATCAAAAACATTGATGGCCTTTGCACTTAGAAAAATCTGGTTGGCAGTTGGCAATTTGAGGATGAAAAGGGAAACTAATTTAAAGTGGTAAGAGTAAGCAACGATTTAAACTTTTAAGCACAATGTTTTTGCACTACTTTGTTCAAAACATTTACAAAGATTTTACATATTCCTTGGACAGCATATACCTGGGGACACATCATGAAAATGATCAAACAATGAAATGAACATAGTACTAAAATTTATTTTATACAATCAGAATTTAAGGCCTATGTTTATGTTAATTACTATGCTATATAAGGACCAAGATCACAATTTAGCCAGAAATCTCAATGGACTTGACATCAGGCTTCTTCACCTCCACCTTAGGAACCGTTACAGTGAGAACACCATTCTCCATTGCAGCCTTAACCTGATCCATCTTAGCATTTTCAGGAAGCTTAAACCTCCTCAAGAACTTGCCGCTGCTACGCTCCACTCTATGCCACGTCTCTTTCTTCTCTTCCTTCTTCACTTTTTGCAATCCGCTTATCTGGAGCACTTTGTCATCTTCAACTTCGACCTTTACTTCCTCTTTCTTAAGCCCTGGAAGATCAGCTTTGAACACATGGGCTTCTGGGGTCTCCTTCCAATCCACACGGGTAATAACCAAAGCAGAAGTTTCTCCTGAAGACTAAGATTCAGATGGGAATTGGAAATCCTTAAAAGGGTCCTAAATTTCAAGCGAGAATGGGTCCAAGATGTTGGTTCGGCGACTACCATAGAAGCTTGGAATCAGCGACATCTTAATTAAGAGCTAGAATAGAGAGAACACCTTTGAAGAAGCGGTTGTTTGTTGGGAATGCTTACAATGACACTTGCGAATTCTGACTGGTTTGAGAGAGAACGTGGTAGTGAATTTATAGGTTCGTGGGGAATTCTTCGAGTATTTTCTTAGGAGTTTCTGGTTGTTGTTAGTCTTCTCTGTTTATCTTGACGAACTTTCGGGTCTGTTCTAATTTTTTAAAGGAACGTTCTAGTATCTTTGCGGACCTTCTTTGGATCTGGCCTACTTGGGTATATTTTTGCATTACCGATTCATGTAATTTTTTTTGATAGAAGACTATTCATGTATTGGTCCTCTCTACACAATGTGCTTACACGGTTTTGGCAACATATGTAAACCCAACCAAGATTATAAAATAAGTACTATCATTTTTTTTTTGGGACGGGTGGTATTAACATTGGCCTAAACGAAATGTTTGTCAATATCTGAATATGCAATTTAATTCTTGTAAATTTAAAAGCACTAAAATTTTAATCAATATAAAATATATGGATCATTTTGAAAACAATGTAATTTGTCGAAAAAGTGGTATTCGTTAAAACAATAATTTAATAATACAAAAGTTATCACCTTTTTGCATTTGCTATTACAACTTGTGATTGCTACAATGTTACATAATAAAATTTATTTGAGTGTTGTGCCCATGTAAAATGATGATGCTTCAATAAACTTTTTTTTTTAGACATGCTCCAATTGAAAATTAACACCTTAATATATATATATATATATAATATATATATATATATATATATATATAAATCAGTTCCATAATTTTTTTTAAGGACTTTGGATTCGTAATGAATAAAAGTAGGAAGAAGTAATAGCAGTAAACTAAGGTATATTTGAGGGGTGTAAATGAGTTGAGTTGAGTGTTAAAGGTTTAGGAGTGACTTATATAATTTGTTTTAGAACACGAGCAAGTTTGAGAATACCATCAAGCTAAAATACATATTCAAGTTTAATTCATTTTTTTGTCAAAGAAGTTTGAGTTTACTCACAAACTATTGGATTAACTTATTCTTTTTCCATATAGTAAACACCAGAACTAAAATTTTGTACTGCCTTCACCATTCTGTAATAATAACTAATAATAATCACCATCGATGAGTGTGGTGCAGCGCTAGGAAGCACTTGAAAAGACCCATCACTTCAAACCAAGCTTGACCACACTTCTAATATGAAAAAAACCAAGGTAATGTGGTCGACTAGTAGCACATTTTGCTTTGCACCGGTGGTAACTATGGGCTTACCCAAAAGCTTAAGTGGCAAATATATTGTGCGGCATGGGGCAATGATTATACATGCAAGCCCTCTTTTTTTGGTTTTAAAAAAAAATCATAAAAATTATATTATATTATATTAAAGTCAAAGCACAATCAGTACTCAAATTTGTTTTTAATTGTTGTTTAATTTTGCTTTGCATGTCCAATTTAATTTTTTTTTATTTGGATGCCAAGTGAATCATTCATAATACTAAACACGAAGGCAAAGATAACCACTTCACTCACCTAGGTAAAACTACTTTATTGTTGCTTTAACTAAGTGTTTGTGTAAGCATAGGTTACAAGTTACAACCCAGTTAAAGTTAAAATTTCATTATTTGAGTTCATGAGATAGACTAATTTTGGTTTGTAAACTTATATAAATTAGATTTCCCTAGTATTTATATATATATATATATATATATATATATATATATATTTACTACAAAATGAAATGTTTTATATCATCAATAAATTACAAATAATAAGTTAACATATTATGAATATATATATTTACAAGTTTATACAATCCAATTTTCAATTTATGTAATTGTGCTTAAGGACCAAGTTTTTTTTTTTTTTTTTTTTTTGAATTGGCTTAAGGACCAAGTTGGTTAGTTTTAAAAATTCTTGGACCTTCTTGACATTAGCCCAAGCCTTAGGATTAATTTATATATTTTATCCATAATTATATTTTTATACATGTAGACACAGTTGTTGTGCGTACCCAGAATTCCTTTAATGGACAAGGTTAATGTTTTCCGACCATGCAAAAGAGATTCAAGAATGTATATATATATATATATATATATAAATAACAGAAAAGAAAGAAGAAAAAACGAGTGATATGATATTTTGATAAGAATTAAGATGAAAGAGTGGAAGGTCCGAAGGTGATATCATACCCCTTTTAAAGGCTTCATTTTTGACAACAAAGCTTAACTTGGGTTTAGTTTGTTAATCATAGTTAACAAGACCGTGCAAGAAAATTCTTTAATATATGAAAATAGAAAAGGACTTTGATTGGGATAGCTCCAAAATAGGAATTTTCCAAAGACTCCCATGGTGGTCCGTTGGTGTTGTTGGTGGTGGTGGTGCTAGTACACGTAGATATGATAGTCAGCGTCACTAGTAGCTGCATTTAATTTGTTCAACACCTGTATTGACGTGTGAGAAAAATACTAGTGAGTAATTTTTCTTTCAGGGTCACATTCATTTGAATTTTTTTTTTTTTTGGGTTTGAGTAAAATTGAGCCCAAGCCTCATAGTAAGTCCATTTCGTTTTGAATGTATAATAGATAAGCTCATACTGGTCAATTATGACTTGATTGAGGATGTGCTTGCTTGGAACAACCCATGTTCTCTGCAACTCGGAATTGCCTTGGATAGTATTGCTGTCGAGTAATCTTTTAGAGGTAGGAACCAATTTCAATGCCATTGCCATTGTTTTCAATAGAGTATATTCCTTGTTAAGAATAATCAAATGGAACCCCACACACATAAGTGAGACCAGAATGTAATCATGAAACCTCCACCAACCTTAAGCTATAATTAACAGAAGTGAGTGAGAAGTAAGGGTTGGCAATTCGAAGGAGAAAATAGAGAGTAAAAGAGAGAGAGAGAGAGAGCTAGTACCACCAAGAGGGAGAGCAACTTAGAGAGGAAAAGAGGGAATTTGTGAGAGCTAAGGGGTGTCATTGGGGCGCTTAGGATGGGACTACCCTTAGTAGGAAATACTAAACCCACTATACAATTAAATTATGAGCCTAATTTCAAACCTTGTCCATTAAAGGAATTTTATGTATGCACAATTGTATATAATATTTTGTATTCAAGTTGAATGTCATAATCATGAACACATTATTTTGTTTGAATTTGTTTTTCTTAATATACTTATGCATGTTCAATTTTCTTTTTATAGAAGTATTTTTGAACTTTTTGTTTCCCTCAAGTTATTTCTTTGAACATTTTTTTTTTATAATAATTCAAAGCCCACAATTTTATTCTAACGCTTAACTTTTAGCCAGTAAAATATTAAGGTGACTTGGTTCTATTGCGATTCAACCAAATAGTAAAAGAAATCCACATATTTCCTTCATTGTGTCTAGGAGACTAAGAGTGTGTATATATATAATTTTATTTACATCATATTTGCAAGTTGTGAGCAATGACCAGCCCCATATGTAGATCACATATCTTTCACACGACTATAGGATAAATATATTTGAGTTTCTTCCTAAATTTGTGGTAAATAAATGAATATAAACAGCTGAGTTCAAATTGTTCATAAAGAGGACAAAGAAGTTGATTTACAATTATAGATATTAGAGATATACATACACCAACAAATGACACTTTTCACCCGTCGTTTGATACTTTATTCATAGATTTGCATGTTAGCATACATAAAATTTCCATTTCAGCACTTTGAACAAAATTTGTTCCCTCTAGTTAATGCCTGTGAAGATCTAATTAAGATGATGTGTGGGAGATACTACTTCTCCCACATCCTGCAGTCCTGATCAGATAAGACCTTTTTATTGAGGTAATATCCACATAATTTTTCTTGTTTTAATAGATGAAGAGTCTTTTATACCTTGCGCATAAATGCTAAGCTCCAATATGCATAATTGCTGATCAAAACGTCGATGCCCTTCGCACTTAGAAAGATCTGGTTGACCGTTGGCAACTTGAGGAAGAAAGGAAGGCTAATTAAAACTGTTAAAGAGTAAGCACCAATTTTAAGCACAATATTTTTGCGTTCCTTAGTACTTTCAAATCATTACAAAGCTTTTACATATTCCCCGTACAACATCTACTTGGAGGGACAAGTCATTAAAATTACCAAACAATGAAAAAAACATTGTTCTAAATTTATTTTATGCAATCAGGATTTAAGGCCTATGTTTATATTAACTATGCTATATAGGGACCCAATCACTTTAGCCAGAAATCTCAATGGACTTGACATCAGGCTTCTTCACCTCCACCTTAGGGACCGTCACGGTGAGAACACCATTTTCCATTGAAGCCTTAATCTGATCCATCTTAGCATTCTCAGGAAGCCTAAACCTCCTCAAGAACTTTCCGCTGCTACGCTCCACTCTATGCCACGTGTCTTTCTTCTCTTCCTTCTCCACTTTCCTCTCTCCGCTTATTTGGAGCACTCTGTCATCTTCAACTTCAACCTTCACCTCCTCTTTGTTGAGCCCAGGAAGATCAGCTTTGAACACATGGGCTTCTGGGGTCTCCTTCCAATCCATGCGAGTGTCAACCAAAGCAGAAGTTTCTTTTGCAAACTGAGATTCAGATGAGAACGGGAAATCCTTAAATGGGTCCCAAATCTCGAGCGAAAATGGATCCAAGATGTTGCTTCGGCGGCTACCAAAGAAGCTTGGAATCAGAGACATCTTAGGTACTAACTATTCTTAAGAGAAAACCTTAGAAGTTGTTTGTTGGGAAAGCTTACAATGACACTTGCGACTTCTGATTGGTTTGGAGAGAAAGTATGCTTTGTGTATTTATAGGTTCTTGGAGGATTCTTCAAGTATTTTCTCGCAAATTCTAGTAGTTTGTCTCCTCTGGTCTCGTTAACGAACTTTCTGGCTTTTCAATGAACTTTCCAGATTCTCTAGCATCTTCGCGAACCTTCTGTTGGACCTAGTGATTCTAGCCCAGGGAGTACTGGGCTGTGCCACAATGCCCACAAATACCCGTACGTATTGGGCCTAATCCATTAGTCATCCAAAGTTTAGTGAGTTCATTATTATTGTTATTGTTATTGTTATTATTATTATTTTGAGAAAAAACCTAACCAACAAAAAAAATAAAACATGGAAACTTATCAGACGCTAATATATAACTTATATTTTTTTTCATACAAGATAACAATTTAAGTCTAATTTAATTTAAATCTATATATGTGTGAAACTCTCTCTTCGAAACTTGAACCTCAGCTTTTACCTTCTACATTCTACAAACATATATACTTGTAGAGTGACCGTAGCACTAAGGGTGTGCAGTATTTAACTAATATAATTTCCTATAACGTGGGATACAAATAATCTGTACAACTTTTTGCATTCCATTTTATGTTCCACTAATTACAATTTGTTATGTATAATTTTTTTCCATTTTAAACTTTGATTGTTTTATAAGGAAAGTTAAACAAATACTCCTGAAACTTAGAAAGTGACTGAAATACCCTTAGAACCTAAAAAAAAAAAAAATGATAAAATCAACCTAAAACTTTTTAAAAAAACCAAAATTACTATAAAACCCAAAAAATGACCGAAATAATCACGAAATTAAAAAATAACCAAAATATCTTTAGAACAAAAAAATTGACCAAATGATCCTGAAACTTGAAAAAAGACCAAAATTGTCATAAAACCTAAAAAATGGCTGAAATAACAATGAAGCCTAAAAAATGACTTAGATACCCCTAGGACAAAAAAAGACCACATGACCTTCAAACTTAGAAATTGATTGAAATGATCTTGAAACCTAAAAAATGACAAAAATACTCTTAGGACCGAAAAAATGACTTTAATGCACTTGAAACCTAAAAATTTACTAAAATACCCTCGAAACCAAAAAAAATGACCAAAATACTCCTGAAACCCTCTAATTTTTCTAGAATACCCTTCAAACCTAAAAAAATTATCAAAATATCCTTAGAACCTTCAAAATGACCGAAATACTTTTGGAAACTAAAAAATAACTAAAATACCCTTGAAATTTGAAAATGACCAAAATACCTCTGAAAACCTTTATTTGCAAGACCAAATTGACAATAAAAATTTTATATAACCACTCTACTTGCTTCCCCCCCCCCCCCCCCTAAAAGTATCGAGGGATCTTATAAAATTTTCTTTTGTCATTATGTTGTTGTATTTTGTTATATACTTATTGAAATGTAAGAGATGATAAATGATCTAAAAAAAACCTAATGGGGACTAACATGACTAACAATATGGTCAAAAAATTTATTAATGAGCAATTTAAGATGCTACGTGACCTCTTCAAGTAACTTTTTGGAATAGGTGGTTTAAGTTGTTGTTGTTCTTCAATTTTAGTAAAACTCATGATAGTGATCTCCTATGAGTTTCAAAATATCAAGAATGACTAAAATAGCATCATTAACATATAGAAATGACTAAAATTCCTAAATATCCATGTAACCTCAAAATAACTTAAATATCTATAAAACATTAAAATTTGAAATTGACTAAAATAGAATTTTAAACTTCCAAAATTAATATAAAGAAGCACTTCAGATTGAACAAAATAACACTAAAACACCACAAATGACTTATACATCCTTGACACTTTCAAAATGATTAAAACACTTATAAACTTTGAAAATTACCATAATGCATCAAAATCATAAAATTCAAGTCTTTTGAGAAGAATTACATTTGGGTTTCTTGGAATTTTTACTGTGAGTTGCAGAATCAGCCAATCCAACGACTCCTCCGCTAGACAACGCCGTATTGGAACTCATCATAGATGAAAAGATTAAAAAAAAAAGACTTTTTTTTCCTACTCTATTTCTCTCAAATAAAAAAAAAAAAAAACAAACAAACCCACCAACCCTCAGAGTGAATTTGATTCAAAATCAAAGCCTTGGAATTTGACAGAGAGAGAGAGAGAGAGCAAAAGGGTATTGGCCAATTTGGTTGTTGTTGTTGTTTTGAACGGGGTATTTGTTGCTTTGTTTTGTAAATGTTTTAACTTTTTAGGGGATAAAAAAAGATTGTATTTTTCTCTCTCCCTATAGCGGCCAGACGTGCATAGACTTGTTTATATATATATATATTGATATATAATTTAAAAATGATTAATTATTTATATAATTTAAATAAAAAAAAAGGTTTATTATGGTATTATCCATAGAATTTTTCTTGTTTTAATAGATGAATAGTCTCTAGCTAGTACCTTCCAGGCTTCCCTATAAAAATGCTAAGCCACGTCTAGATGGTTGAGCAAAACGTTGATGAACTTTGCTCCTAGAAAGATCTGGTTGGCAATTTGTGGAAGAAAAAGTATTTGTTTTGACATTAACACTTTTGGAATATAAATAATTTTATAAAAATTATCTAATTTTCTTATATTTAGTAACAAAAAATTATCCCTTATCTTCCTTTATTTATTTAGTTTTATATGGGATGAAGTTGTTTTTCAACAGTTTTAGCGGAAAAAAAAAAAAAAACTCAATTTCATGCTGAGTTGAGAGATAATTTTCTTTAATATTTTTTTATACTACCAAATCTTAGAAAATGCATAAACTTTTCCAATAAAACAATACACGGATGTAAGCAGCAATATTATTATTATTTTTTGTTGAGAAAATGTAAGCAGCAATATTAAGCACTCTGTTTTCGCATTCCTTTGAACCTTCAAAACATTACAAGCTTTTCCATACTCCCCGTACAGCGTATACTTGGGGAAAAATCATGACAATTATCAAAGAAACATGCATGCACTAAATTTATTATCTGCAATCACAATTTAAGGCCATAGTTTAATCTAAATATTATGGTATAGACTATAGAGGGACCAAAATCACAATCTAGCCAGAAATCTCAATGGCCTTGACATCAGGCTTCTTCGCCTCCACCTTAGGGACCGTCACGGTGAGAACACCATTTTCCATTGAAGCTTTAATTTGATCCATCTTAGCATTCTCAGGAAGCCTAAACCTCCTCAAGAACTTTCCGTTGCTACACTCCACTCTATGCCACGTGTCTTTCTTCTCTTCCTTCTCCACTTTCCTCTCTCCACTTATTTGGAGCACTCTGTCACTTCAACTTCAACCTTCACCTCCTCTTTGTTGAGCCCAGGAAGATCAGCTTTGAACTCATGGGCTTCGGGGGTCTCCTTCCATTCCACACGGGTGTTAACCAAAGCAGAAGTTTCTCTTGCAAACTGAGGTTCAGATGAGAATGGAAAATCCTTAAATGGGTCCCAAATCTCGAGCGAGAATGGATCCAATATGTTGCTTTGGTGGCTACCAAAGAAGCTTGGAATCAGTGACATCTTAATTAAGAGCTATAGTACAGAGAAAACGTTTGAAGTGGTTGTTTGTTGAAAAAGCTTACAATGACACTTGCTAATTCTGACTGGTATGGGAAGAAAGAGGGCGGTAGCGAATTTATAGGTTCGTGGGGTATTCTTCAGGCATTTTCTGGGGAATTTTGGTTGTTGTTTGTCTTTTTGCTTTCTGCTTAATGAATTTTCTGGCTGTATCCTGACTATTTTCAACGAACTTTCTAGCATCTTGGTGAACCTCCTTTGGACTTGGCCCACTTGGGTATCTCGTGTTGCACACAGCCATTGATTCGTGTATTGGGCCTATCCACAATTGCATTAGCACAAATTTGGCAACACATTTTCATCCCAACCAAGATTTAATAAAAAAAGAAAAACTTTGTATTAAATTATTATTAGTATTATTATGATTTTATGGTCGAAGATATTTGAATTCTGATTTTGCTTCTAAAGGAGAGAAAAAAATATCACTGATATAAGACTCTTTGCCTGTGTATTAAAATTCAGGTGCACATAATGTGTGTGTGAATATATAAAGCCAGTCATGAAAAAATCAAATTAATTCTTGTAAATTTTTCAAAGCATCAAAATTGAAATGAGCATAATATATACGGGTCATTTTGAAAATAAAGGCAACTCATTGTAAACATGTTATTTATTGATTGGATAATTTGATAGTTGCAACAATAAGGAATCCTATGCCAAAGAGTTACAAGGCTCTTAGAAAAAATGGTGCTTATTAAAACTTTAAATTAAAGACACAAAAATTTCAAAACCTTTTCACAATTATTGATATGATATGTTATTACGATTTTTACATAATAAAAGTGACGTCGGCAATGAGTTAATGTGAACGTGATGTTATCTATAATGAAAACTTGATAGGTTAATGCTAACAAGTTATGTAAAAAAATGTGAAAAATTGTCTCCAACATTGCTTTTATTAAAATTCGAGGAGCAATTCAGCTACATGACCTTTGACAATCTATTATCTATATTAATAAAGAATAAATCATAGAAAAATTGTAGTAAGGTAATTTATTAAATAATTATTAATTGAGGTGCATATCATATTAGTAGGGTTGTAAATAAGTCACGCTGAATATTAAAAGTTTAAGTTTGCTTAATTTAATTTAATTTCAATCACAAGCAAGTCCAAACACGTCATCAAGCTATAATATATATCTAAACTTGGTTTATTTTCTTGTTGAAGAATTTCAAGCTTGTTCACAACAAGCTATTTAATTAAGTTATTTTTTTTCCACATATAATAAGAACAAAAATTAAAATTATTTACCGCCTTCACAATTTTATTCCAATAATTGATAACTTACTTATAGTTATGAATATATCATTTGAGTCAATCTATAATAAATATATCATTTGAATCAATTAGAAAGACTAGTTTTCATTGTACAATTATAAAAATTAGATTATCAAACTAATTCTCAAAAAGAAAAAAAAAAAAGATTTACCAACCTTGTACTACATATAATTTTTAGTACAATATGAACTATTTAAATCACCAATGAGTTTTAAACACAATAGTTTAGTATCTTATGAATTTATTTATAAACTTATACAATTCAACCTCAAGTATATATAATTATAGGGTAAAATACATAAACTAACCCCGAGGTTTGGGCTCATTCCAACAAAGTCCAAGACTTTTCAAAACTAACTAAATTGGTCCCTAAGCACAACTTGGTCCGAAACGGTGTGACTCGCTTTTCTCTCTCCTCACTTTTCTCTCTTCTCTCATATTTCTTACTTCTTTTCCCTCATTCTATTGCGCAAACCAAAAAAACAAAACCCACCACAACCCAAAAATCTACTCGTTGAGATCACAACCACCGCCTCACCACCATTGTTACAAAGCCCAACACCACAAACCAAAACCATAAATCAGAACCCAAACCACCATAGACCTATACTCACAACCACCCAAACCATCCAATTATCACACTCTGAACCCAAATAAGAGCTAGGCACATGACAACAGCCACACACTTATAAAATTTATACCTTACAAGTGTGAAGTGTCTTCTTAACAACTAAAGAATTATCCTCAAAGAAAATTTCATCAATAAATTTACAAATATCCTCAATAATGCAATTCTCAAACGATCTCCAAATAAACACCCAATTAAGAAACTTTTCTTCTCACCAAGGGTGACCTATTCTTAATCATTTAGAGTGAATTTTCCTTTTGCAATATTGAGCAAGCTTGTTTAGGTATCAATTCTCCGGATTTTTAGCATGGATGGTGAATTCATTGAAAGACTATAAAGAATCAACTTGATCGAGGAGGAAGGGGTAGCATATCAAGTCAGGGCAACACGGAGAAAGAAATACTAGAAGAGTGTTCGTTAAGCCTTTTAGGACGTTTCCTCACAACCCAACCATATAACCAAAAGGCGGCAAAATCACTACTAAAGACAGTATGGAAACTGGGGTACGATCTCAAGATTATTGACATCGGGGAGGGACTGTTTCAATTCAAATTCACTCTAGAGAGTTAGTTGAAATGGGTCATTAACAATGGACCGTGGAGTTTTGATGACCATCCTTTGGTACTTCGAAGATGGGAACGAGGTATGACGGCAGCTTCGGTAACCTTCCAAATGATTCCAATGTGGATTTAGATTTGGGGCCTACCATTTGACTTACTCACAGAGGAGACGGGTAGAGATATTGGGATGGGGTTGGGTGAAGTAGTGGAGATTGATACCACAACGTTCATTTCGGAACAAGCTCGATTTATTCGCATAAGAGTTGAGCTTCCATTGGACAAGCCTATCCATAAGGGGGGGGGATTGTATCTAGCCCGGAGGGAGATAACATCTGAATTGGCTTCAAATACGAATGCTTGGCTGGTCTATGCTATCGATGTGGACTCTTTGGACATGAAGTAAAAGCTTGTTCCAAACTAATGGACCAAGGGCTGGATGACTTACAATATGGTGAGTGGCTGAAGGCAGGTCATCGTCGAATGGAGGAGAGCACTACAAGTGGTCGGCCAAATCAGAGGAGGACATCGACAATGAACTGAGTGCTGGTGAAAGCCAGTGATGCGAAGGAGCCACCTCACGCACCTCAGCATCTGAAACCGCTAATTAAATTGGCAATGAATGCTAATCATGAGACCATTGTAGACAGCTACTAAATGGATACCAGTGCATTAATGGAAACCGAGTCATTAAGGGGAGGATTATTTGGAGCAAAAATCTCAGGATTGACCTCTATCCAAACCGACATAATAAAGGAATGAGTAGTTGACTTAGTTGAAGTAACGAATTCAAACCCAATTAATGACCTAATTAATATACCAGTGGAGTACGTATCTGATGCTAGCAACCCACCTGTAGCTACTAGTAAACCATGTGAGGTAGCATGTGACCTGGGAAAAAAAAACACAAACTCGGGCTGGTAGTAAGGGTGCTACGTGGACAAAAATTGAGAGAAAGATAGGGCCTACAACAATAAACTCTACGGCTACACTCACCATCGGCTCCAAGAGAAGGTTATCTATGGAGGAAGCAGGACTTAGCTCAGAGATTGGGTTGAGTGGCAAGTAGACCAAAGCACAAGATGCAACTCACATTAAGCTATTTTCAACGGCGGAGGCTGTGTATTAGCCCCGCTGACAACAATGATTCTATTAAGCTAAAACTGCTGGTGGCTTGGGAACCAACGTGTAGTCGATGTCCTCTCTCATCTTGTGAGGGAAAAAGCTCCCAAGGTTTTGTTTTTCATGGAAACAAAACAATCAGTTAAGGAGATGCGGCGGATCCAAGTTGATTTACCCTACCACTGCATGTTAGCTGTACCAAGTGAACATAGAAGAGGTGGCTTAGCGTTACCATGGAAGGAGGTGTGGATTTACATATACAAACCTACTCACCCAATCACATTGATGCCCTCATGCAGAATTGTTCAGATCCACCATGGAGATTAATAGGCTTTTATGGATGGCCAAAAGAACAAAGGAAGAGAGAATCTTGGAAACTCCTAAAACACCTGCACACAAGATTTTCAGTCCCACGGTTGTGTTGTGGTGACTTCAATGAGATTTTACAATCCTTAGAGAAGCAAGGATGTCTACCAAAACAACAACAACCAATGATGGAATTTCGGGCTGCACTTCTTCATTGTGGTTTGGTGGACCTGGGTTTTCAAGGAATAGTTTTACATGGACTAATGGACGTCTTGGGGATGCTTTTGTTCAAGAAAGTTTGGATAGAGCATGTGCAACATCAGAGTGGAGATCTCTTTTTCCCTATGCAAAGGTCATTCACATCCAATCTTCCTATTTAGATCACAATCCGATACTTGTCAATATATCCTTGCCTAACCAAATATGCAGGAAGAAAAAAAATACCAAGAGGGTTTGAGGAAAAGTGGGCATAACATGAAAGGTGTGAAGAGGTGGTCCGGGCTGCTTGGGAGGCCGAGAATGGGGTTGGCAGCCCTATGTTTCAGCTATTTGAGAAGATTAGACAATGTAGACAAGACTTGATTCAGTGGAGCCATAACACAGTGGGGAATTTCAAAGAAAAAATAAAAGAGAGGTAGTCGGCCTTGGAGGAATTATCTTTACAAAATGACCCAGCAAACCAGCCAACAATTAAAGCACTGAAAATTGAGATTAATGCACTCCTCCACCAGGATGAAGTTTATTGGCGTCAGAGGTTAAGATCCTTTTGGGTATCAGCGGGCGACAAAAACATGAAATTTTTCCACCAAAGAACCAGCCAGCGACGTAGGAAAAACCATATTTCTGGTATCATGTCTCAAACCGGGGTATGGTGCTAGTTTGAGGATCAGAAAGCTACGACTGCCATCAATTACTTTCAGAATTTATTCACATCCTCCAACCTAGCGGACTTTAGTGGGGTTTTGGGCTCAGTGGACCACGTAGTCACTCCAGCTATGAACACAACCTTACTCCAAAGGTACACATCCGAGGAAGTCAAGCAAGCATTGCTTCAGATGCACCCCTCAAAATCACCCGGACCGGATGGTATGCCCCCTTTCTTTTTTCAAAAGTTTTGGCATATAGTGGGGTCAAGATGTTACAGTAGCAATTCTTTCAGTTTTAAACTCTGGTCACATGTTGCATAAGATGAATTTTACACATATTGTATTAATCCCAAAAAATAACGAATTGAAAACCGTGGCTAATTATTGGCCCATAAGTTTGGGGAATGTAATATCCAGAATTGTTTCCAAGGTTTTAGCCAATTGTTTGAAACATGTCCTCCCTATGGTGATATCTGATGCACAAAGTGCTTTTGTACCTAATAGGCTTATAAGTGATAATACTACTGTAGCATATGAGTTGTTACATAGTATGAGGAACCGAAGAAAAGGAAGAATGGGACAAATGGCAGTTAAGCTGGACATTAGCAAGGCCTACGACCAAGTATAGTGGGGCTTTCTACGCCAGATAATGTTGAAGCTAGGTTTTGACCCTAAATGGGTCCATTTGGCCATGGAGATAATCATAACAGCCTCATATTCAGTCCTAATAAATGGGGAGCCACAACGATTAAAAAATCCATCAAGAGGACTAAAGCAGGGTAACTTACGAAAATCTAGCCAACATGGGGTGTGCATCTCTCACCTCTTGTTTGCTGATGACAGCCTTTTATTTTTCCAGGCCACTGTGGAGGAGTGTCAAAGACTACTCAATCTCTTGGGGATTTATAAATCTTAAATCCTGTAAATTATGTTTAACTATTCAGTGTTCATTTGGTTTTTTTTTTGGGCACATATATATATATATATATATATATATATATATATCTATATTGTGTGTGTGTGTGTACAGAAGATGAATGTGTAAAGGTAGAAGTTGAATTAGGGTGCTCCCTCAACTCTGATGCACTTCGATCCATTAATGCAAATATAATTGGCTGAGCAACCTCTTCATTAGGGCTGTCTAGAGACCCGGCCAACCCGACCCATCTGCCATCGCCGACCGAACTCGACCTGCCGCCGACTGAACTAACTTCTCCGGTGGTCGGCAATGGGTTTTTTCCTTCAAAACCCGAGTTTTGCAGGTTGGACGTCAGTTTCCTTCTCCAGAATCTGATCAAAACTGATCCTACTGATCCACACGATTACCGGCGATATTTGGTAGATCTGGTGAGACCTAGATCATTTTCGTCAAGATCTCGACGAGATTTCACCGGATTTAGCCAAGATCTTGCCGAAAATGGCCTAGATTAGGCCAAATCTGAAGAAACCTCAAAGATTTTCGCCGTTTTCTTGCCGAATTTTTGTTGTTTTCATGTCGTTTTTCACTATTTTCGAGCTGGTTTTCACCATTTTCTGGATTTTCGACCTCGACCGACCCGTTCGCTGCCATCTGATGGTCTGATCCACCCGATCCGTTCACTTCAGCGGTCGGTGACGGGTTCATTTTTTTGCCACCCGATTCCGGCCGGTCGGTTGGGTTGGGCACAAACCCGATTCGAACCGACCCGTGGATAGCCTTACTCTTCATTGCAGGAACGCACAATATTAAATCCTTAGAGAGCGCAGCAAAGTAAATTACATCAAGTGGGGCTTTAGCATCATTTAAAATAGGAGCCAATTTACTGCGAAATTGATAAAAGAGTTAAAATTTAGATGTCATCTGAAAATTATAAAAAGATAATAGAACACTGAACAATGAACGTTACTTTTATTAATTACGGGCATAATGCATAACCTTATCATTGTCAATATTATAATAAAATTAAAAACATTATCTATGACACTGAGTCATCCCTTATTGAAAGGCCAAAACGTTGCTTCGAAGCAACTTCAAATTATTCCTGCTCCCATGTTTGGTATTTCAAGTTCAGCTATAGCTTTCCGTACAAAAAAAAAAAAAAATGTCAACTACTGCTTTCAGCTTCCTTGTGATCTATCTTCCTCTATTTTCTTTCATTGACCAAGAAGAAACATATTAAGCATTCATTCATAAGCTAAAATCACCATTCCATTTCCTAATCCATGTCAGTCTTCATTTAATCCACTTCTGTTGGACTTCTTTCGTATCATGTCTAGTAAGTCTTCGACAACTTCAGACATTAGTGGCCTGAATTCTGGCTTAGACTGCAAATTATGCTTGATGTTAGGATATCAACTCCATTTGGAGTGGAAAGCAAAATCAATTTTTCTAATAAATGCAATAATGTCTCATATAAAATTAGTTTGGAATTCCAAGCTGATTTTATTTAAGCTTTTGACGCATTCCATCTCAACTTGAGTGTACCCAAAGATCATTGAATTATTGGGCTCTGCTACTTTCAAAGAGATTGGATCCATTTGGGGTACCGATGTGAAAGATGAGATTTAGAAATTGAAGAACACTTTTTCTAGTGTTCAAGCTATGTAAGGTTTCCATGTGCAAAAGCGGGTCACTTTGTACTTAAATGAGTGAATTTCATGTAATAAGAGTAGCTATAGTTAGTGGCTGGTATTGATTTTATTAGTGCTAGTGCTTAATTGGACACCAATTTGATTTTCCAAAAAACTTTTATTATTAATGAAGCAAAGTCTTTTATTTGACTTTTTTGAGGCAATATGAAGATATAATAGAACCTTGAAATAAGTTCATAAAGGAAAGAAAATATAAAAGTCCAATATCATTTGCGTCTTTGAAGCTTCTTCTTCCTTGATGACTTGTGTTTTGTAGCCTTTCAACGATTGATTAGATCTCAAAGGAACATGTTATCGTCACTTGGTTCTGCATCTTCAACATTAGAGGCAGAACTCATTAATGGGATGACACCATTATTGTGTTCTTGTTTTGATCTACTTTCATCATTATTTGTGCTTGTTAATGGTTTTGTATCCAAAACTTGAAATTTGTTTTTCTTAGAAGTTTGTTCTAGGTTTTTCTTGACTTCATAATTCTCCAACGCTTCCTACACCAACGAATGTTTATTAAAGTACATAGTAGATATTTTTTTTGAATGAATTTGCAAATAAATGTAGAAGTAGAAAGCTTACTGTTGTGATATCACCATTTGTTTGTTTGTTTGTTTGTTTGTTTTTTTTTTTTTTTTTTGTGGGTGGGTCAGCTGGATCATTATTTGTGCTTGTGGATGGTTTTGTATCAAATACTTCAAATGTGTTTTTGTCAGAAGTCTGATATGGACTTTCCTTGATTTTATCATTTTGCAGTGGTTCCTAAAACACAATATGTGGTTTAAAGCATAATATTTGGATTTGCAAATAGGCTTAAGTTTGTAATAGTTGACATCTTACTGTTGTAATATGATCAAGTTTCATTGTTGTTTCGTCATTTGAAATGTTGTCAAACACCTTTTCAATTGTATATAACTCCCATCCTTCCTTCCAATTATAGTCGTTAAGCTTTAGTTGGAACACAAATGCTTTTCCAATGAGCTTCATTTCATTTGGTAGGGTGGAATTTGCATTCATTTGATAAAATATAAATATAATTTTGTATATTCTTTTCAAATTAAATGAAAGATTATATATGCTAATTGTATGGTCTTACAATTGCATATTTGTTTGATAGTTCTCTTGCTATTGTGTGAAGTAATTTTTCAGCTTCCTTGTCAAACAAAATAAATACGGCATGCTCTATTCCATCATCAACGTTGAGTTGAATTCTATACCTGCATGTATAAATTTATAATTTGTTTCATTTTTGTTTGATATATATATGTTTACATATATTGAATGATTCTAAAATTGGTAATTTATATTTTACCTTGGAATTGGAAAATTAGAGTTACTTTTGCAATGGCTGTACCAAAAATTATTTTCAGATTTAACTTTTTTGTTGCACTTTGCGCATCTAATATAGTACCATCCAAAGTTTTTTTCAATATTTTCCATTGTTGCAAGGCGTGTGAAGACATTTCCCTACAATATAGAAGAAAAAAAGAAATGTATTTAGTGTTAAGCTTATTGAGAACTAAATATATTATTGGTATAACGTTATTAGGAAAAAATGTTGAGTACCTGATCATCTAACGTCCATTCCAAGGATGTTTTTTACTTGATTGTTTTTTTATTTTGTGTGATTTTTTTTTTCAACTGATATTTCTTGCTTGAATTGTAGAGGAATTCCTTCAATTTCAATCTATTCCACATTTCTTTGATGGTAGAAGATTTAAATCAAAATATAGTGAATAATTATTTGATATGAAGATTGTATTGTACTAAATAAAAGTATCAAGATTATTTTTAAAATAATAAATTAGAATAAAAGTATGGTATGGAAAATCTAAATACCTATCAATCAATGTTGCAGTTTTAGGTATTTCTAAATTGATGTACACTTTTGTTGCACTTGTAGATGACAAATAGTGTTCCCTTGTATTTAAACAAAATATGTTAATTATGTAAAAGAAAAGATATGTTTAAAAGTTATTACCTCTAAATGTTTTCACAATAGTAGATGTCACTATTATAACAAAAGGCCCAGGATTGTTGGTGTAAAAATTGTCCTCAATTTGATTTGATGTTGGTTCCAGAGAGTGATCCTTATTTTAATTTCTTTGTTGTAAACAAATACGTAAGTGATAAAGAGCTTGAAGTAGTATTATGCAATGAATCCATATCTACATGCTAAAGCTTACTTTGGATTCATGATATCTATATTTCTCATTGGGACAATAGATCCTTAAACATGAACATTTTCTAGTGGTCCAACACCAACTATCTTTCCAATGATGTCTGCAGCAAATAAAGTTGATTAAGTAATTTGAAACATAATTATTTTAAAATAAACTTGAGACTTTTTAGGCTACCTGTGAATTGTTTGTTATTGTCAAAGCGATCCACAATTGTTTGGTAATCAACAAATTCAAATTTATGCTTAGAGATAGTAACTTCAATCTCTTTTAGCTCCTCAATAATTGTTGTACTTAGAAAGTTTATTTTCTTCTCTTTACTTAGAGGCCAATAGCTTTTTTTTCCTTTTAAGTATCGACTCGAAAATTGGACAGTGAATATAATTGTCCTTCTCGTAGTTGTGCCTAAAACTTCTTAACATTTTTTTTTTGAATTGTAGCATGTATTTTGTCATCCTGGTAGTTAAATAATCAATTTGTTAGTCACAATTTTAGTTTTTAGGTGCGAGTCGAGTAAAGAAAATATGACAAAATAGATTCTCAATTCAAATCTAACCTGTTCATCTATAAGAACCATGTCCAAACTGATTAGTTCTAGATTTTTTCGGTTGATAGCTTCCCACATTCTTGAAAGTTTGACTCTTACCTTCCAATTCTCATTTTTATTTGAAAGTTGCTTGATGAGATTGTAACTCATTTTTGGAACTAATAATATAGTCATAGTTGGAATAAACATTTGGGCTTTGGGCCTGATTGGATGGTACCACTTTGATTTTTTTCATGGTTTCCAGTCTCACAAGTCAGTCTGCACTGTAAAGGTCTGAGGAGTTGTCCGAGGATTAATGTCTCCTCGGACAGGCCCGACGATGACCCTGAGACTTGCTAAACGGGTTAAAGGCAGAATTCTGGAAAAACTGATGGGTAAGAGGGTGATCCAAGCACCCTCTAGAAGCAAGGATGTGAGAGAAATATCTAATGAAAAGGCTGCTACCTCCATATTAAAGACCTTGCATCTATCTCCCTGGCCGCAGTAATGGAGAAGTGACCTATGAACAGTAGGATTTAGCCTCTCTGCTATTTATTGAAGACTTCAAAAAAGTGGTGGAAGGGACAAGAATCGAAGGGAAGATTTGTATGACACGTGGATGAACCAGTGAAGGAGAAGTATACGAGGAAACGAGAGAGGAAAGAGGGGGGAATCTACACTTTCTGTTGAGAGAAAACAGGACCAAGAGTTGTAAACTTTGGCACAGAAAGAGAGTATATGTATACAAATAGTCCTCGACTTACGTTCGAGGAGATTTCTTTGTTGTATTCGTTCACCATTTGTATAGATTGTGACACTCTAGCCTACTAATCAAACTTCCAATATCTCGAACCTAGATTTCAAATCTATACTCTACAAATCTTATTGCACAAGACTCATTGGGCCTGAGCCCAACACTTTTTTTTGGGTCCGGGTACAATTGTGCACTTACACCTTATACAGAAGGAAAATTTATCTTTCCAAAATCTTGTAGTTGGAAATTTTGTCTCTATTGTTGCGAAGTACGTTCTCTTGGTAGTTGTAATTTGTATGGTATGGTTATGAAATAGAAATAGGTATCATGAATGTCTTAAATAGTTATAGATGTGGTTACATTGGTGGTATGTGAAAGGTTCTCCCCCTCCCCTCTAATGTTTCAAGGGAATACGAAGCCATTTATTTATTTTAGTCTCAATCAATTAATGATTTGGTTGTAACCGAAGTAATAATGGCCTTACTTTTTAAATATAATGTATTTAGTGGTTAGGTCAATTAGTTGATACTAGGATGAAATCTTAATTTGATTTGCGTAAAAAGGAGATATAATTTAAAATTTAAAATTTAAATTATATATATGGTGCTCTTGCCTTTTTGAATATGGTTTTTGAGCCATTGATTAATTAGGTGGGTTTTTCTTTTGTAATTTTGTTCTGCTACTGAAGGTTAGTGGTAAGGATCTTCCAATCAACATGAGGACATATAAACAAAATTTTAACAGAAAATTTGTGACTTTTTAAAGAGTAGAAAAAAAATTGATGTAATTATTTTCTTAATAATTTAAAACCATCCATGATGAATATGTATAGACAATTTTTGTAGTTTTTAATTTTGTATGAATTATTATTTAATTGTCTAGTTATTAATGTCTAAATTAAGTAGATGAACTTTTTAAATATAAAAATGAAATACATGAATATGTAAAATCCTCTCACATGTTATTCTTACAACCAAAGAAGGTGCCATTTCACTCATTAGTTTACTACATGATTGATGGTCTTGGTATGTGGCATAAGAGATTCTTCCTTCCCCTTATCATTTTTTTTAAGACCCTAGCAATATATATTTTTT
Organism: Castanea mollissima; assembly: GCA_014183005.1. NCBI lineage: Eukaryota > Viridiplantae > Streptophyta > Magnoliopsida > Fagales > Fagaceae > Castanea > Castanea mollissima. The sequence goes on along the minus strand of JACAVU010000006.1, from coordinate 27,521,371 downwards.
AATATAAGTGCCTAATGTTTTGTCAAATAATAAAGTGTCTTCATAGGAATAGAAAAGTTATTCAATATAGGGGCAATTACACATAACCCATCTGTGATTTGGGCAAAAATCACTTTGCCTACTAGTGGTTTGAAAAGTGTCACTTAACCCACCTGAGGTATGTTCCATTTATTTTTCATAATCCACCTTTGATAAAATCAGGGGTAAATAAGTATTTTTGCTTAAATTTTATATCTCTCTCCTCCCAAAACAAAAAATAGAACAAAATTGCAAGAGAAACAAGATCAAAAAGTGGTATCTCTCTCTCTCTCTCTCTCTCTCTCCATTCACACAAATTTTGAACATACCCAAAAAACCACAGAACATGAAGAACATGAAGAATCTACCAAAGCCATCATCACCACTACCATTGAAAGTCCACAGAATCGGAAAAAAGAAAACCACAAAAAAGCCACCACCACCAAACCATAACAACCCACAAATCACTAGCCACCACCACCAAGATCCACACCCATTGCCATTGCCAAACCCACTACCGAATAACCAGCCACCACTGCCAATCAAACACCATGACCTAAGAACAATCTTCAAAACCCAAAAACGACCAAGAAACCACGACCCAAGACCAATCTTCAAAACCAAAAACATCGATCAAACCCAAGACCACAGAAACATCGATCTAAACCCAAGACCTACAACCCACACGATATAACCATCAATCAAACCAAGACCACAGAAACATCGATCTAAACCCAAGACCCATGCGATATAAACCCAGAAATGACCAATCTTCAAGCCATCGTCGTTAGTCTTCTAGCCTCTGCCGTCGCCTTTGCCGTTTTCATTGCCACTGAGATAGACTTGGCTGAGATGGGAGAGTCGATTACAACGACGTTTGGCAAAACCTAGATCCAACCCAACGTCATGTTCCTCCTCAAAACCCAGACCCAAGCCAACATCGTGCTCCTCCTCAAAACCCATACCCAACCAACACAGCCAACTCGTGCTCCTCCACAGTCATCACCCAAGCCACCATGACCCAAAGCTACCGACGATTTGAACTGGAGTGCGAGACATGGACAAAACAGAGAGAAAGAGAGGCAGAAAGAGCGTGAGGAATAAATTAATGTATAGAGAAGAAAATAAGTTAATGGGTTAAGTAAAATTTGCCTTTTGTGTTATTTTCTTTTGAGTGTGTAACAAAAATATAGTTTGTGATTTATTGGAGTTCTTGAGACAAGTTTCTAAATTCTTACAAATAACATCTTTTGATTTTATTTTCTCTTGTTTTAGTGTCTTTTTTTTTTTTTTTTTGGGAGGAGAGAGACATAAAAGGGGTGTAGAAATACATATTTACCCCTGATTTTAACAGAGGTGGGTTACGGAAAACAAACGAAACATACCTCAGGTGGGTTAAGTGACACTTTTCAAACCACGAGTAGGCAAACTGATTTTTGCCCAAACCACAAGTGAGTTATATGTAATTACCCCTTCAATATAAATCATAAAAAATGTGAAAGCGATAAATAGATATTTTGTCAATTTTAAAACAACGGTTGAATAGAAATTAAATAATTGTGGGAATGGACCATTTGTTATGCTAGTTATTTAGATGTAGAATTTTTTTAGGTTCTATGAAAATTTAAAACTATTCATGCTTTCAATTATTACAAATTATTGATCAAACGAAAACAACAAACTTGATACTTAATTCCCTTTTATTTATTTCTATTTAATTCATGAATTCATCATTTGGGTGTCATTAAAAAAAATTAAAGTCATATTTGTTATGGGTCAATGCAATAGCAAAGCAAACTGAAACTATTCAAAAAAAAAAAAAAATACAAACTTGCACACAATGATACAAAAAGAAAGAGGGTGTTTTTAAGATAATACCCAATTGTGATAATCAGAGTCCACTGGTAGCCCATGTAAAAAAATACTTGTAGTCAACAACAGTAAGCGTCATTATGGTAAAAGACAATTTCAAATAACTGGTGGATAATATAGGCACCCTACCAATAGTATGAGGACTATTGTAGCAAAACATTTCATTTTTAGAGAGACCTGAAGAAATATTCCAGCTTTTGTGAACTTGGAATTCAATAGATAATCTGTTATAATTTGGTAGTAACCAAAAGATAATATAAAAATTATTTTAGCACACGAAAAGATAATATAATCTCAATTTTATAATAACGTTTTCATTAATTGAGAGTTGGACATACTTTACAAAACAATCCAGCTGTCAAACTTGCAATTTAATAGATAATCCATAATACACCGGTAGAAAATATGAACAACCAACACAACCAAAAGAAAATATAAAAAATATTTTAGCATAGCCTTTTCATTTTATTTATAATTAAGATTTAGAAATACTTGAAGAAACAATCTAGCTTAAAAACATGTAAATTAACAGATAACTTGTAAGCAACTGGTGGGTAAAATTGTAATCAAAATGGTAATAGGTGTCCACATCATTGAACACGAAGACCTTTTTTTTTTTTTTTTTGATGAATGAACACAAACACTTACATGCAAATACACGCTCAGAAACTCAAAAAAAGAAAAAGAAAATTGATGTCATCAATCTATAGTGTCTTCCTGCTTGGTAAGTAAGTTCACAAAAGTATCATGAAGACCATTTTTGTAAGACTATTTGGAGACCCAAAAACTTAAACTAAAATAGTTTTTTTGACCAAACTCATTTTTTTAAATCTCCCTCCATTCTTGCTTTTAATCTACCTTTGTATTTACTAAATTATTTTCCAATCTCATTTGATAGTCATCTCAGAATCTGAAAGTCAAGTGGTTCTAAAGAATTTGGGAAATTTTTTATTTATAAAATTTCTCTATTTTTTCAACATGTCTGGGTTCTATATTCTTTTGTACTGTGGGATTGTAATTTAGTAAAATTTCATATTGATAGATAGACACCCTACCTGCTAATGTGACTCCATAGTTTCTACAAACCCTCATTTATTAACCGTCATTATAGTAAAAGATCATTTCAAAAAACTGGTAAATAATATGAACACCCTACCAATAATATGAGGAGTATTTTAGCAAAACATTTTATTTTAGAGAGACCTGAAGAAATATTCCAGCTTGTGTGAACTTGCAATTTAATGGATAACCTGTTATAATTTGGTGGAAACCAAAAGCTAATATAAAAATTATTATAGCACACCAAAAGATAATATAATGTCAATTTAATAATAGTTTTTCATTAATTGAGAGTTGGACATACATTAAGTATTTGCATTAAAACATAACGAAATTATTTTTGTTCCAGCAATGGAAAATGTGTGAATTTGTTTTTATTTTTTATTTTTTTAATTTATGTTTCATCATCTAACAAATATTAATGTTGTAACAGAAAGGGAAAATCTTGAGTACATTAGAATTAATAAAACAGTAAACTGGTAGAATTGTTACAATCTTTTTCCCCTTAGTTTCATTTCTCAATGTATCAGCAAAAAAACCCATAACTTCCCAATTTGGCCCAATTGAGTCTTCACTCTTCAAGCTTAAATTGATAGGTCCACAATGTGCCCACAAAAACAAAAGTAGCTTCTACACGATTCTCAACAGTGCTAGAAAGTTCCAAAGAAGAAAAATCACAAAAACAGGCCTAGACTATTCTAGAATACTCGTGGGACCTTAATATATACCCAACCCATCAACTATTTTCACCATCCAAATTTCTCAGCTATAGCAAGTAGCAACCAATCATCCTATAGTCTCTGATTCCAATCACAACATTCACAAGTTCAAAATGTCGCTGATTCCAAGCTTCTTCAATGGCCGACGGAGCAATATCTTTGATCCATTCTCGCAGGACATCTGGGACCCATTCAAGGATTTCCCATTTCCTTCATCTTCATCTCTGTATGTGCCTCAGTTTCCGACAGAGGCCTCTGCTTTCGTCAATACCCGAATTGATTGGAAGGAAACCCCAGAAGCCCATGTGTTTAAGGCCGATCTTCCTGGGCTCAAAAAAGAGGAAGTGAAAGTCGAGGTTGAAGATGATAGAGTGGTCCGGATTAGCGGAGAGAGGAAGATAGAGAAGGAAGACAAGAATGACACGTGGCACCGTGTCGAGCGCAGCAGTGGCAAGTTCTTGAGGAGTTTCAGGTTGCCGGAGAATGCGAAGATGGATCAGATTAAGGCTGCGATGGAGAACGGTGTTCTCATTGTCACTGTTCCGAAAGAAGAGGTGAAGAAACCTGATGTGAAGGCTATTGAAATCTCTGGTTGATATTTTGTGGATCATCTGAGCCTCAACTTATATAGTAGCATCTTTGGTTGGCAATACTAGTCGTTTGTAAAATATTGAGAAGCCTGTGTGTATATTTATGTGCTGGGGGAAACGTGGTTAATCTCTCAGCTGTGTTTCAAGTATGATGATTTAATAACTAATTAACATATAACTATGTAAATTGTGTATCTATTTTTGTTTATTATGTTCATATGTGGTGTTCCATTGCGTCATTAATTTCTTGGTAGCTTGAAAGAGTTAAAGCAGATGAATTCAAAAGGATCAATGAAAATTATACAAGCTAAAGGGTACGCCTAAGAGCCACGAAAATAAAATCAGGCAAGGATAACAAATTGCAATTATGTCACCGAGTTCGGTTACTTTAAATTAGTGGTTGTATACATATATAACTACTTGGCTTGTATAGTTGGGCAATACATAGCGATGGAAAGAGTAAACTTTTGTGTGTTTTTGTGTAGAATGCGAGATTTTGCTAGAGGTGAAGTGGAATATTCACCTTTTTGCTAACAAGAAATGCCTATAAATCTAAATGATCGATTGGAAAATGTGAATGGTTTTGTCATTGTGGAGCGGTGCAATAATGACAAGGATGTTTGACGTGTGAAACCATGACAAAATCAGATATTCACAACCATTCTGCCCAACAACACTGTAAAATTCAGCAAAAAAAAAAAAAAAAAAACACTGTAATAGAAAATTGACAAACAGCATTAGTAAGGTTTCTCCATTTTGTAAGCAACAGTCAAAAGTTTTCAATTGTTGAAGAAAAAATATAAAGATTCCTTTCATTACTTGAGTGACTTTTCAAGTGCTATGTATAAGAACAGTAAAGATTCCTTAATTATTCAAGTAGCAGATCAATCCACACAAATAGCTAGCCTTAAGTGGCCATGCTTAATAACAAATTAATACCAAGTAAATAATGAATAGTTCTTTGAGATTTGAGCTTGATCATCCAGTAAAACAAATTGATGCTGACTCCGAATATTGCGGAAATGAGGCACTAAATTAACGTTATTATACTACTTTTCAGTTTTCATAAATTATATAATAATTTAATAAACTAATACTAATTTATCTGATTTGGGTGTAGTTGTAATGATTCTCATTCTCGTTTTCGTATGGATTTTTTTTTTTTTTTTTACCACTTACAATAGACTCCATTAAAATATAATGAAAATTGTGACACAAAAGTTGTGTCTATATACTTTTCTCTTTTGCCTTTAGAATGCAAGAAGAAAGCAGTGTTCCCAATCAATTGGAGATTGTACTCAGCATTTCTCTCGACTATTGCCACGAATTATCTAGACTTGTTTTGCATTTACTAGAATCAAACAAGTACACTAATTTTCACAGTATTTTTAGGTACCAAAGTGAAAGTTAATAAAATGTAGCACTTCTAAGCTTATAATTACACAGACCAAAGAAATCCCGATTCATTACAGAATGTCACATGGACTTTTACAGTGAAAGTATGATCAAAATTACAACCCTCTTGGGATAATCACATTCCCAATGTTGTTGTGCCATGGGTCAGCCAAGTGAGTAGCCAAGTTCTCCAATGGTCCTGTGCCAGGATAAGCTGATTGTTGAACGCAGAACCCGACAAAAGCCAACAATGCCAGCCGACCTACATACAAATCAAATAATTAAAGACATCTTAGATACATAATTTACATAGAAAAATTGAAAGAATACATAAAATAGCATAATTTATACCACAACTGTTTACGCGACAGACTGTAAATGGTGGAGAAAAAATAATTCTTTCATATGAAAGTGATAGCAATTAGTTACAGTTTGACACGTAAGATAGTTGTGGCAAAAATTGTGGTAATTTATGTAGTGCTAGATTTACTCATTTACTTAACTTCTAGTCTAAAAATGATTGCAACAATTAATAAATCAATCACTGTTACCATTTTTAATCTCTTTGACCTTGTATTCCTCGAATTTTTTAGGGTCCTTGGAGTAGCCCTAGGGGTCAAAAGCACCACCAGGGTACTTCTTCTCAGGGTCTTTCTCCATGCTACGTTGGTGCTCAACAAGGCAATTGAAAGGAATTTAATAACCAAAATGGTGGGAAGGGTACCCCATGGTACTGGGTTTCCCAAGTATGTGGCTTGGCTTCCTGGAATTGCAGCCCACTCCTGAGCCTGCATCCAGTTCCCCAATCCCAACGCCTCTGGTACTAGGATTCCTGGCTACAAAAACATACGAAGATAGATGGAAAACAATTACATAAAGTGATAAGTTTTTGAGTTAATCAAGTTTATTATAGTGTCACGGTTTCAAACCGCTGATCGGAGTTCGAAACTTATTTTCACTTTCCTTTCTATTTAAAAAGATAAAATTCCTACTGGGTTCACTCAATATGTTATATTAGAGAGATAGATGAGACTATGAAAGTGATGGTACAGGAAGAGTACAACCATATATGAGGTGGTGTGTATTCCGATCTTTTGCTAAGCATGGAAATGAGGCACTAAATTAATTTGATTTTTACCTTTTCTTTTCTTTACTTTACTGATTTTGCCTTTCCTATCCGTTACTACATAAATAGGTATATTTGGCGACGAAATTCAGGTGAGGAAAATATTTTTGTCACCAAAAGGTCTTGGTGCTCCTCAAAGTAAGGCTGTAATTATAAGAAAGAAAAATTTTGGCAACAAAATGCAATTTTCGTCTATTAGTGCTACTCAAAATAAGGTGCCAATAAAAAAATGTGTCATTTGAGTGTTTATTGGCAAGGGAGAAGATTGTTTGTGGCTCACCTAATAATCTTTAGTGTACATTTGCTGTCCTATAATGTAGTTTTTCTCAAGTTCTTCATTATCATCTTTCCGGTATTAATGCTCCATAGGGATTGTATGATCAAAAGGTTGTGTTTCTGTAAGTTAGGCATGTCTTGTCCTTGTTTGAAAATGTTGCAGTTTCTTATTGAACTCTGTTTTGTTTTGAACTTTCCTAACAAGTTATGAGATGCAAGGAGGGGGGATGTTCTATAAAATATGAAAATATAAATGCCTTCTAGAACTCTGCTTGCACTTGTCATCCGATTATAGCTCAGGTTTTAGAGACTCAAAACTCCTTGAGGAGGCTGGATGGCTCCTAGTACAATTAGAAGAAGTATCATTGGTAGTAGGGTGCAGAGTAGCAACTAGCAACATGCTAAAACTTTGTTCTATAATTGTGATCTAAGGAGTTGTAGACAATATTTTTCATTCTTTGAATTGCTCATATTATCTTTGAGAAATAGGAGTGTCCCGCCTCACTTTCCTCCATTTTTCTTCCTTGACCTTCCTATACCGGAGTCTTTTGAAGCTGGTTGGTTGGAATTATTTTTGGGCCACTGGCCATCTGGATATCTTCTTTCTCTATCAAGGTGCTAGAGTTTGGAGCCTTGACCACCTTGTCTTTGATGTAGGACACAATTTACTGTTTAATTATTGTAATTTATTATTTTTGGTATTTTTATGTAAAAACGTTATTTTAGGTTTAGGTGATTCAATTCCTTGTTTTTAGGTGCATTTAATGCTTTTTAGGTCAAATTTGATTCCTAATATGGTAAGGTATCAATTAGGAGTTATTTTAGAACATATTTTCTTGTCTATCAAGTTTTATGGAGCCCTTAAATAGGCTTTATGTTTGTAAACGTTTTTAATAGAATATTATTGAATAAAAATCAGAAAATGTGAGGCTTTACTCTCTTTTGGTTCTTCAAGAACTGTGAACTTATCAAGGATTCTTCCTTGTGGCGTTCAAACTTTATATCTTTGGTTCGTGATTCTTTATAATCATTGGGTCAAGGTCAACTTATACCTTTGGTTCGCGTTTCGATTATAAACGTTGGATCAGGATTTCTATCAAAAATCTGAATTTTAGCTTTCTTGGGCAAGTATTCCAATATTTTTGTTAGGTCTCAAAGCGTGTCGGTTGAGGTTCGCATCATTTCATATTAAATATTCCAATATTTTTGTTGGGTCTCAAAACATGTCGATTGAGGTTCGCATCATTTGGTATCAGAGCACAGGTTCTAAAATCAGTTTTCTATCCTTTTATCTTTTGTTTCCTGTTATCATTAAAAAAAAAACGTGAAAAAAAAAGAAAAAAAAACTTGAAAAAAGAAGAAGAGAGATGGTAATTATTGAGAACATTGTGGAAGATTCAATTGAGGTTAAATATGAGGATGAGTCCACAACTCACAATCCTTCAGTCTCAGTTGATTTGTTGAAGATGACTATTCAATTTGTTGATTTTCTTAGAGTAGAAATTTTAATTTTATTATCAACCCTTTGTTGATTGATGTTGCAAATAAATTGAAAGTAGATGAGAAGAAATTTTCTGCTACACTTTATGAAGGATTCAAGTTTCACAACTGGATCAAATCATTAAAGCATTCAAAGTATTTGTTTATTTGAAGTGGAAGATTTCAAATATCAAAGATGAACTCGAGGACGAGTTTGTTTCAAGTGGAGGGGTCTGATGTAGGACACAATTTACTGTTTAATTATTGTAATTTATTATTTTTGGTATTTTTATGTAAAAACGTTATTTTAGGTTTAGGTGATTTAATTCCTTATTTTTAGGTGCATTTAATACTTTTTAGGTCAAATTTGATTCCTAATATGGTAAGGTATCAATTAGGAGTTATTTTAGAACATATTTTCTTGTCTATCAAGTTTTATGGAGCCCTTAAATAGGCCTTATGTTTGTAAACGTTTTTAATAGAATATTATTGAATAAAAATCAGAAAAAGTGAGGCTTTGCTCTCTTTTGGTTCTTCAAGAACTGTGAACTTATCAAGAATTCTTCCTTGTGATGTTCAAACTTTATACCTTTGGTTCGTGATTCTTTATAATCATTGGGTCAAGGTCAACTTATACCTTTGGTTCGCGTTTCGATTATAAACATTAGTTCAGGGTTTCTATCAAAAATCTGAATTTTAGCTTTCTTGGGCAAGTATTCCAATATTTTTGTTGGGTCTCAAAGTGTGTTGGTTGAGGTTCGCATCATTTGGTATTAAATATTCCAATATTTTTGTTGGGTCTCAAAGTGTGTCGGTTGAGGTTCGCATCATTTGGTATTAAATATTCCAATATTTTTGTTGGGTCTCAAAGCATGTCGATTGAGGTTCGCATCAGTCTTTCTCATTGTCCAACCAGAAACTGAGTGCAATTGGTTTTTAAGCTTTGACCATAGTACAGCACACATGAATATTGTGTAACTCAGCCAATAGCAATCGTGCTCATAGCAAGTTCTTGAACGTTTTAGAACCCCCAATGAAGTAATTAAAGATAATGGATCACGGAATTTTAATAGATAACTGATAGGGAATAAAACTGATCATGACGGTTCCACCACGTGTGGTTGAAATTATTACAATAGGGTAACGGGTTATATGACCCAGGAGGACGAATACGTAGTGGATGGGCGAGTAAAATGCATGCGTCAACCTTCTCCAACCGTCTCCAGGAAACCTCATCTGAGCGATCATGCTATATGATTAGGGCAGACATGGCCTTGACTGTAATTCACGCCAACAAATGCATGAAGAATTCTTGCATTACACGTTGGCCTTGATTGAAGGATTTTTATAAGGAAAAGAATTCTAGGAGGTACAAAAAGGGAAAAAGTTCTAATCGTAAAAGGAAAAAACTTGGTAATCAAGGTATGGATGTCAACTCCACACCACTATAAATACGTCAAAAACCTCATAACTCAAGGTACGCATAATTGACTCAACTCTGGCACTCTAGGGTTGTAAAAAAATTCTAACTTGACCTTCAGAGGGATTTTGGCCGGCACCACACCGGTGCTCTCTTTTAGGTCTTTTATTTTCTCTTTGCAGGTGTTGTTTCGGTTTGGAGAGTGCTTGCAGCTTATTGGTGATTTTTTCGACTTCATCAGTTGGCGCCGTTTGTGGGAAACGAAAGCGTAGAGAAGACTATTTAGCCGTTGCTCTATTCCTAAGACAAAAGGTTGCATGGTACTCACTAGATCAATGGCAACGACCAACAATCAAGGCGAAGAACGCACGCCACAGCACTAGAGAGGCAAGTCCAAACGATCGCGGCGGCGGTTGAGCGCCTTACTAAGTAGAATCATGATTTAGAAGAGCAACTACGACAAAGGAACGCACACCAAAGTGCACCAGAGGAAGACCAAGAAGGTGCTAGTCCGGAGGGGAGGAACGCGGTAGGGCTTGAGGGTAGTAATGCCCCGACTAGACCGGAGCGGCAGGAGACCAACCCGCCGTCCGTCTCGGACACCTTACCGCCTCACATCACAGCTGAGATGCAGCTGATGAGGGAACGTATGGACGTGATGATGAGCGCCCTGAGGGGACGAATCTCCAGCGACCTGGACGACCTAGTCCATAAAACAGATTCGCCCTTCATAACGCTCGTGACTTCATGCCCCCTTCCTCTAAAGTTTCGCATGCCACACATCGAGAACTATGACGGATCCAAGGACACTTTGGATCACTTGGAATCTTTCAAGACCCTAATGCATCTTTAGGGCGTGCTAGATGAAATCATGTGCAGGGCTTTCCTTACCACGTTGAAAGGACCTGCAAGAGACTGGTACAATAGGCTGGCACCTAACTTCATCAGCACTTTTAAGGAATTAGGCGCACAGTTTGTATCACACTTTATCGAGAGTCACCGGCATAAGAAATCTACTGCGTGTCTGTTGAACATCAGGCAGCGAGAAGACGAGACCTTAAGATCATACATCGACCGATTCAACAAGGAATCCCTCGAGATAGATTAGGCCGATGACAAGATACTTGTGGCAGCATTCACAAATGGGCTACGGAAGGGTAAGTTCCTGTTTTCTTTGTACAAGATTGACCCAAAGATTATGTCCGACGTATTTTACAGGGCAACAAAGTATATGAACGCAAAGGACGCCTTGCTAGCCCAGGAAGACAAACCCAGAAAGAGGGAAAGGCAGGAAGATACGCAACCGGACAAGGAGCGAAAAATGGCAAGAACCAGAGAACGACAGAAGGATCGATGACCTAAGCCGCCTACGGAAAAGGTTTACAAACTTCACCCCCTCACAGCCCCAATTGACCAGGTGTTGATGCAGATTAAAGATGAAGGAACTTTGACGTTCCCTGGCAAGCTAAAGGGAGATCCGAATAAGAGGCCAAGAGACAGGTACTGCCGCTTTCATGGCGATCATGGTCACGATACGGTAGACTGTTACAACTTAAAGCAGCAAATTGAAGCCCTCATTAGGCAGGGAAGGTTGTAGAGGTTCATGAGGAAGGAGAGAACGGATCAAAACCAAAAGTTGAATCCCCGACGGGAACATGAACGTCCCAGACCACTAGTAGCAGACATACGGATGATAATGGGGGGCACTACTTCAGCAGGGTCATCTAAAAAGGCTAGAAAGACCTACTTGCGGGCGGTGCAAAGCGTCCAGTTGACAGGTTCCTTACTAGAAGGAACACGACGAGATAGCCCCAGCATCGGGTTTTCGGAAGATGAGGCGCGACGCCTTCACCACCCACACGACGACGCGCTCGTGGTCAGCGTATAGGCAGGGGCCTACAACAGCCACTGAGTTTTGGTGGACAAGGGAAGCTCGATAGATATCCTTTATTACCCCGCGTTCCAGCAAATGGGGATTGCTAAAGAACGACTGATCCCAACAAGCGCGCCTTTTGTTGGCTTTAGAGGAACAAGGGTCTATCCTTTAGGCTCCGTCACGTTGGCAATGACGGTAGGAGATTACCCGCAGCAAATAACCAAGGATGTTTCTTTTCTCGTGGTTGACTACTCCTCAGCATATAATGCCATACTTGGACGGCCCACACTCAATGCATGGAAGGCCGTCACCTTTACCTACCGTCTGATGATCAAGTTTCCCACCGAATATGGAATTGGAGAACTGCGGGGAAATCAGGTGGCTGCGCGGGAATGTTACGTTGCCGTGATGGAGATGGATGACCACCTACAGGCAATGAACATCAAGGAACAGAGAACAGTAGTAGAACCGGTGGAAGAGTTGGAGGAAGTACGACTGGATGATTCTAGGCCCGACCGAACCACCAGAATCGGCACCCTAGTCGACCAAACGGTTCGACAAGCGCTCGCGTTATTCCTTAAAGAAAACCAAGATGTTTTTGCATGGAGCCATGAGGATATGCCAGGAATAGATCCAACAATCATAGTTCACAAATTGAACGTGTCACACTCTTTCTCTTCAGTTCGACAGAAAAAGCGCGTGTTCGCCCCCGAACGGGATCGAGCCATAGAAGAAGAGGTGCATAAGCTACGAGAAGCAGACTTCATACGGGAGGTGTACTACCCTGGTTGGCTGGAAAATGTAGTAATGGTCAAGAAGTCAAGAGGAAAGTTGAGAATGTGTGTCGACTTCACGAATCTGAATAGAGCATGCCCTAAAGACAGTTACCCGCTCCCATGCATTAACACCTTGGTAACTCCACCGCAAGACATGAACTTTTGAGCTTCATGAATGCCTTCTCTGGGTACAATCAAATTAAATTGGATAAGACTGATCAGGAAAAAACCTTATTTGTGACAAGCCAGGGGCTTTCTTGCTACAAGGTAATGCCTTTCGGGCTTAAGAATGCGGGAGCCACATATCAGAGATTGATGAACAAAATGTTTATGCACCAAATTGGTAGAAACGTGCAGGTTTACGTGGACGACATGCTGGTAAAAAGCGTAAAGGTGTCTAATCATCTGAAGGACCTCCAGGAGACTTTCAATACTCTTCGGACATACAAAATGAAGCTGAATCCAAGCAAATGCGCGTTCGGAGTCACCGTGGGAAAATTCTTGGGATTCATGGTATCCCAGAGGGGCATTGAAGTCAACCTAGAGAAAGTAAAGGCGATTATGGAACTATCTCCTCCAAGGACGGTAAAGGAAGTGCAAAGCTTGACCGGGAAGATAGCAGCCTTAAATAGGTTCGTATCTAGAGTGACAGACAAGTGTCTCCCCTTCTTCCGAACATTAAGGAGATCTTTTAAATGGACGGACGAGTGCCAAAAGGCATTTGAAGAGTTGAAGGCATATCTCTCTCCTCCGCCGTTGCTTAGCCCAGCTACACCAGGGGAAGAATGGTTCCTGTACCTTGCAGTCTCATCAGCCGCGGTCAGTGTAGCTCTTGTCAGAGAAGAAGGAAAGATACAAAAGCCCGTGTACTATATAAGCCAGGCACTGAGAGGAGCAGAAGAAAGATACCCTCGATAGAAAAACTCGCATTCGCTCTTGTGACAGCAGCCCGGAAGCTCAAGCCCTATTTTCAAGCATATACCATAAATGTCCTAACGTATCAGCCCTTACGGAGAGCAATGAGCATTCCCGAAACTGCTGGACAAATGGCTTTGTGGGCAATCGAGCTAAGTGAGTACGATATCCAATACCAGCCACGAACGGCTGTGAAAGGACAGATACTAGCAGACTTCATTGCGAAATTCACTACCACTGAGGAGCAGGGGCAGAAGAGACGCCCACATAGACAATTCACACAGACGGATCTTCCAATAAACACGCTGGGGGTGTCAGGGTTGTACTCCACACCCCGGAAGGAGACAAGATTGAATACATGATCTGTCTGGACTTCACCACTACTAACAACGAAGCAGAGTACGAGGCCCTGGTTGCAGGACTGGAGCTTGCGATAGCAGCAGGGGCTAGGAAGGCAGTCGTCTACTCCGATTCTCAAATCGTAGCCAGTCAAGTTAATGGGAGCTATGATTGTAAGAATGAGAGGATGAAAAGGTACCTCGGGAAGTGAATAGTCGAACGAATGACCTCTAATTTACGATAATTCAGATCCCAAGAGAGGAGAACCAAGAAGCGGATCGACTCGTAAAGGCGCTTCAGCCGAACCTATGGTCGCCCCAAAACAGGTATTGTCCTTCGTCCAACTTTCATCATTATTAGATGATGTTAGAATGCAGGAGGTAAGCACTGAGAATGATTGGACAGTTCCAATTATGGCGTACCTCAAAGACGGAAAGCTGCCAGATAACAAAGAAGACGCAAGGAAGCTGAAGGTTAAAGCTGCCTGATTCGTCCTAATTAAAAACGTCCTGTACAAAAAAGGATTCTCCCGACCATATCTAAGATGCCTCAGACGTGAAGAAGCAGACTACGTGATGAGGGAGATCCACGAAGGAATTTGTGGGAACCATTCTGGATCAAGGTCTCTAGTGCACAAGCTGCTCCGAACAGGAAACTGCTGGCCAACAATGCAAAAGGATGCCCATACATACGTTAGAGCTTGCGACAAGTGTCAACGATTTGGCAATCTCATTTAGCAGCCAACGAAAGAACTGACCCCTATGACGGCTCCATGGCTTTTTGCATAATGGGGATTGGACATCATGGGTTCGTTCCCTACAACGGTAAGGTAGTTGAAGTTCTTAGTGGTTGGTATTGACTACTTCACCAAATGGGTAGAAGCAGAAGCTCTGGCTACTATCATGGAGAAAAACATCTGTAGCTTTGTATGGAGAAGTATTATTTGCAGATATGGAATTCCAAGGGTGCTCGTTTCGAACAACGGAAAGCAATTCGACAACGACGCGTTCAGAGACTTTTGTTCTCAGTTGGGAATCAAAAATCACTACTCGTCACCTACCCACCCACAGGCTAACGGACAAGTTGAAGTCACAAACCGGTCCTTGTTAAAGATTATCAAGACTCGGCTTGAGGGGGCAAAGGGCATCTGGCCGGACGAACTACCAAGTGTTTTATGGGCATACAGGACAACGACGAGAACACCAACAGGAGAAACACCATTTCGATTGGCGTATGGTACTGAGGCCCTCATACCGGCAGAGGTAGGATTAGCAAGCTACCTTGTGGAAAGCTACGACGAGAGCAAGAATAACAAAGCATTGCGTTTACAACTTGACCTTGTAGACAAGGTCAGGGCGGCAGCCGTGCAAAGACTAGCGTGATACCAAGACATGATGGCAAAACATTACAATTCCAAGGTCAGGCATAAGGATTTCTAGGTGGGAGATCTGGTTTTACGAAAAGTACTCGGCACTACAAAAGATGCCTCCCAATGAAAACTGGGTCCTAACTGGGAAGGACTGTACAAAATCATTTCATGGCATAGGAAGGGAACATGCTACTTGGAGACGTTAGATGGAAGAAAACTGAGCCATCCATGGAACACAGAGCACTTGAAGAAATACTACCAGTAGTTAAGGGGCGTAGACAACATCTACCTCTTTTTCAGTTTATTTTAAAATGGTCACTAGTTTTTATTTATTAGAACCAAAGTTTTTTTTTTTTTTTTTTCTGGACAATATAGTCTACCGGTATGACATAATGAGAAGAGTTTTTATTTAAAACGTATGAAATGTACTGTACTCAAAATCTTCAAGGTCCATACAGTGGACGGATTGTCCAAAATGGATAAAAATCTACGAAGTCCACGCGATGGAAGGATCATCTAGAAGGATGAAAATCTACTAAGTCCACAAAGTGGACGGGTCATCCAGAAGGATGAAAATCTACGAAGTCCACGCGATGGACGGATCATCCAGAAGGATGAAAATCTACTAAGCCCACAAAGTGGACGGGTCATCCAGAAGAATGAAAATCTACAAAGTCCAAAAAGTGGACGGATCATCCAAAAGGATGAAAACCTATGAAGTCCACACAGTGGACGGATCATCCAAAAAGATGAAAATCTACAAAGTCCACAAAGTGGACAGATCATCCAAAAGGATGAAAACCTATGAAGTCCACACAGTGGACTGAACATCCAAAAGGATGAAAATCTACGAAGTCCACATAGTGGACGGATCATGCAAAACAGATAAAAATGTACCAAGCCCACACAGTGGACGGGTTAGCCAAGGGCAATATAAACATGCTGAATAAAAGGATGAAATACAAGAAAAGTGGACGGATAGTCCAAAATAGTGAAGAGGTCATGAGAAGTATAATGCATCAGGTCCAAGTATGGACGGATTACCCAAGAAATGTAAAAATACAGTAAAGTTCCAAAAAAAAAAAAAAAAAAGGTCTGATACTTAACCAAAAGATAAACAAAAGATAAAGACAAATTGTTCTCGATCACTACAGTTTACATCAATCTTGAATTGTGATGGTATCTTCAAGGCCTTCTTTCAACGGCTGGTGAGAATCAGCAACGGCAGTTTCTTCTGCAGCTTTAGCGACCCCGTCATCACTGGGAACCTCGCCAAAAAGTTCCTTCGTCCCTTCAGAATCGACGGAGCGAGCAGGGGTTTGGGCCTCGGCATCTATATTGATGTGAGCTAAGTCAAGGTCAGGGAACAATGCCTTCACCTGACGGAGGCAATCATCAAACCAGTCGCTAAAGGAAGAGCCGAGCTCAGCTAGAAGGGCGTCGGAGTCACGATACTCTCTGACGGCATCGACTTTGGCTTGACGGATGTTGTTGTCATGTGCTTTCACCGTCTTCCTGAGCAGCTCCACTTCTTTCTCTAAGTTCTCACGAGCCTGCTCGAAAAGTGTCAGTTTTTGCTCATGACGGACCCTCCAAAGCTTCAATTTGTCTAGCTCTTCTGCCGTTGCCTTCACCTTGGCACGCACCTATTCAAGAGCTCTTTCTTGGGCCAGGCAACGGTCCGACAAGCCCTTGGCCATAAGCACCCCCTGCCGCAGTTAAAATAGAAAATAAGTTCAAGGCTGAAAGGAATGAAACGGAGTAAAAATGCCTGAACACCTATGACGGACACTGACCTGAGTCAAGCTGAACAAACATGTCTCACCCATAGCCTCGGTGGCATGATTTCCAAGGTCTTCATTGTCATCGTCCGTTATAATGGACCCAATACGACGGAGAGCGTATTGGGGGTCTTCACGGGGCAGGACGGGGGGGGGGGGGGGGGGTTTCCATCACGGAGTCTGGGTTGGTCATTAGGCCTTTACCCTTGCCTATCCCAAGTTTGGGAGGTAGTCTCACCACGCTGGACCCTTGACCGGCAGGTAAGCCTGTCACTAGTTTCTGTTTCTTGATGTGACAGTCCCATTTCTTAGAGGAGGGTCTCTTAGGGGCCGGCTGTGACGGATCCGTCTTTGAAGCGTCGCCCCCTTGTTTCTTCTTTGCCGCCTGCTGCTTAATAATAGCCCGTCTCTTGGCATCGTCCATCTCTGCAAAAGAAGACGGTTAAAAAAAAGAGACCTGTAAGAAACTAGAATATCGATGGAAGGATTCTAGTACTTATGTTTGCGTACACCTACGTCGTATCGGTGAGCTACGGATGTGGGCTCAGGACCGTCACAGTACCAGTGTAGCGTGTCTAAGGTGACGAGCTTCGACCAGGTCCTTTCTGACAACTTAGTTTTTTGAAAGATTTTCTCCAAAAAGCCAAACTGTTCGGTCGAAATAGGTGGACGGTCCCTCGCTGTTTAAAAAAAAAAGAAAAAAAGAAAAGAAAAAGCTAAGAGTAAATCCATGAAAAAATAGGTGACGGTTGATAAGTAGATGGATTCATACCAGTCAGGGGCATTATGCCCCATGTTTTATCTACCGGCATGTAGTTGTTATCACCTGGACGACACATCCAGTTATCTCCACGAAGGAAGAAATAACAACCCTTCTAGTTACGATTGGAGTCCGGGGTCTCGGACACTAGCCTAAGTACCAGACTCCTCGACATAAAGCTGTACATGCCCTTTGATTTAGTAGTTTTGGACGGACGGTAACAATGGAAGAATTCCTCCATTGTTAACCATCTTGCTCCGTCGGACATCACACCGTACAGCACCTCGATGCTCAGGAAAACCCTCCATGCATTCGGTGAAATCTGGGTGACAGCCAGACCCAGGTATTGGAGGAAACGACGGTGTAATGCACTCAGGGGAAAATGGAGGCCAGCTTTTAGCATTTGCTCGTAAACCCCGACGTCTTCAAGACTATAATAATAGCATTTCTCTGATTTGAATGGAAGATGGATGGATATGGTGTCGGGTATTTGGTACATTTGCCTCAGTGTATTGAAGTGCGTTGGCTTGATGGTTGACACGAAGTCGTTCACCGTCCACAAAGGGAGCAGGACGAACTCTCTGAAGCCGTCAAGACCTATGATGGATTGGACCAGTGGGTCTACACCATCTAGGTTGTCGGTTAAGTCATACTCTGACCCGTCCCCATCCTGCCCTTCATCTTCCTCATGGGAATGAGAGTTAGCTGACGGTTCCCTCTCCCCGTTGGAGGTGTCTTGGTCTGCTTGACCTGATGGGAACACTTCTTCGTAACCCGCTCCCTTGCGGGCATAAGATTGACTACTTGACGCCTCCCTAGACATCTGACACCTACAGATGACGGGTAAAGGAAGCCTAATGCTCTAGATTTGTATCGACGACGGGACCAACATGAAAAATAAGGAACAAAACAATGTATAAGAGGGACTTACAAGTAGACGGTGAAACAAGCGCGACGGAGAAATTAACAGCACGCTGTTTCCCAGATTCCAAAGAAGACGGCAACTCTCTGAACAAGGTGGACGGTTGCGCTCTGAACAGCAAAAATTTTCTAAAAAGTGTAAAAATGAATACGGAGGGTGGTATATATAGAGGGAATGGCGCGGTAAACAAAGGGACGCATCGACTCTAGCAAACAACCATCGAAATCCCCCCACGTATCCCTAAGCATTTATGACAGCATTCCAGCCTGTCCGTCAGAAACGCTTCTTAAAAATTATACCGCTAACCGTCATTCCATGAGACCGCAAGGGAGAGATGACGGTATCATGGAATGAGGGGGCAAATGATAGGGAATAAAACTGATCATGACGATTCCACCACGTGTGGTTGAAATTTTTACAATAGGGTAACGGGTTATATGACCCAGGAGGGCGGATACGTAGTGGACGGGTGAGTAAAATGCATGCGTCAACCTTCTCCAACCGTCTCCAGGAAACCTTATTTGAGTGATCATGATATATGATTAGGGCTGACATGGCCTTGACTGTAATTCACGCCAACAAATGCATGAAGAATTCTTGCATTACACGTTGGCCTTGATTGGAGGATTTTTATAAGGAAAAGAATTTTAGGAGGTATAAAAAGGGAAAGAGTTCTAATCGTAAAAGGAAAAAACTTGGTAATCAAGGTATGGATGTCAACTCCACACCACTATAAATACGTCAAAACTCTCATAACTCAAGGTACGCATAATTGACTCAACTTTGGCACTCTAGGGTTGTAAAAAAATTCTAACTTGACCTTCAGAGGGTTTTTGGCCGGCACCACACCGATGCTCTCTTTTAGGTTTTTTATTTTCTCTTTGCAGGTGTTGTTTCGGTTTGGAGAGTGCTTGCAGCTTACTGGTGATTTTTTCGACTTCATCAATAACTGACTCATAACAAATTAGATTTTATGTTTTTCCCCGCAATAAACCTCATAATTCCAGAACAACTCTGCTTGGAAGTTAGTAATTTGATGAAGTAAGGTAAACTGATTAAAATTGAAAAGGGTCGAAGCGATTTCAGTAATCTTTTTTTTTTAATGTATTTTTCTGAGCAAAACAAAGCTTCTACATAATTTTGAACTGTCTACACAGAGAGACGCATCATGAAAATTATAAAATTAATGAACTTTCTCATTGAAACCTTCTCACAAGTAAACCCAAATTTATTTTACATAATTTATTTTACAAGGAGGTACACGAAGACAGCCTAAATGTTGACACACCAAATAAGGCGTCCAAAATTTTAGAACTAGGTTTGGAGGTAGGAGCTAGTCACATGGCTCCCTTAAGTTCTTTGACTGATAAACCTAGAAGAATAAGCAAACCCAATACTCAAGGAAGGGCTTTGAGCCTTGAGGGAAAGGAAGGTCATGCAAAAAACAGAACTTGGACACAGGTTGCTCACTTTGCTCAGAAAGGTTATGCTTAGGCAAAGGCAGAAGCAACTGGTACTTTTAAACGTTCTTTCATGGAGATTGATGATTGTGAATTACCAAACAAGAGGAGATTGGTTGATCATGACAGTAAAAAAAATTTCAATGGTAAAGGCTGCTTGCCAGTCTCACCAAGCACAATGAACCTCTTATGTTGGAACTGTCAAGGGCTTGGGAACCAATCAACAGAACAAGAGCTTGGGGATATTATCCAAGCACAAGATCCCTCAGTTGTGTTCTTAGCTGAAACATGGCTAGATAAGGCTAGGCTAGAAGATATTTGGGTCAGACTGAATTTCGGTGGTATGGTTGAAGTGTGTAGAGATACGTGAGGAGAGGGGATAGTAATTTTTTGGAGAAAGGAAGTGGATTTTTCTCTAGGCACTTTCTCCCCAAATCACATTGATGGTGTTTTAAATAAGGGTAAGTAGGATGAGTGGAGATTCACGAGGTTCTATGGAGAATCGGAGACTAGTAATCACCATTTATCGTGGGCTTGTCTAAGGAGATTAAGGGACAGAAATTCAATCCCATGGCTTTGTGTAGGTGATCTTAATGAGATTACATGGAGTCATGAGAAGCTTGGAGGGAGTCAAAGACCAGCTAGACAAAAGGAAGATTTTAGAGATGTTTTGGACGAATGCAGATTTCAGGACCTTGGTTTTATGGGAGGAAAATTTACATGGTGTAATGGGCATCCGGATGGTTTTACAATTTGGGAGAGCCTGGATAGAGCGGTTGCCACAATGGAATGGCTAGATAAATTTTCTGCAACTAAGGTAATTCATTTGGAGTGTGGTTCATCTGATCATAAAACTATTCTTATTTGCCTTAATGGTATCCCTAAACTTTGATAAAAGCCCTGGCGTTTTGAGCATATGTGGTTGGAGGGGGTTGTAGAGATACGGTAGAAATAGCTTGGCTTTTCAATGCACCCAATCAAGCTATGACTAGGGTGGAAGGGAAGATAAGCCATTGTCATGCACAACTCAAGTGGGGGAGTCGGGTTGCAATTAGGAGTATTTCTTAGCTATTGAAGGAAAAAAAGAGTTGCTAAGAAAGGCAAAAGATGAGGCGATAAAAGGGAGGTCTATAAATCGGGTGACAAGGTTGAAAAGAGAGATAACTGATTTTTTATCAAAAGAAGAGAAAATGTGGAAACAAGGATCTAGAGCATTGTGGCTGCATGAAGGAGATAAAAATACCCAATATTTCCATAGTAGAGCCACTCACAGGTCGCAGAAATAGAATTAAGGAATTGGAGCATCATTTGGGTGAGAGGTGCATGGATGAGAATGACATAGAAAATATTTTGGTGGATTTTTACCAAAATTTATTCACCTCATCCTCACCAAATTAGATTGAGGAAGATTTAGAAGCTGCTCCGCGGGTGGTAGCGGAGGAGATGAACCATGAGCTTGTTGCTCATTTTGGGAGAGCTGAGGTTGACATTGTCTTAAAACAGATGGAACCCCTGAAATCTCTAGGACCTGATGGGATGCCTCCATTGTTTTTCTAACAATTTTGGCCGGTTATTGGTGATGAAGTGGCTGAAGCAATTCATACATCCCTCAACATAGGTTCAATCCCACCTTCAATTAATCGAACTTTTATCACTTTCATCCCAAAGGTTAAAAGCCCAATAAGAGTTTTTGAATATCGCCCAATTGCACTTTGTAATATTCTATATAAGCTTATTTCTAAAATTTTAGCAAATAGACTTAAGAATATTTTACCTAGCATTATTTCAGAATCTCAAAGTGTCTTTCAGTCTAGTAAAGCAATCTTTGACAATATTTTGGTTACTTTTGAGACCTTACACCATATGAAAAACCAAAAATCCAAAAAAAATGGGTTTTATGGCTATGAAGTTAGATATGAGTTAGGCGTATAATCGGGTGGAGTGGAGCTATTTAGGGAAGATTATGGAGAAATTGGGTTTTTGTGAAAGGTGGGTGTCTCTTGTTCTAGAGTGTATTAGCACGGTGTCCTATTCTAGTTTGGTGAATGGAGAGCCAAAGGGAGATATTAGGCAATCAAGGGGATTAAGGCAAGGAGATCCTTTGTCTCCATACCTTTTTTAGTTGTGTTTAGAAGGCTTAAATAGGATGTTGCAGCAAGCAGCCTCTAATGATAGAATACGGGGCTTCTCTTTATGTAAAAGAGGACCAAAAATATCACACTTATTTTTTGCAGATGACAACCCTTTGTTTTGTAGAGCATCTATGGCAGATTTACAAGCAATCCAAGATATTCTATCATTGTATGAACAAGCTTCGGGTCAAAAGCTAAACCGAGAGAAGACAACCATCTTTTTTAGCAAGGCAGTGAATGAAGACACAAAGGCCCAAACCTCAGATTTCTTACAAGTACAAGAGGTGAAAGAGTATGAGAATTATCTTGGCTTGCCGGCGGTGGTGGGAAGGAATAGGAAAGCAAGTCTAAATTTCACTAAAGAAAGAGTGTGGAGCAAACTTCAAGGGTGGAAGGAGAAGCTATTGTCCCAGGTGGGTAGAGAGATTTTACTCAAATCGGTGGGGCAAGTGATTCCTACATTTGCAATGGGTTGCTTCAAATTATCGGTGGGTCTTTGTCATGAAATTGAGGCATTTATCCGAAAATTCTATTGGCGGCAAAAAGGTGAGTAGCAGAAAATTCATTGGAAAAAATGGGAGGTTCTTTGCCAACCTAAATCAGAATGTGGGTTAGGCTTCAAAGATTTGGAAAATTTCAACGATGCAGTGTTGGCAAAACAAGTGTGGAGACTATTGAAGGACCAATCCTCTCTTTTTTATTGGGTCTTCAAAGCAAAATATTTTCCTAAAGGGTCCATTTTCGAAGCCTTAGTAGCCATTGGTTCTTATGCTTGGCAGAGTATTCTTAAGTCAAGGAAGGTCGTTTTGATGGGTATGAGATGGAGAATAGGAGATGGGAAGAGTGTAGATATATATAGAGACAATTGGTTGCCAAGGAAGGGGTCTGCTAGGATTGTTTCTCCACAGGTAGCGGCATTAGAAGGAGCTTAGGTTGCTGCCCTCATAAATCCAAACACTTGTTCTTGGAATATTAATATGCTAAACTAGCATTTTTTGAGTTTTGAGGTAAGTCGAATCAAAGCAATTCCACTGTGCTAGATTGAACAGAAAGATCACCTTTTCTGGCCGAACAGCCACGATGGGGAGTATACGGTTAAAGTAGGGTATCAAATGTTGTGTCAAGAAGCCAAATCTAGCGATGCATCAAGCTCGAACTCATCTCACAAATCGGCTTTCTAGAAACATATTTGGAAGCTCCACGTTCCAAATAAAAATCAAGCTTTTTCTTTGGAGAGTTTTCTCTAATGCATTGCCCACAAAGGATAATCTGAAGAAGAGAAAAATTCTTGAGGATGCAAAGTGTAGTGCCTGCCTCTTGAATTAGGAGACAACGCTTCATGCTCTTTAGAGTTGCGTGACACTCAACGAAATTTGGACCCCCTGTTTCAGCTGGGTCCGAACAAAGTATCCCCATTTTCAGGACATGCAAGAGCTAATAAATCTGGTCAGACAGAGGGCAAAGAGACTAGAGCTGTTTGGGGTGGTGGCTTGGTTTATTTGGAATCAAAGAAACAAGCTGAGACTAAATGAGAAGGGGTTGCCGAGTGATAAATTTTTTGAAGCAGCAAGAATGTACCTTTTGGAGTTTCAATAAAAAATCCAATAGACCAAAGTGTAGCAACCAAAGGAAAATATAAAATGGTGACCTCTAGGGGATGGAATGTATAAAAAAAATTATGATGGTGCTGTGTTTGCTGAGTTGGAGGAAGTAGGGATAATGGTTATAGTTAGAGTTGGTAAGGGGGATGTGATTGCTGCCTTAGCTGAAAAAATACCTTACCTGGGTTCTGTGGAGGTGTTGGAAGCATTAGCTGCAGGAAGAGCAGCAAAATTTGTTGTGGAATTGGGATTATCGGGCTCTGAATTTGAAGGAGATTTCGAAGTGGTTTGGAGGGCTTTGAAGTCAATGGATGGAGCTCATCCATCCATTGGGGAGATTATCAAAGACACAATGTCTATTGTAAGTTCGCTTTGAACTTTTTCTTTCTCTTATACTAGGCGGTAGGGTAATTGTGCAGCTCATGCTTCAACTAATAAAGCAATTGTTTCCTTTCCTTTATTAGTTTGGATGGAGCATGTTCCAACAGACATTAGTCATGTTGTTATTTCTGATTTTCTAGCTTCATAATAATAATACTCAGTATTGACTTTAAAAAAAAAAAAAAACCTTGTACTATATAATTTTCAGTGCAAGATGGACCATTTAAATTGTCAATAAATTATAAATAACAGTTTAGATCTCCCACTCTCATAGGTCTGGGCCCAGCAGGTATGATGTTATTATGGTCATGTCAAAGTGGAAGATGCCAATTTAGGTTACCCCTTCAACCCATTTTTTGTTCATAAAAAAGGTACATTGTTATATTTAATTTTGGCATGTTTAATATATAGTTGAACTTACATGAACTTGATCAATTTTAACCCCCCTAATTTATTTTCTTTTTCTTAATATACTTATGCATGTTCAATTTTTTAAAGAAAAGTACTTTCAACTTTTCGTCCCCACAAATTATTTCTTTGAACATTATAAAAATATAATGGTTTAAAGCTGACAATTTTATTCTAACTCTTAACTTTTTAGCCAATAAAATATTAAGTGACCTAGTTCTATCGCGGATTAACCAAAAAGTATTAAAAAACAAAAAATCACATTTTTTCAGAGGTCTTTAGGAGCTTATGAGGAGATTTTTTTTTTTTTTTTTGGTTGTTGGTGTTTTTCATTGCTTTTGCAAGTTGTGAGCAATGATCAAGCCCTATCTTTCACATCATTAACTACTCTTCTATATGAAGCTATAATAAAAATATATAAGTTTCTTTCTTAATTGCTCTATTTCCATTCTCCAAAATTATTTAATATCTTTACCACTAAACTTTTATTGATTTCCTTTTGTTTGAGGCAATATTTGTAAGGGCAAAACTTAGATACATTATCTTAACTATTGTTCCTTATGTATCCTTCTTATATTTCGCTGTCTATCTAGTCTGATAACTTAAACAAATGGCGTTAAAATACTATTTCTTTTATTTTTATTTTCTCTTTTATCCCCCTATCCTGGGAGAGAACATTGAATAGAAACCCATGGCATTAGATATCTCCAATTTCTCACCCTCAATATGAACCAAATTAAAGCCAAGAAAGGGTAACAATGCCAGTGGGTAAAGTAAGAAGAAGAAGGTAAGGGATGAGAAGGAGAAGATGCAAATGAAGAAGTGAAAGTGGTTCTTGATTTTGGAGATTTTGAAGAGATTCAAAAGTTGATTTGAGGAGATTTTGCACATCAAATTGTGGTGGTCCTTGATTTTGGAGTTCTGGACTTCCTAGAAGTCGTGAGAGAAAGAAAAGATCAAATTTTTGTTGTTGCTCTTTTTCCCTTTTTTTTTTTCTATATTTTTTTGTTAGGGCTTTTTTGTTTGCTTTTGATGATGATCTTTAGTTATTTTTCAGCTGAAGGAACAAATCCTACAATCTGAGAGATCTGAAGCCATGACCATGGGTCCTCTTCAGTACAAGAAAAAGAAAGAAGAAAGATTTAAAAAAAAAAAAAAAAGTTTTAACACCATTTATTTGGGTTATTAAACTAGACAGATGACAAAATTTTAAGAGGAAACTTAAAGAACAATAGTTAATTTTCAGCTGAAGGAATAAATCCTATAATCTGAGAGATCTGAAGCCATGACCATGGGTCCTCTTTAGTACAAAAAAAAGAAGAAAAAAAAAAATTTAGTTTTAACACTATTTATCTGAGTTGTTAAATTGGACAGATAACAAAATTTTAAAAAGAAACCTAAAGAACAATAGTTAAAGTACGGTACTTAAGTTATAATTTATGATAGATAAATGAATATTAAAACTATTTTTGAATTTTTTATGAAGAGGACCAAGAGGTTGATTTACAACTATAGAAATTAGAGATACACATAAACTAACAAAAGAAACTTCTCACCCGTCCTATGATTCTATATTCATACATTGACATGCAGGCATACTGTAGCACGCATAAAGTTCTTCATTTCTGCACTTTGAACAAAATTTGTTCCTTCTATGCTTGTGGAGATCTAAGAAAACAAGAAGTGAGGGTAGAGAAACCTAAGAGAATGGTTGGAAATGGGTATTCCGGTAAGGTTACCTACCAACTACTTCTCACAGATCCTGTAGTTATTTATTTCTATTTTTCCGGATTACATAGACCTTTTTATTAATGTATTATCCACATAATTTTCTTGTTTTAATAGATGAAGAGTCTCTCCTTGTGCATAAAATGCTAAGCTACATTATGATAGTTGATCAAAAAGTTGATGCCCTTTGCTCTTAGAAAGATCTGGTTGGCCGTTTGCAATTTGAGAAAGAAAGGGAAACCAATTAAAACTGATAAGGGTGAGCAGCGATTTTAACTTTTAAGCACTCTTTTTGCGTTCCTTAGAACTTTCAAAACATTACAAAGCTTTTACATACATACTCCCTGGTACAGCATACAGTTGGGGACACATCATGACAGTTATCAAAGAAACATTGTACTAAATTTATTTTATGCAATCATAATTTAAGGCCTGTCTATATTGATTAATATTGCAATATATAGACGAAAATCACAATTTAGCCAGAAATCTCAATGGCCTTGACCTCAGAATTCTTTACCTCCACCTTTGGAACCGTCACAGTGAGAACACCATTCTCCATGGAAGCCTTAATCTGATCCATCTTAGCATTCTCAGGAAGCCTAAACCTCCTCAAGAACTTTCCGCTGCTACGCTCCACTCTATGCCACGTGTCTTTCTTCTCTTCCTTCTCCACTTTCCTCTCTCCGCTTATTTGGAGCACTCTATCGTCTTCTACTTCAACCTTCACTTCGTCTTTGTTGAGCCCAGGAAGATCAGCTTTGAACACATGGGCTTCTTGGGTCTCCTTCCAATCAACGCGGGTGTTAACAAAAGCAGAAGTTTCTTTTACAAACTGAGGTTCAGACGAGAATGAGAAATCCTTAAAAGGGTCCCAAATCTCGAGCGAGAATGGGTCCAATATGTTGCTTCGGCGGCTACCAAAAAAGCTCGGAATAAGCGACATCTTAATCAAGAGCTATAGCACTGCAGAGAAAACCTTTGAAGTGGTTGTTTGTTGGGATGATTACAATGACACTTTCGAATTCGGACTGGTTTGAGAGGAAACAACGAGGTAGTATATTTATAGGTTCGTGGGGATTCTTCATGTATTTTCTAGGGATTTCTCAGTTCTGGTTGTTGTTTGTCTTCTCTGCTTTTCTCGGCGAACTTTCTGGCTGTTATTCGATTTTTAAACGAACATTCTAGTGTCTGATCCCTAACATCTTTGTTAACCTTCCGTGGACCAGGCCCACTTGGAATTTTTGTTGTCCCATTGCGTCTTGTATTAGGCCTCTCCATAACTGGGCTTACACGACTTTGGCAACATATTTTGATCCCAACCAAGATTAAAAAAAAGAAAAAAAAAAAAAACTTTTATGTAATTTGCTTTTATCATCTGTGAATTAACATTGGAATGCACGGAGTTAGTGTGAATGAATGTGCAGAAAGAATCATATTAGTTCCCTTAAATTTTTAAAAGCACCAAAATATCAACATAAAAGTGGTATTTACTAAAAATAATAAATCCAGGATGGATACAAAATTTTGTAAAGCTTGTTTTACAACTACTAATATAGCATGTTTTGACCTTGCTTTGGGTAGATCGGCGGCCGTGAGTTTTTGTGTGTTAGAGGTGTTGGTGTGTGTGTGTGTGTATCGATGGTGGGGACTGGGGTTGCTATTTTTTTTTTTGGGTGGTTGCAGGGGGTGTGTGTGGTGGTGCGTGAGTGTTAGAGGTGGTGGTGGGGATTGGGGTTGCTGTGGGGTTGTTGGTTTTTTTTTTTTTTTTTTTTGGTGGTTGTGGTGGTGGGATGGTGGGTGGCTGAGCTAATCACTAATCTTTCTAGTTGGAGAGAGGAAAGAGTGAGATAAGAGAAGAGAGAGAAATTAGTTTTTTTTAAACATATTATTTTATCAAGTAGTTTATATTATTTTATTGAGTTATATGTAAAAATAAAAACTGGAATGTAGGATGAGTTATCAAATGAGTTGGTAAAATAGATAACGTAGATTTTTAGGATGTAAAATAGAACTTTTGTGACTACCTGAATGCGAATGCTCTTAGTTACATAAGTTTGTAAATATTTTGTAGTAAATTATGTTCTAATTTTAGCATTTTTTTTTTCTTTCTAATTTTGTTATATTGCTCTTATTAATCATCAATAAAAAAGGAGAAATCATAATTATAATAGTAATGTACATCACATAAAAAAATTCCAGTTCAATAATTTTCTCTAAAAGTTTTGTTAAAAAAAGTGGTGAGAAGTACTAAGAGACTGTATGAATAAATTATGGATTGTAAACTAGCCAACCGACTATTAAAAGTTTAGGATGGCATCATTTAAAGTTTGAGCATTCGTTTCATTTAAAATACTACATCCTACAGAAATAGATCCACCAACAAATGGACCATCTTACCTGTCCTTTGATTATAGGGTCATACAATTGACATGGTATCTAGAAAATTTCTATTTCTTCACTTGGAACACAAATTTGTTCCCTCAAGCTAGGTAACGCCATAGGAGTCTGGAGAAATAAGAATTTAGAACGCAACTTAAAAGTTCAAAACATTGATGCGTTTTTCTCTTAGAAAGATCTGAAATTTGTTAGAAGCCACTAAAATCCGTTGCTCAATTAGATGATAGACACATGATTTTGTTTGTACGTTGGCAATTTGAGGAAGAAAGGGAGACTAATTAAAACTAGAAATGGTAAAAACAATTTTAAATAATCTGGTCATGCATTCTTTCAAATTTTCAAAACAAACCAAAGCTATTGAAAGCCGGCATTGTTCGTGGGGGATTCTTCAAGTATTTTCTCCGGAGCTCTGGTTGTTGTTTCTCTTTTCCGTTTTGCTCAACGAATTTTACGGCTGTTTCCTGATTTGTTTTTTTCAACGAACGTTCTAGCATCATCTATGTTAACCTTCTGCAATTCTGTCATGTGGACCTGGCCCACCTGGTTATTTCGTGGTGCACTGAATAGCATATTGGGCCTCCCTATAATTGGATTAGCACAGATTTGGCAACCCATGATTTTTTTTAATCCTGTTTATTAACACTTAAAAATATATATATATTTATAAATCCATAGTTATAATGATGGGGGCAAGAATCTAAACTCTAATTTTACTCATAAAGGAGAGAAAACAATATTATTGACTCTTGACTCGTGCATTAATATTCGATTGCACGTAATGTGAAAATTCTTAGATACTTTGTTGTGCTATCTTTTCTCACATTTATGGTGGTAAAATTCTTAGAATTATACGTATAATTCTCTGCATATGTTACTCATGAAAAAATCAAATTAATTCTATTACAGTTTTTGAAGCATCAAAATTTATATCACCATATAATATATGGATCATTTTGAAAACAAATGCAATTCAATGTAAATGTGGTATTCATATATTTGATAAATCAAAGTTACAACAATAGGGAAAGGAGGATTCAAACCTTGGTTATCTTTCTAAAAGAGATCAAGATATGCCACAAAATTACAAGACTCTTGGAGAAAGTGGTGTTTATTAAAACCATAAATTTAGGGACAGAGAAATTTCAAAATCTTATTAACAACTGTTGATAGGATTTGTTTGCAATTTCAAACTTGCTGTCTCAACAAGTTTAGTAAAAAATTGTGAAAAAGTTTCTCTAAAATTGTGTTTATTAATATTTGAGGAGGAAAAAAGTTTGGTTATAAACTTGGTTGTAGCCTAAAAATAAAACTGTCATTTTAAAAAACTAGCATAGCTACTGTAAGTACACAATTTGTACCCGGTCTAATCACTAGATGGACCCAGGCCCAAAGAGTCTTATACAATGAAATTTGTAGAGTTTGAGTTTGATCTAGGTTAAGGGATATTGGAGAGTTGATAAATAGGCTAGAATGCCACAATCTATGCAAATAATAAATGAATATGACAAAAAACTCTCCTTGGACGTAAGCCGATGACCACTTGTATTGCCTTTCTTTCTCTAAGCAAAAGATTACAATTGGTCTTCCAATTTTTTCTCCCCCTTCCTCTTCATACCTCTCCTCTTCTCTTATATCCCTCTTCTTCTCTTCTTTCTCTCCCACGTGTAGCACAGATTTTCTTCCTAGATACTTGTCTCATCCACCACCTTCTCGAAGTCTTCAAATAATAGCTGGAAGGCTGAATATTACTGTTCAGAGGTCATTTCTCCATCAATGTGGTTAGGGAGGTAGATGCAGGGCCTTTAATGCGGTGGTAACAGCTTTTTCCCTCAAATATTTCTCACACGTACCTCCTTTTAACGAGTGCTTGGATCACACCTTTACTCAATAGATCTTCCAGAATTCTGTCTCTAAATCCTTTAGCATGTCTCATGGCCTTTACTGAGCTCGTTTAAGGAGATACTCCTCCTCGGACAATTCCTCTGCCCTTGTAGTGCAAACTGGCCTATGGGCCTCGAAGACTCTGATTGAACAGATGTATTCCAACAAACCAGGCCCAAGGCCAAAATGTGCATTTAAGCATTTTTACCCCCGACAATAGCCGCTAAAAAATTCATTTTTCCCCGCATCCGAGGAAAGAAATGGAGTTTTGAACCAACAGCGCACCCTCCACACACTTTGCATATCGCCACACATGTAGAGGTCCTTTCGTTCCTTTAAAACCGCCCCTGACGCTTCAAAACCTAGAGCACTCGCATTAATGACTGCAAGTTAAGTCTTGTTCCCCATGTTCAATGGTGAGATACGCATCCAACAGTCTGGGTTCGCTCTAAAAATTTGGGTGTGATAATTCTGATTTGAGGTCGCCTCCCACACACCAAAACGCCAAGGAAATACCTACATAACCAACGAATACCTATGTAACCATAGGTTATGCCCAAATCAGTGCACACCAAATGTATTTAGAGTCTTAGGTTGTGTCGACGCTTTAAATGAACAAATGGGTCTGAATTTCACATGCACGACGTCGTTTACATGTACGAGTGCCATAAACTTAAAGGCGTAGGATATTACCTTAAATCCAGATCTAACATTGTTAGGCTCATATCCTGTCTTCCCAAATCCAACAAAGGCATGAAAGACGACTATCTTATCGCCTCAGGAAACTAGTATGACGGTCCTCATTACCCAGTTGAATAGGGAGACCCAAGTGTGACTCCATAGGAGTTAGATTCCCTAACTTGTAACTTAATCCCATTAACTTTACTGTTTTTGGTTACATTGCGTATTACTACACCTTTCTTTGATATTCATTGTTGATCTAACCATGCTCATCTCCTCGGATGTTTTTTACAGATAAACAACACGTATGGCAGCGTCTAAGCCTTTGTAGCATCGTGGACCTCAATCGCGTTCTTTGATCCGAAGTGTTTGTTAGCGAAGACCTACAAGTGAGAGCAGCCCACCTGATATTAGGATACGATCCTTTATCAGACGATTTTCAAGAGATTGACAACGCGATCACCGCAGGAGACCAACATCGCAAAAGGATAGATATTTCACGATGAGGCTTCCTTTCTGACCACGAACTCCCAGACGACCCCTCCATCATATTGTATTATCGCCCCATCGCTGCAGTTCCTCTCTCAGTGCATTCCCAGACGACAGCCATCCGAGAAGAACCGTCATCTTTGCAACGATCGCTTGACGAAAAAATGGAATAGTTTCGCCTTGAAGAAGCTGAGAGACCTCGAGAGGATCAACTCGTCATCCACTCGAACGAAGAGAACGTGCCAACAGAAAATTTTGGCATAAAGTGTTTAATAATAGCACAACCCGACTCTAGCTCCGAGGAAGACGACATGTCTACTCTTAGGAAACTGATGTCTAAGAGGGGCACAAAAGCTTCTAAAAAGGGTGCGGTTGAGCCACAGATCCCTCCCTCTCTGCCACCACCCCCTCCTTCTACTGACTCTAAGGTTCACATCCCAGATCCTAAGAAGAAGAGGAAGAACGAGGATGAGGAGACAAAAAGGGAAAGGCATAAGAAACTCAAGTAACAACAACAACAACAACAGAAAGTAGGCTAAGGTAAAACTCGCGCCTCTTCAGTGGAGAGTAGGGAGAATCGTGACCTGGCCAAGGTATGCCATACATAGGCCAACTAGTCTCCCGAACTGAAGCTAGATGGGGCCCCAATCTCCTGCCAATCCAGCATCAGGGCATTCCAGCAAGGGCACACTCATCACCTGGCTAAGGCTTTGGAACGGCCTCTTCTCCTACCAAAGGACATGGATGCCCTAGACAAGATGACTCAACCACATCTTTTTCTCTCTCTCAAAAAGGACTTGGCTTTGGTGAGTGTCTCGTATTTACCCCCACCTTACTGCTTTCATTACACTTTAGCGAAAAAATCATTCACATATACTTTGAATTTGCTTTAACAATAATGCATTTATTTAATACTTTAACGCAAGCCATACAAGAAGTCTTTGCTGCAGAAAAGTGGGTGGAAGACTCTCGGAAGAAGGCTGCAGCTGAACTTGAGGTTAGACAAGAGATCGAGAAGGCCTTAGGCCAAGCCCTTACGGAGAACGAGAACCTAACCAAGCAGCTGATAGAGGAGAAGAGGGAGAGAGATGGTGCCGAGGCCATCCTTAAAATGATGAAAATTTAGGTGGAGGGGCAACACAAACTTCTACATCAAAAGGACGAGGACTTATCCAAAGCCTATCAAGAAAACTCTGACCTGAAGAAAGAGCTTGCTCAAGTGAGGGAAGAGGCTCGTACCCTTAAGGAAAGCATGGAGGATGCCAAGGAGGATGCCAAGAAGGCTGCTTACAAAGAAAGGGTTGAGGCGACAGAAAATCAACTAAAAGAGGAGTTCGTAGAGCTATACAGGGAGTACTGCCAACAAATGTGGGCAGAAGCTCTAAATGTGCAGGGATTCCCACGACTTCCGAGTTGAGGAAACTTGAGAACATTTGGCTTCCTCAGGACATCCAAGTACTCAAAGAGCTTCCTCCTGTCACACCTATCCACGAGACAGTGCCTTTAACACATCCATCCATCATTCCAGAGCCTATTCCAACTCCTAAAGAACTTGCTAGCTCTGACAAAGAGAAGGAACAAGACGACGAAGCCGAGAAGCCTTTGAGCAAGAATGCCGAGCCCAATCCTCCTCCACCAGTGGCAAAAGACAAAGGGAAACAAGTTCAGACCTCATTCGAAATGGAGCTAAAACAAACAAAGGAGGACAGCAAAGCAAAAGGGGCTGCTAGCACATCCAAACAGGACCCCCCCACCAAGGTTTGAGACCTAGGCCAGTTAGGACTCCCTCCCCTTTTCTCATGTAATAATTTTTGTATTAGGGCTTTCATTTCCAGTGTATATCTTGACAAAATTAATGAGAAATTGGAAAGGTTTGATCTTCAATTGACTTCCAACCTTCAGTGCAAAAATACTAATTTGCTTCTCCTTAGCGCAAAATTACATGAGTGGAACAATTAACTCCACCCCTTAATACATAGTAAAATATTTACAACATTTCAATTAGCAGTAACTTCAAATAAAAGTACATACACTTAGTATATATATGTAAATTATGCCTCAAAACTATAATATATGCAATATACCAATACACAATCTAAAACTAAACTTAGCATTTAGTTTGGGGCATAAAGCAATCCACCAAACTTACTGTGGCACATCAACACTCATGAGGCACTATTTTTGCTAATTTCCCTGAAGTAGAGGGTCCGAGGACCTGACGTAACTAAGGTTCTGTTTAACAGTCAATAAGATATCAATTTCCACGAGGTATGTGGTCCGAGGACCATGCATGACCAAGTTTCTGTTTAATATTTAGAAATAGCGAATTGAAATGTTAATTTTCCCAAAGTAGAAGGTCCGAGGATTCGACATAACTAAGGTTCTGTTTAACCAATAAGATATCAATTTTCATGAGATATGTGGTCCGAGGACCATACATGACCAAGTTTCTATTTGATATTTAGAAATAGCGAATTGAAATGTTAATTTCCCCAAAGTAGAAGGTCCGAGGACCCGACATAACTAAGATTCTGTTTAACAATCAATAAGATATCAATTTCCATGAGGTATGTGGTCCAAGGATCATTCACGACTAAGTTTCTGTTTGATATTTAGAAATAGTGAATTAAAACGTTAATTTCCCCAAAGTAGAAGGTCCGAGGACCCGATATAACTAAGGTTCTGTTTAACAATCAATAAGATATCAATTTCCACGAGGTATGTGGTCCGGGGACCATGCATGATCAAGTTTTTGTTTGATATTTAGAAATAGCGAATTGAAATATTAATTTTTTCAAAGTAGAAGGTTCGAGGACCCGACATAATTAAGGTTCCGTTTAACAATCAATAAGATATGGGCTAAGGATCTCCCCCCAATGTGACTTCCACAAACTCCCTCGTGCAATTCTTTCAAAAGTGCCTCCGTCGCTTCAGGGTGTACACATAGCAGGTATGGCCCGAAAAAAAGAGCGTTTATACAGCTTTTAATCCTCAGGCAACCAGAATCGAGGTGCCTTTCGATGAATTTTATCTGCTTCAGACTTCTCCTCGAGCAGAACATCGCTTTTTGGAAAGGAAACTATGGGGTTCATCCAGCTAGGTCCAAACCTTATCAGATGGATACAGACGGCACTTGAGGTGGTTAAAGTTAGTTTTAGCAAGTCTTTGACGAGGATAATCCTACGCAAACATTGAGCCGAGGACATCGCCAAAGTGGCCAACGAGTTCACATGCGTGTTTCCACTTCTAGAAACATGCGAAAGGATGAAAGAATCAAACTTGGATTGTAAACATTTGACCTAGGTCAGGTACTCTTGCATTCTTGGATCCCTAGCCTCCATGGTCCCCGTCACTTGGCCCACAACTAATTGAGAATCTAAGGACATATGAACTGCCTTTCCTTTCATTCTTCGGACCATATCCATACCGACTAAGATAGCTTCGTACTCAGCCTCGTTATTAGTGGCCGGAAACGCTAATTTCAAAGATTTCTCAAAGGTAATTCCCTCAGGGGATACCAAAACAAGTCCAACGACTGATCCCCTCTGGTTTGCTGCCCCATCAACATACGCTTTCCAAAATGGAGGCCCTTTACATGTGA
This sequence comes from Castanea mollissima, assembly GCA_014183005.1. Lineage (NCBI taxonomy): Eukaryota > Viridiplantae > Streptophyta > Magnoliopsida > Fagales > Fagaceae > Castanea > Castanea mollissima. Next base: position 27,485,917 of record JACAVU010000006.1, on the reverse strand, counting down.
TGATGCCAACTGATTTTTCATCCATGTGCGATTCCTTTGCAGTTTCTTCTAACGATGGTTCGGCGACCTCTGCCACCAAGTCAGTGAGAACCTGGCCTTTCACCGAGGCGCGCGACATATATTTGATATCGAAAGCTCCCAGAATAGTTCCCCACTTGGCTACCTTCCCCGAGTAGTCAGCACTTCGCAATATTGACTTCAGAGGCAGTTGAGTCAAAACTACGATGGTGTGGGATTGGAAGTAGTGAGGAACCTTTCGTGTAGTATGGACTATGGCCAAGATTGCCTTTTCCAAAGGCAAATAACGCACCTCAGCTTCATTCAAAGATTTGCTAACATAATAAACTGGTCTTTGTACTCCACTGTCGTCCCTTATCAGAACCAAGCTGATTGCATGGATAGCTACAGCTAGGTATGCAAACAGGATTTCATCGACCACAGGCCGAGACATGATGGGTGGCTGGGAAATATATTCCTTAGGTTGCTGAAAAGCTAAAGCGCACTCCTCGGACCATTGGAATCCTTTCCACTTACTTAACAATTAGAAAAAAGGTCTACACCTATCAGCGGACCGAGAGATAAACCTGCTGAGAGCAACACTCATCTTGGTCAATTACTAAACTTCCTTCGAATTTTAAGGTGGTTTTAAGCCCTGAATGGCTCTGACCTGTACCGAATTTACCTCTATTCCTCTATGAGTCACTATGTAGCGTAGGAACTTTCCAGAGCCCACCCCAAAAGAACACTTTGAGGCATTAAGGCGCAGCTTGTACTTCCTAAGTGTTTGAAAGGTGTCGTCCAAATCTTTCACATGCACAAGTACTGTCTTACTCTTCACTACCTTATCATCTACATATACCTCAATGGTCTTCCTAAGCTGTGATTCGAACATCCTGGTCATCATCCTTTGGTAAGTAGTCCTTGCATTTTTCAAACCGAATGGCATCACTTTATAGTGATAATTTTCCGTAGAAGTAATGAAGGCAGTCTTCTGTTGATCACCCAATGCCAAAGGTATTTGGTGATAAACTTGGAAGGTATCTAAAAAACTCATCCAAGGATGCCCAACTGTAGCATCCACTAGCCGATCGATGTGAGGCATCGAGAACGAGTCTTATGGGCAGGCTTTGTTCAAGTCTATGAAGTCCACGCATACTCTCCACTTTTCGCTCTTCTTTTTTACTACGATAGTGTGCGCTAACCATTCTGGGTAGAAAACTTCTTTAATAGCCCCAGCCTTTTTGAGCTTGAGCACCTCTTCCTTGACAGCCTTGGCATGTTCTTTTGAAGAACGTCGAAGTGGTTGCCTCTTAAGAATAACGGTAGGATTGACGTTCAAATAATGGCAAATGAAACTTGGGTTAACCCCCGGAGCCTCATAGGGATCCCATGCAAAAACATCGATATTTTTTTAAAAAATATCACCAATTCCATCTTCTCTTGGTGTGGTAGCCGTATCCCAACTTGAAAGAACCTTTCGGGATCATCATTTATGAGAAATTTTTCCAACTCTTCACATGTGGCCTCCTCTGCTGTCACCGCACCAAGCGCATCTAAAGTTGTTAATTGCTATAAGTATTTCACAACCGAGATCGAGGATTCTAATTCGGCTTAATGTAGCACTGCGGCCGATATGCATTGCCTTACTACTGATTGGCTCCTAAGAATTTCTTCAATCGATCCACCCAAGGGAAATTTTACTTTAATATGTAAAGTTGATGAGACAGCACCCAAAGAATGCAGCCAAAGCCTTGCAACGATGGCCGTGTATGGAGAATATGCGCCAACCACAATGAAATCTACATCGACCGTTTTCTGGCCTAACTGTACGGGCAAAAGAATTGTCCCTTTGGTATGACAGCCTTCCCTTCAAAGCTTATCAACAGCGAATCATAGGGAGTGAGATTCTCCAGCTCTAACTTAAGCCCCTTAAATAAGTCAGGGTACATAATATCCGCACCGTTACCCTGATCGACCATCACCCTCCTGACGTCATAATTCCCTATCCTCAATGTGACCACTAGGGCATCGTCATGCGATTGAATAGTCCCAACCTTATCCTCATCAGAGAATCCCAAAATAGGCGTACTCCCTTTGATCCTCTTCGGCCTCGAGCCAGACTCCTCGGCCTGGGAATGTGACACTGCCATCACCCTTGTAGGATAGGAATCGGTCCTGCCAGGTGTAACGAAGATGACATTAATCGTTCCTAAGGGCGGCCAAGATAAGTTGTTCTTCTGATTATTTGAACTCGAATGATTTCCTTGTCCGTTGGGTTGATACAAGTGTTGCTTCAATTTTCCCTCACTAATAAGCTGCTCTAAATGGTTCCAGAGGGTCTGACAATTTTCGATAGTATGACCCACATCCTGATGATACTGACAAAAGAGGTTCTAATTTCATTTCGTAGAGTCCCCCGCCATCTTACTGGGCCACTTAAAGTAGGGTTCCTTGCAGACTTTCTCCAGCAATTGGTGCACTGGTTCTCGAAATACGGTATTAACTACTTGAGGAGTGACTGAACCAGATTGTCCAGAGATATCTCTCCTCAACTTATTGTTATGGTACCTGTCTGACCTGAAATCCTTTCTCTCCTGAGGGATAACCTTCGCCTTACCCTTACCTTGTTGTTGATCTTCCTCAACCCTTTTGTACTCGTCGATGCGATCCATGAGGCGACGTACACTCCACATGGGCTTTTTGGTCAAAAATTTCCTTAAATTGTGATCAGTTGGGAGGCCCACTTTGAAAGTGTTAATCGCCACTTTATCAAAATCACCGTCGATTTCATCAAACATTTTCCAGTATCTATCAGAATACGATTTCAAAGTCTCATCCTCCCTCATGGCCATAGATAACAATGAGTTCAAAGGCCGAGGGACTCTGCTTCATGTAATGAATCAAGACGCGAATGCCCTAGTGAGTTCCATGAAAGAATCAACAGACCTCGGGTTTAGTCCGTTAAACCATCTCATAGCAACAGGTCCCAGGCTAGAGGGAAAGACTTTGCACATCAAGGTTTCATTCTGAGAATGTACCGCCATCCTCTGATTAAAATGGCTCACATGTTCGACTAGGTCTGTCTCCAGCCATTATAAATGGTGAAGGTGGGTTGAGTGAACCGCCATAGGAGCCTTCCCTTCTCGATCCTACGTGAGAAGGGTGACTTGGAGAGTTGGTGCAACGCTCGGCTCATAGTATCATTTCCTAAGCTCCTAGAGGGAAACTTTTATGCTTACGACTTGGAAGCTCATCCTTCTCGTAAGAGAAGGTTTTGCTAAGGAGAGTCCTGGACCTGGACTGTCACTACTTCCTTGAGACCCTAGAGGAAGGATTGGATGGAGGTGAAGCCCACCTTCGTCTAACACGGCGTAGCTTTTTCTTAAGGTGGTCAATCTCCCTCTGCATGGCCTTGGCATCATCCTATGGGTGGCCCTGCTTCCACCACGCGAATGGCTTGCATCACGGTGTACTGTATGCACACTTCCTTCTCAATCCCTCCGACGTTCAAGATGCTTAAAATGATCTTCGCGTTGAGACCCCTGAGACTCTGCGTGATGTGAACCTAAGCCTGCCATGATGTTCCAATTCCTTCAACACTAGATTCCCACAGATGGCGCCAATTGTAAGTGCACAATTTGTACCCGGTCCAATCACTAGATGGACCTAGGCTCAAAGAGTCTTATACAATGAAATTTGTAGAGCATGGGTTTGAAATCTAGGTTAAGGGATATTGGAGAGTTGATAAACATACTAGAATGCCGCAATCTATGCAAATAATAGATGAATATGACTAAAACTCTCCTCGGACGTAAGCCAAGGACCACTTGTATTGTCTTTCTTTCTCTAAGCAGAAGATTACAATTGGTCTTCTAGTTTTTTCTCCCCCTTCCTCTTCGTACCTCTCATCTCCTCTTAAATCCCTCTTCTTCACTTCTTTCTCTCCCACGTGTAGCACAGATTTTCCTCCTAGATACTTGTCTCATCCACCACTTTTTTGAAGTCTTCAAATAATAGTTGGAAGGCTGAATATTACTGTTCAGAGGTCATTTCTCCATTAATGCGGCCAGGGAGGTAGATGTAGGGCCTTTAATGCGGTGGTAGCAGCTTTTTTCCTCAGATATTTCTCACACGTTCCTCCTTCTAACGAGTGCTTGAATCACACCTTTACCCAATAGATCTTCCAAAATTCTGTCTCTAAATCCTTTAACACGTCCCATGGCCTTTACTGGGCCCGTCCGAGGATATATTCCTCCTCGGATAATTCCTCTGCCCATGTAGCGCGAACTGGCCTATGGGCCTCGAAGACTCTGATTGAACAGACTTATATCAACAAACCAAGCCCAAGGCCCAAATATGTATTTAAGCATTTTTACCCTCGATAGCTACATATTTTGAAAATATAACTATTGACTAGCATGTCTTTTATGTTTTTAAAGTATATGTAAAATTTTATATCAATAAGATTTTATTTATTATTTAATTTATAAACTTATTTTTTATACATAACTTTAGATTGCAAAAACTTGAAATGTAATAATTTGATTTTTGATATAGCTACTGCTCTGATTTTTGAAAATTTTGCAAACAAGAAGGATATAAGAATAAAATGTAATCCAATGATGGATTTGTTAAAATTTGCATCTAATAGAAAGATATTAAGTGGATTTGTAGTCTTATTCTATGTTGCCAAACTTTGTTCGAATTGAAGAGCAACAAATTATCAAGAAAGAAGAAAAAAAAGAAAAAAAAAAAAAACCATAATCGGAACAGAAGTCGGTAAAGAAACATCACATAAAATAATGATAGTTCCATAAATTTCTTGAAGGACTCTATATTAGCAAAGAATAAAATAGAGAGATATAGCAGAAGTATAATATAAGGTACTGATGATGCACAAATTCATTAGTGAGTTGATTGTCTGCACGTGCGCCAATTAGGGTACCTAAAGGAAAAAAAGAATGAAGAATGTACATAGAGCACCAGTGGAATGCTAGCTAAAGATCCTTCGAAAGTTAAATCAGTGATAAAAGAATCTCCAATACCTTAAAGTTTAAGAGCTAGGAAATTTTGTGTACTTTGGAGAAGAGGAAACTTGGTGCAAATATAGTGGTGTAGGGCTGACCAAGATCCCATGAATGTAGGATCTTTCCTTGTAGGGAAGATATGAAGTTAATGTTTTGATATCTTAGGGCTTTACTTCCCATACTAGGAGGATATGAATATGTAGAATGATTTTTGGATGTGGTGTGCAAGTTTTTTCTATATAGGGATGCATGAGTAGAGAACACGCAAATGGTGTGAGACTAAGTGTCGTAATAAACCGAAGGGGAAAGCAAGGTAGACGTTGCGTCGTAATAAACCTAAAGGGGATGTAGTACTTGAAGGGTAAAAGGAGACCGAAGGGCAATCCGAATTCGAAGGGTAAAAGAAGACTGAAGGGCAATCCAAACCCGAAGGGTAAAAAGAGACTGAAGGGCAATCCAAACCAGAAGGGTAAAAAGAGCTAAAAAATTTTGCAGTCAAAATATTCCTTATCAAGTATCATATTAGTAAATTATTAATTGTTGTGCATGTATTAGTAGAGTTATAAACAAGTCGAGCCAAATATTAAAAGTTTAGGATTGGCTTATTTTGAACATGAACATACTTGAGCACATCATCAAGCTATAATACATATTCAGACTTAGATTATTTTCTTGTTCAAAAAATATGAGTTTGTTCATGAGCTATTTGATGACTTTTCCTTTTTCCACATATAATAAATACCACAACTGAAATTTTTTACCGCCTTCACGATTTTATTTTGATAACTTAAATATAGTTTAAAAAAAAATATCATTTATACCAATTAGAATTTTTTTTTGTGTATTTATAAAATTAGATTTACCAAACTTGTACTATATATAATTTTTACAACAAAATAGACTATTAATTCACCAATAAATTATAAATAACAATTTAGAATTTTGTATGAATTTACAAAAGGAGCGATCAAGGCACTCTCTTGGGGTAACCAAGTTCTTCACGTCCACTACAAAATAGCAAGGTAAACAAAATGAGAAAATATGTCATAATTTTCGTCAGACCATCTATGCAACTATTTTCTTCATCTCTCTTTCTAAGAGAGATCAAGTATTTATTTAAATCTTAAATTTAGGGACATAGAAAATTTCAAAACCTTTTCACAACCGTTGATAGGATTTGATATTGCAATTTCAAAGCTTGATGTCTCAACAAATTTAGTAAAAAATTGTGAAAAGTCGTCCAAAATTTTGTTTATTAAAATTTGAGGACCAGCGAATTATCAAGGAAGAAGAAAAAACCATAATTGGAATGGAAATTGGTAACGGAATTTCACATAAAATAATAACAGTTCCATACTTTTCTTTAAAGACTCTATATTAGCAAAGAATAAAACAAGAGAAGTAGTAGAAGTATACTAAGGTATTGTGATAGGCCAAGAGTTTATTGACTTCTTTAGTAAATTAATCAATTGATTAGCCGAGTTAAGTAATTAGATTTAATTACATGTAATAAGCATGCACCAACTAAGTTAAATGCAACGGAAAATAAATTTGACATAGGTGATTTGTTTACGAATGGGAAAAACCACCAAGGTAAAACCCCACTGGGTGAATTGAGGTCACAACTTCTGAAAATCCACTATTATCAAAATAAGTAGTTACAAGTAAAGGAATCCCGATAACTTATACCAACCTACAATTGAACCCTTACTCCAATACACAATTGGACTTGTAATGTAGTGACAATCTCTCCTTTCAACGCACGGCTCCTAGTACATGACTAACCAATCGATGCGCGGATCCTAGTACGCGGCTTACACACCAACTTAAGTAAGATGTTGACTACAAAGTTTTTCAGTTCATCCACTCAATAAAGATCAAGAAACTACTTGGTTACAAAACCCTACGGCGTATAAATGCAACAACTTCCTCACAAGAAAGATGAATAAGGGCAACTTTTGTCTCCGGTCACACAATGCATGTAACAACAAGTGTAACAACCCCAAGACGGCCCTTAAAATAATCTTTATATATGTTTAAGGTTGTAAGAAAAGAAACCCTACACAAATAACTTGGATATATGTGAAAAACAGATCTAAAAATCTGATTTTCATAAACCTCGATAGATAGGCTATTTGTCAAGCTGCTGTCGAGTTTCGGGCAAAAAGCTTTTTTTAAACCTCAATAGATTCAACCTATCGAGCTATCTGTCGAGTTTTAAAAATACAGCAATTCTTCACTTGTTTCTTAAACAGATTTGCATGGCTTTAACTCTTAACTTGAACAAAAAGTTGCTGAAGACTTAAACCATCCTAGATCTACCCAATTATAAGTAAAGTGTGTTTTGTCAAAGGATTAGCCAATTCTAAATGTCATATGTACATAACAAGTTCTACGTATGTCCTAATAACATATAAATCACACAAAAGGAACAATCACAAGACACTCTCTCTCGAGGTACCCACATTCATCAAATCCAATACAAACAGTGTGGTGAAAAAAAAAAGTGAACATATGTTATATTTTGTTGTGTTTCTCTCTTGGCCTCTTCAATTTTGTTAGATCTATGCAACTATTTACTTCACAGGAGCCTTAGGTGGATGGTCTAGTCTCGAGCTATCATAATCATAAAGTAATTCAACAATATCCATTGCCAGAACACCACGAGGGGTAGCAATTAACCACAACTTGGGGATCAATTTCTAAAATTAATGAATTTATAGCATAGATGCCATGCTAGATTTATCAAATCGCCCAATGTTCAGCCAAGTTATTGGTTTTGGTGCCTAATTTTAAAGAGAAACCTTTTATCCAATGGCCACAACTATTCTAAAAACACACCCCCAAATGGCGAGCATGCTATTTTTTTGAATTTTATTCTATTAAAAAATCTTCACTGAGCATAATTTTGATAGAAGATGCTAAATATTTTTTTAGTAAATGTTTTTGTTCATGTCTAATATCAAACAATACAACTTTTGTATATTCATTATAATTTAAAAGATAATAAGTTCTAAAAATATTTACCATACATAAAAGTTTATATTATATGTGCAATATATTATAAATTATAACTTACTCTAATAATAAAACATTAAGCTTTGTATTAAGGTTTGTATATGTAGGTAAGCGGGGAGGTTTGTCAGGAATAAAATTAGAATCACAACTCCACCTCCCTTAAGCATAAATTCTTGGTTCTTCTCCTATCCAACCCTTACTTTACTCGGTATCCTAAGACTTCCATTGATATTAGCGTGCATTTAGATTGTGTGTTTTGCCCAATCCGCATGTTCACGTTTTTAGTGGATCTCGGTGATACTATTCATGTACCACCAAACTCACTTTTTCACATATTTCTAATAAATTTGAGTCTCACAGCATTATTTACACTTTTAAAAATTATTTTGCTACAATATTTTCGGCAAATAAGTAATATCCAAACACAGCCTTATAGTAACACAGGGATCAGTTGGTAGAGTCCAAGTTATCAATTTCAAAGTTTCTAGGGGGTTTGGGCATAGTTGGTGTAGTTAGATAGTAGTGTTCATGGGCCAATCATTATAGTATAATTGTAGATGCCTAGAGCCAAGTTATTACTATTTTTTTTTCACCAATATGTTAAGCTTATATATTTTTACTAATAAATGATTGCTAAACAGTAATATTTTTACAAAAAAAAAAGAAGAAGTTTATTGAGTTATATCCAGAATTTTCTTGTTTTAATAGATGAATAGTCTCTAGCTAGTACCTTCCAGGCTTCGAGAATAAAAAATGCTAAGCCACATCTAGATGGTTGATCAAAACGTGGATGAACTTTGCTCTAGAAAGATGTTGGCAATTTGAGGAAGAAAAGATATTTGTTTGACATTAACACTTTTAGAAAATGAATAGTTGTGAAACTATTATCTCATTTTTTTAATATTTGAAATTGAAAATTTATTTTTAATTATCTTTATTTAGTTTTATATGAGACAGAATTATTTTTCAACAATTTTAGCAAAAAGTAACTCTATTTCATGCTAAATTCTGAGAAAATTTTCTTTATATTTTTTTATACTATCAAATATTCGAAAATGCATAAACTTATCCAATGAAAACAATACACGGATGTAAGCAACAATATTATTATTATTATTATTTTATCGTTGAGAAAATGTAAGCAGCAATATCAAGCACTCTGTTTTTGCATTCCTTTGAACTTTCAAAACATTACAAGCTTTTACACACTCCCCGTACAGCGTATACTTGGGAAAAAATCATGACAATTATCAAAGAAACATACATGTACTAAATTATTATCTGCAATCACAATTTAAGGCCATAGTTTATTCTAATTATTATGGTATAGACTATAGAGGGACCAAAATCACAATCTAGCTAGAAATCTCAATGGCCTTGACATCAGGCTTCTTCGCCTCCACCTTAGGGACTCACAGTGAGAACACCATTCTCCATGCAGCCTTGATCTGATCCATCTTAGCATTCTCAGGAAGCCTAAACCTCCTCAAGAACTTGCCACTGCTACGCTCCATTCTATGCCATGTGGTTCTTTCTTCTCTTCCTTCTCACTTTCTCTCTCGCTTATGTGTAGCACTCTGTCATCTTCAATTTCAACCTTCACTTCCTCTTTGTTGAGCCCAGGAAGATCAGCTTTGAACACATGGGCTTCTGGGGTCTCTTTCCAATCCACACGGGTGTTAACCAAAGCAGAGTTTCTCTTGCAAACTGAGGCTCCAATCTTAAATGGGTCCCAAATCTAGAGCGAGAATGGGTCCAACATGTTGCTTCGGTGGCTACCAAAGAAGCTTGGAATCAGTGACATCTTAATTAAAAGCTATAGTACAGAGAAAAATGTTTGAAGTGGTTGTTCGTTGAAAGAGTTTACAATGATACTTGCTAATTCTGATTGGTTGGGAGGAAAGAGTGCGGTAGCGAATTTATAGGTTCGTGGGGGATTCTTCAGGTATTTTCTGGGGAGTTCTGGTTGTTGTTTGTCTTTTCTCTTGCTGCTTAATGAATTTTCTGGCTGTTTCCTGATTATTTTCAACGAACTTTCTAGCATCTTGGTGAACCTTATTTGGACTTGGCCCACTTGGGGATCTCGTGTTGCTCACAGCCACTGATTCGTGTATTGGGCCTATCCACAATTGCATTAGCACAATTTGTTAACACATTTTCATCCCAACCAAGATTTAAACCCCCAAAAAAAAAAAATCATTTGCATCAAATTGTTAGTATTGTAAGGTCACAATTTGTATCTAAGCCAAATAATAAGAAGGGTATAGGCCAAAAAGTTCAATACAATAAATTTGTAAAGAGTGAGTTCAAAATCTAATTTCTTATGAACTTAGCTAACAACCGTAGCGGCCCAAGACCACAAAACGATATCGATGGACTAGTTTGTATGATGAAAATTGTCCTTAGACTTAAGCCGAAAAGCTAGTTCTTATATTTCTTTCTTCTTAAAGACAGATTAAAAAAATATTCAGTCTATAGTGGTTTCTCTTTTTCTCTTTCGATCCCCCCTCTCTTGGGGCTTTCCTCTTCCTTTTATACTTCACTTTCTCATCTCTCTATTCCACGTATGGATCAGATTGTCGGCCAGGATACTTGTCCATTAGCACATTCCTGAAGCTTTTAAGATAGCTATAAGGCTGAACACTGCTATTAGGCATCATTTCCTCATTAATGCGGCCAGAGAGTTAGCTGCAGAGCATTCAATGCGGTGGCAACAACTTTTTCTTTAGATATTTCATGGTTTTCCTTGTCTATACCCTTGTGTGCACATCCTTATCAATAGAGTTTCATGGGACGTTGCCTCTGGGTGACATATAATTCATTCCACCTCTGCCTAAATGATCCGAGAAGATAGTCCTCTTCAGACCAGCTTCTCAAATGATCACAATCAGAGATCCTAGTAAGATGCTTACCCATCCTCAGACTGTTTAATGTCCTCGGTCTGGGCTTCAAACCCAATATGCATATAAATATACACTGCTAGACCCATCTCCCCCACAAGTATTATTATGATTTATGGTTGAAGATATTTGAATTTTGATTTTGCTTTTAAAGAGAGAGAAAAAAAATATCATTGAGATATAAGACTCTTCACGTGTGTATTAACATTCAAGTGCACCTAATGTATG